>OU015642.1:12500-1262500 GCA_907165235.1 Zeuzera pyrina | reverse complement strand
TTACAATAATTATTACCTACACATAATAATTGTAACCAATTAACTTCGTTAGAGCTGTCACTTGTTTACAATCTTTTAGTTTATTAATTTGTTTATTCGTGGCACTTTATATATACAACTTAATTGTATATAACAGATAAGTGGTCGTTCTATACTTATCTGTTGCAGTGTTACAATTAAATCCCAGTTTTGATAAAAAATGTAGGCGTTTGATATAAAACCTGTATTTCAACGAAATGGAAACTCAGTTTTATCATTATTATTAGAAATTCTAATGTTTTCTAATGTTGTAATTCTAATTCTAATGACTGGCCCGTTGGCGCAGTGCTGGTGCCGTTGGTGCTTTCCAAAGCTAGGGTCCTGGGTTCGATCCCCGGTCAGGTCAATTTAGGAAACAAACTTTTCTAAACTGACTTGGAGTCTGGGTGTTACTGGGAACTCCCCTAGAGTTCGTTGTATGGTACCCATAGTACAAGCTTACTGCTTAGTTTGGGGTCACACAATCTGTGTAACTGTCTGGAGTATTATTATTATTATTATTTTAATAAAACACTGCACTAAGTTAGTAGTAATACGACAAAATAAATGTAAACGTGTAAGATATTTAAGTTATGTACTTCTTTGATATTTGAAACACATTGATGAACGATGCTCATCAATGAGCAACCTCAAAAATGACTTTTAGGCGGAACGGGAGAAGTGAGGTTGACATTTTAATAATAATAATAATAATAATTTATTTATTCAAACAACATAGGTTCATATTTGTTAGTAATAATTAAAATAACTTATATACTATGTTAGTAGAAACAAAGAGAAAAATTAAATCATACCAAATCATATTACAAAATTATTTAATATTATGAAATCACCGCTGCCTGATTCCATTAGAAAGCAAGCAGCAGTGATTCATATAACAACAGTCTAACCTGCTTGCGATCATTTGTAGGATACCGTTGGAGCTGCCCCGTACTCTGCGCACCAGGGACGCGCATCTCTTCCGCATTGTTGCATAGAAGCAATCTACACGTGCTTCAGCGAACATCTCTGATGCACTGCAGAATCTAGGCAACCCCAACAGCACTCTAAAAGCGTGATTGTATTGAACTCGGAGAGCATTGCAAGATTTTTGAGTATAGGTTTATATTTTGTTTAGATTTTCTATTTTTTACATTTTTGGGAGTTTTAAAGTATAATAGTGACATATATTGTGTTTTAAAGTTCTGTATAAGTAAAAAGAATGGAGTAGGTCTAAATAAACATGTGTAGCTGAAATTCTCACGCTCTTCCAAGAAGTCCTTTATAAGTTCAGTAAAGCCTACTATTACTTTACTGGTGGAGTTTTACGGTAAGAAAAAATGAATATACTTGTTATTCTACTTATTAATACGTGACATTGGCAATTGTGCTCAACTGTGCGCCATGCCATGAAGAAAGAAAAAAAAAACCTCAAAAATGTATCTGATTGAAGTACACATTGATGAATGATATTCATCAGTGAGCAACTTAAAATCATGTCAGATATATTTTTAGGGATCCACATATTAAAAGGAAAACTCTACCCGTGTACAATCACTCATGCGTTGTCTTTCTCTCAACGTATCAAGACTAGACGCTTGAGAGCGAATCGCGGAGGTGTTATCACTTATTCGCTCTATTGAAAGTTTCTTCATTATCTATAAGATACTGTGGTGTATACTTTTATGCTCTAATATTTTCTTTACTAAGTGGTTACATACTTATACAAAGTACATAAATCAGGGTTGCTAATGTAAATCTTTCGAATTTCCCAAAATCAAAATTTAATTCCCCAAATTTGGGTAGAAAAATCTACTGGTTCCCAACACATTCCCTGCAAAATTATTAGATGATTATTTTTTATCTTTCGGATCGAACACCTTTCTATACATTCGTTGCAAGTATTTTGGTTGAAGGCTTAAATTCGACACTGCCGCCTAGTTTTTTAATTCCTTCCCTTGTTGCCATTAACGATATTACAGTATCTATATTTAGTCGATTGAGGTTTTCTGAATTTAAATTTTTAAAGACACTAAATTTATAATAAGTCTGAAATGTGGAAAGGCTGCGGGAATTGATGAAGTGACTGTTGAGATGATCAAGTGTGGTGGTCCTAGGGTCTGGGATACCTTCCGTGCACTGTGCAAATTTTGTTTGCAGAAGGCCTCTCCCTTCCAGAAGACTGGGGCACCTCAGTCATAGTACCTCTATATAAAGAGAAAGGTTCTCATTTAGATTGTGCGTGCTATAGGGCCATCAGCTTGGTCAGCTTAGCAAGTAAAGTCTATACCATGGTATTGACTGAACGTATGAAAGGTGTTTCTGAAAGATATTTGCGTGGTTTTAGGAACGGTAGGGGTTGTATGGATCAGATTTTCTCGCTTCGCGTTATCGTGGAAAAGTTTCTGACTATAGTTCAGAAAGTTTACTGCGCTTTCGTGGATCTAGAAAAAAAATCTAGAAAAAATTTAGTAGAGTAGTGCGAAAGACATTGTGGAATCTTTTGCCTAAATATCGCGTAGGGGGGCCCTTACTGCGTGCTAAAGTGAAAAATAGGCGACATGTCGCCCTGGTTCGAAGTCTGTTCATAATTCAGACAGGGCTGCGTAATGTCTGCCTGGCTGTTCGTGCTGTATATGGACAGTGGCTTACAGAGATTGAAAGGTAGTATAAGTGGTGTGATATGTGATGACATAGTAGTAAACTGCCTTTTGTACGCTGACGATGCTGTGCTTATAGCATCATCAGAATCAGACTTACAGACACTAGTCACGTGCATGAAAGAATACTGTGAAGTGAAAGGATTGAATATGAATGTGAACAAAACTGAGGTTCAGGTGTTTAAAAAGGAAGCGGTACAGATGAAATGTGAGATTTTGGTAAATGGAAAATGTCTAGAACAAGTGAATGAAATAGTGTATCTGGGGAGTGCATTTTCGAGGGATGGAAGATGTGAGTTGGACGTGGAGAAACGAGTAGCAGCTGTCAATAAAGTGAATGGTGCTCTGTCCGCATTAGTAGGCAGTGTGAATATATCTAATACTGCCAAAATGGCCATCCACAATGCGGCAATGCTGGATATGCTCGAAATCGAGTGAACGTATGATAAATGCAGTAGAAATACGATCTCTTAGAAATATGTGCGGTGTCACCCTTGCGGACAGGATAAGCAATAAAGAGATACGCAGTATGACAGAGTTGCACGACAGTGTTATTGTAAAAATGAAGAAAGGAATGCTAAGATGGTTAACACTAGTATTCAATTCTATCAGTAAAAAGTAATACCTACTTTTTGACATCTGTCAAATCTTTAAATCAAAATCTTAAACATCTTTAAAATACTTGTTACAGATGTCATAAAGTAGGTATTACTTTCTACTGATAGAATTGAATACTAGAGTTAAAGACCACTCGTTTTTAAACTTCTATCGCTCGTATGTGAAAAATACCATTTCATCCTTTTGAATAATTTTCGAGTGAAAGGGTCGAGCGCTCGAAAGTCAAAAATCGCCCCCCTGGAGAGCGTACTTTTAAATACCTACCTAACATTCGTTTTCCAAACCGCTTATTGTTTGATCGAACCCGGAACTACTGGATTCGAAGGTAGAACTTCTGTTTTAGACAAATTGCTTACAAATTGATATCGTTACATTAATACATTTGTTATAAAAGTTTAATATAATTAAGTAATAACATCCTTGTTGATAATTAGCTTTCCGTGTCAATGTACAGATTATTATACTATTATTATCTTATGGGTTTACTTTCAGTTTGTTCATAATTACTAAAATTATATATGTGAAAATGAAAACAATTGTTAGCTTCACTATAATTTTAATCATGCCGATTAGCCGTCTTTGATAATTTTTAACATTATTGACTGGCCCGTTGGCGCAGTGGCATATGCATCTGCTTTCCAAGCTAGGGTCCCGGGTTCGATATCCGGTCAGGTCAGTTTAGGAAACGAACTTTTCTAAATTGGCTTGGAGTCTGGGTGTTACTGGGAACTCCCCCAGAGTTCGTTGTGTGGTACCCATGTGGTACACAAGCTTAGGTTTGGCTCACACAATCTGTGTAATTGGCAGGAGTATTATTATTAATTGATATTTAAGCCTGACTACCATACAATAAAGTCGGCACGTTATAAATGGCCATTTTGGCGGACTTAGATATATTTGCACTGCCTAATAATGCGGACAGAGCACCGTTCGCTTTATTGCTAGCTGCTACCCGTCTCTCCATGTCAAACTCACTTCTTCCATCCCTCGAAATCTAGGACCGATAATCAAAATGAACTGACCATTTGCTCTAAGAGCGTGTCCGTTTTTGATTGACCGACTTTCTGGACGTTTACTTAATGTACGTGACGGAAAGAGTCACAGTTCAACAAGACACAGCTGAACATGACATATTTTAATTTTTTTTTGAATACTAGTAGTAAAACACTTAAGATTTACAAATATTTTGCAAATAATTATTTCAGTAATGTACGTGAAATTGGTCTTGAGCTGACACGAATTACACTGACAGTGCGACGCTGCCATACTTATTCTATATTCTTAGCTTACTGCTTAGTTTGGGGTCACACAATCTGTGTAATTGTCTGGAGTATTATTATTATAATTATATTATTATTATTATAATACCAAAAGTGCGCTTGAAGTGAGTGACTTATGTATTGACGAGGCTGATTATAAGAGTTTGATTTTAGTCTTTGCGTTGCAGTCGTCAAGTAGCAATAAGCGACCGTTTATTTAAATATTACATATATATAGTTTATTTAAATGGAGGTAGTCATAGATAATAAGGGCAAGTAAAGCGAGCCCTATCTCTATTCCACAACCTATGCATTCTTTTGGTACACTACGAAAAAACTATCACACCTTTGGGTTTGGGCTTTAACATAGTAATTTAATTTCATATCTAGATGTGTTATCTATCATTAAAATATAATTTTATGAACAATCATATAAAACAAAAATATATCAACAATTCCTATCAACTAAAATGTTATTGAACTACTAACGCCATCTGTTGTAAAGTTTAATGCATGACAACAGTTTTTTTAATTATTGGAAACGAGAAGAAATCCGTATAAGGGATTTAAATGGTTCAATATAATAAAAAAAAAATTAAAGACGATTTATCGTGTGAATTATTTATAGAAGCCCATATTAATAATCGAAATTCTTACTAGGTAAAAAAAATTCGCGAGCCTTCGCAAGGCGATATTTTTTGCTAGTTTAATTATATCCTCCGCCATGTGCTGTTAAATAGAAGTAGTCTAGCGCAATCAGTATCAGCAAATCTTTAGCTCCATTCGCGAACGGTTTTTGTTCAGTGAGTTATTCAGTAAGTTACATAAGCGAGTGATTAGTGAGTTTTTGATTAGTGTACTTCTACAACGCTAAAATGGTTCGGACATATAAAAAAAAATTGTTACGACTGTCGAGAGGAATCTACACAGTGAAAGTTAGTGATGGTAGAAAGTTTGTGAGGAGAGTAATGAAATTTGACCGCAACGCTTAGCGCTCTGTCCTCTCTGACTGCCCTGTTTGGGATACAGCGAGAATCATTTGAATATGTGTGAACACAGTACATAACTCACGCAATTTCACATTCGGCGTGATATAGCATCAAAGATAGATCTTGCCATTTCTAACAATACGTAGGTACTTAGGCTTAGGGAATAGACTCGTATTCCAAAACGATACTCGACTATAATACTCTGTCTGAGAATAGTTACAAAGAAATGCCGCTATTCATCGCATGTAGCGGCGTCCCTTATTTACTGTGCTCAATCAAAATTCAAATTTGAGTATTGTTACAGTATATACATAACAGTAGGATCTCTTCATAGAAAGCCAGCGTGCGCGGTTTGTATGTGTGCGCGCTAATACACTCGCATCGTGGCACGCACACAACGGCAATATTTTGGGCAAATATGGGTAATTATTTTATCTCCAGTCGGGGTCGCACGCGACGTAAACATGTGAGCGCTTCCTTTTGTCTTGTATTCGTTCTTCACATCGTTCCAAATACACAAATGTCTAAATTACTTGAACTTATTCTATTGTTGTTAGATGCTTAAATAATTGTATTTATTCGAATGCAGATTTATCACTCTTCAACATAACTACAAGAAAATAAATTTATCAAACACGAAAAACTTATCCGTATGCATTGTTTATATTATTATATGCTAAGCTAAGTGATGGTATAACTAAACGAGATGCTCTCCGCACCTTGCTACTAACGCAACAACCCTACGTATCCGACCGGAGGAGGCAATTCCCTTATGCATTAGGCGTCAGTCGGCCTTCTTTTCTACATATTCTCTGGTATCGTTCTAAAACATGGAATAAATTGCTCAAGAGAACCATGTAGCTTATAAAATATTAGATTTTTGCCATGTATATAGTTATTGTATGTTAGGAATAAAACGCCATATTACGTATTATTGTTCCTGTTGTCTCACGATACCGGGAGATGGCGCTGGTTGTCGCGTTCAGTGCTGTTTTGGTATATGTTTTTTTTGGTATGTGGGTAATTTATTCTGTGTAAATTGAAGTTGGTAATGAAGAAGTCTAAAATAGGTGTCGGCCGCTCTTTGACAAAAAAAGGGAGAAAAAGTGTTTGAAAATTTATTGTAAATCCCTGTAAACTGATTTGTAGCAAAAAGAAGTTCTGTCGTGTTGTTGTGTGTTCGCCGACTGAAATTAGCAGTTGATTGTATTGTATTATACTGTTACTTTAAAATCAAAAGTCGTAGACCAAAAGGTTAGGTAGGTGAGAAGTGAATATTGTGTTTGTGGCTTTACGGCGCCGGAAGTAATCTCCGACTTCCACCATCCTGAAGACTAACTGACATTATAGGTATTTAGACTCGTGTTATATGTACAATTTTGTTTATCAGCGCCGCGTATCGCGGTCGATGTCGGCTCAGTTCCCGGCACGTTTGCTACACTGCCGACAATTATAAAGTGCCCAGGTGTCGTGTCTGGAGCTCTACCGCACATTGTAGTTATACTATATATTTAAACTGAATATTTTTTAACGATAAACGATTTTTGTCATTATTTTTATCAATTGTAGGGTTTGTCATCAACGAGTCTTGACTCTTTCTTAAAACTTTCTAGTCTAAACAGGCGTACAAACAGACAGACAATCACGATTTGATAAATACATATTATTTATAATACCTAATTAGAGATAAAGATTGACGCATACATGACGTACTACATCGAACAAAGTACATTAATATTTAAACTAATGCAATTATGGAATTAAAAATATCACGCCTGGGTGGCCGTGTTTATTGTTCTGGAGTCCATTATAAGAGAAAAAAAATGATATATTTTATTGTAATAAAAGATTA
Source organism: Zeuzera pyrina (assembly GCA_907165235.1). Lineage (NCBI taxonomy): Eukaryota > Metazoa > Arthropoda > Insecta > Lepidoptera > Cossidae > Zeuzera > Zeuzera pyrina. The sequence goes on along the minus strand of OU015642.1, from coordinate 1,255,104 downwards.
AATGCTCTTCAAAAGTTACCACTAGTAAATATATTTTTATAGGTATAGTTAAAATAACAAGACATTTTTATTGCATTAACTAGATAACAAGTAGTTATTGCTAAAGTTTATTTTTTGTTTGATTCTATAAGTTGGTTTTATCAAAACGAGTATTCATTAATAAGTTTCAAATTGTTTTTTCAAACAACTCGACTTGTAGCATTAATAAACAATCAGTATAAGCGTTATAGTAGGCATTCGTGCCTAGAGCTTGCTGCTGTTAAGAACTTGTCTATCATATTATGTATTAGTCTAGGTATAAACAATCAATTGCTGTTCGTTAGTCTCGCTAAAACTCAAAAAGTTTTGTGTTGATTTTGATGAAATTTTATGTGTTTTATTAGGTCCCTGGATGGTTTAGATTCACAAATGGATCTGGTAGGTGGCGCTGTAGTCGGGCCCTAGTTTTTTTTTATTCCGGGCAGGAGACATCTGTAGGGTTGAGTGGATTCCTGGATGGTTTAGATTCACAATTGTACCCGGTAGGTGGCGTTGCAATCGGATTCTAGGATTTTTTAAATTTCAGATAGGACAGCGTCTGTCGGGTCCGCTAGCATACTAATAAAAGTACCGTATCAATAGAAATACTCTTTTAATTTAATGCATGCCAATTAGTCATCAGTTAACCTTAGTAACGAGAACACATTTGATTCGTACAGAAAACCAGTCAACAAGTTGAAAATGACAGAAATAGGTGACGTTTTTCTCCCACATCAGTGTACATACATACATACATTCATATCTTCACGTTGTATCCCCAACGGGGTAGTCAGAGAGGACGGAGCGCCAAGTGTCGCGGTCCTTACATACCTCTTTCGCTTCCTCAAATATCATCATTCTCCTCACACATTTTCGCCTAGGTATGCGAGTGCTTTTGACATTTCCGTCTGCTAACACTCTGGCTATTTGATCTTCATAAGTCAGCTTTGGTCTTCCTTGGCTTTTTTTACCTCTCACTTTCACTCTGTAGATTTTATTCGTCATTACTCATTCTTTCTAAGTGCCCGAACTATCTAAGCATTCCATTCTTCATCTTTACAATGAAATCAGTACCCTGAAAGTCAACTTATACATAAGTATGTTTATTCAGCACATAACCCAGTGTTGTAGTTACCAAGTTTGGGTGTTCGTCGGTCAATTAAGCCAAGCCGGCCCTTTTTATACTATCCGATAAATCCGAAAGAATCGAAGAGATAAAATTAAATTCCGATTGAATTTCAATCAATTGGATATATTCCAATGGAAAATAAATGGGAACTGAACCATCCAAGTTATGAATTGTTTTAGATTCACAATTTTATCATATCAATCAGCCACCTGTGATGATTTGATAATATTTCAATAACAGGAGTAAGAATAAAATGAGTTCACTACGACTTAATGGAGCTTATTTATGAGTCTAACTTTAGCCATTGTTAGTGGTAGTTGTAAATTAGCCATTAAATGTGATGAATTCCTAAAATCTTTAGCTATTTTCCGCTCAAACTCCAAAAACCACCAATCGACACGTGTTTCGCCTCTCAACGAAGCATCCTCAGGACATACCAGAGATAGGATTCGGTCAGCTAACTAACTGACCGAATCTAACCGACGCTGACTAGTTTATTCGGTTCTAGTCAAGACATACCAGAGTTAGGTCAGCTAGTTAGCTGACCGAATCTGACCGAAGCTAGTTGATTAGGTGCTAGTTAGCTGACCGAATTCTATCTCTGGTATGTCCTGAGGATGCTTCATTGAGAGGCGAAACACGTTTCAATTGGTGATTTTTGGAGTTTGAGCGGAAAATAGCTAGAGATTTTAGGAATTCACCACATGAAATGGATTTCCGCAAAGTAGCACCTGAGTTTATACAATAGCCATTAAATAGTGTACAGTGTGGTCCTTGGATCAAGAATCGTGATGGATGCAGTCATAATGAGCTGCCGCTCTTATCACCTTGTGTCGAACGAATTTTTGTGTGTCTTTGTCTATCTCTTTGACCGTAACCACGAGTAAACCAGCTATAGTAAGTTCGGCAACCTCGCATTATCAGTGTAATTCGTGTCAACTCATGACCGTCTCGATTTACACAAATAATTATTTGCTAATTACTTACGTGTTTTGGTTACTATTACTAACAAAAATAAAAATAGGTCATTTTCAGCTGCGTATTGTTGTCCCTAGTCTCACTCATTAGTAAAAGTCTAGAACCTAGGTGAAACAAAAATGAATACGTCCATATGATTCTTGATCTGAGATCTAGTTGGATGGGGGTAGTTACATGTATATTAGCGCCACCTATTGGACAAGTGAACAAATGACATTCGTGAAGTGTGGCGTGGCGTGGATGACATGATAAGTCGTTACTTCCAATTACCGCTAGATGGCAGAAGTCCATAAGTAAGATAAAGTCCGATCATAAAGCTACTTATGAACCCGGTTAATCAAGTTCGAATATAGAGTTTGCCCCTTCTCAAACCTCTTATTATAATCGAACAGTATTTTTAAATGTGAAATAATTCGCCATGTGTCGGTTAGCAAGATATATTACCGTGTCAAACAAGTTTGTATGTCATGTCACATAGTTTGTGAGAAAATCGCTTGTAAGTTGTGACAGACGAACAGATAGATGGACGCATATTCTTACCTACAAGGGGTTGTTTTTGCTTATTAAGATATGAAACTTTAAAGTCCTGTTAAAAGCCTTATATATATGTCGGAAAAGACACGGGGCAACTTGGGCATTTGCAACTCAGCCATGAGGAATTGGTACCTAATCTGACAAGAGGCGAACTACTCCATAAAATACAACATTAAGACAAACTTAATGTGCAAACAACAGAAAACTCTTTGTAACAATTATAACGTAGGTAATTGGAAATTTAATAATGGCAAACGATCCGTCGGAGAAATGCTATCGCACCGGCCGCCGTAGCTAACAGACTCAGCGCCGGCCCCGACGTTCCGTTAGCGCGTCATCGGAAGTCGCGCTTTGGCATAGTATAGTCAAATGAGTGCCTTTTATTATTTCCACCGACATATATATAGCACTCATTATGATTCCGTAATAGTGTCAGGAGAAGTTGAAATCGAATAAAAAACAGGGTCTTTTTCTCATTTTAAAATCTGGATTACCAATTTACGTGTCTATAGCAAACCAAACAGATCAATCGTTGTATAGATGACGTAATGAACTAGCAATAACTGTGACTGTGACATACGGATAGAGAAACGGACAGACAGACATAGATTTTCACCGATATTAACAAATAATCGATGTTAATATCGTTATTAGGTCCTCGAAAATGACGTATCGTCGACATTGGGAACAAAAATATAGAAAATCGATGTCTCCACATTTGTTTTTTGTAAATAACAAATTGAGCTGATGCAAGACTTAAAAATAAGTTATAAAAGTTATAAAATTTTATAAAAATCCGAAATCGCCACTTTTGAAATGTCTAATCAGTAATCGTCTTATCTATACATATTTTATCCAACTTTGACAAACGAAGTAATTCTTAGTTTCTACGCTAGATGTCACTAATTTATATTTCTACCCCGTATTTGATTTTAGCTCTAAAACATCGGTTTTTATATCGATATTTATCGCATGTACTTAGGGATATTGACATTGATGTCAACAGTGATGTTTTTCTAGTATCGCTCATTCCTAGACAACATGACGTCAGACCAAGGGTCATAAAGGAACAGAGGCATAATAAGTTGCCGCTCTTTTATCACCGTGTGTCAAACGAATTGTCGTGTCTCTTTCTATCTCATTAATTGTAACCACGAGTGAAACAGTTAGCTATAGTAAGTATGGCAACTTTGCACTGAGTGTAATTTGTGTCAGCTTATGAGTCGGCCATGAAATAATTATTTGCAAAATACTCGTAAATCTTAAGTGCTTTGGCTATTAGTATTCACAAAAGTAAAAATATGTCTTGTTCAGCTGTGTACCGTTGTACTCTTCCCTTGTCACGCACATTAGTAAAAGTCTAGAAACTCTGCTAACAAAAAAAAGGACACCGTAAGAGCACGCTCTTAGAGTAACGTGACCATACGTTCCGCTTTCAGCGGGACCGTCCCGTTTCCAGGCTGCCTGTCCTGTTGTCCCCAGCTAAAGCAAAGTTGTCCCGCTTTTGCAAACAAATTAAACGATAATAATACGTACCGTACGGGTACTCCTACCTACCTATATTCAAATCATGTGATAAGTTCTATTCCTACTTGAAAACTAGACTCGACGTTTTGAAACAGATTTGCTCCACCGACAAATATAAAACAAAAGCGTCTGCAACTGAATCTAATATTGATTATTTCAAATTACATAATTATTAATACATTATTCTCATTTTTTTTAATTTAAATAAATAGTAAAGTAAACTTTTTTTTCTAAATTTCGCAAGCGTCCCGCTCTGACAAAATAAATAAATGGTCACTTTATCTTAGAGCCAATGTTCCTTCCATTGTGATAGTTGGTCCGGGGGACGACCACTAGTTCATATAAACATAACATAACATAACTTCACGCTGTATCCCCAACGGGGCAGCCAGAGAGGACGGAGCGCCAGGAGTCGCGGTCCTTACACACCTCTTTCGCTTCCTCAAATCTCATCATTCTCCTCACACATTTTCGCCTAGGTATGCGAGTGCTTTTGACATTTCCGTCTGCTAACACTCTGGCTATTTGATCTTATAATATTATATATTATAATATATTCATATAAACATTTTTTAAATATTGTAAATTGTGACGAGAATCGTATTAAAATCCACTTAAAAGTTTAATAGTTATAAGCAAATACACAGACTGACGTATTGCGACTTCATTTTATATTATTTAATGATATGATATTCTGATTCGTAGTCCGAGGACATGACGGAAGTGTAAGTATTCCATTTTAGTCATTATTAATTAATACTAATTAGAATTACACTATAAATTAGAATTTAAAAATGTTTTGGATTCCATTTCAGATTTTTAATTGAAATGAGTTTCAGATTCATACAATTGTAAAAAGTTATCGATTTGTTTACATACATACATACATATCTTCACGCTGTATCCCTAACGGGGTAGTCAGAGAGGACGGAGCGCCAAGCGTCGCGGTCCTTACATACCTCTTTCGCTTCCTCAAATCTCATCATTCTCCTCACACATTTTCGCCTAGGTATGCGAGTGCTTTTGACATTTCCGTCTGCTAACACTCTGGCTATTTGATCTTCATAGGTCAGCCTTGGTCTTCCTTGGCTTCTTTTACCTCTCACTTTCGCTCTGTAGATTTTCTTCGTCAGTCTTTCATCACTCATTCTTTCTAAGTGCCCGAACCATCTAAGCATTGGTTTCTTCATTTTTACAATAGCACTGTCACTGTCGATTTGTTTAAATAAAATAAAACTATTTCTTCATATATCTTTTTATTAATTCAATATTTATAATGACATATGATGTACAATAATTACTATTAAAGTACATGTAAAGTTGCGGAAGCCCATCTTAAAGCGTAATTTAAGTAATAATACAAAATAAGATTAATTCTTCATAATTCATCTCGTTGAAATAATTACGAGTACATTTCTCCTTTTCAAGAGCCAGTTTAAACACGACTCTATATCTTAGTTTATTTTGAGTATAGATTAGAACTCCGCTATCCATGAAGAAGCTTGTTTACAACAAAAATATCAACATTACATCATTTTATGCTGGTCTGTGAGAGAAAGATTTGCTACAGAGATAAGCTAGAGCATCGTTTCTCAACCTGGGGGTCCTGACCCCCCGGGGTCGCGATCAGATATGACGAGGATCGCGATCTGTGAAAAAATGAAGCGCATTTACGTAAAATTACGTAAATACTTTTGGTCACATTATTACATACATATATAAACTCGCGCTGTAACCCTAACTAGGAGAACTGTAAGACAAACATTAAAATATCACTTTAAGAGTCCGCCAATGCCGACTTTGGTATGTTTGGTGACCAGGATCTCGATATCTAAAAAGACTGAGAATTAGATATTTGAACACACAACTTCAACTCTTTATCTAAAAACCTTTAAACGCGGAAACATGATCGGAGAACAAATACTCTATACAAAAAAATTCCAGAAAAAACCCTGCTTTGCACAAATATTTAGTTGCATCTCCGAAAATCTACAGATTTTTATAATGATTTTTACTTAAATGGATAGGTAGTTATAATATCTCAAGTCTCTAAAACCAGTTTTTAATTGGTAATGTAGTTTTCATCCAAATTGCGATTATGTGCAAAAAGATGCCGAATACAAATGTTAAGATTTCTCCGCGCTAAAATATGACCAAAACGCAACTGCAAAGATCAACTTTATTGTTAACTTTATAGGGCGCGTGGGTAATGGACGAATTCGGTTGCACTGGGCTGCATAGGCGGACTTTTAAGGATAAAAAAAGGTAGGTACTTTTTTTACTTTTTAATGGGTTGTGAGCGGGTACTATGAAGGTTGAGAAACGATGAGCTGGAGAGAGAAGGCGCTATGGTACTGTGACGTTACAAAGTAATCAGTAAATAGTTAGTAAAACTTAATTGAAATGCAACCTAATTTTAAAAACTTAGTTTTCAGAATCAATTTGGAGTTTTTACTGAAGAATTAAACTTTGATAGTTATCTTACACATGCTAGTGGCATAATTGTGACTGCAATTCGTTTAGGAGATTCTCGGCATCCTGAAAAAAAGAAATACATCTTTAGAATAAAAAACCGATTACCGCTTACAAACCGTATAAGTGCACGAAACTAAAGAAAGAACTGAAGAAATAAACTGAAAAAATTTACTAGGAGCCATAAATGGCTCCGTTGTTGGTAAACCACTTGCTGATCGCATCTCTTAAGTAAAATTGGAACAATGACGCGAACGAGCTGTACAGTGCAATGATGTCATAAAGCATCAGAAAACATGAAAACAGTTTCTAATATTGCATTCCACAGGTTAATTTATATATTTGCACGACCGTGTCCCTTGTTTGCTGTCACTTGTTAGTAAATGGGTCGATAAACTATTTTATGTTTCACTGCTATCCCTGAACTCCAAAAACTAGTTCGAAAATATAATTACGTATTCATTTCATACATATACATTATTATCATAAAGTTGTCATCTTTTCCATCAATATATTAAATTAACTTTTAATAATATGTAATATTGAGTGGGTTTATATCATGGTTGATCATGGAGCAGTATTGAAATAGGAGGCCACATTCTGAAGAGGTGCTATAAGCCAAGAAATTCTACCTTGAAGCATTTATATACCCCTCCCATCACTCTTTCATCTTTTGTTGTTATTTTATCTATACATAGCAATCTTATATAATAATAGTAGTCGTATTTAGAGTTAGAAAGAGACAGAAATGAAACGTTAGTGATCGAATGTTACTTGACGTCATGTAATTTGTTTTCAACTACCTCTTTAAATAAGGTATCCATTTAGATTAAAAGATTCTTGGTTTATGTAAATAATATTTCGTACAAATGAATGACAAAATTTGATCGATTATAGGAATCGATATTAATAATAGCATTATTATATTTTTTATTTTATAATAGGCATGACGACGGTATTAAAGAATCCAAGAAAAAATGGTTTTAGAGAAGAATATATGTTAAAATGATTCTAAAAAACGACTCTGTTTTAATTTATGCATTGAGATTAATAATATTTTTAATAAAATAAAAGTATAAATTACTGCAATCGGCCATATTAACTGAAACACCAATCAGAGCGAATGACGTCACGCCTAAGTAAATATAACTTTTGTATTCTATCCAAATCGTGAATGTAACCCTAATAACGTAATGTAGAACAATATTTACTTAGGCGTGACGTCACAAGCGGACGCCATGACACCTACTAGCGTTTTCGCGCTTAATTCAAATTACGTCGAAAAAATTGCAATAATTGGCGTTGAAACTTAGTTTATTGCTGCAATAATATTTTCCTCGGAAATAGTAGACGTGTGCCTACATTATAGAACGGGATTTCAAAATCGGTCATCTTGCCTATTCTATCTATTGTTCTATTCTATTATTCTCACAAAACAGTAAACCTATAGATGACGCTTAGTAATTTCATAATGAGAACAAACGCGTCAATTCTAGGAAAGCGCGGTTTGTGTGCTGTGATGTGATTGGTCACTTAAATACTGAACATTAAATATACGAAAGGGACTTTTTGGCGGGAACGGGAGAAGTGAAGTTGACATTTTGTACAGATTTTTTATTTTTTACATTTTTGAGAGTTTTAAAGTACAAAAGTGATAGTTTATTGTGCTTTACAGTTCTGTATAAGTAAAAAGAATGCAATAGGTCTAAATAAACATGTGTAGCTGAAGTTCTCGCGCTCTTCCAAGAAAACCTATAAAACTTCAGTAAAGTAATAACAAACAAGTCTGGAAGGCAATTAAGTCTATTGCGAACCTAACGAATAACAAAACTTCGTCGAATGAGTTACTGTATAAGGATAAAGACTGTATTAAACAAATAGATAGTATAAACAACTACTTTGCAAATGTTGGACAAGACCTAGCCAACAAAATACTGCACTCTAACTATGGTAGGGCTGATAGCAAGTATAAACCCGAGTCTCCTAGAATCTGTGATTCTATGGTTTTAGTCTCCCCTGATGAAGCTGAGATAGAATCGCTAATTATGAATCTCAAGAACGATTCCGCTACGGGTTGGGACTCAATTTCCAATAAATTTCTAAAGCTAGCAAAAAATGTAATAACGCCCCCACTTACCACACTTTTTCAACTTTGCTTTGATCAAGGAATCTTTCCCAAGGTTTTCAAGCGTTTGCTGGTCACTCCAGTTCATAGGAGTGGGGCTCGAGACAGTGTGGCTAACTATAGACCGATATTGATTTTACCTGCGCTTTCCAAAATACTGGAAAAACTTTTGAAGACGCGATTTGTGGCATTTTTGAACAAAAATCGTCTCTTGTCAGAAAGTCAGTATGGTTTTCGATCGGAAATCAGCACAGAGGACGCTGTTAGGGATCTGGCAGACTATGTCACGCACAATCTTGACAATAAACAAAAATGTACAGGTGTCTTCCTTGACCTTTCTAAAACCTTTGATACTGTCTCGATCCCTACCCTTATTAACAAGCTGGAGAGTATCGGCATACGAGGTCTCCCCCTTGCAACATTCAAAGACTTTCTGTGTGAGCGTACTCAGTGTCAGGATAGAAGATTTTGTAGGTTCTGATGTGGCAGTTACATTCGGAGTCCCACAGGGCAGCGTACTCGTTCCTAGCCTTTTCTTAATGTATATAAACGAATTATGTCAGATAGAACTGAATAAAGGAAGAATCTTTAGCTATGCTGATGATACAGCTCTTATTTTTAGCGGAGGAACATGGGATGAGACTCGTCAGAATGCTGAGAAAGCGTTACATAGTGTATTCTATTGTCTAAGAAAAAACGTACTCACTCTTAATCTCGCAAAAACCACTTTTATTAAATTTCATCTGCCTAGACTGCAATCAGACACTTTTGACCTTAAACTACATGTTTGCAATAATGACAACGAACATGTTCTTGTCAATCTATTACAATGTCAAAGACAGCCAAGTATATCGGAGTAATGGTGGATGATAATTTAAACTGGCACTATCAAACATACAAAGTTTCCGTGCGAATCAGAAAACTCGTATGGGTTTTTAGAAACCTAAGATACGTGGCGGATCTGTCATTGCTGCGTACAGTATACTTTGTCTTAGCCCGAGCTGTGCTAACGTATTGTATTGGAGTATGGGATGGTGCCTATAAAACATACATAATACTGCTAGAAAGAGCACAATGATCTCTGCTAAAAACCATAACATGGCCCATACAGATTCGTGACCACATAATTATATGAAAAATGTCGTGTATTGACAGTGAGACAGTTGCACATTTACAGACTAGTCAAATATCCCAAATGTAATCAACCCAACAACAAGACGAACAGCATTTTGCTAAAAGACAAGAGGCATATCTTGCTGAGTACCTATATAACAAAATAAATAAAAAACTTAACATCTATCCACTTTCACTTAGTGAGTGTCAGGATAAGACCCTCTCGTACTGTGTATCTCTTCATTGTTTATTTTGCCCGCAAGGGTGACATCGCACATATTTCTGAGAGGCATTTCTACTGCATTTATCTTACTTAGCATTGTGGATGGCGATTTTGGCTGAGTTAGACATATTCATACTGCCTACTAATGCGGACAGAACACCGTTCACTTTGTTGCCAGCTGTTACCCGTCTCTCCACATCCAATTCACATCTCCCATTCCTCGAAAACGCACTCTCCAGGTACACAATTTCATTCACTTGTTATAGACATTTTCCATTTACCCAAATCTCACATTTCATCTGTACTGCTTTCCTTTCAAACACCAGAACCTTGGTTTTGTTTACATTCATATTCATTCCTTTCACTTCACATTCTTGTTTCGTGCACTTGACTAGTGTCTGAACTCTGCTTCTGATGCTGCTATAGCTGCGGCATCGTCAGCGTACAATAGGCAGTTTACCACTGTATCATCACATATCATACCACCATACTACCTTTCAATGTCTGGAGGCAACTGTCCAAATAGAGTACGAAAAGCCAGGCACGCAGCCCTGTTTGACGCCTGAACAAACTTCGAACCAGGGCGACTTGTCACCATGTATACTTACATAGGCTCTGTGGTCTCAAAATAATGACCTCACAGCCTGCAGTAAGGGGCCCTCCACGTAATATTCAGGCAGAAGACTCCACAGAAGAAACGAAATTATTTTAAATATATCTGTTTAATTTGTATCTGTGCTTGTGAAAAGCATTTGCAATCTTCTTTGCACCATTAGTAGTCAGACTCCCATTCGCTCTTATGTTTTTGAAGCCTTTTTCTTTGTTTTTTTTTGGGAGGCGTGCAAAAACCATCATCAGTATCACTTTCCATGTTTTTTTTATACCAGAAAATGAACTCGTTTAAGTTTACGTAACCTAAAAAACTGGACGGCATTCATCGACAAATTGTATCACAGAACATATATACTCTTGTCTTGTTGTAATGATAATGACAGAAAGTTGACGTTTAGCTGCCGTGATGTGGCAAGCACCGTGAATGCATTTCGTTCTGAAATTCCCCATACTGTGCTACAAATGCGTTCCAGTCACAATTAATATAAAAAAGCGCGACAGTTGAATTAGCGACGAAAATATAGTATTTCTCGTATAATATATTTTTTTAATAATATGTAGTACAATTCACTAAAATATAGTAGGATAATATAGTACGGGTGGCAATCCTAACTGTCAGTGTATTTCGTATCAGCTTATAAGTCGGTCATAAAATAATTATTTGCATAATTCTCGTAAATGTTAAATGGTTTGACCACTAGTACCTATTCACAAAAATAAAAATATGTATTGTTCAACTGTGTATCGTCTTACTGTGACCTTCCTTAGTTACACGAATTCGTAAAAATCAAGAAACTCGGTCAACAAAAAAAGGATAATTCGCGTTTAGAGAAAATGCTTCGTCCATAGATACTTGGTGCGAGGTGTGCATTCACAAGTATCAATCACAATCACTCTCTTTCGGCTCAGAAACCATAAAACTTTCACGGCGTATCACGAATACTTCATTTTACGAAAATGCTCTCCACGCTGTAAATGCACGCGGTCGTTCGGATTTATTATCGACGAAGTGAACTAAAAAGATATAGGGTGATTATTTTAATCATTTCTCGAAGTTATGTTTTGCTATATAAGTTTACAATTTATAGCTAACAACTAAAACTTTATAGATGTATGTTAATGCAAAACTATGGATAATATTGGAAAAATATAAAAACTAGCATTCTGTGTGCGACTTTACTGCGATTCGCTTGCCAAAGCAAGCAAAGAAAGCGATTATATATTTCAAGATCAAGATTTTGAAATATAGGTTGCGATATAAATTGAAAATATAGAAGAAATCACTAAGGTGGCAATCTCAGCCTCTTTAATAAATAAAATAAAATATCTATTTTCTTAAGCTAGTCGTCGGGGTATGACCGTAAAATGCATTTCTCGCGGTAGACTTAGCGCTACTATACAAATTACATTACATAAATTCTCGTTTTGACAGTAGATATCGCGCAATATTGGCTGTCGCATGCTGTCTGCAAGTTACGTAATAAGCGTGCGTTTTAGGTCTAATACTAGAGGTCATTTTTACCTCGCCCCCACAATCCAGAATGCAAACCCTTACAAATGCTATGGATGGAATAATGTGCAACTCTGGAAGACCTGACCAACGACAATCATTTTATAGGTAAGTTAATTTTTAGGATTCCGAAGCTAAAAATGTAAAAAGAAACTGAAGCCCTAACCCTGTACTTTCGACATGTCAATTGTTTTCAAACGAAAATACGTATTATTACGAACGACGATAATACGAACGACACGAGACGAGAATACGAACGACGATAGTACGAAAATAAATATGTTATCGAAGATACCATAGAGCTTAATAGTTATTTATACGTACATACATATCCTCACGCTGTATCCCTAACTGGGTAGTCAGAGAGGACGGAGCGCCAAGCGTCGCGGTTCTTACATACTTCTTTCGCTACCTCAAATCACATCATTCTCCTCACTCATTTCACAATTATAATTATTTATTTTTCTTTTATTCATATTTTATCTTATTTATATTATTATTTATTCGATTATTCGAAGGATTCGGAAGAAGGGGCGAGAAACCACATATTTAGAGACTTTAATTAAGGCGAGAGTATCCGAGAGGACCTATGGTAGAGGCTGCTTTTAAGAATATTATATTCGTAAATCACAGAGATGTTTAATCTATAAAAAATACATGTTATTTAACTAACTTTGTTGTAATTATTCTAACAAATTAGCAATAGATTCTGGTATTGTTTTTATTGATTTCTGCTGACTTTTTACAACTGTCTTGATGGAGTTTGAATTAGAGAATTCATTCCAATCACTCGTCCTTCATACTTCAGCTTTTTTTTTCTTCATGGCATGGCGCACAGTTTAGCGCATTTGCCAATGTCACGTAATAATAAGTACAATCACAAGTATATTCGTTTTTTCTTATCGTAAAACTCCTCCAGTAAAGTGATAGTAGGCTTTACTGAAGTTATAAAGGACTTCTTGGAAGAGCGCGAGAACTTCAGCTGCACATGTTTATTTAGACCTACTTCATTCTTTTCACTTATATTGAAATTTAAAACACAATATACTATCACTTTTGTACTTTAAAACTACCAAAAATGTAAAAAATATAAAATCTAAACAAAATGTCAACCTCATTTCTTCCGTTCCCGCCAAAAAGTCTACTTCAGCTTTTATACACGTATACAAAATTTTATTTACATAGAACATTTACCCTGCTATACTTAAATACTTTATGTTTGTATCGCGTCATAACCATAAAGTTTGCGATTGTCATTTCTATACAGTGAGTGATTTACGAGTTTAATTTTCAGTTTTATTGCCTTGTAGTTCAGCAGTTTTATATTTTTATTACTGAAAACACATTATCAGGGATACCATAGATTAATAAACGAATGATACGGAAGAATGGACCAGATACTTCATATGCGGAGACTTTTTTTTATAAAAAAGGGGCCAAACGAGCAAGCGAGTCACCATATGGAAAGTGATCACCACCGCATGTGGCCACCCGCAACGTCCGAGGAATCAGGGTGCATTGTCGGCCTTTAGGGCAAGGAGGGGGAGGCAGGAGATGGGCCGCCGGCACTCTTAGTCACCGAACGAAACACAACAGCAGTAGATGCTGTTATTTCACACCGATATTCTGTGAGAGGGTGGTATTTCACCGGGCGACTCGATCCATTCGTGCTGCAATTCAGGATGGCTCTACTATACATAAATTTATACTTTTAATTTTGATTAACTATGACTTTTAATTACGGCAAGTGTCCCGAGATTTCCTTCGTTAGACAGCGTTTTTAAGAATATTGTATTCGTAAATCATAAACAGGAGTTTCATATTATTATTATACACAGTCTAGTCATAAATACGGTAAGAAAAAGAAAACAATAATATTACATTTGAATTTGGAACCTATCATTCTCATAGAAATATGTTTTCTCATTTTCGCGCCAATTTTTGTTAAATTTTCTTGTGATATTAAAATGGAGTGGTGATAAAGAGAACCGCGGGGTTTTAACCTAAACATTAGCAGACAGCGACAACCACTCGATCACTACGCGACCGGTGACTAATTGTAATAAAAAATTGGTATCATATATGACGATTGCGTATGTATTATTCTATGACTATAAAATACACTTTTCGTGGTTGATTTAGCGCCAGAATACAAATTACATTACACAAATTCTCGTTTTGACATGTCGCATGCTATCTGCAAGTTACGTAATAAGCCGAAGTTGAAGTGTCGTGATAGCGTTTCACGAAGTAGGTATGGAGCCAAATGTAATTTTTGGTACTTTCCATACGTTTGGTATTAGTCGAATGTTTGTGTACCGGGCTAATGATAGATACAATGAAAGCTCCTCTGTTTGTGACAGGAAAAGATCTGACCGTACACGTAGTATTCGTACTAAAAGAGCGAAGGAAAGAATTCGAAGAAATTCTGTCCGAAAGCAAAATATTTTACCTAGGTAAATGAATATAGCACTCAGAACCATGTCGCATATTTTAGAAGATGACTTAGAACTTGCAGCTTATGAGAGACGCACTGGTCATTACTTAACCAATAACATAAAAATAAATAGGGGTAAGGTAAGAAAACTACTTTGGCGGTACGCAAAGAGAGGTCGCAGGAAGATTTTATTTACTGACGAGAATTTTTTTACTACCGAGCAACATTTTAATAAACAGAATCACCGAATTTATGCTCAAAGCTCTAGAAAAGCTTCTCAATCAGTCAGTAGGATACAACCTGGGTATTATCCGGCTTCAGTAATGATTTGGTGGTATGTTAGCTATCAAGGAGTGACTGAGCCATATTTTTGTGAAAAAGGTATCAAAACATCGGCCCAGGTGTATCAAGATATGATTCTTCAGAAGGTTGTCAAGCCTCTTAACAACACCATGTTCCACAACCAAGAATTGTCCTTTCAGCAAGACTCAGCATCGGGTCATAAAGCTCGATCTACACAAGCGTGGCTGGAAAGGAATGCTTTCAACTTTATCAGAGATAAAGACTGGCCGTCATCTTGTCCCGATCTTAATCCACTTGATTATGATTTATAGTCTCTTTTAGAGAGTATGGCATGCTCTCAACGCTATGATAATTGGAAGTCCCTGAAACAGTCCATAAGATAGGCAGTGGTGAATTTTCGAATTTTCTCATGGAGAAAGTGCGTGTTTTAATCGATAACTGGCTACAACGTTTAAAGGATTGTGTTAAAGCCAATGAAGATCATTTTGAATGAATTTCATGTTTTTAAAATGCTATTACTTTAATGTATAAACTAAAGCACACTGCAGTAATGAACGTTTTCCTTATAATAATAATTATGAACAAAAACGACAAATTACAAGACAAAGAAAAGTTAGTTACTCGACTTGACCGAGAATCAAACCCGGAACTTTCTCGTTTTAAACTTACCACCACGCCAACAAGCTAAACAATTATATGTGAAAATTATTACTAGTTGTAAAAAAAAATTTAAAATTAACTAAAAGTATGAGGTGATACTTTGTACGGGAGTTCAGCAAGGAAGACCACAAACCACAAGGGATGGCATCATCAAATGATCATCCTGGCATCATTATCATCATCATTCAGAGGATTCATCTCTCAACACTTACAAACAGGCTTGGGAAAAATGATGTAAATGGGCCAAAGACAGCAATGTTAGTATGTCCAGTCCTAACGGTTCTGAACTTGCAAGCTATATAATAAATTTACATTTAAAAGGAGGTTTCGCGTACAATACTAGGGGGGTATAGGGGGTCAACTGAGGAAGCGTGCTCGTCGCGACCCCTGCCAGCCCTTTTCAGGGCTGCAATTCCTCTTCTGTGCATACCATGCGGGACAACGGTAATGATAATGTTAGGGCGTCCCCCGGAAGCGACGTACACCGGTCTGTCCCCGCTGGTGTGTGCAGAGTGCAGTTCGGCGTTGGGGACCGCCACCCAACACGCTGTGCACCTCGCGGCGGAAAGTGGAGGGAGGAGTGCAGAGTAGCTGCGTGGAATGTGAGAGGTGGGATTGAGGAGAAGATGAATGAAGTGATTGATATTATGGAAGAGAAAAGATTGGATGTGCTATGTTTGAGTGAAACCAAGCGAGGCGGCAGTGAACTTGCCGACTTGCCCGGAGGAGGCATCGCTTTGTGGTCAGGGGTACCACAAGGAGATAGGGGATGCCAAGGGGTAGGCGTTTTACTGTCCTCTCGTATGGTTAATTGTATGACTGAGTATGAATGTATAAATCCCAGACTGCTCTGGGTACGCCTCAAGATTGGGTTGACAAGGATTTTTGTTTTGGCAGTATATGCCCCAGTGTCCTCTGTCGGTTTGGCTGAACTAGAGCAGTTCTGGGAGAATGTTAGAGAAGTTCTAGCGACGGTTGAAGAGAACGAAAGAATTGTTGTGTGTGGAGACATGAATGGATGGGTCGGGACAGCTCGAACAGGATTTGAGTCTGTCCTAGGCAAATATGGAGATAAGAGAGTAAATGATGCTGGTAAGATTGTGCTAGGATTGTGTATGGAAAAGGATCTTTTTGTGGCTAATACCATGTTTGGGCACAAAAGGATCCATCAGTACACGTGGGAAAGAAAGGGTGCGAGAAGTATGATTGATTTATTCCTGGTGGATATCAGACTTAAGAAGCAGGTAATGGACACAAGAGCGTATAGAGGAGCCGATCTCGGGACGGACCACTTTCTGGTGATAACCAGAATAAGGGGTCTCTTCGCAGCATGGCGACATCGCGTAGTGTCCAAACCTGCAGCGGTTAGCCGCATTAAAAGATGGAAACTGCAGGACTCGACCACCAGGAATGAATATGAAAGGGTATTATCCAGTAAGCTTGATGATAGATTGAAAGTGATGAGCGAGGATGTTGAAGAATGCTGGCAGAACCTTAGAGATAGTATGATTGAGGCTGCGAAAGAAGTGTGTGGAATGAATAAGATTGGGAACGGCAAAAAGCGTGATGTGTGGTGGGATGATGAGGTGAAAGTGGCTGTGTATAAGAAAAAGAAAGCATGGCGAGACTACCTTGCTACTAATGACTGTGGTATGAAAAATTTAATGAAAGACAGGTATAAGCTGCAGAAAGCAGAAACGAAGGCACTAGTGAAAGAGAAGCGTGAAAGGTGTAGGGTGTTAGATGAAAACAAGATGTCGGACAACTTCGAGGAAAATTCCAAATTATTTTGGAAAGAAGTACGTAAGTACCGAAGTGGTCCGGCACCTTGCAGAATGAATAAAGTGCGTTCGAAAGACAACAACCTGCTTATAAATAAAAAGGATGTTCTGCAGCGATGGAGTGAATACTATGGGGAACTGTATGAGAGTGGCGACTCCGTCTCTGATACTGAGAGCGATTCTAATGAATTGCCAAACTCGGGCCAGGGACTGGAGGATGCCATTAGTATGAAAGAGATTGAGAAAGTGATAAGAAGTTTGAAATGTGGAAAGGCTGCGGGAATTGATGAGGTGACTGCTGAGATGATCAAGTATGGTGGTCCTAGGGTCTGGGATGCCTTCTGTGCACTCTGCAACCTTTGTTGGCAGAAGGGGGAGGTTCCAGAGGACTGGCGCACGGCAGTCATAGTACCTCTATATAAAGGTAAAGGTTCCTACCTAGACTGTGCGTGCTATAGGGCCATCAGCTTGGTCAGCTTAGCGAGTAAAGTCTATACTAAAGTATTGACTGAACGTATGAAAGGCGTTTCAGAAAGATATTTGTGGGATGCGCAAGGTGGATTCAGGAACGGTAGGGGTTGTATGGATCAGATTTTCTCGCTTCGCGTTATCGTGGGAAGGTTTCTGGCCTTAGGTCGGAAAGTTTTCTGCGCTTTCGTGGATCTAGAGAAAGCATTCGATAGAGTAGTGCGGAAGAAATTGTGGAGTCTTCTGCCTGAATATGGCGTGGAGGGCTCCTTACTGCAGGCTGTAAGGTCATTATATCGAGACCACAGAGCCTGTGTAAGGATAGACGGTGACATGTCGCCCTGGTTTGAAGTCTGTTCTGGTGTCAGACAGGGCTGCGTGATGTCTGCCTGGCTATTCGTGCTGTATTTGGACAGTTGCCTCCAGAGATTGAAAATTAATATGAGTGGTATGGGATGTGGTGACACAGTGGTAAACTGCCTATTGTACGCTGACGATGCTGTGCTAATAGCACCATCAGAAGCAGAGTTGCAGACACTAGTCACGTGCATGAAAGAAGATTGCGAAGTAAAAGGATTGAAAATGAATGTGAACAAAACTAAGGTTCTGGTGTTTGAAAGAGAAGCGGTACAAACGAAATGTGTGATTTGTGTAAATGGAAAATGTCTAGAACAGGTGAATGAAATTGTGTACCTGGGGAGTGCGTTTTCGAGGGATGGAAGATGTGAGTTGGATGTGGAGAGACGGGTAGCAGCTGGCAATAAAGTGAACGGTGCTCTGTCCGCATTAGTGGGTAGTGTGAATATATCTAACACTGCTAAAATGGCCATCCACAATGCGGTGTTGGTGCCAACTTTGTTGTACGGCAGTGAGGCCTGGATATGCCCGAAATCGAGTGAACGTATGATAAATGCTGTGGAGATGCGGTCTCTCAGAAATATGTGCGGTGTCACGCTTGCGGACAGGATAAGCAATAATGAGATACGCAATATGACAGGGTTGCACAACAGTGTTATTGTAAAAATGAAGAAAGGAATGCTTAGATGGTTCGGGCACATGGAAAGAATGAGTGATGAAAGACTGACGAAGAAAATATACAGAGCGAAAGTGAGTGGTAAAAGAAGCCAAGGAAGACCAAGGCTGACTTATGAAGATCAAATAGCCAGAGTGTTAGCAGACGGAAATGTCAAAAGCACTCGCATACCTAGGCGAAAATGTGTGAGGAGAATGATGAGATTTGAGGAAGCGAAAGAAGTGTGTAAGGACCGCGACTCCTGGCGCTCCGTCCTCTCTGACTACCCCGTTGGGGATACAGCGTGAAGTTATGTTATGTTATGTTATGTTTACTATTTTTGATCATAAGTTGCATTCTATGACTGTGCGTTTTTTACATTTCTTACCATGTACGACAATTTTATGGAACCAGCTTACAGCGCCGGGATTCCCCGACCGTTACGACTTAGAAACCTTCGAGAAACGAGTCTACGCTTCCCTTAAAGGCCGGCAACGCACCCGTGATTCCCTGGACGTTGAAGGTGTCCATGGACGGCGATGATCACTCTCCATCAGGTGACTCGCTTGCTCGTTTGCCCAGTCCGCCATAAAAAACAGTTTGGAAAGAGGTGTTGTATTAATCATTCATTAAATTTGCACAGAGATTACAAGATATACAAAATACGAAGTAGTTTGTTAAGAAGAAAATAAATGATAAATAATTATTCCCATTATCTGGAAGTCACATGTAGACACCTTATTAATCCAAAATAGTAAAAAGGCAAGGAATGGTAGAAATTAAAGTAGACAGGTGAGTTAAAAATCTTAAGGAGGAATATAAAACACAGAAGGTATTCATATGAAATAAAATTACACTGAGAACTCAAACTACAATAGTTTAAATAGAATAATGGAAAGACAAACAAACAAAAATATTATTATAGAATGACATGGAGGGAGTTTATAAAAATGTATAGACTGATTGTGGGTAAAAGTAATATAAATGAAAGGAGACTGGCGATTCCGTGAAGGATTCGGTGATAGTTAACCGAATCGGATCTTTGGAATGTCCTGAGGATGCTTCGTTGAGAGGCGAAATACGTGTCGATTGGTTTGATTTAGAGTTCTGACCTGAAAATAGCTAAAGATTGTAGGAATTTATCAGAGGAGACAGATGAGTTCAAAACGCAAAAGGCAATGTAAGAAAGAGTTACGCTGAATACTTAAAGTTTAATAATTTAAATAGAAAGAAAAACAAAGTTATTAGATGAAAAGTACAATATACAGTGCAGATTAGGAAGAATGCGTGGAGATATATTAGAGGTGTTAGGTTAAGATTACCGGCTCACCTATTCTTTTTACGTTTTCGGTATGTAATTATATTTATTTCGAATTCCAAATAGCAGCCGGGAAGCCTAGTATCGTAAGTAAATCTATATATAAAAGGCGATGTATGTATGTATGTATGTTCCTTATTGACTCCGAAACGGCTGGACCGATTTCGATGGAATTTTCAGGGAATCTTCAGATTGGCCTAGCAGGTGTTCCTGTAAAGTTTGGTGGCGATCGGATAAGTAGAATTTTTTTTGTTTTTTTTTGCAGTATCAAAATAATTATAAAAACTGTTTAATTTATTTTAACTTCAACTAACTTCCAGTGAAACGGGCCGGGTTTGCTAGTCTATAAATAAATTGTATGCGTTTACAGTTCTTCACTGAAGTGTGATACATTAGTCTAAGACGCAAAGCAACAAAATTTAACTTTGTAATTTTATAGCCAGGCTAAGACAATAATGTTGATGAATAGTCGGCGAAGCGATGTATTGTCTAAATAAAATGCGACTCGCGCATGATGCCAAACGACTTCAAGATAAGCGCAAAAAATACTGCAATTCTGCAATTATATTCATGTAAAATGGGTTTTACAGAAATGTAATTGCCATACTTTTTGTTGTTCTCAGTCTGTTTGTGACAAACATTTTCTTTGAAGATTTATAACTTTATATAAACAGTTGTTAAGAATGGTAAGTAATGGTTCAAACACAGATGTGATTGTCGAGAATTAGTTTCATGGGTGGAACAGTCTTTTATGGTTTTTAGATATAATTGAAATAAAAGCTTTATTCATTGTTATTAATCATAAGCCAAATATAACATAACATAACATAACTTCACGCTGTATCCCCAACGGGGTAGTCAGAGAGGACGGAGCGCCAGGAGTCGCGGTCCTTACACACCTCTTTCGCTTCCTCAAATCTCATCATTCTCCTCACACATTTTCGCCTAGGTATGCGAGTGCTTTTGACATTTCCGTCAATTATCTTTAGTATAATCTAATTAACAAATCAATAAAATGTAATAATTTAATTTAATATAAATATTATAATTATTTAAGATATAACTTATCATTAACTACTTAATCATGCGGTGACAATGTTACACTGATTTATAGATCTACAGAGCGAAAGTTACTGGTAGCAGAAGCCAAGGAAGAGCATAAGAAGATAGACTTACGAACATTAAATAGTTTAGTTTCGAGTTCACGGAAATGTTAAAAACGCTCGCATACCTTGGCAAAATGTGTGATTAGAATAATGAGATTAGAGGAAACGAAAGAAGTATGTAAGGATTGTGACGCTCGGTACTCAATCCTCTGACTACCGCGTTAGTGATACAGCGTGAAGATATATATGTATTCAATGCACAGACAATTTAGGATTTTAGGATTCAATGGACAGACATTTTAAGAAAACGTCTAGACTCGTTGGTTCTTCAATTTAATTATATCTACTAGCTTCGCGCGGGCAGAATTTTTTTTTAAAACAAAAAGCAAAGCCGCGGCAACGATTAGTACACGCGTATATTTATTCGGAAATCTTATTGCCATCAAAACCTTTCCTCACTGGTGAAAAAAAATCTCATGTATAAAACTGGCCTCTGACGGCGGCCGCATTTATCATTTTCATAAATTATTAAAATTTATTAGTCTATTAAGAGTCGGCCTATGCAGACTGGTGTGTTTGGTGACCTGGATCTCGATATCTAAGAAGGCTGAGAGTTAGATTTTTGGACAAATACCACTTAACTCTTTATTTTGAAATCCTTAAAACATGATTGGATAAAAAAAACTCGATGAAAAAAAATCGAGAAAAAACCCTGTTTTGCACAAAGGTCCAGTTGCATCTCCGAAATTCTACAGAAAAAAATGATTTTACTAAAATGATAGATAATTACAATATCTTAAATCTCAAAAACCAGCTTTTTAATTGATAATGTTCCTTTCTTACAAATTACAATTATGTATAAAATTGTAATTTGTAAAATCACAACTGCGAAGATCAACTTTTATTGTCATCGTCATAGAGCGCGGGGGTAACGAACGAATTCGGTTGCGCTAGGGTGCACAGGCTGAGTGTAATGACATCTCCTTTTAATATTACATTCTCCTTTTAAATTATTGTTATAAGGTCCTCTAATGAACCGAAATACTCGTATATACTCAAAAAACATTGTCCTCTTTCTGGAGCATTTGAGTAATAAAATGCTTGGGTTTTCCAGCGTGCTCTGACCATTACTTCTAATTCATGTAAAATTTGTAGATTACGGAACGTACAGCCGCCTTCGAAAGGCATCAGTCTCATTTCCGGTTCTACTGGCCGCCGCCCAAATCGGTTGCATCTAGCGTAACATGTATAACACGACACATATGTGTAGACATGTAAGTATTCAGAGGTTGGTATTGTCTGCGCTAAAAGAATGAAATTCGGAATGGAAGTTTGTACTCAGCGTGTTTGTACTTGTGTCAGCAGTTTGTACAAAGGTGGTAGAGCCATGCTGCGTTGTAGCACGAATAGGGCCGGCTCGCCCGGTGAAATACCGCCCTCTCACAGAATATCGGCGTGAAATAACAGCGTCTATTGCTGTTGTGTTTCGTTCGGTGAGTGAGAGTGCCGGTGGCCCATCACCCCCTCCTTTCCCCATTTACCTAAAGGCCGACAACGTGCCCTTGATTCTCCGGATTATGCGGGTGTCTATGGGCGGCGGTTGATTACTCTCCATCAGGTGACCTGCTTGCTCGTTTGCCCTCTCTTTTATAAAAAAAAACTTACGTAAGTGCTGACATGCTCATTGGCGTGGTGGCAGTGCATCTGACTTTCGAGCCAGTGTTTCGGGTTTGATCACCGATTAAGTCCATTTGACGACCTCCGTGGCGCAACGGCTTAGCGCGTCGGAAAGTAAACGGGGGTTGCGGGTTCGATTCCCGCCTCGAATATGGGTATTTATTTACAAAAGAAAAGTATATAGGTAGTATATCAGTTGTCTAGTACCCATAACACAAGCACTGTGCTGCTTACTTTGGGATTAGATAGCTCTGTATGAAATGTCTTAGTGTATTAGTGTATTATTATTTAGAAAAAGCTTTTTAAAATTTTTCCCGTTTTAATGTACCCAGAATCTATGATAAACTAAGAATGGGTGGGAAACAATTAGAATTAGTTAAGTCAGCCAGTTTTCTTGCTTTAACAGTAGTTACAGTGGGCGGATCATATCGGGGCTTTGGCTAATAAGCTCGGTTGCACGATATATTATCCTATTAGACGCATTAGACAATTGACGGATGTGGGTACGGCTAGGCTGGTGTACTTCGCATATTTCTATAGCCTAATGTCCTATGACCTTCTGAATGGGGATCAGCAGCACGTATTAACTCCATCTTTATTAGATCCGTTTAAAAATAAAAGCGATTTTAATAATATCGAAACCTGAGGTCATAATAGATTGGTTGTCCCAAAATTTAAATTACACAAGTCGAATGTTTAATTTATGGGTAACTGCGTTCGTTTTCAGTTAGTTATTCCCGTTAGGGATACAGTATGAAGACATATGCGAATTTCAACATTATTTCAAAACGCCACAAACAACGACTCATATAGGTAATGACATCAAGCTTATTACATCCCTCGTTTCTGTCGAAAGTTAAAAACGGAATCATTTTTTTAAGTCTTTGTAACACTATGCAGCGTATTGGAATATCAATACGATGGACTTATCACATAAGTTCATGTTCAATACATTGCCAGAGAGAAGCAAATACGCCAAATACCGTTTTAAATTACAATATTTATTGGCACAGGAATAGCTACACGAAGATCCTCTGCATACATAGAAAGAGAATAAGAATTTCAAATTGGATTGCAGGACTAAACTATGAATTTTGAAGTTATTCAGACAGAAATAAACCTATTTTACCTTTTTTGAATATTTAGTCGATTTGTGTCCATTCATCTCTTAGTTGAAACCTTCAACCTTGAAATTCAAATCAAACACAGGTTTATAGTCTATTGGCGGTGCAAAAAAATCAAGCTTCTAATTCAACGCAATGAAAAGACTTCCGATTATGTACATAAGTTTAAATTAGTCAAAGCCAAAGTCAAATCAATTTATTAAAATAAACCCAATTACAAGGTACTGAACGTCAAATCTACTTTAGTTCGGTCCAAAGAGAAGATAACAGAAAACCTGGACACTGAGAAGAACCGACAAGAAACTCAGTCAGGTATAATTTATATAAATTAATTGTTTAGATTCAGGTTTACGGTACGGTTTATTTTGGCTTTACGGAAATTTTTAAACATCTTGCGCCCAAAATCTCAAACCTCTATTCGATATGTGTTCCGTTTCTTAATTAAGCACTTAAGATATTTCAGTGATCAGACTCGGTCACCTAACCAACACCGAATCTGAATCCGAGCTTCTAAACCCGAACCAGCATCGAATGTTGGTTATCAGACCGAGTCTAATCTTTGGAATAACTTTAGAATGCTTCGTTAAGAGCTTTGAAAAACAATATTGGTAAAACACACGTTAACTAATAGGTTTAAGATTTAGTA
The DNA here is from genome assembly GCA_907165235.1 of Zeuzera pyrina. Classification (NCBI taxonomy): domain Eukaryota; kingdom Metazoa; phylum Arthropoda; class Insecta; order Lepidoptera; family Cossidae; genus Zeuzera; species Zeuzera pyrina. The sequence goes on along the minus strand of OU015642.1, from coordinate 1,230,331 downwards.
CTATTCTATTTAGTCTAAAAATTTCCGTAAAGCTAAATTAAAATAATTGTAAAGCTAAATTAAACCGTAACATAAACCTGAATCTACACAACAACTTAAACTGGTCTTGAAATAAACACTGAACACAATTTTACAATAATACTAGAGGTCGCCTTGTGGTCGAAATTCGACCGTAATTGTAAACTTATAATACAAACTCTTTGACGACAATCTACTTTGCGTCTGTTTGATCCAAGGAGGTTACATTACATATGATCACAAATTACTATGGGTTCATGACATATTATGACATGAACATGACATATCATGACATATTATGACAGTCTTTTTGACATTGGCAGTATAACATAAAAAATGAAAGTTTTAGTTAATTTAATTTAACGTACTTATTTGTAACACACATTACATAAAAATTTTAACTATCTTCTATCCTTCTTCATATAAACTTCAGTTGTACCAAATTTCACACTCCCCCGGCCGCGCATTTTTCTTAAAAAGAAAAGAAAACTTTGTACCCAAGGTTTGTCTTCGCCTATTAATTATAACGAAGTATATATATGTAAGTAACGATTTCGTTGGAGATGAAATCTCCTCTCTCTCACCGAAGGTGAAGTCTGGGATGATCCTTTCTGCAGATATGTATGTACATTTACTGGCCTTTAGTAAATTGCAATTATTCATACATACATACATATCTTCACACGGTATCCTTAACGGGGTAGAGGACGGAGCGCTAAGCGTTACGGTACTTACGTACTTCTTTCGCTTCTTCAAATCTCATCATTCTCCTTACACATATACATACACATACAAATTATTCATACTTATTGTGAATTGACGCCACCTAGAAAAAAATTATATCTGACTGACTTTCTTGACGATTCTTCCAGTGCAGGTTCTTTAAGATCAAAAATACCTCGTAATAAAAATGTATAATAGACTCCATAAAATTAATTTGATTTGATGAATTCGCGTGCAATAGCTAATTATACATATATTAATTAAATTAAAGTATACATATAGCCTGGGAGAACATTCTATACTCTAAAAAAGGACCGGATACACACAGAGAGACAATATACTCACAGTGATACACTAGCACCTCGTTCATTATACGCCAGCGGCAAAAGAGAGAGAATGACGCTATAGACTGTAGCAAGAGTGAGACAATCTGTCGTCATTCGTATAGTTTCCGGTTTGACTCGTATCGGTACCACAAATTGAGACTTTCTTCTCAATTCAAAATATTTTCCTTATCGTTACTACATAATAAAATGAACAGTCAAAATCTTCGAAAACAGTTAGTAATAGATACTTACTTAAAGAATTTAGCTAGTTTCCATCGTGGTTTGGTCCGCTTTAGTAACTCTGATGATGATTGAAGATTTTATTGGCCCGTAAACCTGAAATTTTATACACGGAACTTTAAACCAAAAGTGATTCGAAAATACAATGTATGGTGGAGAAAACATAGATTCTAAGAGTTGTAATATTAACGAAATGAAAACTTAGGACTGTCAAATCATTGATATATAGTTACACCTTAAAAATTCCTAAAAATTACGACTTAATGAACCGCGTCCATTTTTATGACAAAGTGCCTCAGACGTACATCATATCTTTAGTGTTTTAATGGTGTAAATAGAGAGAAAAGAGAACCGAGCATCGTGGCGCATACAATACATGCGATATGTCTGCAATATGTAGAGTTGTACGTAGTATCTGTACTTTGATTGATCCACGGTCATATCAATTTAAGGTGGCTTGCACGAACTATTTAATAGTTAGTGCAAGCGAGATGTCATTTCCTTAAGTCGAGTTTAAATAGTTGATGCCAGCCACCCTTTGGGTGGCGTCTTTACCCTTTGACACCCTTTGACGCTCTCGCTTGCACCAACCACCAAATGGTTGGTGCAAGCAAGATGTCAGTTCCTTAAATAGAGTTCAAATTTTTGGTGCAAGTCGCCCTTAATCTTTTCTAAATTGCCTCGGAGCCTGGGTGTTATCAGAGCTCCCCTAGTTCGCTGTGTGGTCCCAATAGTATAAGCCTATGCCTTATATTGGAGTCACACAATTGGTGGTAATTGTTTGTTTGGAGTATTATATCTATACATAATATAATGGAGCCCCAGAACAGTGTGTCTGTGCATTGAATACATTTATCAAAAAATGACTGTGGGCATTAAAAAGAAGAGTAACAGAACATAAAAAAGCATTTTTTTAAGTTTTTGTTTGTCTGTCTGTCTGTATGTACACGCTAATCTCCGAAACTACTAAACAGATTTTCTTGCAATTTTCACAGGTAGATTAAGCCCAGCTTAAAACAACATTTAGGCTTTGTTTCATTGAAATCGGATGAGAGTGAAGAAAATTATCATCATTTAAAAATAATTTTTAATGTAATGAAGCAGTAGAAATTGTGTATGTACTTACATGCTAATCACCGAAACTACTCAACGGAATTTCTTGTGATTACATTAAAAAATTAAACCGACTTCAAAAAAGAACACTGAAAAATATTAAATAACTATCCCTTACTGATCGAAACTTAAGTACAAAAATAACTTTATAAATACGATACAAATACCCATATAATTAAATTTGACAATTATTTTTGTACTTAAGTTTCGATCAGTAAGGGACAGTTATTTCATATTTTTCAGTGTTCTTTTTTGAAGTCGGTTTAATTTTTTTATAAAAGTTTTTTTATTTCTCCCTTTTGAGTGACCTTGGCCTAAATAAATATCTAGGGCAGGTCTACAATTAGTTTATTTTCTAATTCTGGAGCGCAATGTTATGTGTTAACTTCCATTCTATTGAAGAGCACAAACCGTGGGCTTTCACAATAAAGGATGCGAACAGGTCGAACATGGGAAATTATTGCCCATTATGGCCATTATCAATATTATCAATATTAATATCAATCAGTTATAAAAGAACAGTGTAAAGGTTGCATCATAATTACACCCTAGCAGTATTCTTATAATCCGAAGACGACAGCCACCAGCCGTATTCTCTGTCCGCCACAAGACTGACTCTACTGACTGAATTTATTATATCACAGCCAATTTATATCTTCTCCTTACTTTACCATTAGATCATACTACCATTATACCATGTGGGGACAACGAAAGTTAACAAATGACATATAAGAGAATCGTCAATATAAATGAATAAAGGTTATAACTAGGTCGCGTTATTTGGTGTATCTTCAAAACCAAAGCTTCAATGGGACCAATCTGGAAGTGTATCCTTTCGAACAAAGAAAGAATTTTCCAAATCGGTTCATAAATGACGGAGTTATGAGGTAACAAACATAAAAAAAAGAAAAAAAAAAACATACAACAGAATTGAGAACCTCCTCCTTTTTTGGAAGTCTGTTGAAAATCGGATGACAGTGGCAAAAGTTATCGTCATTTCAAGGTTCTCCTCTAAACGGCTTGACCGATTTTTATGACATTTAAGATGGAAATAGATCAAGCTCCGGAAAAGGACACAGGCTACTTTTTAAATTCCACGCGGACAAAGTCGCGGCCAATAGCTAGTTGTAAATAAACTACATTATTATAAGTTATATCTGTATGTGTAAGTATATTATAATAAAGAAACTTTTATGTGTACTTATATGTGTTTTTAATTTTTAACTTACTTAAAGACAGAAGTTCATCGTATGTATTTTTTTTCTATTCTTTTTTTTTATGTATGCTCAACGATAACTTCGTCAATTGTGGACCCATTTGGAAAATTCTTTTTTTGTTTGGAATCGAGTCTAATTTAAATTTCACTGGTATCGGAGCTTGGACTTCCAAAATACAGCAAATAACGCAAGTTCTTATAAGCTGTATTTGTATCGATGATTCTCGTGTATATTATCCCACTTCAGAATTAGAAAAAAGTTAATTGTAGACCTACCTTAGATATTTATTTACGCCAACGCCACTCAAAAGGAAAAATACAAAAATTGAGGAAAAATTAAACCGACTTAAAAAAAATCCTGAAAAGTATAAAATAACTATTCTTTACTAATCAAAACTCAAGTTTTTCGAAAGTAGAAGGTAAAAAGAAAGTAGTTCGACAAAAATAACTTTTTTAATAAATTTGCTCAAAAAGTAGACTTTTCTATGTGTGTTTAGCGTGCGGAAAATTATTCTTTCTTCAGTAACTGTGATATTTGTGTGCAGCTGTAGCGGTAGTTCGATTGGCATAGGCCGTACGGCGACATTTAGTGCATGACTAATTTATTGGCACGGTGCGTCCCGTGTTGTGCCGCGTGCTTATTAGCGTGCATAATATATATATATATATTAAACTGGCCCGTTGGCGCAGTGGCATATGCATCTGCTTTCCAAGCTAGGGTCCCGAGTTAGATCTCCGGTCAGATCAATTTAGGAAACGAACTTTTCTAAATTGGCTTGGAGTCTGGGTGTTACTGGGAACTCCGCCAGAGTTCGTTGTGTGGTACCCATAGTACAAGCTTACTGCTTAGTTTAGGGTCACACAATCTGTGTAATTCTCTGGAGTATTATTATTGTTATTTTATATATAAACTGCTTTCGTTAGTTTTGGAACGTTGCAAGCGCTGTTGTTTACGGCAAGATTAGCGAATATGGTCTTGACTGACCTCGCACAATATGCTATCACCCTCGAAATGTCGTATGTCACAGTTACCAGCAAAATTGGCTCAATTTTGTTTGTTTCGCTTTAGAAGTAAGAGATCCATCTTTTTATTATATCTATCTATCCGAGATTTCTTTAAGAAGAGACATCTCCCTGCTATAAAATCATCTCCCGACTTGAAGATACGTCATAATACGATGTGTGATCATAAAATGAGCAAATGATTTTGCTGGTTTTATTTTATCTCTGTCGCATAATATATTCTTTATTGCTCTCACAATTTGTTTACCATATGTCTGGCATTTGACTGAAGTTCGCCGTAAGTATATATACCTGTCTATCTACACTAAAACAGGAGCAGATACAGGGCTTTTCTCTCATAAATTACCCATATTTCAAAAAGTTCGTTCTAAACAGATGACAAACTTTTAAAAAACTTTTAACTTTGTGATGCAAAATAATCTTCGTATTTATCTGTACATTTATTTATAGTAACAATCTATACATACATATCCTAATGTTGTTAATATTTACAAACTTAAAACTAAACATTATCTTAAATAATAAACTTCCTCGAAGTTGCTACTTAGAAAGCTGTTATTGTTTAGCGTGCCCAGCAGATTGCGGCAGACTTCGTTGGCGGTAAACGCTGCCAGCCCAATGGTCTCCTGAAGCCTCAACCAGTCGCTTACAAATATCAGAAAGCAGTCGATGGGCTATAAGGCCCCGGAGCCTCAAAGTTTCAACTGCAAAAGGTGCAGTTATGAAACCTTCAAAGAGAGTCGCAAATTCACGGCGAATGAAGTTCTCGGCGGTGCTGGCCGCAGTACCTACTGACTTAGAAGTCGCCGGTACATGGGAAACAGCAAGTGTAATGACACAAATGGCATCCTCCACCAGCGACCTTTCAAATTTCCAAGGAATGACGGTCAAACCGTCCGGTTTCCTGCTGTCGCCGCGAGTAATACTGACAGGCTCTAAAACTGCTGGAACGCCAATGGCGATAAGAGCCCGCCGAATGAAGTCATTCAAGGCAGCATGTCATGACATGCGGCCAGCCGTATTAAATTTTCCCTTTCCAATGTACTCAGAATCTATGATAAAATAGAACTGGATAGGAAACAATTAGAATTAGTTAAGTCTGCCAGTTTTCTTGGTTTAACGGTAGATAAAAATTGCAGTGGGTGGACCATATCGGGACATTGGCTAGAAAGCTCGGTTCCGCGATATATGCCATTAGACGCATTAGGAATTAACGGATGTGGATATGGCTAGGTTGTGTACTTCGCATATTTTCATAGCCTAATGATCTATAGCCTTCTGCTGTGGGGATCAGCGGCGCATATTAACTCCATTTTCATTTTACAAAAAAGAGCGACACCTGCCGTCTACAGTATAAAACCACTATCACAAAAACCGCAGATCCTTTTAAAGACATTGATGTTCTCACCTTGCCGTCATTATACATCTTTGAAATTATTCTGTATACGAAAAAATATAGACCTGTTTAAAAAAAAAGCGATATTAATAGTATAGAAACCCGAGGTCATAATAAATTGGTTGCTCCAATTTATTGTTTTATTTACATTACACAAGTCGAATGCTTCATTTTTGAATAACTGCGATTATGAGAGAACTACAATTATTACTTTTTATAATCAATGGAAGATTTGGGTACATGGAAAATGTTTAGAAAAATGAATGAAATTGTGTATCTGGGGAGTGCGTTTTCGAGGGGATGGAGGATGTGAGTTGGTTGTGGAGAGACGGGTAGCAGCTGGCAATAAAGTGAACGGAGCTCTGTCCGCATTAGTAGGCAGTGTGAATATATGTAACACAGCCAAAATGGCCATCCACAATGCGATATTGGTTCCAGCTTTATTGTACGGTAGTGAGGCCTGAATATCCCCGAAATCGAGTGGAAGTATGATACATGCAGTAGAAATGCAATCTCTTAGAAATATGTGCGGTGTCACCCTTGCGGACAGGATAAGTAATGAAGAGATACGCAGTATGACTGGGTTGCACGCCAGTGTTATTGTAAAAATAAAGAAAGAAATGCTAAGTGGCATATTTGCATTTATATTTTAAACTATAACTAATTTAAAAAAATCCAACTGGAATTTTGAAGAGTGTGTTTAGGATAATCTAGACAGAAAATTTAAAGGCATAAAATGGTTTCGTTAGTCTGAAATATGAAAATATGTGTTTGAAAAGAGGTCTCTTACATATATTTTTTTTTACAAAACTTAATCAATCATGTAACGCAACTGGTTCACCAGTTGCGTGTTGATGAGGACGAAGTCCATGAAATGAAGAATCAGGTTACCGAATACACCTCTCATACGTTTTGTAGGTAATCTTAGAAAAATTGAGATCACTGCCGTCAAAATTTCCAATTCGCCGTCTTTATACGAGACAGTCGCGGGAAACAGTCTGCTATTATACAAAGTGTGTCAAAGAAGTCTATTTAACTAACATTTGTAATATTATATCGACACATCAATTTTTTTTGCTCAAAGTATACAGGGTGGTACCGAATATCTTACTGAAATTAATGATTATATTAACAAGAAGTAAAACTTCCAGACACGGATTGCGTGATTGCGTTATCATATTACGACTCTTGTGGTTAGTTATGGATTATTAGGTGTAAAAAATCACGCTACTATATCAACGCAATTAAAAGATTCGACCATTTATGAACTCAAACAAAAATCTATAGGGTTCCCGTTGACTTTAGAATCATGAAAGTTTGGCCAAAAGCAAGGTCTCACAGCACAATAGAAGTAAAAAAAATTGCCAATTTGTGATTCTACCACTTTTTTTTGTAACAAGCTTACATTTGTAGTTGGTTAGTATGGGAGAACGTGTCATCCAACTGTAGAGTTAAGTTTGTTTTTGATTCTAACTTATATTTTTTTTGGTAAATATAATAACACAAATACATTGTATGGCGGTACGGAGCCCTCGATGCGCAAACTGACTCGCATTTGACCGATTTTTATTAGATTTATGTTAAATACACTACAAAATGAACGTAGATATTAATTTCTCGAGCGATATCGAACTCAGCCTGTATAATTTCATGGTACCCACGCACGTAATGTGATGAAAGTACCTAATATTTTCAGTTATTGACGTAGTTCTCTTTTAGTAGCGTTTCGTTACTTTAGTTGTTTGAACTAATATATTCTCTTATATGTGCTGGAAGCTACCATAATCTAGTTAAAAGATATGTAATTAGGAAAATATGTTGCTCAAACAAACCTTATGTCTGGAAATTGTATCCAACAAGAATCATTTTGAAAAGGAAATTATATTGAGTTATATATTGGTTCCGAGGCCAAAATAGATAGAGTCGAAACAGATTACATATATATATAAATAAAAAAAAATATCGTTCGCTACTAAGCGGGAAATTTGAGAACGACTAGACCCATTTGGCAAATTTTTTTCACATACTCCTTTCGTCCCTTAAAATCTCTTGATTTCCCAACTGCACACCTTTTCTTCTCGATCTTATTATAGTTTCTTCTACTGATCACGTCTTAATATTTTTTTCTTATAAAATATGTCTTCCTAAACAGAAACGGAAAGTACTTTGCGTCGTAACTTTGCTGCAATGGATATCGAACAACTGCGTGAAGATGCTTTGAAAATTGATTGGTCAGTTATTTCTAATTCAGTCTCTACTGATATACAGGTTGAGTTATTTTTTTTATTTTTTATTTTATTGAACAAAGCAGATACAGTACAGAATGTCATAACAATTTTCTCCTATCTACCTGAAACCTCGAGGGTTTATATGGAGAAAGGGAGTTCGCATATGTTTAATTTAGGTTGTTCATAATATATGAGTACTTGGAAAAAAGGCAACATATTTCAAAAAATTTAGTTTGTCTTTGTTCTGTAAAAAGTGACTTTTAATTTTAGGATTTAATTTATATTTGTGGGTCTTGAATAAATAAATTTGCAATATATTTAGGGGGAAGGAATTTTTGGTAATATGTATCCATCCATTCTCATTCCATATACATTATTTTTTCGTGGTAAATAGAATCAATCCAAGTAAAATATTGTCCCGGGTACAACGTTACAAAGTGAGAGTGAGATTGCACTGCGTCGCTATGCAACGTAAAACTTAATTGCATTTAAACTAACAAATCACAAATCTCTAAATCATTGTGATTGGTCAATTTCAATTTCTTACTAAATTTTAAGCGAATCCGTGACTAATTCATAGAAAATATTCTATGAATTAGTTATGAATTAGTAATTAATGCCACAGAACAGACATTAAAAAAAATGTGATTGATACCTAATGGGATTAGACAGTAAAAAATAATGTTTGCCTTTTTCGAATTTCGGTTTTCTTGAATCGTGCACATGAGAACAGATTTATTTAAAAAGATCGCCAACATTTTTTAATTATAAATTTGAAAATGATGAAAATGAAACAACTACTTTCATATAAAATGGATATTACTTTTTATTATGCATTTAATATGAATGAAAAATGTAGCAATTATTATTCCTAATTACCTTCAAATAAATTTAATTCCTTCCTTTTGCCTTTTCGATATTTTTTTTCGAATTTGGGATATTTTTATGCATAAAATGAAGCCGGACATTGAATTGTATTTTTATGTTTTTGCTTTTATTAAATGTAAACGATGATTAAAACTGGGTGGCTGCGTCATCACATGATCGTGTATATTATAAAAAATGTTTGGATTATTAAAAGATTTTAGAATTTTGAATGCGCAATAGGCATTGTTGGTTCTGTAACATTACTTTTCATATTCTTTGACAAGTCCAGGTTGGCTAATTAGCTAAGTTTTGGGGTGCCACTTTTCGAGTGCATGTAACTCATCTACCTCTTTTGTAAATATAGCATCTTTGGTTACGACCATAAAAAAAATTTGCCAAATTGCTGTAGCCATTCTTGAGAGATGCGCTTTTACCAACACTGAAAAAATAGTTAAGTTGAATTCCGAGAGTTGATCTGTTGTTCCGTAAAACCAACCAAAGTTCACTAAAGTATTAATAATTTCACAATATCACGAATGTTCAATTTACAAAATAAAAAAGATTGAAGTTATACGTTCTGACATAGTAACATTTACAAATGTCACGTCAAATTTACTAAAGTTTAGTTGGAGAGTATGTCGCTGGTGTGCATCGGACCTATCTCAGTTAATATTACTTAACTTTGTTAATTATATGAAACGGTTTTGTAAATATTTTAACACTAAGTTTAGTGAAATTAACAATTTCCGTGTGTTAATCCGAAATTAACCGGCGAGTTTAGTAAAGATTTTGTAAAACCGACTAAAGTATTTTTTCAGCACGTTTAATTTTTATTTACTTATAGAATATTGAAAATATTAGTTAAACTTTAACTGATAGCCGTGATTTTGATATAAGATGCCAGAAAAAATTAATGAGGTAATTTATTGTCATCTTTTTTAACTTCGCTGTGTTTCACTAAAAAATTACTCTTGATTTATTTTGCGTGGTAATTTAAAAAAAAAATTTAGGCTTAGGTACGAAAATATAACAGACAAAGAAGACATTTATACATTCGTGATATTAATATGAAAGTTTATGTTAAAGAACACAAACGCATCTAATCTAAATCATTATTAAATTTTAACAGAACAAAGCATAATAATAATAATAATGCGCCAGACGATACACACTAATCATCCGATCTCAAACTAGGGTGCCCTGTGCTATGAGAACCAGACGACGTCTACTGGGGGCGTCTCCCAGTACACCAAGACCCGATACAATCTAGAAAAGTTCATTTCCTAAATTGACCCGACCGGAAATCGAAACCGAAACCTTCCGCGCTTGGTGCAATTTCTAAACCACTGCGCCATCGAGGTCGCCGTATATAGGATGCTGTGTTTTTGAATTCTCTTATTAGATGTAATTTTTTTTTTTTAACTAAAATGGGCGCGCGTTTGATACCTGTTGTGCCTGATGAAAAGCTATAACGAAACCTAACAATAATCACGGTTGCCCAGAACATGCCTATTCTCTCTTGTCTTATACAGTAATTAGTGCATTGAAAGTGAATCTGGTTTTAATTTGTTTAACAATTTCGAACCTGAGTGGCTAGACAAGTGGCAAACGCTTTGTACAATATTGTATAGACTCAGGTGTTACTTTGCGGCAATCCATTTCATGTGACAAATTCCCAAAATCGTTAGCTATTTTCCGTTCAAAGTCCAACACCATCAATCGACACGTGTTTCGCTTCTCAACGGAGCATCCTCAGGATATACCGAGTTAGGATTCGGTCAGATTCGGTGCTGGTTAGCTGACCGAATCCTATCTCTGGTACATCCTGAGGATGCTTCGTTGAGAGGCGATACACGTGTCTATTGGTGGTTCTCGGACTTTCTTAAAAGTGCCACTTAGCTACATTTCATACGGTGGTTTTCTTTAGGTTTCGTTTGATATATAAGAAAGTTAATAACGTTTAACTACTAATTAAAATTCATTACGCTAGATTACGTGATATTTGTCATTCTATTCTACTCGCGTTTACGACAATTAAGCCACTTGTCTTGGTCCCCTGTTCTTTTATAACAAAAGCAATGCATGGCAATCCGTTATTTCGCCTACTCCGCTAAGGATTTAGCTATAAATTTAGATATATATGACTGGATAGTGAACTGCCGTTCGTTGATAAAAGATATTTTTTACTTAATTTTCACTTCATAATTAAGGCAAATTATGAAAAATATGTCGTTTAAAAGCTTCGAGGTAAAGCGTTTCTGAAATACGCATCACCTATGCCACAATTTTAATATTTGACTTAATTGCCTTTGCAGTCAACGATCGCCAGATAAACACAAAGATTGGAATTACTAATGATAGTGAGTAGTACTTACCTTTAAATTATGTTCAGTCTTTCAATGGAGAACTTCGAGTTGGTGCAACACAGCGTAGATTATATCTGAAAATATCTCGAAAGAAGTGAAATTTAATTTTCTTTTTTGATCCAGACGCCATTTTGTCGTCTGTCGTCAATTGAATAATATCAGTCAATAATAAGAAATAAAAAAATCTTTAAAACATTACAATTAATTATACATAATGGGTCATTTCGCTTGTAATTACTACACACAAAAGAACTACAATTTTAGAACAAATTAAAACTTAAATTACAAAATATGTGTTGTGTATGTTGGTATGTTTGTATGTACCTGTGTTATGTAAATCAATGATTCAATGAAAAATGGGCAACAACGATTATCTTGCTGCTTCCTATGATACAGTTAATACAAGTATAGAAAACAATTGCACAAATATTGTAATTATTTATAAAGCCTGCAAATTTTTTTGTACTTTGATAAATTGTTCATTAATTTTTGTTGTTACATGAATAAATAAATTAAAAAAAAAATAAAATGTTTGAAGGTTTATTTATTCAGATACTATCCTAAAATCAGTGAATCATTGTTACAACGCACGAATGGTATATAGCGGATTGCGAGCCGCGGTAGAGGTGCGATCACACAGAGCGCGTAATCACATATTATTATGATTTAAAAGAGATTGTAAATATGAACTCCTTGAATGATAGACTTTACTATTTATATTAGTTTTCGAAATTTCATACAAAACATTAACATTTGTTAAAATTAATAAGTATGGTTATATAAAACAAATAAAAATAATTAAAGTTATTGATACTCTAAGAATTATCAGCCAATAAATCGAAGAGTATCACTAAAAAATATAAATAATTATGTGCTATACACTTGACAATAATATAAACTTATGACATAATATTTAAGTTTTTGATTAGAGTTTTTAATTGTGGTAAGAACCTGATGAATTACATCATGTACCGAAAATATTTGTTGTATAATATGTTTGCCAAAAATGACGACAGTGTTAAATTACCACCTTTGTACATGCGAGCAAAGTCAGAGGTAGTGGTATACAAAAATATTTAAATACTATATATCTAACAGTCTAATTACATATAAGACCGACCCAGACGTCTGGAGAAAGAAAATATACTCGATACAATATGATATAATATTTGTTATGTTCGCCGACTCTGGCAGCGTGTGATTAATCACTTCTATATGGAAATGATTTTTTTCCCAGCACAATGGGTCCAAGTCTCACAATTACCATAAAAGTTGGCCAAATACTAGATAACTACTTTTATTTATTGCATAATATAACGCCATTCGAATGCAGTTCAGTGCATTATATTTCGTTTAGTCGACAATTTTTATTTTTCCCATTGTGACTAATTCAGAAATGTTGTCTTTATTGTAAAAATGAAAGATATTAAGCATAGCTCATATTGTTCCATGGCTTGTGTATACAGTCTCTAAAAGTATGTTTCAAATAGAACCAGGGTAGACGGCCGGTACACGTTAGATTGGCAGTCAGTTAAACCTAGGTCTAACGCTTTGAATTAACAGGTTGTGTAATGACTAATGGTTGAGTGGCGATCATTTAGGGAGCCAATATAATCAATCATTCATATTGCCTGGGCGTGTCATGACTGCCGTAAAGGGGAAATAATTGCAAAATATTTTAATCCTCGAATGTGAGTTCTGTCTCTAACGGAAACATATAATAATTAAAATTTACGGAAGCACGTTAGATTAACTACTGTTTACGTGTTTTTATATTATTGAGGTGTCAGTGACAGAATTTGTTTTTTGGGGTTTCGTACCGCAATAGGAAAAAACGAAACCCTCATAGGATCACTTCGTTGTTTGTCTGTCTGTCTGTCATGACTCTTTTTCTCAGGAACGCGTGGAAATATCAAGTTGAAATTAATAAATAATTATATCTGCGGTCCCTTAGAGCTGTAAAAAAATTGAGCTTCTAAGTAATCGCAATCAAAAAATATGGCCTCTTATGCCTTATATTTTGACATTCGCAAGTAAATCAAAACCTATAGAGTATTTCCCATTGACATAAAATCATTTTTGGCAAGAAGCACGAATAAAGGAAAAAATTCAAATATCGTTAATTTGTAGTTATCTGCTATTACAAACTACATTTGCAGCTGGATAGTAGGGGCGAACGTGTCTTTCAATTGCAGTTTAGTTTATTTTTGAAACCGACGTATGTATTATCGGTAAATACATAATACAAGTACATTATATTATGATACGGAATCCTCGGCGCGTGGCCGGTTTTTTCATAGAAACCATTCAAACTCTTATGTAAAAATCCAACCTAACTTAACCGTCAGAAGTCTTTTTGAGTGAAAAGATTTCGAAAAGTAAACTTCTGTTTGTGGAATTTTATTAATACCAAAAATATTAGATGCACGGCCATAATTTTTGTTCCCAAGAACTACATAGTTAATAATATCTGTGACCAAGCAATTGTTCAAATATCAAAATGGGAAACATTAGTTAATGTAACGCCTAGCCACAATCATTATTGTTGAGAAAATTACCAACGGTCACCTCACTTTTTTACAAGTTGAAAGTAATTTTTGTTTTATTTTGAGTACTGTTTCGTACAGTACTTGTGATAAAATTTAAGTATACGTATAATATATACGGTAAATAATTTATCAACGACAAATATAATAATACAAAATATACGGCCTTATTATAAACATTCTAAAAACGGTTTTCATGTCAAATGTTTTAACGTTGATCACGCCGTATTCCTAACGGGGTAGTCAGAAAGGACGAAGCGCTAAGCGTCGCGGACGTTACATACTTCTTTCGCTTCCTCAAATCTCATCATTCTCAACACATATTTTCGCCTAGATATGCGAGTGCTTTTCACATTTCCGTCAGCTACCACTCTGACTATTTGATCTTCATAAGTCAGCCCTGGTCTTCCTTGGCTTCTTTTACCACGCTCTGTAGATTTTCTTCGTCAGTATTTCATCACTCATTCTTTTTATGTGCCTGAACCATCTTAGCATTCCTTTCTTCATTTTTACAATAATAGTGTCGTGCAACTCTGCCGTACTGCGTATCTCTTGATTGCTCAACTTATCGGCAAGGGTGACCCGCACATATTTCTAAGAAATCGCATTTCTACTGCATTTATCTTACTTTCACTCGATTTCAGGCATATCCAGGCCTCGCTACCGTACAATTGTTGGAATTGGAGTTGGCACCAACACCGCATTTTGTATGGCCATTTTGACTGTGTTAGATATATCCACGCTGCCTACTAATGCGGAAAGAGCACCGTTCAGTTTATTGCCAGCTGCTACCTCCACATCCAACTCACATCTTTCATGCCTCGAAAACACACTCCCCAGATACACAAATTAATTCACTTGTTCTAGACTTTTTTAATTATTAAATTAAGCATCATCAGAAGCTTAGTTTTTGTAATATTATTACTGTGAAGTATACAAAAATGCAATCATTCTTTCTGTTAGATTCGTTGTAAGTTGTTTTATAATTAGGCCGAAAGAAAAATATATATGTAGGATAAAATTAAAAAAAATATTTGATTGGATTATATAATAATAAATGTTATGTCTTGTATGAAAGTTCGCGTAAATATAATATCTAATTAATGATAGGAGAACAATTGTATATCTATCGAACATATTGTATTCTGTTGACAGAAGCATTGTAATGTTTCTTTTATAACATGTAAAAAATCTCAAAACACGTGCTAATAATAAAAATAGACGATATTGAACCTCCTATTACACTAAGTAAAAAATAACCAAAATTGCATCCGCAAAACATGTGTTAAACGGGCTACATTTCTATAATGGTTATAGACATGGCATAGGCTTACAAATAACTTCAGACGCCATGTCTTAAGAGGCCATGTCCCATATAGCATTGGTGAGGCAAATCAGATAAGATTAATCACTGGTACATACGACACACATTTGTTATTATCAGGTAAGCCCACCGGCCATTTTACATTTTATTTAATTTTTTTTGCCTCATTTCGCAGTACGATACAGGACGTCTGGAATTATAAAGTCTATGAGTTTGTCTCTGTGTGTTGTAATTAATTATTATTTAATTGTGCGCATGTGCTCTGTGAACGATTGTTTTTCGTAGCAATGTCGGATTGGTCTATGCTCATTTAATATAGAACCAGTTTGTAAGGTATTTATTGCTTTATTATACGTATATTTTAAATAATACACAATTAGAGTAAAGTGTATTTGGGTACACGACAAAAACAATTGTATATTTTATGTATTACAAGATAAATGTATAATAGTTCATAAATTTAGAATTTAATAGGAGACATTGTCAGCTTCGTGTACGAGTACACTGACATATAAATGACCACTGGACAGCTAATTTACGAAGTAAATTAGCTATATAATTATAATATCATTTCGTGTGTCAATTTGAACCATGAGAACTAATTTTGATATGGCTATGAACTAATTTTGACGTATACTGTATATGACTATTTTAATTCCATGTACTCTCGTCGACCGTATGTCGATAGCGCCAAAATCGCGTAAATCGAATAGGCACAATTATAATTTGACAACCACCTGTCTAGTTTGGTAATATATACATGTCTGTGTTTGTATAGCATGAAGCGAAAGTCAAGTAAAAGTGCTTTCGCTGAAAAAGGGTTACTTTAAAAAAAATACGCTTTTATTATATGATAATACTAATGAAACGTGTTTGGATGTGTTGATGTGTTTGTTTGTGAATTCTGACTTTTATGTCACACGGAAATATTTTCTTTTAAATGCAACACCAATAGGTTACTCGATTGTTCTTGAAACTAGTATGTTTTATACATTTAGTCAAAATAACTAAAAATCATGAATAGAACTGTAGAAATTATTTCAAATTCATTAAAACACACAGGAGTTATTGGCTCTTGAAAAATCAAATAACCTTTTGACTCTATGTAATGTATGTGAATATGCGTATTCTGACCTCTATGTGCTATCGAAATAATCTCCCTCATGCTGTGTTCGGGCTCCGGCTGATGATCCGGTTGAGGGTCTGCAGCTCGTGCTAATATCTGTTTGACCACGTTACGTGGCGGTGCGTTTTGCGGCATTGGCCGCGAAGTTAGTCCCAACTAGAAAAAAATGGCTCATGAGCATTTATAGTATACGTTTGAAATAAGAATAGAGAATTCACAGATAACTTCACTCACTGCTGCTTACTTATTAACAGTATTGTGATGGTAGCAAAAAAGTAATTAATAAATATAATGAAAGATATTTTTTTAACCTTTTTTATTGTGAATAAATTGCGTTAATTAAAATATAGTCCTATATTTTAATTAATCCGGCCCTGCGTGTGTGCGTGTACATGTATGTGAGTAGGCTGTAAGTACCTTGGCCAAAATCTGCGTCTTGATATGGTCTAGCCGCGCAGCGTCGTCGAGCTCGCGGGCGAGCGGTGCGAGCGGTGCGAGCGGTTCGAGCGGCGCGAGCAGTGCGAGGGGCGCGAGCGGCGCGGGCGGAGCGGTGGGGCGGTGCGGGCGGTGCGGGCGGTGCGCGGCCGCGGCGGCGGCGGCCAGCGCGAGCCCCAGCGCCGCGCACAGCGCGAGCCAGGCGCCGGGCATGGGCGCCTAGCCGAGCGCGCTCACCCGCCGCCATCGGCGCCGCGGCCGGCCGACATCGCAGCGCCTGCGCACACACATACCACTCTCGCTAATGTTGAACTTGCAAGTATATACTATTGACCGGCGGTAGTCCGACAAATGTTTTAAAAGGCGGTGTCAGATAATTGAATTTTTTGGACTGGACTGTAGAATATTACCACCAACCCGTTTAGTCTGAAACTTTTTTAAAAAAGAACAATCCGAAAAATTATACAATATTCTTGTAAACCAAAAGATAGGTGTTAATATAATATAAGTAACGCCTAAACTCCAACACCGTTTGACCCATGACTATGAAAGTTGGTAAGTATATGTATTTTTCATGGAGAAGGTTTTTATGCTATCTCTGTTTAAGATGGATATCTATCCCATTAGTTATAAGTGGCCACCAGATGACGCTATATCAACTTTTACACCATTCAATTGATCACCACGAACGTTAGTATATCTAAATAGAAAAACAGAAAATATTTTTGCGCTATCAACTTTATTGTTATTTGCCATCAAATAGTGCTACAGCATTTCATCATCTATGCCGTTCAAACAAACGCCATTAAAATTGGTGCGCATATATATTTGAACATGCAGAATATATTCACGATATCTAATCGACAAAACAAACTATAAAATGAGATAATGTTAATATTTTTTAATCAAGTTCCCATGCAAAACCGGGTGGGTCACTAGTGTACTTATAGAAATGGTAAGATCAAAGTATGTATAATTACATAATACATATTATACAATATGGAATTTGGTGAATTAGACAACATAATCGATAAATAGCATAGCGTTCATTATATGATTAACGTCATCAACACTATAGCAAAAAAAAATGCTCTGTATGTACTGCTGCACGCATGTCGGGACTATCAGGAATGTCGGGTTGGACAGGAGCTGGAATTACCGCGGCTCAACTGTATTAGTGGTTCTGTACTATATGTCAGTGGTGAGTATAGATGTGAAGGCGGTTATGAATGTTTGTTAACCATAACGTTAACGGTTTTTTTTTGTTAAAAATGGTTGATAACTACTTTAGTTAGGTTAATATGGGATATATATAATGGAACAATATAATTGATCATTCTGGCAACTCGCAATATTTAAAATTGATGGCTTCATCTACTTTAAAATTAACAGTTTCTGAAACAAAAATGTGGTAAACTTTAAAATTAACAGTTTTCACAATAAAATTTCGGTTACAACTTTAATTACTGAAACTTTAATGTGGTGTAATGGCGATGAGGAATTCTCTGGAGGAAATTGTGAGGACAAATACAGGCTAAGGTTGAGATTGGGTATTCACATTGGGTAAAATTTTGCACAATTTTTTTATAAAATTATGCAACATGGCATTCGCTAAAAGTATTCAAGATTTAAAGCGTCGTTTCAATAGTTTAAATTTTTGAATATATTAATTTCTTCTCTTCTCGGTTAGGTTAGGTTAGATATTTCTACTACAACGCCCAAGCCGGGCGAGCGAAGCGAGCGTGCCGTGGTAGCGATCGGCAAGCGGCCGGTATAGCGCCAGATCAGAATCTGCTCTATAAGAACACTTATAATAACTTAGTAACTTGCACTCATACAAACTTTAGTAATTTGTCCCCTTCACCAGAACGTGAAGTTAGTGACTTCTTTTCCCAACTCCCTACACTCTCTTAATCCTCTCTTACGCAGGAAGTACACTAAATCGCTCCCCAAATACAGTTGTAACGACAGGATTTACACCACTTTCATTATTTTGTCATGTTTCTACTTATTTTTTTAAATGCACCTTAAATCGGAGCAAGCAAAGTGGGCTCGAGAATTCAAACCACTTCAGAAAGATCTTGCCGTACCTTTCATGTTCGATGGCGTTCATTCGCACACTATGGAATCAAAATGGTCGCGCATAGCTCGGTTTTAAAATTTTCTCGAACTCGAACATTGAGGTTGTGAAATAAGCTCCCTGTCTAGGTTTTCCCAAGAGACTACAGCTTGGGATTCTCCAAAAAAGGCTTGAGATGGGTTTAACGGTACTGGCAATGCGCAAGTGATACTCCTGGTGTCGCAGGCGTCCATATACTACGGTAACGACTTAACATCGCGTGGGCCGTAATGCTCGTTTGCCACCTTTGTGATAAGCGTGATTAATGTTGGGTCTCGTCAGTGTTTTCTCTCAGGCAAGGCAGGAGACAAACTTACGCTCATTTAAGTTAAAAAAAAGGTATAAGTTGCTCTTTTGTATACGAAGTCGCAGGCAAAATCTTGTCGAATAGCAAATATACATATAAAATAAGTTATTTTGAGTAGAACTCTACATTTAAGTACTTATGTATGTACATACTTATCTATGTACCTTGTGGACAAAATAAGCAATGAAGAGATACGCGGTATGACAGGGTTGTACGACAGTGTTATTGTAAAAATGAAGAAAGGAATGCTTAGATGGCTTGGGCACATAGAAAGAACGAGTGATGAAAAACTGACAAAGAAAATCTACAGAGTGGTAAAAGAAGCCAAGGAAGACCAAGGCTGACTTATAAAGATCAAATAGCCAGTGTTACAGACGGAAATGTCAAAAGCACTCGCATACTTAAGCGAAATGTGTGAGGAGATTTCTGAGATTTGAGGAAGCGAAAACAGTATATAAGGACCGTGACACTTGGCGCTCTGTCCTGTCTGACTACCCCGGTAGAGGTACATCGTTAAGATATATATATTTGTATGTATATATGTACATATGTATGCCACTGTTTCATCTTTTTCAATTGTTTTTTATTAGAAGTCGTGGATACTTTTTTCTGAAGTTAATAAATGTTATAGTAAGTTATGTTATAAATGTTATATTAAGTTCTCTCTGACCACCCCGTTAGGGATAAAGCGTGACGACACGTACGTATGTATGTATATTAAATTGTTTTCATCATAAAAAGGAAGAACAAATAAATAACTATATTAACATGTATAAACGTAGCACACGCATTCTATACATGTCCATGTAAAAGAAGATGCCCATAACGTTGTATAGGTATGCATAGGTATAAATATGTTTGTATGTATATGTGTATCTATGTATATGGATATATATATATATATCCATAAAGTATATAGTATAGTGTATAGAAGATATATATATATACATATATGAATATTTATGTATTTATTATAGAAGATTACGTTAGTCCTAGGTGATTGTTAGGATCTATTAGTCTTGTTTTTTTATTTTTTTTATTGATTCTATATTTAGTTACTGTCTGCTCTTTGTGCTCAACCCACTATTTGCCACTAACACCTCCAGTTATTCAAAGGTGGTTGGCTGGAAAAGATCCCTCATGGTATAAGCCCGCCTTTGCACGTTACAATTTACTGTTTGATTATAAGTCATTTGTGCTGTATATGTTAAATTGTGCAATAAAGAGTATAGAACAACAACCACAACAACAACGTTGACTTTATTCATTAAGTTAAACGGAAAGATTTGAAATCTTGGAATTTTGCATCCAGAGACCTTATATAGTGTAGGCGACTAATACCAAAGGGCTTTTAACACTTCAACTCCTATCAAAGTAATGAAAAAATACACATGACAACCAAAAAATCAATTCAAAAATCTGGATTAGTAAAATTTTATTTTGTGATTTCATTTGAAAAATCAATTTTTTAGATTCTATGGAGTTTATTTTTACCCTCCAATTATATACAAATAACTTCATATCCGATGATAGCGGCTTAATGATTGCTATCCATCCTTTATCATTAGTTTATTTAATGCTAAACTATTTTTGATTCAATTGGTCTGACTTGGTGGCTTAATGATTTCTGTCCATTCTTTATCTTTAATTTCTTTAATGCTAAACAATTTTTGATTTAAATGGTCTGACATCACGAAATAGATGGGTTTCAGGTAATCATGTAATATTACAAGACTATTTATAACTTGCTGTTGTGTTCAATTAGGACATTATCTTCGAAGAACGACTCGTCATCCAGTTAGTCATTCAGTTATGTTTTCATTATAAGTTCTCCAAAAAGTAATGCCTCTAATATCTGTATCCACTATCAGTGATATCTTTCGTTTTGGTAGCTTTGCATGTAATAAATTTTTAGTCGAAGTGCTTGTCTCTACCCGAGATCGTGACCGATATCTTTGAAGAGGAGTATAAAACTACCGAAATTTTATCTATGTACACTAGCCTGCAAAATAATTTAGATTATTATTTTCGAACACTATTTTAGCCGCTAACGCTTAGAGGGTAAAATGGAGTGTTCAAATAGTCGTGGAAAAAAATTCGCAGAGGCCAATATTCACTGTTGGATGTCTTAGTTCTTTGGCAATTTTTATTTATTTAAAGGAAAACTTGCATCTCATTACAATAATACAGAAGTAAGAAATAAGTAACAAAAGAATTAATAAAAAGTTTTCGCGAATAGAAATAGTATAGCAGACATACAAAATTTGTAAGAAAGTCAGCAGTACTTACATTCATATTAAACGTAAAACGTGAAACGAAAATAGACAATAATGCTTTAAATAACCATAAGCTATAAAACACAAAAGGTCGATACATAAAATATATTTATAAATAATACAAAAAATAGAAATTAATCACAGAATAAAGAACTGAATTTTCTCCTCATCTTTGGTAGGGTATCATTCAAAATATCGATGTCAGCGATAATACTCGTGCTATTATAATAGTTGCAAACTCGCCACAAATACGAATTCTGTCTGTAATTAGTAGAAACACTGGGAATGTAGAAGGTTGGGATGTATCTTAATTGTTTCTTTACGGAGGAAAGAATTTCAGCTTAGATAAAATGTCAGGACAATCAATACCGCCATTAACTATCCTGTGTGGTAGAAGTAGATCTGCAATACTTCATCGTCGACTAAGCGGAATCCACGACACGATTCAAATTAATCAACGACTTCATTTCTAGTACGAAAATGAAAGTATTTTATGAACTTAATTTATATTCTTTCAAGGTGATTTAAGTTAAGTTCAAGGTGTATGTAATTATCTATATATGTCAAAATCACTCGCATACCTAGGTGAAAATATGTGAGGAGAATGATGAGATTTGAGGAAGCGAAAGAGGTGTGTAAGGACCGCGACGCTTGGCGCTCTGACCTCTCTGACTACCCCGTTGGGGATACAGCGTGAAGATATGTATGAATTTATTACATATTCAAGCTTCTACTTGCGTATTATGCGAAATCAAAGCACAGTACAAGTATTATCCTCTATCATTTTATCTTAATAAGCGTTTAGTAATATCGATCGTCGTTACAGCGTTACAGATGAAACTTGTAACACCCTCTGTGAGCAACACTATGAATCAAATGCGAATAGAGTATAACTTGTCGCACATAATATTATTTATTTCCCGGTCAGCTAGTGCTGCGACCAGCATTGCCGAGAACTTGAAGTGGCGTAGGTATGAGAGTTTCTCCGAGAGTTTCGTTTTCCTCCCGTTGCAGTAGAAACTTTGAGGCCTTGGGTCCCAAAGTTTCTACTGCAACGGTCCCATAAAAGTTCGATCCCATACTTCATAGTATATTCTCGAAGCCCGTCGACATATTTTCTAAATCCGTAAGCGATTAGTTGAAGGTTTTGGGGGACCGTCGGGCTGATAGATTTTTCCGCTAACGAATTAGATCGGTTATTCAAAGAGGTAATATTGCCAGTCTGTTAGGCGGCCCAAGTAGCAGCAACTTTTTGAACGGCGACTTAAAGGAACTATGTTACACAAAATAACACCTAATTTTAATCAATGTTGTTTGTTCATATTTTGTTGGCGGCCATACCGTTAATCCGATTGCAATGAAATTTGAATTGATGAAATTCAAATGAATTTGGTATGAAAATAGCTCAAATCTTGGGAAAGGAATAGGCTATTTTAAAATAAAGTCGAAGGACATAGGCTATTTTAAAAACAAACGAAGTCGCGGGCATCACCTAGTACTAAATATAATTTACTGTATTGTTGTAATAATTATTATTGTTAGGTGTGAGGGGAATTATGAAATTTAAGAAAGCGAAAGAAGTATGTAGAAACGCTTGGCGGTCCGACTTTTCTGACTACCCCGTTAAGGAAACAGCGTGAGGATATGTATGTATATATGTATGTATGTAATTATTATTTTTATCATATTGCTTAGTAACGTCTGTGCTGTGTACACAATATTATTATTATAGCTCTCAAATATGCTGAGAACAATGATGCACTTTCTTTTAATGTAGATGTACATACATATCTTCACGCTGTATTGCTAACAGAGTAGTCAGAGAGAACAGAGCGCCAAGCTTCGCGGTCCATGCATACTTCATTCGCTTCTTCGAATCGGATGTGAAGCAGCAGTGCATGCGGCGCGTGCTTTCTTGACACATGACGGAGGTGAGGTTCTCCTCAAAGTAGACATAAAAAATGAATTTAATTCTGTTGATAGATCCACCTTGTTGACACAGATAAAACACCATGTTCCGGACATATATCCCTACCTCTGGCAATCTTACAGCAGTCCTTCAAAATTAATATATAAAGATAATTTATTACATTCCAAAGTTGGCTGTGAACAAGGTGATCCTCTCGGACCAAGTATTTTCAGTTTGGCTATCCATCCTGCGATTTGTAATTTAAATTAAAACGTTTAAAGATATTGGCTTAGAATTAAATTTTTCTAAATGTGAACTCTTTGTCTGCGATTCTGTTCCAATTATTAAAAAAATGAAATAATTAATAAATTTAACAATCTGGCACCAAATATTAAAGTCTTGTCAAAAGAATCGCTGTACCTCCTAGGTGCTCCCGTTTTAGATGACTCCATACCCTGCTTTATCAATGATCAAATACAAAATTTAGCCAGTCTTAAGATAAACTTTTCAAAATTAATTCCCACATGGCTCTCCTCATTGTCCGCTTTTGCCTTTTCGTTTCAAAATTTACATATGCTCTTCGCTGTTCTCAGCTTTTTAAATTTCAAACGCTTTTAAATCTGTAGACAATATTCTCAAAAATACATTATCTAAAATATTAAATTGCTCCTTTGTTGATGACAGGGTCTGGAATCAAGCCTCGCTTCCTATCTGTTATGGAGGCCTGGGCATACGTAAAATTTCGAGTGTGTCTCTGCCTGCTTTTCTTTCGTCAGCTTACAGCACGGAAAATCTTTTCCTATCTGTTATTCGCCCTTACATAGGATCGGTTGAGGTGCCGTGCTTGACTGATGCTCGAAATACTTGGTTGTGTTTGTCCGAGTACTAACCTGCCTAAATCGACCTTTTCTCAAAAACACTGGAATGAGCCTCTATGCAAAAATGTTCATTTACAACTTTTAGATTCTTGTAGTACCGAAAAAGATTGGTCTCGCCTCCTAGCTGTTTCTGAGAAGGAGTCAGGACACTGGTTGAAGGTAATACCTTCAAAAAACTTAGGAACCTTGATTGACAACACCACACTTTCTCTCATAGTATCCCTTTGTCTGGGGACCAGGACTAACCTTCCTCACCGATGCCGCTGTGGTGATCTTGTCAATGTACTAGGTCACCACGGTTTTACGTAGTGCGAGCCACATGGGCTCTTGTCGCCGCTGGCGTTCCTGCAGTCTTAGAGCCTGTAGGTATTGCACGCAGCGATGGCAGGATACCGGATGGCTTGACACTCATTCCTTGGAAACTTGGAATATCGCTGGTGTGAGATGCCACTTGTGTCGATACATTTGCTGTTTCCCATGTGCCGGCGACTTCCAAGTCAGCAGGTGCCGCGGCTAGCTAGCACTGCCGAGAACTTGAAGCGGCGTAAGTATGCGACTCTCTCTGAGAGTTTCATATTGACGCCCTTTACAGTCGAAACTTTGGGTCCCTGGGGCCCCGAAGCCCATCGACTGGTTTCTGATATTTGTAAGAGACTGGTCGAGGCTTCGACCGACGGGCTGGCAGCTTCTTCCGCCAACGAATCAGTTTGGCTATTCAAAGAGACAATACTGCCAGTCTGCTAGGTACCTTAAGCAATGACAGCTTTCTAAGCGGCAACTTTGTCTTTCTTTAAGAGCTAGTCTTTTATTTAAGATAATGTATAGTTTTAAGTTTGTAAATATTAACGTATGAATGTACTTTTTATTAATGTAAAGCAACTATTAACAATTTATGAGTTAGATTGCTTTATTAATCTTATTTAAAGTGTTTAAATCCACAAAAATACGGAGACGATTTTTGCTATGGCATGGTATTCTCCATACAGATATCATATTATATTGGATTTAAATGCCATTAGATCACCCATCCACTAACTGAACGCGCGTAAAATTGTTTAACTTAGTAATCGTAGTCGTAGCACCGCGCTGCACATGGCTCAGTACAATGCAACAAGCGTAGCTCAACGTAGCATCTCGCTACGAACTTCTCGCTATGCTCGACAAGTTAAACGTAGCATCATGCTACGAACGCCTCGCTTGCACTATACTACAGGCGAAACGGAATCTCATAAATCGAAATCGTAACAGTTAAAACTAGGTCGGAGCCATCAATAGGTTTCATTAAAACTTAAACTGACATTTGCAGTTCTTTACGACTTCGTTTTATTTTACTTATTTTTTAGTAGATGAAAATAAATTATTTGTGACAGCAACAATGTTTTAAACGATTTTTTGAATTATGTTGTAGACTAGGTGCTACTGAAAGCTTATCCATTGTGTTATGTGTTGCCTATATTCAAACCTACTACTAAGATCGTCATTGAATTGATACAATTGTATTTTTTTTTTAATTTACCAGTGATCCGTCCGCTTCGCACGAGGACTTGAACATAAACAACAATATTTCGCTACATGTATAATCTAAATATGAATGTGCTATATATATAAAATATAAATCTTCCTAGTTAAATGTTAAATGATAATGAGAACTGCACTAAAATCCACTTGTAAATTTAGAAGATATAAATGAATAAAATATTGAGCAGATTGAGCAGACTAAGGTGGATTGCCACTTTTATAGTGATTACAGATTTCTCCATACGGACAGCGAAAAGGGTTAACTAACAACTTCGTCGATATTTCTTGAGATTTTTAATACACTAACAAGTGCAAAACGGGATTTTATTTTATTTCTCAATTAACATTAAGACTTCATTTGTATATAATAAAATTAGGAAAGATGAACTCACCGACTACTTTTGAAATCCATTATATAAAATAACTGATAACTGAACTTTACATAAATATAGTTCTAACACTTTAAATTCAAATAAAAGCGCAACTTATTCCGCGTAATACCGACCACGACTCTTTAAAGACTGACTGAATGAAGTTTCGGGATCCCAAATATATAACTGAGAGGAGCCCACACAATATTATACATCTAACTAAAATCGTATATAAATAGATCCCGACTGCTACAGATATAACTTTACCTAGATGTGTCATACCTTTGAAAATAGAACAACGAACTGTGCTTGCTAAATTGAGAACATAATAAGGCTTTCTATGAATATGTCGCTATTAATTTGACTATTATAGTTGTCGTTTGAAAGGTATTGCTTACGAGACTGAACATTCTATGTTTGGCAGCAAGATTACATTAAATTTAGACACAATGAGACTTAGTATAAATGTACTTTATACAAACATACATTCATGACTAATATATCCTCACGCTGTATCTCTAATGGCCTGAAACGACGGAGTGCCAAGTGTCACGGTCCATGCATACTTCTTTCGCCTCCTCAAATCTCGTTGTTATACTTACACACTTTGGCTTAGGTACGTGAGGCTCTTGACATTTCCGTCAGCTAAAACTCTGGCTATTTCATCTTTAAAAGTCAGTCTTCGTTTTCCTTGACTTCCGCTACCACTCATTTTCGGTCTGTAGATTCTCTTCGTCAATCTTTCACCACTCATCACTTCTATGGACCCGAACCGTCTAAGCATACCTTTCTTCATTTTTACAATAACACTGTCATGCAACTCTGTCATACTGAGTATGTAATATACTTCATAAAGTTAAAATAAGATGATATTTAAAAAAACCGACCAAGAACGTTTAACACGTTCTTGGTCGTCAATCTTTCACCACTCATCACTTCTATGGACCCGAACCGTCTAAGCATACCTTTCTTCATTTTTACAATAACACTGTCATGCAACTCTGTCATACTGAGTATGTAATATACTTCATAAAGTTAAAATAAGATGATATTTAAAAAAACCGACCAAGAACGTGTTAAATGAGTATTTAAAATTTCATAGTAATTTCCGACGAAATAAAAGTTAAATTTTTAAAAACCAAATAATTAGGTGAAAATACAATTTGTTATTTTCACGCGTCTTTACGCGTATTCACGCATATTTGAAATCTTCAGGCTATATCACTAACGGGGTGGTCAGAGAGGACGGAACAGAAAACAGTCGAGGTTTTTATGCTAAGTTACAGCTCAGGGTGTGACATATATATATACAAATGAAAGTAAGGCCTGTATTTCAGAACTATACTCAATTGTAAATCTCCGTTTGAAAATAGTTAGAAAGAGATTCCGCTATTAATTATATGTAGCGGCATTCCTTTCTAACTGTGCTCAATGCGAGATTCACTCATTAAAAGAGTTGTGTTTTAAACTCTAAAAAACCTTATTGTAATTTACGATTGAATTAGATAAAAAGTTGAATGGTTATAGCAATGGAATACCCCAAATTTTACTTCAACTATCGATAAACAGTTATTTAATTTGTATTCAAACACTTCTTGCTACAGTCGTGAAGGTAAAAGCAAAGGAGACAGAAGCGTGCACGAGGAATTATTTATATAATCTCGCAGCGGTTGTGGGGAACAAATCGTCGATCGTTCTTCCTGATGACGTTACGAATACAGTCGCGCTGCTAGAGGACGCTAGAGGGCGCCAGTGTTCTCTTATCCTTTTTTTTTCTTTATGGCATGGCGCACAGATTAGCGCATTTGCCAATGTCACGTATTAATAAGTAGAATTTCAATCACAAACAAATTAGCTTTTTTCTTATCGTAAAACTCCTCCAGTAAAGTGATAGTAGGCTTTACTGAAGTTATAAAGGACTTCTTGGAAAAGCGCGAGAACTTCAGTTACACATGTTTATTTAGACCTAGTCCATTCTTTTTACTTATACAGAACTTTAAAACACAATATACCATCACTTTTGTTCTTTAAAACTCCCAAAAATATTAAAATCGGAAAATTTAAATAAAATGACAACCTCACTTCTCCCGTTCCCGCCAAAAAGTTCTTCTCTTATCCTTAATTAATCAGTACTGCTAACAATATATATGTAATTCCTATAATATTCTTTTTTCGAAAATACTTTTTTAATTTTAATAAAAACCAGCCAAAATCGTGTTGATTACGCTCACATATTAAAAGCATCTTTGCAAGACCTTTACAAAAGCATCCTTCTAAAAAAAGTTATGCCTACATTGCTCAGAATTACCATATGTTTGTTATAACCTTCATTACATTGTCTTTCTTTTAAAGTCAAAGTTATATCAATTTATTTAAGCACTTTGTACCTTATCTCCAATCATATCAATAACGTTCTTTAGAGACTCATAGAATGTACATACATGTACACTTGGTGTACTGTATATCGCTTACAATCCAAAAAGGCAATGCCGCAAGTATTACGGACACTTGCATCAGCTCGATTCGGGGCGGTCTTTTTGACTAAGGCGTGAAGAAATGTATGTAAGTGTCTTTAATTTGAATTTCTAAAGAATCTTATTGATACGAATGCTTTTAATTGGCTTGGACTTTGAATCTGAGTATCGCTGAGTGCTTCGCACTGCTATTTATGATAGATATGGGAAAAGTCGTCATTATGTCATCACCATAACTGTTGTTTTAGTTACATAAAAATCACAGTGAAAAATCACCTTGACTTTGTCACGTCGATAATGTCAGATACTTGGAACGTTGGACCGTCTTGTAATAATATGTCAGTACACGCTTTGGTAATACGGTTCCTTAGCTGTTCGTTACGTACAGCGACTACTAACCAACCATGAATAATCTCTATTCTGTCCAAAAACGATCACTGATGACTTTTAGTTATGTAGAAATATTAGATTAGAAGATTAGAGATAAAGATTGCTAGCTTTCTGAACATGGTATTTTAATAAATTACAATTGAATTTATTTGAACAAATTGATTGTACTTTGATTTTAGAACAAGATAAAAAAATGTAACGTCGCGGGACGCCTGGAAGGTGTGAAACATCGAAACTATGTTATATACAAAATATGCATGAAAGGAAGTAAAAATGGATTAATCAAAAAATAAAAACAAATTATTCAGATTTTTTTAAATATGAAAATTATTCTGTTTTAAAACACACAGGTAACGTGTTCCGATGTGAATAACAACACTGCATACGCTATAGGCATAAGAGCTCAGTACAAGCGCGTCGCCACGTTGCCACGCCAATAACTGGTCTGACACGCCACATAATATGTTTCAGATTAAAAATAATTATAGTTCCAGGTTTTTATTAATTCTTCTTCTTTTTCTTTCTTCTTATTCTTCTTTCTTCTTCTTATTCTTAGTTCTTATAAATTCCAATAAATTAAAAGTTAATAAATTTATTGTTTTCAAATGTCATTATGGAATCTTCTGTGCGCAAATTAATGAAGTATACCGCTCAGAGGAGGCTAAATAAGTAGTTAAAGACCGCGGCGTTTGGCACTCTATCCTTTCCTACTCTGTTAGAGATACAGCGTGAGAATATGTAAGTATGTATGGATGTATCTATAGATCATATTATATTGGTAATATTAAAACGACGTCAAAAAAGTAAGGCCAGAGGAGAAAAGACATGTCGATAAGAATATTGAAAATAAAGTAGGTTTTTTTAAATAGGTTTATGAACTTTTTCGTGTGTTAAAAACAATTATTTAAATCAACAATAATATTTTTTTACATATGTGACGTTGCAATTAATTGTAGATTTGAGTTATACATTTCCATTCTTCACCATAATTTAATTGTATGTGTAATGAATTTTTGAATCCATAGTACGAGTATAATTTTAAATTAATGATGGCATATTGGTGCAAATTTCATTGATAGATTGGAACTAATTCATTTAGAAAGCCTAAATATCAAGGCAGAATTCTCATTGTTCTTGTTTTTTGAACAGAATGCTAGCAATATACTAAAACGTAATGCTTGCAAAATTGAATTTAACTTTTTTTTTTACTTACTTTATGGCATGGCGCACAGATTAGCGCATTTGCCAATGTCACGTATTAATAAATAGAATCACAAGCCAATTAGTTTTTTCTTATCGTAAAACTCCAGTAAAGTGATAGTAGGCTTTACTGAAGTTATAAAGGACTTCTTGGAAGAGCGCAAGAACTTTAGCTACACATGTTACACATGACCTACTCTTTTCTTTTCACTTACACAGAACTTTCAAACACAATATATTATCACTTTTGCGCTTAAAAACTCCCGAAAATGTAAAATAGACAGAAACTAAATATAATGACACCCAGACTTCTCCCATACCCGGCAAAAAGTCCCTGAATTTAACTTATTAGGTAATGAAAATAGTTGGAGGCCACAGTTACATTGATAAGTAGGTAAGTTAAAAATAAACCGTTTCCACACACTTTAATTCTTTTGTGTACATTTAATCTAAATTCATGAAAGCCTATGAAGTTACACGTGCGTACTAGCCACATATCATATCCAGCCGCATTATATTCACTGATCTTCGTTGCCACGTGGGTGTGTTTTATTAAAGAGCACGCTTTAACCTAATAATATCATATAATATTATCATTGTATCAGAAACTAGGAGGCTTTATAGGTGAGATAATAATTTTATAACCTTTGAGATATGGATATATTTATGTCAACACTCAATATGTATAGTAGATGAATATATAGATCTTAAAGTAATATAATGCAATGAGATTAGATTTTAATGTGCGGTGTCACCCTTGCAGACAAAATAAGCAATAAAGAGATATGCAGTATGACAGGCTTGCACGACAGTGTTATCGAAAAAATGAAAGGAATGCTTAGATGGTTCGCGCACATGGAAAGAATGAGTGATGAAAGACTGACGAAGAAAATCTACAGAGAAGAAATCTATAGACATTGGCAAATGCGCTAATCTGTAAAAAAAATCGGCGCGTGCAACTTCGTTACACGCTAAAAAATACAATCACCTGATCTGTTTTTTTAAACGCGCAAGAACTTCAAAAATTAATAATGTTCGATGGTAAACGTAACACTTGAGAACGGCTTGGGTCGGACCGATTTGGATATTTTTTTTAAATATTCATAACAATCTAAATAAGGTTTTAAGAGAAAGAAAGATTAGAAAACTTGGCCGGAAAATTGAAAAAATTGAAATGTTTTTTTATGGGATTTTTGTACCAACTCAAGGTCAAGACCTTAACCCACCAATAATAATATAACACTTACTGAGCTAAACCAACGTGTGGCCGAGTACACCTAGTATCATAATATAATACAACTATCGCACTAACGTCTCGCTTCGCTTTCGCGTTCGCGATTGTCATGGCGTGTAGTTTGCGAAAATACGTGACGTATTACATTTGTTTTTCAATGAAGCAAGGTTTAAGAGGTCACGTATGCAGTCCAGTGAAACCAAATTCGTCCATTACTCCCATGTCTTAAGGCGATAACAGTAAAGTTGATTTTCATGGTTGCGGTTT
This sequence comes from Zeuzera pyrina, assembly GCA_907165235.1. Lineage (NCBI taxonomy): Eukaryota > Metazoa > Arthropoda > Insecta > Lepidoptera > Cossidae > Zeuzera > Zeuzera pyrina. The sequence continues at coordinate 1,198,441 of OU015642.1, read as the reverse complement.
GATCAAATTTTAGCGTGGAGAAATTTCAACATTTGTTTTTGTACATAATTGTAATTTGCAATAAAACCACATTACTAATTAAACAACTGGTTTTGAAGATATGAGTAAAAGTACATACATACATATAATATCTTCGCACTGTATCCCTAACGGGATAGCCAGAGGACGGAGCGCCAAGCTTCGCGGTCCTTACATACTTCTTTCGCTTACTCGAATCTCATCATTCCCCTCACACATAACAATAATAATTATTACAACAATACAGTAAATTATATTTAGTACTAGGTGATGCCCGCGACTTCGTTTATTTTTAAAATAGCCTATGTCCTTCGATTTTATTTTAAAATAGCCTATTCCTTTCCCAATATTTAAGCTATTTCCATACCAAATTTCATCGCAATCAGATTAACAGTATGGCAGGCAAAATGGTTTTAGAGATTTGGAATATTATAATTGCCTATCCGTTTTGGTAAAAACCATTTTTAAATTCTGTAGAATTTCGGAAATGCAACTGGATCTTTATTCAAAACAGAGTTCTTTCTGGAATTTTTTTTTACCGAGTTTTTTTTTAAATCATGTTTCCACGTTTAAGGATTTCAAGATAAAGAGTTGAAGTTGTATGTGTCCAAATATCTAACACTCAGTCTTCTTAGACGTCGTGATCTACGTCACAAAACACACCGAAGTCTGGATGGGCGGAGTTTTAAATGACATATTATTGCAATTAAAATCGTTTTGCCACGCCTTTGCTTCCTTTAAAGGAAGCAAAGGAAGGAAGCCTCTAAAGTTGACATTTTATTTCATTTGTTTCACTTTGGTTACAGACTATATTTTTTTATGTAACAGCCCTTTCTTCCGGTATTACTTGCATTATATTTGGTATTTTTCAAATATAAAAACTAGTCTATATTATTCTGTAAAAAGTCCTCTTAATTCCAATAAAAGTCCTGTCAAAACCCGTTCAGCCGTTTCGAAGATTAGTTCGAACAAACACGAGACAGACAGACGTTTAAGATAAAGGACGAAAGACGAAGCTTAAGATAAAGGCTTTATATAAGCAACGAAGAGATACGCAGTATGACAGGGTTGCACGACAGTGTTATTGTAAACATGAAAAAAGGAATGCTAAGATGGTTCGGGCACATAGAAAGAATGAGTGATGAAAGACTGACGAAGAAAATCTGGAAAAAAAAAAGAAAAAACCGCAAAAAAAAAACCGCAAAGACGTAGTTGCTCTCTCTGTTGAACGTGTATGTGAAATGTCGTGTGCAGAGACGGATCAGTACATATTCTTATGTGTTTACAGACCTCCGTCGTCTGATTTTAGCCAATTTTTAATTTCTATGGAGTAGAGTCTCACAAGACTCAGCAAATGTAAGAAGTCGGTAATAGCGTGTGGTGACTTCAATGTAGACATATTAAATAGTTCGAAGGAAAAAGATATGCTCATTTCGCTCTTTCTCTCATTTAACTTTGTGCATATTTTCGATGAACCGACCAGGGTTACATACCATTCCGCGACATGTATAGATAACATTTATAGATATCATTTATGAATAAGTTTGAAATTATAGAACATACTATTGTTAGTGGTATCCGTTCAGATCATAAAGCTCAATTAATAAAAATAGAGGACATGAAACATAAATCAGAACAAATATTTGAATTTAGGCCATTGGGAGAGAGCAGGCTAAAAAATTTTACTCATGATGTAGCCAAATTCGCAAACACGACTCTTCTGGTTGATGATCCAAACATCATGTATGAATCTTAGGTCAAAAACCTATCCAAAATATTTAATAAGAATTGTCCAAAGAAAAAGAAAGTAGTCGTTAATAACAAGTTACGTTTTGCGGATTGGGCGACGAAGGGCATAAGAAAGAGTAGGGATAAGCTTTATGAGTTATATGATGAAAAATCTTACACTGCAGATGAACATTTTCATAACTATGTTCGCACTTATTCGAAAATATTTAAAAAAGTATCAAAACACGCGAAAGCGATCTATATCGCGAATAAAATTAAAAAGTCAGACAATGCGATAAAGGCTACATGGAATACTATTAATAACGAAGTTGGTAGTAAACGAAATAGAAATAACGAACATTTTTCAATACAAATTGGTAATAAGGTTGTTACTAATAAAATTGAGGTTGCTAATGCTTTGAAAATTATTTTTCGAATACACCTATAGAAATAACGAATGGTATGGGAGCGTCTTCGCAAACAGCAGAGACGTTTTTGAGAAAAATGTTGGAAAATGGTTCCCTAATTTTCAATTTAGGTACACATCTTCACTTGAGATAGAAAAAATTTTCAAGCAATTACATAAAAAGAAAAGTGAAGATTTATGGGGACTATCAGTTCATGTCATGACTGGTGTAATACCTTTATTATCGCCAATTTTGGTAGAGATATTTAATAAATGTGTCGATCAAGGGGTGTTTCCCAATTTAATGAAACACAGTAAAATTATTCCATTGTTTAAGTCAGGTTGTATGTTGAATCTAACAAATTATCGCCCGGTGTCAATATTGCCAGCATTGAGTAAAATATTCGAAAAAATAATACTCAATCAAATGCTAGCACATTTTAACATTCACGGGGTGTTTCCCGGTCAACAGTACGGGTTCACTAGAGAGCGATCAACAACTCATGCGGGAGCAAGCTTGATCAAGACTGTACTTCAGGCTTGGGAGGGATCTCAGGATGCCATTGGTGTTTTTTGCGATCTTTCCAAGGCTTTTGATTGTGTTAGTCACGAAATTTTAATTTGCAAGCTTAAATACTATGGAATTCGTGGTAACGCTCTCGATCTCGTGGTCTCGTATTTGTCTGGCCGGGAGCAAAAAGTGAGTGTCAATGGGGTTTTGTCTGTTGGTTCGAGGTTAAGAATGGGCGTTCCCCAAGGATCAATTTTGGGACCTTTTCTGTTTCTAGTCTACATTAATGATCTCCCATTTATGCTCAGGAACTTATGCGAAATAGTATTATTTGCTGATGACACTTCATTGCTATTTAAACTGGACAGAAAGAACTTAGATATTACCTGGGTGAACGGGATCCTGGCGGACGTCTCGGGGTGGTTTGCTGTTAATAATTTACTACTGAATGCACAAAAAACCAAATGTATTAAATTTTCCCTTTCTAATGTACCCAGAATCCATGATAAAATAGAATTGGGTGGGAAACAGTTAGAATTAGTTAGGTCTGCCAGTTTTCTTGGTTTAACAGTAGATAGTAAATTGCAATGGGCGGATCATATCGGGGCATTGGCTAGTAAGCTCGGTTCCGCGATATATGCCATTAGACGCATTAGGCAATTGACGGATGCGGATACGGTTAGGCTGGTGTACTTCGCACATTTTCATAGCCTAATGTCCTATGGCCTTTTGCTGTGGGGATCAGCGGCGCATATTAACTCGATTTTTATTTTACAAAAAAGAGTGATACATGCTATTTACAGTATGAATGCACGAGAATCACTAAGAGATCGTTTTAAAGACATCGATGTACTGACCTTGCCGTCCTTATACATCTTTGAAATTATTATGTATACGAGGAAAAATATAGATCAATTTACAAAAAAAGGCGATATTGGTGGTATGGAAACCCGAGGTCGTGATAAATTGGTTGCTCCAAAATTTAATTTAATTACATAAGTCAAATGTTTCATTTTTGGGTAACTGCGTTCGTTTTTATAATAAAGTTCCTCAAGAAGTCACTCAATTAACAGAAAATATATTTAGATTAGTTATAAAAGGTACATTGATTAGACAATCATACTATAAAATAAACGATTTCGTTGAAGATAAAACAATAGTCTGGAAATGATTTTCAGAGAAAACATGAATTTACTGGCTCTCTGAATATTGTATTTTAATAAAGCTTTTGTAAAATGGTGTTGAAAAAATTATACCTGACTGAGTTTCTTGTCGGTAGCTCAGTGTCCAGGATTTCTTTTCTCTTCTCTTTGAACCGAACTAAAGTAGATTTGACGTTCAAAAATACCTTGTGATTGGGTTTACTTGAATAAATTGATTTGACTTTGACTTAGAGCCAAGGTGAGGGGTAAAAGAAGCCAAGGAAGTCCAAGGCTGACTTATGACGATCAAATAGCTAGAGTGTTAGCCGAAGCAAATATCAAAAGCACTCGCACATCTAGGCCAAAATGTGTGAGGAGAATGATGATTTCGATTTGAGGAAGCGAAAGAAGTATGTAAGGACCGCGACGCTTGGCGCTTCGTCCTCTCAGACTACTCCGTTAGGGATACGGTGTGAAGATATGTATGTCTTTCAAGCCAAATGTCAAAAAGCCTTTATTTCGAAATCACAGACTAACACTTCTATTTTATTTATGCGTATAGACTAGCTGTGCTTAGTGGTTTTAGCCGCGTTACATTTAATATTTTTATAGTATGAAATGTAACCCAGAGTTCTTTACATGTAAATAAAGTCCGGTTAAAATCGGTTCAGCTGTTTCGAAGATTAGTTTAAGTAAACAAACAAACAACCAGACAAAAATTAAAAGAAGCATGTTTGTGTTTTAATTACGTACAAATAAGATAAAAACCTTTATCTCGAAACCACAAACGGATACTTCAATTGTATTTATATGTATAGAATAGATGCAAGTTTGTTTGTGATTAATATTTATATAAATGTCCTTTCCTCGAACAAATGGTATAAAATGTACTCGTAATAAGAAAGAAGTCAAAACAAGATTAAGGTAACAGGAAATATTACATGAATTCTCGTACATTTTTTCTATAAATAAATGGACCTTTTGTTTATTTTCCCGTTTTGAGAACGTTAGCTGACAATAATGAAATATTGTATTGAGAATTTTTGTTCTAATATTAACTTGTTATTTCGTTGTGGTCTTTATTTATATATTTTATTATGTATGGAGAGTAAATAATCAAAGTATGTGTGAGTATATCGTATGTTTATTATTTACACAGACACTTTTGTAATATTATTGGAAATATATTGTTTAGCAATACGATAGACGTATGTTCATCTTTAGCTTTCGCCTGCGACTTCGTCCGCATGGAATAAAAAAAGTTACCTATATCCTTCCCTAGGTTCTAATCTGTCTCCATTCTACATACATACATATCTACCCGCCGTATCCCTAATGGGGTAGTCATTTCCTGCATTTTTTAATTAGTAACAACTAATTTAATCTTTCAAATGAAACATTGAAGTAGATATTATAGAACTTTTGTATTTAATAATGTATAAAGATGTTGTAACTTTGCAAGGCTATAAATAGTTATTGAAAGGAAAAAACACTTGGAGTTGATAAAGGCTTATAAATATCATAAATATTACAGGAAAGGTAAAACGAAGTCTCTTTCCGAATTCGTTGGAAGTCTCTAACTACCGCAGTGTATTTAGAAATCAGCAAATTCTTTACAGACAAACGGTCATGCTGTCCTATTCATATCTCTAAAAGTAGATTCACTCTTTCGAATTGAGTACCGCTTGATGATTCCCGCCACCTTATATATTTTCTTATAAGATTTGAAACTCTTGGTTAGAGATGGGTAATCCAGCAAAATTCCTTGTGTGAATTCAGTAACTCAAGCGCATCTCACTGCACTGTATCAAAATTTTACGCACCAAGTGAGTGGCAAAGCACGAGCCACTCGCCCCCGCATCCGCACCTACTCGGCTATAAGAGCAAGCTCCCAAAAAAGTTTCTTGCGTAGGCCCCGCCCTCATACTCCGCCACCTGAACGCGACATATACCGTTATAACTGGAATATTCATTGATACGTACATATCTTCACGCTGTATCCTTAACGGGGTAGCCAAAGAAGACGGAGCGTCAGGAGTCGTGGTCCTCACATACAATATAATACAATACTCGCATACCTCTTTCGATTCATTAAATGTCATCATTCTCCTTACACATTTTCGCCTAGGTATGCGAGTGCTTTTGACATTTCCGTCTGCTAACACTCTGGCTATTTGATCTTCATAAGTCAGCCTTGGTCTTCCTTGGCTTCTTTTACCTCTCACTTTCGCTCAGTAGATTTTCTTATATTCATTCATATAATAAAATATCTTTTAGCCAGTATTTAGTAAACTGTATTGTCTTCCTGTTAGTCACAATTTTATGTAACTTCCTCAAGCAATTTTGAAGAAATACTTTAAAATCTCTCAAAAAGGCATCACATTGCAGAAAAAAGTATCGAATGAAAATACATAAATTGCGTTATGGTTTTAGGCAGTCGATAGCAAAATGTGTAAAGAAATTTATTACATTTAAATTTAACATTAATTAAACGGGTGCCTGCCTCAGCAAACTTATTTATAAACGCTCAAAATTTTGGCAGCTGTTTCACACAAAAATATGGTTTTCGTTATGATAAGTTACGTGAAATTATTTATTTTTAATAGCTATTTGTGATGTTTTGTATTTTTGATGTATTTTATTTTATGCCTGGATATGCCCGAAATCGTGTGAAAGTAAGATAAATGCAGTAGAACAGCAATCTCTTAGAAATATGTCTGGTGTCACCCCCGTGAACAATAAGCAATGAAAAGATACATAGTATAACAGGGTTGCGAGACAGTGTTATTGTGAAAACGAAGAAAGGAATGCTAAGATGGTTCGGGCACATGGACAGAATGAGTGATGAAAGACTGATGAAGAAAATGTACAGAGCGAAATCGAGTGGTAGCAGAAGTCAAGGAAGACCAAGGCTGACCTACGAAGATCAAATAGTCAGAGGGTTAGCTGACGGAAATGTCAAAAGCATCCGCATACTTAGGCGAAAATACATGAGAATAATGAGATTCAAAGAGGCAAAAGAAATATGTGATTACCGCGTTGCTTGGACCTCCGTTCTCTCTGACTATCCCGTTAGGGATACAGCGTGAGATATGTTATGTTTTATGCGCTGAAGTGAGTTAAGCACATTTGGAATAAATGACAAGTTATACTTCTTTGAAGTGAATAAAAATAAAAAACAAAACTGGCCACTTATAAATTAAACTTTTATGCGCTGAAGTGAGGCTTTTTGGCGGGAATGGGAGAAGTGAGGTTGTCATTTTATTTAGATTTTCTATTTTTTACATTTTTGGAAGTTTTATAGTACAAACGTGATAGTATATTGTGTCTTAAAGTTCTGTATAAGTGAAAAAAAGGAGTAGGTCTAAAAAAACATGTATAGCTGAAGTTCTCGCGCTCTTCCAAGAAGTCCTATATAACTTCAGTAAAGCCTATTACCACTTTACTGGAGGAGTTTTATGATAAGAACAAAAAACGAATTTACTTGGAACGTGCTTAATGTGGATTCTACTTATTAATACGTGACATTGGAAAATGCGCTAATCTGTGTGCCATGTCATAAAGAAAGTAAAAAAAGAAAAAAAAGTAAGTTATGTACATTTGGATAAATAAGTAGATACATCCGGCACAGTGAACAGTGTTGGCATAATTGCGCGGTGTAACGCAGTGTTACCTATGTCTACTCTTGGTGCACTCGTTCAGCCCGCTCTTGGCCGCATTTTTATTTGTAAAAAGAAATTTATTTTCCGATTAGGAACAACGGGCATTACGAAACTTATTAATAGACACTTAAAGAAGTTATTGAACTCTCCAAAAATTTCGATACCAAAGTACACCCTTTCTATATTAAATCACCTGGGTCCAATATCGCCTTCAGCACTATCGTTACAAAGGATTTATTAAAGATCGTTCAAAATAATATTTCTAATATCTAAGGGTAAAGACACACTGCTAAAAAATACCGTCAGGTATTTTTAATACAATTTTGTGACATACAAAATAATGCAGTGTGTGCACATGCACTATAACATACAAAAAACGGCCACGTGTTTCGAATACTCCTTAACACAGGCTTCATTTCATTAGTAGTTTTGGACCAAAGAGTTTTAAAAGGTACGTATTCGAATGTCTTTGTTTTGGACAAATCAAATGTGAATGAAAAAAAATTTGAAGAAATGGTTCATACCAAAGTAACCATTACTTAAAAAGTTTGGTCCAAAATACGGGTACTTTGATACAAAATATTCGTTACTTAATATATTTAGTCCAAAGTACCTATTACATGAAATATTTGGTCCAAAAATCCATTACTTAAAATATTTGAAATAGTCGATCCAAAACACCCATTATCTAAAATATTTAGTCTAAAATACCCATTATTTAAAATATTTGGTCCAAAATACCCATTATTCATAATATTTGGTCCAAAATACCCACTACGGGAGCTAGTGTTTTTACAATGAAAATACATGTGTCAATAGCACTCACGTACTTAGGCGAAAATGTGTGTCGATAATGATGAGATTTGAGGAAGTGAAAGAATTATGTAAGGACCGCGACGCTTGGCGCTTAGCCCTCTCTGACTACCCCGTTAGGGATACAGCGTGAAGATATGTACGTATGTAAACTCTATTCGATACTGTGTTTAATTTGTTATTTTTCCTTTATTCATGTTTTTCTCTGAGTTTATAACTGCAGTAGAAGTGTCGACTTTTTATCGTCGAAGGGGTCGTCGTCGAACTCACAATACGGTATTTCGGATAACTTGATATTAAAACCTTGGCTAAAGTTTACATGAAAAATGAAGAGAAAGGCCCAGGTCTTACAGACTTACAGAAAATAAGTTCAGAAATTTACTCTTCTGCAAATATTGTACTTTACATGTATATCGAAATGGCACTGACTTTTCTTTATCTGCCAGCGCATGGAATCACTTTTCAAAACCGATACATTATTTTGTCATTTCGAAATTATATAGATGTGTTGAAATTTGCTGTTGAACAGATTCATGTCATTAATTTATTCGAAGATCAAAGGTTTTAAGGTCTATGACCTTTTAACACGTGTAGATCTTGTATTAATTCTAAACACGTGTTCATAGTTTCTAAATGGCTTCATCGGGATACAGATTCAGAATTTAAACCAAAAATATATATAACAAGTCGTTTCCCGCCCGCTTCGCTGGGCGTAAGTGAAAATTTTGTACGTAATAGTACATTTTTGTTTGAAAAATGGTGAAGGGTCTATGGAGTTCAAAAAATAAGTAGCCTATAACCATCTACAGACGATTCCGCGTCGAATGGTCATGGTCCCATGCCGATCGGTTCAGTAGTTTTCAAGTTTGTCGCGGTCAAAAAAAAAATTGTAAATATAGATATTGTTCATCAATGATCATTTCATCTCAAAGTAGGGTATTCCCTGTGCTATAAGAACCAGACGACGACTATACATTCAGACCCGTGATAATCTAGAAAAGTTCGTTTCCTAAACTGACCTGACCTGAAATCTGTCCCAGAACCTTCTGCGATGTAACGTCTAAGCCACTGCGCCATCGGGGTAGATATGGCTTTATGTTTATAACTGGTTTATTCGTCAATCTGTTTGTATGTCTCTTTATCACAGGGCTAAGCATGCTTTCGGTAGGGTTCCGCCGTCAAAATATAAAAACCGGCTAAGTCCGTGTCGGATCACGCACAGTGAAGTGTTCCGTAGACGCAATGCACAATATTCATTTAATTGGCAGCAAAAATAAGTTTGTATTTCATAGCGTTTCTCAAAACAAAGTTATTTCTGCGGTCTCTGAGCGTGTCACTTCTTTTTAAATTTTTTGTCAATGACATTATTAATAATAAAAATTACATACACACGTTAATATTTACAAACTTAAAACTACACATTATCTTAAATAATTGACTTACTCAAAGTTGCCGCTTAGAAAGCTGTCATTCATTGTCACCCTGCCACGTATTTTATTCAAAACAATTTTAATTCAAAGTGCTTTTTAAGTTCTTTTATCTCAAATAATTCCAAATTTTCCACCCCATAGTGGAAAAATAAGGGAGGGCCACTTTTTATGACTTTAAAAGCACGGCAACTCTTGACTTAAAAAAAAGTCGAAAGCTCCACATAATTTTCTAAGATCTATTTAAGAATATCGAATTATTTTTTTTTTCATCATCATTCATGTGTCATCCGTCAGTGACACGTACAAAGTACCATCTCTAGTTTTATTCTTTAACCGACTGTTCAAGAAGGACAGTAAAGAAGTGAGGTTGACATTTGGTTTAGATTTTCTATTTTTTACATTTTTGGGAGTTTTAAAGTACAAAAGTGATAGTATATTGAGTTTTAAAGTTCTGTATAAGTGAAAAGAATGGAATAAGTCTAAATAAACACGTGTAGCTGAAATTCTCGCGCTCTTCCAAGAAGTCCTTTATAACTTCAGTAAAAAGCCTACTATCACTTTACTGGAGGAGTTTTACGATAAGAATAAACTAATTTACGTGTGATTCTATTTATTAATACGTGACATTGGCAAATGTGCGCCATGCCATAAAGAAAGAAAAAAAAAAGAAGGAGAGTGCAGAAGGAACATGCAGTCGGAGGTTACACCAGTTATCTAGGTATGTTGGTACCTAATTCATAAAGTGACTAAAAATATTTGTAGCCTCCGACTGTATGTTAAGAGCCTGCTTATACAGCTCAGTAGAACCGAATTCGTTCATTATCCTTGCGCCCTATGGCGATAACAATAAAGTTGAGTTTCGCAGTTGAGGTTTGATCATATTTTAGCGCAGAAAAATCTCAACATTTGTTTTTGTACATCATTGTAATTTGCAAGAAAACTGTATAATCAATTAAAAAACTGGTTTTAGACATTTGAGATATTATAATTACCTATCGATTTTATTAGAAGTCATTTTAAAATTATGTAGAATTCCGGAGATGCAACTGAATATTTATGCAAAACAGGGTTTTTTCGTGAATTTTTTTATCGAGATTTTTTTATCCTATCATGTTTTCACGTTTAAGAATTTTAAGATTTAAAACAAGTTATACTGGAACACTTTTTGGCGGGAACGGGAGAAGTGAGGTTGTCATTTTATTTAGATTTTCTATTTGTTACATTTTTAGGAGTTTTAAAGTAAAACAATGATAGTATATTGTGTTTTAAAGTTTCGTGTAAGTAACAATAATGGAGGAGATCTAAATAAACATGTGTAGCTGAAGTTCTCGCGCTCTTCCAAGAAGTCCTTTAAAACTTCAGTAAAGCCTACTATCACTTTACTGGAGGTGTTTTACGATAAGAAAAAACTAATTTTCTTGTGATTCTACTTATTAATACGTGACCGTGGAAAATGCGCTAATCTGTGCGCCATGCCATGAAGAAAGAAAAAAAAAAAGATTTCGAGATAAAGAATTGAAGTTATATGTTTCCAAATATTTAGCTCTCAGTCTTTTTAAATATCGAGATCCAGGTCATCAAATTTTATTTTATCGCGTTCTTTTTCTGAGATAAAAGTGCCCTGCTTTTACCGGTAAATAATAGTCCCATCAAAATAGGTTCAGCCGTTTTGGAAATCAGCCTGGACTAACAAACAGATCGACAAACAATTTTACAAACACGCATTAATGTTACAATAACGAATGAGCTTGAAAAAAATCATTTATTTTGAATTCTCAGACGGACACTCAATTTTATTAATAGAAGATATATTGATTTGTGCAGACACTCCTACGACAAACTCATAATTACAGTACTAATTTCCATTATTATTCTCTGTGATTATAAATTACATATAATTATAGTTAACTTCAATAAATATAATCACTCTTTAGGTAAATAAATAATTTAGTTTGCAATTCAAATATTTTGTGACACAACATTATGAATAATAAATACGTAAACTATTAACTTATGAAGTTCTTATGAAGTACTTATGAAGATCAAATAGCCAGAGTGTTAGCAGACGGAAATGACAAAAGCACCCGCATACCTAGGCGAAAATGTGTGAGGAGAATGATGAGATTTGAGGAAGCGAAAGAGGTGTGTAAGGACCGCGACTCCTGGCGCTCCGTCCTCTCTGACTACCCCGTTGGGGATACAGCGTGAAGTTATGTTATGTTATGTTATGTAAACTATTAATGAGAACTTGTTAAGTTAATATGCAAGTACCTGGACGACCGAGCTCTACTCGGTGCCTCATAAAAAAACAAAAAAAGTCTGACCACATTGCAGCATTCGAACCTGCGCATTTCGGCGTGCTAGACCTACGCTTTAGCTACCGTTTTATTGAGAAAGTAAATTCTGTTGCGAAATTAGAAGAATTTAAAGTTTAGAAGTGCGTGAAAACATAGAGAAAACGAATTTTCCCAGAATTGAGGCTTAACTAGATTGATTACTCGCCCCTGTAAATCCCTATATTGTATTTCATCGTAATTGTTAGAGCCGTTTTCGAGAATGCAATATCTTGAGTTATAATATAACAATATTTCGAGAAAGCAATAAAAGAAAGCAAAATCAATATATGTATGTACAAATATTGCTCGTTTAATATAATAGTGGATATATTTGACGACCTCTGTGGCGCAACGGCTTAGCGCGTCGGAAAGTAAACGGTGGTTGCGGGTTCGATTCCCGTCCCGAGTCTGGGTGTTTATGTATAATATGTATATATATTTACAAAAGAAAAGTATATACGTAGTATATCAGTTGTCTAGTACCCATAACACAAGCGCTGTACTGTTTACTTTGGGACTAGATGGCGCTTTGTGAAATGTCTGAGTATATTATTATTATTATTATTTCTTATGAAATCCTACCCTTACTATTTATTTTCTAGGTTTACTGAAATAAATGGATAACTTTTATTTTTTAAATATCTTACAACGCGAGTTATCTGCTATGTATATGTAAATCAAAATCTATCTTCAATTTCAGAGTTCTAGAATAGAAAGGATGGATTGCGTAAAACATTTTGGTCCCTTTTGTGACGTAAGCTCCTATTAAGAAAGGATTTTTGAAAAGTCAACTCTAAAATATTAAAACTTGTCAACAATGCGGATACTCATTGATTTAGTTTCTATAGCAGTATTGGAAAAGGAAGAATTTTAATTTGATGAATTAATGGTACATTATACGGTAGGGTTTCTTTATTGTACAGTAGCGAGACCTGGATATGCCGGAAATCGAGTGAACGTAACATAAATGCAGTAGAAATGCGATGCGATGCGAATATGTGCAGAGTCACCTTGAGAACAATGTAAGTAATGAAGAAATACGCAGAATGACAGGGTTGCACGATAGTGTTATTGTTAAAACGAAGAAAGGAATGCTTGGATGGTTTAGCCACATAAAAGAACGAGTGATGAATGATTGACAGCAGCAGGGCAGCAGAGATCAAGGAAGACCAAGGCTGACCTACGAAGATCAAACAGTCAGAGTATTACCTGACAGGAGGGTCAAAAGTACTCGTGAACGGCGGAAGTGTCTGAGAAGGATGATGAGATTTGAGCATGCGTAAGATGTAAGGTCGGCGATGCTTAGCGCTCCGTCCTTTACAGTGTGCCCATTATGTATGTATGTATGTTATGTTATGTTAATACTCGTGTGTAAAAAAGAAAACAAAAATCCAATTTAACTTTTTAAAACTTCTGTTTTTGTATGACCAGTTTTGGCATTTTCTCAAAATTGACTTTTTGGGATTTTCTGTAACTAAACGGCAAAAAGAGAACTGATATAATATTATTTCTTTGTCAGTATGTCGATTTCTATTTGTCCTGTGTCATCATCATCATATATAAAGAGGGGATAAATAAGCAAGCGAGTCACTTGATGAAAAGTGATCACCGCCTCGGCGCCTCCCATGGACACCTGCAACGTCCGGGAAATCCGATTTAAATAAAAAAAAACAAATTACCTTAAATCTTAAACAGTACTAGTAGTAAATCAAATCAAATGTAGTGACTCCAAAAGAAACATATTTAATGAACAAAAGTTTCGTTTAGTACAAAGTTCACACTTTGATGAATTCGCAAAAACTTAATTAAAGCAGTTCCAAATAATACTTGTTTTTGGCTTCATTGTAGAACTGTGTCAATCGTTCATTTTCAAAGATTCGATCGTTCAAGTTGATTTGAAAAAAGATTCGGTCAAATGATCCAATCAATCATTGATCCATTGATTGTATACAGATACAATCATGATTATATTTTTGAATGAAATGAAAGATCGAACGATTGTGTGAGTTATCTGATCTTTTACGATTTCGATGTTTTTTAAAGCTATAATTATAATTTAGACGCATTTATAATATTATTGTTTGTGTTTTAAAAAACAATGTGTAATTTTTTTAATTTCATTTTTTATTACATTAAACGGCATAGACTATCAATTAAATATCGACAAGTACTGAGATCGAATCGGTTAAATGATCGAATCGATGAACGATACGTTCATTGAAATGTGATTGCAATCGTCAATACTTTGAAATGATTGCAATCAAAAGAACGAATCAATCACGACCGACACAGATTTACTTCATTGTTTAATTCAAATAAATCTGACACACATCAAATGAAACACACTTATCGAAAATTCCGATAAGTTTCATTAAAGCGCGAACAGAAAGCACGTATAGATAAGGCTTCCCTTCAAGAGAAACATTCACTATTTCATACGCGCTGAACATGGCCGCCACCGCCGCTGTGCTTCGACCTCCGATTATAACCTCCGATTTAAAATTGTCAGAGCCGAAGTCGAAATCGGAACTGTAATATCAATCGAAAGTTCCGACTTTTCGGAATCGGAATCGAACCTCCGTAACATCCCCAATGGGCACCACACAACCAAAGAATATGTAGAAAAAAAGGCCAACTCCCGCCTCATGTGCAACGGAATTGGCTACTCTCGGTCGGATACGTAGGGTTGTTGCATTGGGTGTGAGATGCGGAGAGCATCTCGTTTAGTTGTACATTTAATACATAATAATAAAACGGATAACACACGGATGTTTTTTGCGTTTGCTAAATTTAATTTCTTATAGTTATATTGAAGAATGACAATTTCGTATTGGAATGGCTAAAATTATTTAGGGATCTAAGGACATTATAATACGTTCGTTTTTATGATTTAGACATTTGCGTATTTGTGACAATGTGACGAACGAATTAAACATAATCGGAAGAGGTCGCATGTTTACGTCGCGCGACCCCAACTGGCGCTACAATAATTATCCATTTTCGCCCAAAATATTGCCGTTGTGCGCGTGCCACGGCGCGTGCGTATTAGCGTGCACACATACAAACCGCGTACGTTAGCTTTCTAGTGAACTAAGTACTAAGACATCCTACTGTTATGTTTATACTGTGATACAACGGACTGTGGGTACTCCCAGTAACACACAGACACCAAGTAAATTTAGAAAAGTTCGTTTCCCAAATTGAGCTGACCGGGAATTGAACCCGGGATCCAGAACCCCGGCACATCACATCAAAGAGCCAGTCAAATTACTCAAAAATTATTATTTTATTTTCAACTTCATGTCGGTATTTGAAATATTAAAAATATTTCATAAATATATAATATAAAAAAAAAATTATATTCACACCTTCAAAATCCAATAAACAGGTCAACAGGTCTATGACGTGTTAATACTTCAAGGTTATTTTTTAGCCCGACTTTTCACGATTCACGGGCAGACTGATACATATAACATTGAACCGCGGAGTAATTACTTCGCGACAGCGACAGCCACATGCGCGACCGGTGACTAATTGTAATAAAAAATTGATATCATGTATGACGATTACATATCTATTGCTCCATGACCGTAAAATGCACTTTCCACGGTAAATTTAGCACCACTATACAATTACATTAAACAAAATCTCGTTTTGACAGCCGATTTCGCGCGATGTTTGGCTGTCACATGCTGACCGCAAGTTCGATAATAAGCGTACCATTTAATTTAGAATTGTAAAATGTATACAAGTCGTGAAAGTTTAAAAACATTGATAACAAACCCCAAAATCAGTCTCCAAAGTGAAAAGTTGACTTTATAAATGAACGATAGCACTACATATGTTTGTATTGTAGTCTGTTGGAACAAAATTGAACTTTATAGCTCTTCGCGTAATGTTCATTTCGATTTGTAATAACTTGTATAACCGTAATATAATTTGAATTTAATTAAATGATTGAAAATAAAAAAACAATTTAAATGGATATTATTGGCCCATTGCCTATTTAGTTGCCTATTTAGTTTGTACATTTGTTATAAAAATGTTGTACGCTTCTAGGCGATGTAAAACACTATTATGTAACAATTAATTCTCAATAAAAATATTATTATTATTATTATTAAATTGCAAGCGAATTTGTTTTTAATCAGCACGTCCTATTGCAGTTATAAGGTTTATTATCGCAGTTGCGATTGGATCATGTTTTAGGGCGGAGAAGTCTTAAGTCTCAAGCGAAAGAAGTATGTAAGGATTGTGACGCTTGGAACTGCGTCCTCTCTGACTACCCCGTTAGGGATACGGCTTGAAGATATGTATGTGTAAATATGAGAAGTCTCAAATACATAATCATTGGAATTTCCAAGAGAACTACATTACCTATTAAAAACTGGTTTGAGATTCGGTTTATTATAAATACCTACCTATTGTAGTACCTAAGAACCGTTTTGAAATTCAGTAGAATTAAGATGTAACTGTATTTGCAAAACAAGGTTTTTCTGAATTTTTCTTATCGAGATGTTTTTCTTCAGTCGTGTTTCCATGTTTGAAAATTTTAAGATAAAAAGTTGAGATTGGACGTTCCCAAGTAGCTAACTCAGTCTCCTTAGGTATTGAGATTCAGGTCACCAAACAGTAAACTCTACATAATATGCTGCCACATACATATACAATCTATACATTTGTATAACTCACGTCTCCCTGTCTGCCTGTCTGTCCCTTGACATTGTTTTCACGCGAGAACCGCTTATTCGATTTAGATGTTTTTTTTAAATTCATAGCTACATAACTTGAAAGATGCTTTTGGAGCGCTTGAAAGTCTTACTCTGAGTAAACCATGAGAGATAATGTACCACGTAAATGTAGGTCTTAAAAGGACCTACAAAAAAATGTTCGATAGTATACATATATCTTCTAAGGTACACCCACAATAGGTATTTTTGTCTTTAGAATAACCGGCGGGCGATACCGTTAGCACGATTCGCGCGTGCGCTCGACCGGCAATTAGTCGGTTCTTTAAAAACCTAAACAATATTTCTGTAGTCCACGCGAGCGGAGCCGCGGGCTTAGCTAGCACGTTATATATTATGTTATACATTGTATATGGAATGATCAGTCTGAGAGTGACCCTGTCTGTCCTCTCAGGCATATCTGTAGCTATAAGTCTACGAACCTACATCGATAAATTACAAAATCGTAGACGTCGAGGCAATCTCAATGTTTTATACAAACTTTTAATGTACTGCCTATCTTGTATTTCATGATTATTAACAAGTTTGTTCAACAACTTTGTTGTTCAGGATTTTCTTACAAGGCTATCGCGATAATATGACGTCACCAGTTTAATTGGAGATGACTGAATTTCTTCAGATATTATTTTTGTGGATTATGTAATGTTTAATTTAATTTGTAATTCAATGATAATAAGCACTTTTTGGAAGAACGTTATTTATTGAGAAAATATTATACGTTACCCGCAAAATAAAATTGACGTTTTATTTTATTACTGGACACTTACCAACATATAAAAGAATAATACAGAAAGAAGAGCAAATGGCATCGCTTTCTATGTGTAAGAAATTTCTCGCAGCGGATTCCCGAGAATTACATTTTTTAAAAGAGGTAGACGCTGTATTACAATCACAGACAAACTAGTCTTTGTCTGTGATTACAATACATACATACATATCTTCACGCCGTATCCCTAACTGGGTAGTCCGAGAGGACGGAGCGCCAAGCGTCGCGGTCCTTACATACTTCTTTCACTTCCTCAAATCTCATAATTCTGCTCACACATTTTCGCTTAGGTATACGAGTGCTTTTGACACTTCCGTCGGCTATCACTCTAGCAATTTGATTTTCATAAGTCAGCCTTGGTCTTCCTTGGCTTCTTTTACCTCTCACGTTTGCTCTATAGATTTTCTTCGTCGGTCTTTCATCACTCATTCTCTCTGTGCCCGAACCATCTTAGCATTCCTTTCTTCATTTTTACAATAACACTGTCGTGCAACCATGTCATACTGCGTATCTCCTCATTGCTTATTTTGTCCGCAAGGGTGACACCGCACATATTTCTAAGAGATCGCATTTCTACTGCATTCATCTTACTTTCACTCGATTTCGGGCATATCCAGGCCTCACTACCGTACAATAAAGTTGGCACCAACACCGCATTGTGTATGTCCATTTTGGCTGAGTTAGATATATTCACACTCCTTACTAATGCGGACAGAGCACTGTATAACAATGCTATACTAACATTATAAAGAGCGAAAGCAAGCGGGTTTCTTAAGTTTATGTGTAAACTGTATTCTCCAGAACCGCTGGACCTATTTGAAAGATTCTTTCAGTATTTGAAAGGTACATTATTATAGATGAACCCGGCGAAGTCGGTACAAACCGGTAGCATTAAACTAAAATAATGAATATAAAAAACTACAAGATAAAAACACATGTAATCATGTAATATGTGTATTATATATGATATCGGTACATACATATGTACATACGTACATATACGTACAGCACTAGAAATAAAAATAAACTGGTTGCACCTACGACTAGACTCCATAAGGTCGGTAATTCTTTTATGGATAATTGTATACGTTTTTACAATAAACTCCCTAGAACAAGCTAGATTTTTCTATTACCAAATTTAAAAATTTATTAAACATAAACTGTTGTCAAAATCGTATTATAATGTAGGATTATTTAAATGACAAAATAGCATGGGAATAATTTGTGTGTATGTCTATTTATGTGTCTAAATAATATTTATTTTATAACAAGCATTATTACCATTATATAATTAGTTATTACTTTAGTTTAAGAAAATTGTATTGTAATGTAATATTGTGATTTATGACGAGACTAAGTGTTCTACAATGTCCATAATGTTGAAAAGAATAAAATAAGAAATAGAAAAGTATATACTCAAGAGAAAATGTTTATTGTGAACTCGTTCATCTTTCTTTTTTTTAAGCGCTCGTTTAAAGCGTGCTAGCGATCGGCTCTGCCGAACGCTGGGGGAATATATTTTCATAGTTTAATGCAGCCATTCCCAAAGTGGGCGATAACGCCCCCTTGTGGGCGCTGCAGGCCTAAAGGGGGGCGGTAAGAGACCCAGAAAAAAAATGGGGGCGTTGTGTAGAGGCCTGGGGTGTGATTTATATTTTCATTTAGCTAGGAGGCATCTTAGACAACGACTGCATGAGCTCTCGACTCGGTAGACAAAATAAGTTTGGGAACCAGTGGTTTAAGGGCATGTACAGTGAAGAAATAAGAATAGAAATCTGTGGAATGGAAGGATGTTCGAAGAATAGCATCTATTAGAAACCAATACCCAATTGTTCTTCAATATACTCGTACAAGGTGCCTCGTAATTCAACGTCAAACAGAGAATCGACAATAGGCCAGATTATAAAGGTTTGAAAAATAATCGGCGGACTTATTACCTAAAAATATGCAGACAGCGACAGCCACGCGATCACTGCGCGACCGGTGACTAATTGTAATAAAAAATTACTATAATGTATGACGATTGCGTATCTATTATTGTATGATCGTAAAATGCACTTTTCGGGGTGGATTTAGGGCTACGATACAAATTATGTAATTTTATTTTATATCTCCTGTCAAAACGAGTTTTGACAGCAGGTATCGCGTGATATTGGCTGTCGCATGGTGTCTGCAAGTTACGTAATAAGCATGCGGGAGTGATTATTTTAAGTATTTTTTACATAAAACTATTTTTATGAGAATCTCCTTTTTGCGGTACCTAGTTCAACTCCAAAGCGATACATGTAATAAAGCAGTAGAAATCATGTGTCTGTACATTAAATAAAACTGAACAATGAGTACGGTCGATAAAAAAAGAGTAAGAGAACACAAAAAAGCATATTTTTAAATTTTTGTCTGTCTGTCCGCATGTACACGCTAATCTCAGAAACTAAGAAACTACTGAATGAATTTTCTTGCAATTTTTACAGGTAGATAAAGCTCAGCTTGGAGCAATATTTAGGCTTTGCTTCATTAAAAGCAGATGACAGTGAAAAAAGTTATTGTAATCTAAATTACAATAACTATCCCAATCTATATCTTAATATAGATTTGAATTCGCCGCTCACCTGTTACAGGGTGCGTAATAAAACTGCGGGCACCAGCTTGTTAACAATCAAGTAAATGATATACGAAAACTGTCTAGCTTTGTTTATATTACTTCAATTTCTTCTACGTAAAATAATGCTCCACGCAAACATGCTAGAGTGATAGAGCCATGCTGAATCGCAGCACGAATTGGGCCGGCTCGTACGGTAAAATACCACCCTCTCACAGAATATCGGCGTGAAATAACAGCATCTATTGCTGTTGTGATTCGTTCGGTGAGTGAGAGTGCCGGTGGACCATCTCCCCCTCCATTCCCTATTCCCTTAAAGGCTGGTAACGCACGCGTGACTCCCCGGACGTTGCGGGTGTCCATCGGCGGCGGTGGTCACTCTCTATCAGGTGACCCGCTTGCTAGTTTTCCCCCTCTTTTCTTTCCCCCTCGTTACCCCCTCAAAATGAATAAACGTTATTTTGCAGTTGGCGATTGGTAAAAAAAATCACTGTCTTTTTTACATTATACAATATATAAAACACTAATTTCCCTAGTACCATACATACTTGACTGATTTTTTGCTACATAAACTTAAAAAGATGCATTACATTCGTTTTATGGATTTCCAGACATTACTGAATTACAATACCGTAAAAACTTACTACTTGCAGACTTTCAATACTAAAGCCCACCGCACATTACGTTATAAACGCAAATAGAGGATATGCGATATTTCGCGTCAAGTATAGCTTAGTTGATTGCTCTTACAACCGGCACATGTTATACAGTGCAATATTGTAAAAAAACTACTCGAAATTCATTGAGAAAATGGTAGTTAATAATAAATAATACTAATAAATAATAGACAAATAATACCCATTAATTGAATTATTTCTCTTTTATTTTGAATTTAGTTTTTATTTTATTGAATATTATGATTTATTAATTTTTAATTTTGATGTTAATATACCTCCAAAAAACTAATTTAATGATATGTAACTTATTTTAAATTTTTGATCCTGGTTTTGTTTTAGTAGTGCGGACAGAGTGAGAATAAGTTGGAGAGAGAAAGCATAACAGAGCTGTGGCGTAGTAAACTCACAATGTTGTTGTTGAGCGCCAGGTATGACAGAGACGGAAGGTATCCGCATTCTGCTCCCACTATTTGAGTCTTAACTAACAACTTTCCTGTTATTCTTTCAAATTTTCTTTCCTGTTATTATTTCAATTATTTTTTCGCAGTTTTATACATGATTAAGAATTAATCAAGTAGAGTCTACTTAGTAACTTTTAAACAAATTATTTTATATACGTTAAACATTTAATTTGGTATGGATTCACTCACATACCCAACTTCGTTGGCGTACCACATTTTTAAAGTGGCAAAGTAAAATTAATTTCTGCCGACTTATAAACCTGATATTTTATTTATAAATCTGTCTTCTTGAAAATTTATGAGAGACGAGAAGAATTCTCAAGTCGAGGTCTTTTGTTTTAAAGTAATAACTATTGTAAAATAACCAAATTTTTTTTTTGTGGAATTACGAAAAACATAACATTAAAAATAGTTGAAATAGATTCAATTCATAATGTCTTCGTCGCGCAATCAAATAAAAAGAAATCGTGCTTTCATTTTGGTCATGTATGCTCTAGCTAATGTGCGACAGGCTTTATCGTTAATTGTCAAAGTTCTCCCCTAACGACGGCAGTTGTCGCGCTAGTGTGAGCGTGGTTTACGATATAGTTCTTCAATACGTTTAATGGGTTACAGACAGACGGACAGGAAGGCTAACGGTATGTTTGCTGATCGTTATTAAAGTTTCGTGAATAAATTTAGTTAGTATTCTACACAGGCAATTTACGTAATATATATCTTTACCCGAGGGCAAAGCACTGAGGCGTAATAAATAACTATATGCCTCAATATTTCCATTGGTCAAGGACAGCGGCGAGTAGCGAGTGCATGTACAATGGCGAGTGGCCTGGGCAGTGACCGTTTATACTACAGCAAGTCAAGTGGCATTACACCGTTAAAATATGTGCAATTTCGAGCAGAATTATTTTCAGTACAATGGAGAAAATAGAAGAGAAAGTATTATCTTCTTCTTCTCTTATATATAAAAATGAGTGTATTAGACGTCATTTAGACGTCATTTTGCTTACAATATAGCATAAAATAGTGGACGCGGACGGTCCTGTTTGATCATTTAGACTACGCCAAGTGGCGAGTCAAGAACTGTCCGGAGGAAAACCGCGCTCGTGATGGGTGTCACTTACCCAAAAAATAGAAATCGATTCTATTTGGATCCGCTTACAAGGTAGCTTGCAAGCTAAGTTGACTCGCTACTGTCCGATCGGTTTACACCACTGTATTTACGTACTGTACTTATCTAATTCGCTAAACACTTGATCAATGTAAATGAGGCATAATAGATGGCAAGGCAGAAATAAGTAGTGATAGGTTTCTAGCCTTTCGCCTACACCTACCGGTTCTTTATAATAAGTTGTATGCTATATGTTATGAAACTGAGTGGTAGCCAAGGAAGATCACGGCTGTTTTACGAAGATCAAATAGCCAAGTAATAGCTGTCAGACCTAGGTGGAAACGTGTGAGAAAAATGATGAGATTTGAGGAAGCGAAAGAAGTGTGCAAGGACCGTGACGGTTGGCGGTCCGTCCTCTCTGACTTCCCCGTTAGGGATACAGCGTGAAGATATGTATGCATGTATGTATAATTTGTCCGTTTACTGGTTAAATACTTACATACAAGCTAGTTTCTTGCTTCCCTATTTGTTTTAAGGCATGATGGGTAAATTTTTCCACAGTGCAACTATGTAAGTTGCGAGCGCATTACTGTTATCTATGTATATTAAAATGAATTTTTTTTATATGTTTGTCTTTTACTTTTCTAAACCGCGCATCTGACTCCGATAAAACTTTGGTGAGTTGTTCTATGTACGCCCGCGAATGCTTCTGAACTATTTAATTTAGTTAAATAAAAGAGTACGCGAACGAAGTCGCGGTAAAAGCTAGTAATGCTATGAAACTGTACGGGGACGTATCTGTACAATACTTAACGTCGTAGTACAGAATACAATAGGTATTCTAAATGTTTTCAAACGTTTATTTCTTTTTTCAGATTTTATATGCTTTTGAAAAAAAAATTTTAGTGATTTTTTTATAAAAACACGTGGAAAGACAAATGAACAAACAGTGGATTGAGTGGCCTTGCGATGTCTAAGGCTAAAATTGCATTTCATATTGTAAATGCGTTGGCATTCCTGAGGACCAATGCCTTGATTACACGTACTGAGTACGAGTACGAAGGCAAGACAGTGCACTCGACCAAGCGTAAATGAACGAGAGAGTCACACGGACCCTATTCTATATATTTACTAGGCCGAGTGCCCACTCCCTGCACTTCCCCGCATGGACTCGCCGGTACACTCGGATCGTTTAAACGTGCACTCGCTGCGTATTCGGCAGTCAGCACTCGGTACTCGCCTTACCGTTCTCTGGATTTCTTGTGTTTTTTTTAATTTTTTAAATACCATTTTTTTTTTGTTTCTTAGTATTCTTTTCAATTAATTGTGTGCTAACATGGCTAATAATAAATGGCACATTGAAACGAGGTTAAAATTCATTCAAATATATTAATAACATTCTTGTTTGTGAAACTTTCAGTCCGCGAACTACAAAATCAAAGAAAAACGTGACTCGGCATACGTTTCAATAGTTCACGAAATGGATATTACTGATTTTGGAATACAAGAAGCTAAAAATAAAATTAAAAATTAAGAAAGGAATAAAAAAATACAACTCAAAGAAATCGGGGGCGGTGCTCAGTAATTGTCTAATTATCTTTTTACGATTTATTGTCCGGATAGTGTGTGCACAAGTCCCTGAACGCGTTGAAACTGAATTGACTGACTAACTCGGAGCAAAGTTATAAAATACATGTAAACACTCACTCGTCCACGTCGCTCTCTAGGCATAGTGACATATAAACAAAACATAAGACGTTACACCTCTTGTATCAGAAATTTACTGGCTGTCTCACCCTCCACACTGGAACACAACATCAACAGAGCAGCTATTCTGATATGGCATAATCCGCTTTTCCCCGAGAACTGTTCTTCAGCACAGCGCAAGAGAGGCTCCGGTTGCGTTCCATACGAGATCGCGGAGCCTTCGAAAACGCGCTGATGACGACCACTGTTAGGTTTTGGTTGGTGTACTTAGTCTATAGGAGTCCCACAAACTCTCCCCCCACCGAGCAGGACAGATATGCATAAAGCATTTCCAGACGTTAAAAAAAAGGGTACAATCCACGCTATTAGTGACTTTACTAGCGTATCATACTAGTTACAGGACGCGTTGTATATTTCCTATAAAAGTTAGATTGTATTTAAACTAGCGTAAATAGTAAAAACAGTATTGAACAAATACACCATTAATAAGAAATCGATAGAGACTTTATATTTAGAAGCTCTATTTCACAGGAAATAATGTATGAGTCGTTAATGTACGTGCTACGATGGTTACAGATGAAATGTAATGGATAATTGATTACAATGAATTTACTTTCAACTCTCCATCTCAACTATATCTACTACAAATTTCATTACAATAAAAACAGTAATTGCACGAGTTCTTGAAATTAGCATTAGGGCGGTTTTTGACAAAAAGAAGTCCGATGACAGACTTTGTTTTGCAGTAATATTAAAAAGAGGCTGAGGCTCAATTCACACAGAGTAGCAGCGGCAGGCAGTGGAGCGGCGAGCTCTTTCAGTATAAAACGCAGCATTTTAAACTTTATCTTCATTGCTAAATACACAAATTCGCTTGATTGGGGTCATAAAGGTACAAAAAAGCAGTGTGCGATAAAGTGCTCGCCTCTTTGCTATCGGCCGATGTCATTCTCGATGTTAAAGTCAAATTATTCAAGTGAACACAATTGCAACGCGTTATTGAACGTTAAAATTAACTTCGATTCCTGAAGAATGTCTGCACACTGAGAAAAACCGACAAGAAATTTAGTCAGGTATCATTTTTTCAACATCATTTTACAACAGAAAGAGCCAGTAAATGCATGTAAATTGAGCCTTAGAATACTAAATAGTGCTAGACTAGTAACTGCATATTTCGGTTCAGTTCTTGATTTTAAGACAAAGAACCATGAAAATTGGCAATAATATATTAAATTAAACTTTTAATTTGTTTGAATTGACAAGGCAACCCCTACTTAATGCTGGACAGGCAGGTAGGGATCAAGTGAAGTTTGTTTGCAGTAAATAAGGTAAGTATTTGCAGTCATTTTCCGAATCAATTACTTTGCAGTGTTGACGATGTCAAGGTCAGAGCAAGTCTGGCGAAGACGTATCACCGCCGTGAAAACACGTAATATCAATCTATATATGCATATACTCATACGTGGTGTATTTGTAGGTGACGCTAGCGTTATGTAACGTAATGGTAAGGCGAGACGCCGACTAAACAACAAGACGCTTACGGTATCCTATAAAGGTGTATTGAGAGGTCATTTACTACACTACATATTTTCTAATTCATTTGCATTAATTTGCATTAAACTTCGATTAGTCAAAGTCAAATCAATTTATTCAAGTAAACCTAATTACAAGGTGTTTTTGAACGTCAAATCTACTTTAGTTCGGTTCGAAAAGACAACCTGGACACAGACTTTTTGACTGGCTCGTTGGTGCAGTGGCGTATGCATCTGCTTTCCAAGCTAGGGTCCCGGGTTAGATCTCCGGTCAGGTCAATTTAGGAAACCAACTTTTCTAAATTGGCTTGGAGTCTGGGTGTTACTGGATACTCTCCCAGAGTTCGTTGTGTGATATCCATAGTACAAGCTTA
The DNA here is from genome assembly GCA_907165235.1 of Zeuzera pyrina. Classification (NCBI taxonomy): domain Eukaryota; kingdom Metazoa; phylum Arthropoda; class Insecta; order Lepidoptera; family Cossidae; genus Zeuzera; species Zeuzera pyrina. The sequence goes on along the minus strand of OU015642.1, from coordinate 1,172,423 downwards.
CTGCTTAGTTTGGGGTCACACAATCTGTTTAATTGTCTGGAGTATTATTATTATTACAGAGGAACCGACAAGAAACTCAGTCAGGTACCTTCAATTTTTTCGACATCACTTTACAATAGCTTTATTAAAATGCAATATTCAGAAACCCTTTACTAATTTTCTTCGTTTAGAGAATCTATCTTACCGTTTCTTCGCAGTGGGAATAAGCACAACTATTTCTTTTCATGAAACATTCAATGTCTCTTAATAATAATATCTTAAAGTCACCTGATGTTATAAGATGAGTTTAGTTGGATGTAGGAGAGTTTAGAGAGAGTTTGTATTTATTTATTTTGACATTTCTTAACATTTCATATAAATTGATTAACAAATTCGATTAAAAAAATAAATGAAAATATAATTTATCAAACTATAAGCCGACCTCGTATTTAATAATTCTTGCACACAACATGAAATAAATGCAATTTATTGAATTTATATCCGAAGTAGGAGATCATAAGGAAATGAAAGTATGTCTGACCCTCTTACTCCGGTAATGATTTCAACAAGTTACTATTAGTATGTTAATACAATTATTTATTTATTTACAGGAACTAAGTATACATTACACGATATCAGATGTAACGATGACAACAGCCGTGCGATTCTCTAAAGCGAATTAGTCGAATTCACTTCTGAATCCGCGATGAGATTGTCAACTGTGGATTGGTATTCTCTAAACTCGACAGAGATACTAGCGCCGCCCGCCTCGATGAGTGCGGCAGCGAGTTATACCATCGTTAATGAAATTTTTGACGTTTCGCTAAATATGACAATCTAATCTAAAAAAAATGTTTTATCTAACATAATTATCTCGGAGAAGTTAAAATACACTAAGACGAAATATCGACTGAGATGTTCACTCTTATAGCAATCCCTGATAAACTCGCGTCTTAGATCACTTCACTTCGCTCCTAGAATGTTTGGTTTAGAGAATTCCATTTGAAGGTCAAGTGAGTTCGAATGCGAAGTGGGGTGAATTGTCGAGCGAGTCTCGCTTTGGGTGATTCGAGTTTTTCAGAATTGCTTGGCTGCACTAATCAAAAAACTGTGCCGCAGTTGACAACGCTCACCCCCAACTTCAAGGAATTCGCAATAATTAAGTTCCTACAAATTACAAAAAAGAAAGAGATAATTAAGTATGGACTTACTAATCAATAATAAGAAGGTAGCAATGTAAGAAAATGTATATTGTGTATGTGTCTGTGAGTGTAAACGAGAGAGTGAGGTTGTGTGTGTGTACGTGTGTACGTGTGGGTATGTGTGTGTGTGCATACTTATATATGTACAAGAAGTAATTATTTGCTAACATTTACAAACTTTTCTGTGTCCTCGTATGATAGTTATTTTATCGTGTTTGCAATTTTTTATTAACTAGTCGTTTATAGAAGCAGTTATTGAAGTTATATTTCTTTTGGCGCTTTAGGTGAAAACGTTCAGATTGTAATTTCAGCAGGTAACGGAAGTCATCAATGTAATAGGCAGTAAAGTTAGCAACGAAAGTTGCGCGCGTCGATGTAACAGAACATTAAGTTAACAACGACTAGATTTTTTTTTCTTCATGGCGTGGCGCACAGACAAGCGCGTCTGGCAGTGTTACGTATTAATAAGTAGAATCTACATAAAGCACATTCGAAGTGAATTTGCTTTTCTACTTATCGTAAAACTCCTCCAGTGAAGTGATAGTAGGCTTCACTGAAGTTATAAAGGACTTCTTTGAAGAGCGCAAGAACTTTAGCTACACATGTTTATTTAGACCTACTTCATTCTTTTCACTTACACAGAACTTTAAAACAGAATATACTATCACTTTTGTACTTTAAAACACCCAAAAATAAAAAAAATGGAAAATCTGAATAAAACTATAACCTCACTTCTCCCAAAACTCCCGAGGAGATTTTATTTTCTTTAATGTCACCAGATTTCGTTTTTATTTCATTTATTTGAAGCGGCCAGTTTTGATTATTTTGATTCATGCCAAAGATGTAAAACTTCTTACACGCTTGTTTAATAAAAAAAAAGGTTTTGTTACTGTTAAAAAAAATCTACTGTATGTGATACGGGTTTGAGTGATTTCTTGCTATCCCAATCGCCACCGAAGGCAATATGAGAAATCGTGAATAAATAAATTTCAGTTGCGATAATGGGTTTTACAAGTTTTGCTGTGAAATTGGGGTTACCAAGTATAATGTTAAGAGCAGTATTATAATTTATTTTGCTCTGTAATACTAATAATAAAATAATATTTTTGACAACCATCACTAAAACACTGATATCCAGTCGTGAAACCGTTTAAATTTAAAAAAAAATTATGGTAAACACAAAATACTGTTTTTCTATCTTAAATGCTGTCTTTTTCCTTCCTACTTTAATGTACAATATTTTTTAAAATAAAAGTGGGCAACCCTAACCAAAAATGACAGTTCGATTGGACGCAAGAACTAACAGATATTTCATAAATAATCCAATAGTCTATTATATACGCAAAGACTTTCTTTTACGTGGAGAATGCATCATGCATACCTAAATTATGTTGTTCACGATACATATTGAACTCGCCTCGCATATGACCCACTGACATCAGCCGTGTTCGAGCCACGTGTAACCTCTATACGAGAACTGCAAACTCACTTATAGGTTATCTTACTGAAATATTACAGCAATAAATTAAAGTCATTGACCTCTGACGACCCTTCCCTTCGACTGTAACTATATAAGCAGCTCATACAATCAGAATATACCAGGATACAGAAACGATTTTCTTCGGAATTATTTATTGAGTCCATTTCAACTATTTTCAATGTTACATTAATTTACAATTCGTTTTTTTATTAATAATAAAAAAGTACATACAAACTACACATTATCTTAAATAATAGACTTCCTCAAATTTGCCACTTGAAAAATAGTCATTGCTTAAGGTGCCCAGGAGACTGGCAAAGTCAAAGTCAAATCAATTTATTCAAGTAAACCCAAATGCAAGGTATTTTTGAACGTCAAATCTACTTTAGTTCGGTTCGAAAAGAAAACCTGAATACTGAGAAGAACCGACAAGAAACTCAGTCAGGTATCATTTTTTCACCATCATTGTACAATAGTTATTTAAAAATACAATATCTATAAAGCCAGTAAATGCATACGCAGAGAGGATCACTTCCAGTTTATTGTTGTGTCTTCAATGAAATCGCTAATTTTGTAGTATGCTTTTCCAATCAGTGTGCGTTTAATGACAAGTTTAAATCTGTTTTCCGTTAATTGAGTAATTTCTTGAGGAATTTTATTATAAAAACGAACACAGTTACCCAAAAATGAACCACTTGACTTTTGTAATTTAAATTTAGGAATAACTAGCTGATCACGACCACGAGTTTCCACACCACTAACAACGCCTTTCTTTTGAAAGCATTACCTCTTGGTAGCCAAACTGATTTGTTGGCGGAAGAAGCTGCCATTATAATTCCTTTAAATTAAAACTAAATTGTGGTAGAAATTGATGCAGACTTTAGTGTGTTTGGCGACCTGAATCTCTATATCTAAGAAGACTGAGAGATATTTGGATACATAGAACTTCAACTCTTTATCATAAATTTCTACACCTTTTTTTTTATGACGGAGGGGGCAAGCCAGCGTGGAAACTTAATTGATTAAAAAAATCAGCTCCGCGCTAAAATACAATCAAACCGCAACTGCCAAAATCAACTATATTGTTATAGCAATAGGAGCAGGTGTAATGAACGAATTCGGTTACAGTGCTGCGCAGATTTTAGTGTTTCGTGATCTGGATCTCGATATCTAAGAAGACTGAGAGTTAGATATTTGGACACATACAACTTCAATCCTTTATCTTGAAATTCTTAAACGTGGAAACGTGATTGGATGAAAAAAACTCTAATAAAAATTCCAACAAAACCCTGTTTTGCATAAATATTCATTTGCGTCTCCGGTATGCTACAGAATTTTTAAAAGATTTTTACTTAAATGTATTGGTAATAATATTATCTCAAATCTCTAAAACCAGTTTTTTAATTGGCTATGTAGTTTTCCTGCAAATTACAATTATGTGCAAAAACAAATGTTTAAATTTCTCCACGCTAAAATATGATTGAACTGCAACTGCGAATCAACTTTATTGTTATCGCCATAGGGCGCGGGGGTAAACGCATTCGGTTGCAGTGGGCTGCGAAGGCGGCCGCTTCAGTATTTGGCTATTAGGCATAATTTCGTTTTAGTAAACTATTATGCATTCATGATATTACGAACCGTATAATCAAATAGTGCTTTCGTGTTAACGTGTTATATCTAGTTGTCCATAAACACCCCAAGTAAACGAGATAAATAATATAATTCATGATTTACTAAGACGGTTATAAGTAATTGCATTTATTAATTCCATTTTTGAAGATAAATAGCTAGTGTTGCCGACGGCAATGTCAAAAGCACTCGGACACCTAGGCGAGAATTTGTGACGAGAATGATGAGATTTGAGGAAGCGAAAGAAGAAATTACCTGGCTTTAAAGAATTGTCGAGAGTGTTATGAAACCTCACGTGAAATACTAAAGGCGCGTGCGTTCTACTACCGACCATCGCGTTTCAAACGAGTAGATGGCGAACTGTCACAGAGAATTCACTTGCTGTTCACAAACAGATAGCTTGTGAACGATATGTTGTAATTGTCATTATATACTTTGAGATAAGATTTGAGGAAGCGAAAGAAGTATGTGAGGACCGCGACGCTTGGCGCTCCGTTCTCTCCGACTACCCCGTTAAGGATACGGCGTGAGGATATGTATGTATGTATTTTTGAATTTGTTTCGTTAAAAGCTTTTATTCGGTATACCATACCTTTACTTTTTTTTTAATTTTTAACCTCAAACCCCAAAAGTAAAATCGAAGGTAATAGTAAGACTTCACAATTATCATTAGATCCCCACTTAAATTCTAGAGCTTTTAACGCCTAATAGTCTCTAAAGGAGTGGCTGTAAGATTCAGACAGACTAATATCGAGATAATTCCCAAATTGTTAATTATTTCCGCTTTTAGAAATAGCGTTTGAATACCTATATTGATTTACATCTATCATAGATAAAGTTAATAGTTTTAGAGACTTCCCTGTTTTGATTCCCCATAGTAGGAAATGGAAGTTCATCGAAATAACCCACGTAATCCAAGAAATTTTCGTTAAGTTATTAAAAAGTTGCTACACGTAAATTTTATAGAGGTAAAGATCGTCATCCATTCACGAATCTGGCAAATGATGGTTGCCTTCCCTCAAGTAGTTGAGATTTGTAATATGGATACCCCATAACTATACTTAACAACTTTGTATGACGATAATAAGTAATGACAATTTATAACATATCGTTCACAAGATATCTGTTCATGAACAGCAAGTGGATCCTCTGTGACAGCTCGCCATCTACTCGTTTGAAACGCTTTGGTCGGGAATAGACCACATGCGCCTTTAGTATTTCACGTGAGGTTTGATAACAAATTCTCGACAATTCTTTAAAGCCAGATAATAACAAATTGAGAGATTGAGGCGGAGATAAGGAAATATTATAGTATTGAAATTTGTAAAGCAAAATGTGAGCTTTTAACATCAGAATTACGAATAATTTATTATACTGTGTTTGTTAATTAGAGAAAATTTTAAACTTAATTACCTATATAATCAATAAATCATTTAATTCAATAGTATTCAGTTCCCATTTACAAAAAAAATGTATAATTGTTGCTCAAACAAACGAAAACTTTGAAAGAAAACTTTGTTTTCGGATATGAATTATATATTTCTAATGAAATAAAATGCTTCTGTAAATTCTGGTCTATTAATTGTTTAACTGAGTATTTTTTCTTCGCACATGTTTTTTTTTCTGAGATTGATTCAGTAGAAATGTCTAAGTCGAATTTTATCTTCAAAGGGGAATCTCACAATATGGTATTTCGAATAATCTCGCGTCTTACCCCGGCGGCATACACTCGCTTACCAAGTGGCCACGAGGCGTCAACACGCTGTCGCCTGTTTGATCATCCGTTTGCAATGAGTGAACGCCTAAAGGCGAGGCAGTTTTAGACAGGTGCAGGGTGATTAATGACCTTTATACTGTTGGTAAAACAAATCACGTGTAACCCAAATTCCATAAATGCAAAGTCACAAGTTGGTTTAGGTCCACAGATAACACACAATAGGTTGTTTCTATGGGGCGTAGACAACAATATTCGGTCCGTGACCCGTGTTACACTTTGAATTCGGGTGCCACGTGTAACTTTAACCCACATGGGGTAAAAGGGATATTTAAATTTAAATTAATTTAAAAAACAGCAAATAAAATATTGGACACGCATTATTTAATTTCTTCGCTTTTGTTGTTTCGGGTTGCCAAGTATGTTTCCATATCTTTCAGCCTTCGATTACAAATAAAGAACTAGATTTACAATCTCCTATAAAATTTAAACAATTTATTGTTCGAATTGACGTACATATTTTTAATATCGTATAGTATTATCGGCAATATTGTGTTAATCTAAAGTAGACTTTACTGTCGAACCATAAGGTTATGTTTATAACCGTAAACGATTCTTGCATGACATTTAACGAATTTTGTTAAATAAAATATTTAAAATGCAATCTTACGTCTCGTGCATAAAGTATAGGTAATTCAAATAATCTATTTGCGTTGCTATTTAAGTCATTTTGATTTGTTACGTGAAAGTGACAAGGATAAGACATATTGTCAGACAATATTTAAAAATGTGATTACGAATTTAGTAAAAAAGAGCTATGTAACTTTATTACTGTAATGAAATAACGAAGACGTAAAGAATATTATTTATTTATTAACCGAAAATAAGAATTCGCGTCTTTTTTTAGCGGTCTAGATGTGTCGTTTTTGCAATTTTTGAAGCAGCACTTTGACATGTTCGCTGTTAGCGTTTTCGAATACTATTAAAACAGAAGTACACTCAAATACTCATTTGAGTGCACATTTGGTTCGGACATTTTTGGAGCGTTGATTGTGTGTCTAGTTTTTTACTTGAGATCGAGGCTTTCAGCTCATTAGGTGTAAAGATAGCCTCGACATACGCGCAGATAGACAAACGGACACATGGACTGTTGAATTGAAAAACATGGTATGTTTTTTCTAGTGTATAAGTAAAAAAATATTTGGTCCGTGACCGCGTGTTACATTTAGAATTTGGGTGTTACGTATAATTATTTACCTTTTAACCCCATGTAGGGTTAAAAGGTACTAAATTCAAATTCAAATTAATCAAGTGACTCGCAGAGTTAAATAGCTAGTGTTAGTTCACGAAATTGTCAAAAGCATTCGCACACATTGGCGGAAGTGTGTGAGGAGAATGATGAGATTTGAGGAGGCGAAAGAAGTACCTCGCGGTGCTTTTCGCTCCGCCCTCTCAGACTACCCCATTAAGGAAACAGCATTAGAACAAGTTGAATACATTATGCAGGCATTGCTATTTGGTGGCAGGATTAGCGTGTAAGACGGTGGTAGAGATCAGAACGGACATATTACATACACACATATTATATGTAAATCTTTGTGATGTATCCCTAACGGGGTAGTCAGAGAGGACGGACCGCCACACTTCGTGTTGCTTACATGCTTCCTTCGCGTCTTCAAATCTCATCATTCTCCTCACACATTTTCGCTTAGGTATACAAGTGCTTTTGACATTTCCGTCAGCTAACACTTTGACTTTTTGATCTTCTTAAGTCAGCCTTAGTCTTCTTTAGCTTCTTTTGTAGATTTTCTTCATCAGTCTTTCGTCACTTATCTTTCTATAATATAAGAAGATAAGATAAGAATGACTATGTTAAATTTGAAGTTTATACGTCACACTATAGAGGTAGTTTCTGGGAAAATCGTTTGTGTCAATTATTTTTTATTCATAGGCCGCGCAATAGAACTTTTGTATTTACTTTCAATAATATGAAGTACATATAAGTATTTCTTATACGAGAAGATTGTGTTGACAACAAATACTGCGCCTACGGCGACGCATTTCAAATGTTGGCAGTAGGGATCTCAATTTTTCTGAGTGACTACAAAACGTATGAAAATGATATTTGGTTACCTGATTTTTCATTTCATTTACTTTATATTGCAGTTGCGATTCACGATTGGTTAACTTTTGTAACACAAAATAAAATATCAAAGAAACCCCTTTTAAAACAGAGATTTACATTTTTAGAAGTAACGGGACCGATTTATATTTCTAAATTTTCTGTATAGGTGTAATCTAAACATATTCTTCACAATAACAGTTGGACTTTTTAAAATTAATAATAGTTTTTAAAATAAACGAGAATAACTAATTTTTCGTATTTTTCATAAGCAAGTGCGCGCACTTTTGCATAGATCAGAAGTTCTATTTTGGATTAAATCGTTGTTTATCAATGTGTCGCCTTTAATATGAGCAATTAACACCAGCGCGTTCGAAACGCACGTCGCACGATCTTACAAAGAGCGCTATTCAAAATTAAAAAACGCTCAAATTACTCTCTCCTTACTTTTATTATCTTCATATTTATTGATTTTTAATTATACTGATGTAAATACTGTAGTGCGTATATATATAATATTGTTAATGTCTTATTTCGAGGACAGCGAAAAAATGTTCTTTCTTAAAGTAGGGTATGTCTACCTCAGTTTATGTAGAAGTCTTTGGTTGCCAATGGCTCTAGTAATTAATAACAAAATTCTTCAATATCTAAAACAGTACAACAAATTACGTATATTTAAACAGAAATTAATGGACTTTCTTATCGATTATTCGTTTTATTCTGTTACTTAGTTGTTACAAAGTAAATTTTAATTCGATTGCCTGGTTGACTAAATAATAATGAACTATAATTAAGTTTTTTTGAATTCAAAATTTAATTTAAATTTGTAATAGAAACGTAAAATTTAAAGTTCTAAAAAGTTTTAAATTATCATAGGTATATGTGCATTTGTATGCAACAGCTGACGACAGCATCTTCAAATGGATTATTTATCTATCAACATCTATAAAAAAACATTTGTATTATCATTACGCTAATCTGTATATCACAAACAAAACATTTGATTTGATTTGAGATGGCCAGCCATAGGTAATCTTACAAAGGATCTATTTTTCCTAATAATAAATGTAATCTTAAAAAGAGTACCTACAATTGTGGGATATATTATTGCTACATAACCACTTAGTATAGAAAATATCAGAACATAAACCAAAGTATCGGACAGATAATAAAGAAACTTTCAATAGAGTGAACAAGAGATAAATAAGTGATAACGCTGCCGGGACTCGCTCTCAAGCGTCTAGTCTTGAAGTCCAAAATCGACTGTTAACTGCCGGACCATTGGCGTTTAGATGTGTGTCAAGAAGTAAACAACATAGAAAAACGAACAAGAGTGTGTCACGCGGTAATATAAGGTTCCGTAGGGATTTCGGACAAGATATTATAATCTATATCGGTATATGTATAAAAACGAAATACCACTGACTCACTGATTTACTAATTAATTACGAAATATTAAAAACTATAATACTAAGTGTGGCTTGCACTGACTATTTAAACTCGGTTTAAGGATTCGACATCTCGCTTGCACCAACCATTTAAATAGATGTCAGTTCCTTAAAACGAGCTTAAATATTGGGTCCTTACATATGAAATTAATAGCGTTTTGTCGTACTGACCACTTTGATCTGAAATATCTCCTCTTTGGTTAAGAATTCCAAATTCAAATTTATAAATTCATTTAGCTGGTACATTTGAGTTTTGAAAACAGTCATTCATTTGTTTTTTTCCTCATTATTTTTTTCTTTGGTGTCGCTTCCGCACAATGGAAAACATGAAATATCGGTATATTTACGAGTACGAGTTCTACCGTGGCATCAGTGCTGCAGAAACAGCTCGAAGGGTTAATGATATGTACGGCGCTGGTGTCGCAAAAGAAAGCACGGTACGTTTTTGGTTTCAACGTTTTCGTTCTGGAAATTTCGACCTTCAGAACCAACCCCGTGGACGGCCGGAGACCAAAGTGGAAAATGAACAATTAAAGGCTATTGTGGAAGCGGATCCATTACGAAGCACTTCAGAGATAGCTGCAGGCTTCGGGGTAAGTGACAAAACTGTATTAATCCTCTTGAAGCAAATCGGGAAAGTAAAAAAACTTGAACGATGGGTACCTTATGAATTGAGTGAATCGAACTTGTCGACGCGTGTTTACGCGTCGACTGCTGTGTTACTTTGCTCAACCGACACAATAATGAAGGGATTTTAAATCGAATCATTACTTGTGATGAAAATTGGATACTGTACGATAATCGGAAGCGCTCGTCGCAATGGCTGAACCCTGGAGACCCAGCCAATTCAAACCAAATCAAAAACGAAAAAAAGTTACTTGTGAGTGTTTGGTGGACTAGCGCCGGTGTCGTTCACTACAGCTTTTTTAAATCTGGCCAAACTATTGCGCCAGATATCTTTTGTCAGCAACTGCAAACCATGAAGGAAGAACTAGCTGCTAAACAACCGAGATTGGTCAATCGCTCTAGGCCACTGCTGCTTCACGACAACGCAAGGCCACACACTGCACAACAAACAACCACTAAGTTAGATGAGCTACAATTGGAATGTCTGCGACATCCACCGTACTCCCCGGCCCTTGCTCCAACAGATTACCATTTTTTCCGGAATTTGGACAACTTCTTACAAGGAAAAAAATTCAACTCCGATGCGGCAGTCCAAATCGCCTTCAAAGAGTTTATTGATTCTCGCCCCTATGGTTTAGTAAAGGGATCAATGAACTACCTATGAGATGGCAAAAGTGCATAGATAACAACGGTGCATACTTTGATTAATTAAATATATTTTACAAAAAAAAATTGACTTTATATTCCTCCCGTACAAAACGCCAATTTCATATGTAAGGACCCAATACTTAGTCGGTGCAAGCCACCCTAAAGCTTGGATCATGAAATTTAATCTAATAGTAGTTGGTGTAATGTAGGGACCCGCTAAAAATGAATTTTGGGAAATTTACATTTTAAGGGAGAAAAGAGGGAGCGTCGATCTTTTTATGAAAGTTTGATATGGAAAGGAATGGCTTTGAAGTACAAATATTAATAATAATAATAATATACTCAGACATTTCACACAACGCCATCTAGTTCCAAAGTAAGCAGCACAGCGCTTGTGTTATGGGTACTAGACAACTGATATACTACTTATATACTTTTCTTTTGTAAATAAATATATATTATACATAAACACCCAGACTCGGGGCGTGAATCGAACCCGCAACTCCCGTATACTTTCCGTCGCGCTTAGCCGTTTGCGCCACGGAGATGGTCAAAATTGCTTATTAAAACTTTTTAAGATAAAAATTAAACAGACTTCAGAAAACAAAAGTACTGAAGTCGGTGCCAAGCCTACCAAACTAGTAACGTTCTTGTGTTGCACAATGATTTGGCACCGACTTCAGGAACTGTCAAAAACATTTATTTTATAAAATATAGGTATTTGTTATATGCATCTGCTTTCCAAAGCTAGGATCCCGGGTTCGATCCCCGGTCAGGTCAATTTAGGAAACGAACTTTTCTAAATTGGCTTGGAGTCTGGGTGTTACTGGGAACTCCCCAGAGTTCGTTGTGTGACACCCATAGTACAAGCTTGCCGCTTAGTTTGGGGTCACACAATCTGTGTAATTGTCTGGAGTATTTATTTTTATCATTTTATTTTATTGTATCATATTTATAAAAAATATGTGTGTACAGTTTCTTTATTTCTCAATTTTGAGAGACTTTGGTCTAAATAAACATTTAGGGTATCAGTTGACGTTATTTGGCGTGTATTCGAACTCCAAACTCAATATCCGTGAAATTTAAATGAGACCACCTTAGAGCCTATACTGAACCCAATGGATAAAGAATAATGGAAATCGATCCACAATTGACGAAGTTATTAGTGAAAATACATAAAAATAAACATATATCCAACGAACATAGCTTATAGAAGCTCCTCCTTTTTTTAAGTCGGTTAAAAAATAATGAGGCACGTGTTTCACTGTTTTGGAAAAGAGTCAGTGAGTGAGTGTGTTTCGCTTTTATAATCAGAAACAGACTGAAAAATTCATTTTAAATTAGGCCTCTTCACACGCAAGCGCTTTCACATACTTAATCCCATAATCTTGCGTTTAGTAATGAATGCATGTAGTCGCAGACATCTGGCGTTTATAACAAATTTGAAATCACTCGTGATTAATTAAAAATTTGAATTTTTATTGCGAAATCTACGAAGGTCGAAGGTACCATACAGATTTAATAAGTCTGTGATCATTGCACGAGACCAAGTGCGGCTTTTTATTTTTATTCATTAACTAGCAAACCCGGCCCGTTTCACTGGGCGTTAGTTGAAGTTAAAATAAACAGTTTTTATAATTATTTTGATACTGCAAAAAAAAAAACAAAAAAAAATTCTACTGATCCGATCGCTACCAAACATTACAGAAAGACCCGCTAGGCCAATCTGAAGATTCCCTCAAAATTTCATCGAAATCGGTCCCGCCGTTTCGGAGTACATAAGGAACATACATACATCGCCTTTTATATATTTAGATTTATAGGTTACATTCCTGCGCGTCGACCAACTACCAAAATTATCACGCGCGACTCACTGCAGAAATGTGTCGATGCTACGTGATTGCGCACGCGACAGCCAGATTCTGCTAACACTTTCGCGCGTAATCACGCACTCCGTCTGTTCCCGTGCGATTAACTGTGCGTGTAAAGGACCCTTAACAAAATTATGATTGCCCAAATGTCTCACTCTCACCAACTCAACGATAATTATTTTAGTATAAGTTGTAATACCCGCAACCAAATATAACCCGAACGGTATGATATTTCAATTACATAAAAAAATGTGTATACTCATGTACGGACGTAAGAAGTTGTACTTGTTTGAAGTTATTAAGCAAAAGTGGCCACCTGTAAAAAAACAAAACTGACAGGATATAGAAAATAAACTAGCCGCTTGAAATGAATGAAATAATAAATGACTTGGCGGGAGCGGGAGAAGTGAAGTTGTCATTTTTTATTTTTACATTTTTAGGAGTTTTAAAGTACAACAGTGATAGTATATTGTGTTTTAAAGTTCTGTGTAAGTGAAAAGACTGAAGGAGATCTAAATAAACATGTGTAGCTGAAGTTTTCGCGCTCCTCCAAGAAGCCTTTATAACTTCACAGCCTACTATCACTTTACTGGAGGAGTCTTACGATAGGAAAAAACTGATTTACTTGTGATTCTACTTATTAATACGTGACATTGGCAAATGCGCTAATCTGTGCGCCATGCCATAAAGAAAGAAAAAAAAAAGAGATAAGAAATAGTAAATTATGTGTGACATCGGCGCGCGCAACTTCATCACACGCTAAAAAATACAAATTTTTCGAAGTTATATTTCTTTTGATGTGGTTTTTAACGACTAGAGTTTTTCGAATGCGTTGAAAACAAATTGTATATCAGGTGGCCGACATAATTACAAGAAAGATTGTTAAGTAGCATATTTTTTTTTAACTATAACGGAAACTTTAACAAAAACACCATCTAATAGAAATAGTCTCCGGAACGCTTATCTTAAAGAACTGCCACGTGTAAAGAAAGTACGCCTGCTTCATTAATCTTAAATGTTCTGTGACTTATACTTTAAATAAGTTGTAAGTTTGTCTCGGATTAGATTATTTCTTAAATGGTGTCAAATTTAACTTGCAAATATGTTTTGTAATGAACTTTACTTAGATAAAAATAACCTGAAATTAAATATTGAATTTATAAATAATAATTAATTAGAGTCAAAGGCTATACATTATGGTTATTCAGATTCGTGTTATCGAAGAATCTGGAACGTGTTTTGAACACTAAAAATTGGTCAAGAGCGTATCAAATACATATTTATTTAGGGTTCTATATCAATTCAAGAAAATTAGAGGGATAAAAAACTAATGAAGGTTTGCTTCCAAAATACCAATCAATTTACGTTCCTGACACTGTCTGGCGCACTTAACTTATAGAGTGGAAATATCATTTATTTTGTTTAAAAATGATTTACGTCTAAACACTGTTACTGCGCGCCGATTGGTCCAAAATCAAATAAAACCTGTGTACAACTGCGTATGAATAGACTTAGATAACGTAATAGAGGGAGCACCAAGGTGAAAGCGAGACGCATAGATACATGTCATCGCGCACGTCAATTGATAATCCAGTTTTAACTTGTGACAAAAACAGTGATGAAATGAATCTAAATTTGAAAATGATATATTTACTGTTACTTACCGATAAAATGAGATTGTGTCTGTTTTATAGTTTGATTTTTTGCTGCTTTTTTACACCAACGAATAGAACAGTAAGCCATTATTATAAGCATTTAAATATCTATCGGAATTTACAGAGATGTGCACACAGATCCAGTATTGGTTATGTACTGTTTTAATGCAAGCAAAAGTTGATATTTATTATTGTAAAAACACTGAGCAAAGTGAGTAAAATGGTTTGATATTTCGACTCTATAGTTTAAGTGCTCCATAATTTTCAGTGAGCGTATATTATATGACAAATATCTTAAACTGAGCATTGACCTGGTATTAAGTATACGACACGACGACCTGGGGGAGTTTCCAGTAAGATTCAGACTACAATACAGAGGTATGTTTCTTTAAATTGTCCTGGCCGACGATCGAACCGAGGGCCCTTGAATTGGAAAGCAGATGCACGACCGCCTCTTTATGGAGCCGATCGATATCTTCACACCATAATATAATATGGCTAATTGAACAGACTTGTAGCACAAAATTCTAAAATTCGGATATTTCTATTTTAAGGGTCTGACATATCCTCGCAATTAGATGGGGAAAGGAGTGGACATGTCTTCCCAGAATCCTTGATGCCCCTCCAAAAGTTTGATCTAATGTATCTAATTACAATTATGCCATCTAATGTATTGAAAAATGCAATAAATTGTTTTTAGTTATCTTCCGATCAGGCGACGCATTGAAAATTTTACCGGCAAGAATCTCAATTTTTCTAAGTGACTACAAAACGTATGAAAGTAATATTTGGTAACCTGATTCTTCATTTCATTGACTTCATTTTGTCAGTTGCGTTACATGATTGGTTAACTTTTGTAACACAAAAAAAAATATCAAAGAAACCTCTTTTAAAACAGAGATTTACATTTTTCGGTGCAACGGTACGGATTTAGGTTTCTAAATATTCTGCATAGTTCAATCTAAACATGTTCCTCAAAATTTCAGTTGGATTTTTTAAAATTAGTATTATAGTTTTTAAAATAAACGAAAATAACTGGTTTCTCGTATTTTTCGTAAGCTAGCGCGCACGTTTGCATAGAGCAGACGGTCTATTTTAGATTAAATTATTATTTATCAATGCGTCGCCTTAATTGACACGTGTTTCACCTCTTAACGAGGCGTCCTCCGAAAATTCTAGAGCATTTTCAGACTCAGGTTCAGAGAAGTTAGAAGCGACTCGTTTGTAGACGAAATACGTGTCGATTAAAAACTTTGAGATTTTAGGTGGAAGATCGGCGGAGCTAAAATTGGATGAATTCATCACATACATGAATTGCCGCGAAGTTATACCTCAATATATATAATATATGTAACTAAAAACTCGGTCAAGTATATCTTGAGTCCTCGTACTGTCAATCGTAAAACAAAGTTTGTTGCAATTTTTTTTCGTGAAGTAATAAGGATTTCCAACATTTTGCAAGCTCTGATGATTCTTCTTCAATCAATATTTTGTTCTCAATGTTCATAATTTTTATCAGCTTTTTTGTGAGCAATAGTTTTAGGTATACAGTGGGGGCATAAATTTTGTGCGTATGTTCGGAAACGTAGATAAAAGTAATTGCAATCGTAAAATCGTAATGATTAAAGATTTTAAAATGTAATATCGATTTAAACACATTTTTAACCGACTTCAAAAAAAGAAGAAGGTTTTCTATTCGACTGTATGTAATTTTTTGTACATACAAAAAAAACGTAGCAGAGCGAAGTCTACCAAACCTTCTTATATATACTTATAAACTTCTGTTGTTGCATATTGATCTGGCACAGACTTCAGCTACTGTCAAATTTAATTATATAGGTATGTGTATCGTACTTATAAAGTTATTTTTATTGCACTTGAGTTTTGATTAGTAAAGGTTAGTTATTTTGCACTTTTCAGTGTTTTTGTTGAAGGCGGTTTAATTTTTTTTTTATTTAGTGTTTATTTAAATTTTATTTAAATACCTGTAACCAACCCTAAACATTAAATAATAATCAACTTTTATAGGCCACCGCTTACTGTAATTATTTAATTTTCAGCTGTTTACGTTATGTCCAATATAAATTAGTCTGACATTATTGTTTAGTCTTTGTAATTGAAAATTAGGCTGATATAGATAGCTTGATAAAAATGATCGATCTGTTGACACAGTGGCGTAGCATCTACTTTCTAAGCCGAAACATTAAAAACGAATATCTCAGAAACAATAAACAATCATTGAACATCGTCTAATTTTATTTATAGCGCTATGGGCACAGATTAATTAGTTACTAACGTAAACTATGGGTACTCTGTACTTAATTTTGATGTGTCGTTCGCCTTGCACTAGTTAATATTGAAAAATATTCACGGGAAATAATGGTAAATTATGTATTTGACTGATCCATCGGTGAGGTGGCAGAGCATCTGTCTCTCATGACGGAGCTTCATGTTAATACTTCTTTTTTGTTTTCTTTTTGGCGGAGGGGGCAAACTAGCTAGCGAATCAATCACCTGATGGAAAGTGATCACCGCCGCCCATCACCCACCCGCAACGTCCGGGGAATCATAGGTGCGTTGTCGGCCATTAAGGAAAGAGTACGCTCATTTCTTGAAGGACTCTAAGTCGTAATTGTCCGGGAATACCGCCGCTATAAGATGCTTCCATAAAATTGCCGTACGTGGTAAGGAATGTCGTAAGTCATAATATCCTGCCAAGTCAAAGTCAAATCAATTGATTCAAGTAAACCCATTACAAGGTGTTATTGGTCAAATCTACTTTAGTACGGTTCGAAAAGAAAACCTGGACGCTGAGAAGAACCGACAAGAAACTCAATCAGGTATCATTTTTTCAACATCATTTTATAATAGGATTATTAAAATGCTATATTCAGAAAGCCTATATTTGCTTGTGAAGAGAAGGTTATTTACAGATCTTTGTTTTGACTTCAACGAAATTGTTTATTTTATAGTGTGATTGCCTAATCAGTGTGCGTTTTATAATCCAAATTCAAATGCGTTTTATAAGTCAATTTAGAAAATATTATTTACTGAATTGGTTTTGATTCTAAATGTTGCTAGATGCTCCCCCGCCCCGTTGTGCGGTATCCATAGTACAAGTCTAGTGAGTTTGCGGTGACACGATTTGTGTAATTGTTGGGAATGTTATTATTATAATAATGACTGTGACAGACAGACATGAACATTTAGATTTCATGTAATTCTTTTTCCAATTTTGAAGCGAAACATTTAAATCGTAACATAACATATCTTCACGGTGTATTCCTAATGGGTAATAAAGTAAAGGACCATCAAGCATTGCGGTTCTTACATACTTCTTTTTCTGAGAAAGAATCTCATCAGTCTTCTCACAAACTTTCGCCTAGGTACGCGAGTGTTTTTGACATTAAAATTATAAACAATATAGCAGTCCGTACCGATTTCATCCGAGTTTAAAACATAATCCTATGTCCATCTGGAATAAGTTACCTTTCAAACTGTGTAATTTTTTTTTAATAGATGCTGTGGTTCCTTAGATTGCTCTCCACATATAAACAAATTTACAAAATCTGTTCTCTCTTATTATAATATTAAGTATTATACTTCATCGCAGATAATTTATATGCTATAATGCATGTCTGTGATCTCTTCGAGGTCCTTCCAGGCGCCTAGACATTTATACTAGTACGCCAATGATGTGACATGTGTATAAACCTAGAAACCCAAAAAAATCAATCCAAAAAATAGCCAGTCCTTAACCTTCGATAAGCAGACAGCCTTGTACGGCGCCGGCTTGTCTCGGGGGGCGTCGCGCTGCGGGGGCGACGGGGAGAAGGCAGACGGCGAACTAGGCCGCCATCTATGTTTGGGTGTACTGTGGTATTTTATTAATTTTTTTTTATGCCTTATGGGTGTGTCATATTTTATAAGATTCATCCATCTGTCATACAAAGTTTGAATAAGCATGCATACGTTTTTTGTGTGAGTAATCTCCGTCGTATTTGTCAGTGATATTAACATATTTATGGAAAGTTCTTCCTAACTGATTTTGTGCAGATTGCGAAATAAACATCTAGTACTTTACGGAGAAATATGTAACTGTGCAACAAATTGAGTAATTCTAACTAGAAGTTATTATATTTTAAATTCATTGAAGTATACCTATTTACTTACTAACTCAGATTTCAATCATTTAAAATTAATAATTTTCACTTTAATGATATTGAAAAGAGTGACTGAAACTAACACTTGTAATTTCTTAATGTCTGTCTGTACGTTTGTCTATTTGTGCATATATTATAGCCGACATATTTTGCCATTTTTATATCTATTGATTAATTTGCTGCAAAGACGTAAATCGATAATCCATACCTAGCAATGAAAAACGTTTGCAAAACGAAAAATTATACAATGGGTATATTGTTCAATTTTTTTGTTTTATTTTGTTTAATTAATTTACAATTACATACATACATATCTTCACGCTGTATCCCTGATGGGGTAGTCAGAGAGGACGGAGAGCCAAGCGTCGCGGTCCTTACATACTTCTTTCGCTTTCTCACATCTCATAATTCTCCTCATACGCTTTTGCCTAGGTATGCGAGTGTGTTTGACATTTCCGTCAGCTAACACTCTGGCTATTTCTCTTAAAGTTAAAACTTATGATATTCTAATTTTAAAATATATACATACGCGCTTGATGTTGACTGGAGCTGAGTACACTCGATTACGCGTCACCGACCCGAGCGTGACGGTTCATTTTTGTTCACTGTTCAGAAAGACTTCTTTCACTTCCTAAAATCTCATCATTCTCCTCACACATTTTCGCCTAGATATGCGAGTGCTTTTGACATTTCCGTCGTCTAACACTGTGACTATTTGATCTTCATAAGTCAGCCTTAGTCTTCCTTGGCTTCTTTTACTACTCACTTTCGCTCTGTAGATTTTCTTCGTCAGTCTTTCATCACTCATCCTTTCTATGAGCCCGAACCATATTTACAATTAATAATTTGTAATCAAATTTTAATATGTCAGCATCATTTTAATTATATTACTTAAGTTGTCACTTTTATAAAAACTCTTATCTAAACTAATATTATAAAAAGGTAAAATTACCTCCTACATTCAGCAGGACTCACAACTACTCAATTTCAAAAATTCTTTCTCTTGTACTTAGAATGGACTTTCAGGGACATAGACTTTTCCACGCGGACAAAGTCCCGGGCTACAGCTAGTGTCGAATAAACGACTTGTAGCTACAATTCTCATTTCTTTGTAAATTGTTATCGTGGCCATGTTTTAATGTCATTAGAGCATTACATATTTGTCCACTTTTGTCGGAATTGCTAAAGAAACCAATAAGCACGTTCTAGTCAATTTTTATCATTTTATTTCTACCTACGAAATTTGATTGTCCATTTTTCGTTTTGTTTCATATATCTGTGTATTAAACTTGTCGCCGAAGTTGATTGTCTGATTGACACATTCAAAATCGTTGAACAAATTATGCAGAGAGCTATGCTCGGGGTTCTGTACGAGACAAAATCTGAAATGAAGAAGTTTGAGAACGAAAGTGTTTGACATAGGTCACAGATTTATCAAGTTTAAGTGGCAATGCGCAAACTATATCCGTCGTAGAACTGGGGCTCTATCATGAGTTAAGAGTGTCGATGCAATCGCCGTATAGATATCAATTAAAACCATAATATGAACTCTACCTACTCGTTTCGCATCAATGGTTGAATGCATTTATTGGCTTTCTGAATATTGTATTTAATAAATCTGTTCTAAAATATATACATACCTTCACGCTACATCCCTAACGGGGTTCTCAAAGAGGACGGAGCGCCAAGCTTCGCGGTCCTTACTTCCTTCGCTTCCTCAAATCTCATTTATTGTAAAATGATGTTGAAAAAATTATACCTGACTGAGTATCTTGTCCGGTCTTCTCAGTGTCCAGGGTTTCTTTAGGAACCGAACTAAATTAGGTTTGACGTTCGAAAACCCATTGTAATTGGTTTACTTGAATAAATCGAGTTGACTTTGAACGATCGTATCTCTGACAATCAAGAATCGATACAGATCCATTATATTTTATTCTACAGAACCCTACCAATACGTCCTTAAGCACAGAAGCACCGCTGCTATAAAACGCTTAGATTTTCGCATAATAAGCCTGGAACGCACGTAACATATAGCGAACATAACTAATTTTATTACGAAGGCAAATTATTAGTTAGATATTTTTTCCCGATAACCGACACTGTTCCAATTTTACGAGCATCGAGTTTACGATCTTTTTTATTCATACTGTATATAAGCTCTCCCCCTTTCTTGGGAATGTTTAGATGTGTCTGAAGATTGCAGATTGAAAATGCAGATCGCGAAGAATTTGATACGAAGGAGACCATAAGTGAAATACGATAGTATTCCAAGTGTGCGGCGTTCGTTCGTTAGTTTTTTAAATGAAAGAAGCATATAAACAATTTTAGTAAAGTAGACTGTATTCAAATGGAATCTAATATAAATGAACTGTAACATAACTTTGTATCTGTATAATTAACATAATATATTATTTATTAATACAATTAAGATGTGGCTATGACCCACACCATAGAAGGGAATCGAATGGAATGAAAACAACAGAAAAATAACAAATAGATATACATTTCAAATATAGAATAAGACGGTAAAAAATAATAAAATAACAACCAGTATTTTAATAATGGTCTTGCTCAAAAACATTATCCTCCGTATGGGTCATTCGTGTAATAATTAATAGTACCTGGGCAACCGAACTTTGCTCGTCGGTTGTATAATATATATAGAAAAGACTGAGCTTATAGCGGGATTCGAACTCGCGCCCTTCGGCGTGGTAGACCTATGCTCAAGCTACTGTACTCTTGAGAAGGTTAAAACTGTTGCAAAATCAATAATATTTCGCTTACCAATCTTTCGCGGACTAGTTTTTAATGTATAAGAACACGGAGAAAACTAATTTTTCCAGAATTGAAACCTAGCTACGGTAGATCGAGATATTTTGCCCACTTCGTCTATATTGATTGTATATGTCATCGAAATCGTTAGAGATGAGAGAGCTAGTTAATATACGATTGCTATGGTTAATTTTGTTTTCTTTAATTATTACTTACTTTAATGGCCGTCCACAGCGGGGTGTTTCCCCAGACTTTTGTGTTGATCGAGAGGAAGCAAGATAAATGCAGCAGATCTTTTAGAAATATGTGTGGTGTCACTCTTGTGGACATAACAAGCAATGAAGAGATACGCAGTATGACAGGGTATCACAACAGCGTTACTGTAAAATTGAAGAAAAAATGCTTAGGTTCGGACACAAAGAAAAAATGAGTGATGAAAGATTGATGAAAAAATGTAATAGAGAGTGGTAGCAAAAGCAAAGTAAAACCAAGGCTAACTTATAAAGATCAAATAGCCAAAGTGTTAGCTGACGATAAAGTAAAATCTTTTGCAAATCTAGGTTAAAGTGCCTGAGGAGAATGATGAGATTTGGAGAGGCGAAAGAAGTATGCAAGGACCGCGATATTTGACGCTCCGTCTTCTCTGACTGCTCCGTAAGACATACAACATGTAATGATGTCTATACATAACATTATATATTTCAAACTTGCGAATATCTGTTAACAATGTTTGTAAGATCTCCCTGTCAACAGAGAATTGTAACTATAGAACTATGATAATTAGTTTTAAGCTTCCTCGGTACTTACTTTTCCTGGCGAGGAAACGTAATGTATACGTACTCATTTATTTGCGAACAAAAATTCCTCTGCAAAGTTTGTTCTACCTCACGCATTTTATTTTCTTATTTTTATTTTCTAATGCTGAGTTTAGTTAGGTACTGTGCTGATTTATACGTAAGTAAAGCACTTTTAACAAACAAAATAGATAATGAAGAGATACGCAGTATGACATGGTTGCATGACAGTGTTACTGCAAAAATGAAGAAAGGAATGCTTAGATGGTTCGGGCTCATAGAAAGAATGAGTGATGAAAGACTGACGAATATACAGAGCGCAAGCGAGTGGTAAAAGAAACCAAGGAAGACCAAGGCTGACTTACGAAGGTCAAATAGCTGCCGGAAATGTCAAGAGCACACGCATACCTAAGTGAAAACGTGTGCAGAGAATGTTGAGATTTGAGGAAGCGAATGAAGTATGTAAGGACCATAACGCTTGGCGCTCTGTCCTCTTTGACTACCTGGTTAGATTCAGCATGAAGATAATACACTAAGTATGTAAGACACTTTTCGTACAAGTAGCCTGTTGGGGCGGTGGCAGAGTATCTGTCTAACTTTGGCTTTGGTACTAGCTTTTGGCCGCGATTTCTTCCGCGCAGTGGCGTCTTACAACAAAAAGGATAGTATAAAAATCTTCTCTATTGAAACATTCATAACAGTGCCAACTTTTATGGTTGGTCAAACGATGCTGTTACCAGGCGATTACGTATATGCGAACATCTGTTTTTATATGTACATATATGATTTAATTTTGAAAAATCAACCCTTTAAAGGGTGAGTGTAAAGAGAAATTGCACGCGTACAATGTAGCAAAGCTAGTAATGGAATAATCCTGAAGTCGACGACCCTTTTCACAGTGATGGCGGTTCATCTGATGAATGAGCAATTGATCTTCCCAATTTAAATTACAATGGAGTCTTTCAAATCCTAAGCTTTCATTCGTCAGCGCGTTCACGTCTTTATGGTATTGTGCAACCAAATGCAATAGCAACGATACGGATTTTTCCTCCAAAACGACAAGTATTATGTAAAGTGAATGACTGAATGTAACAGAGTTATTCATTGTTTGCGGTTGTGTGCGGTCTCGAGGTGTTAGTATTGCGTTTGTTGTTCTGGTTGAAAAATCCTTGCGAATAATTCTTCTGACGAACGCGAAGTTACCTAAGGAATTACTTATTTTTATGTCATTCCGTAACCTTTAAATGGGGTTGCATCTTCAACGAAATTCGGGTTAGAATTTAAATAATTCGACATAAAAACAACGCAGTTTTCAACCAATATCTTTAGTCAAATCTATAATGTTTAACAATATTTAATCATTCAGTATCAACCAAAAGGGCCAACGATGCGTTGGACATATTAACAGAGGGTTCTGTTGGAAATACAGAAAAACGCAGAATGTTCTATTGTAACAAATGAATCCATACTAATGTTATAAATGAGGAAGTGTGTGTGTCTGTTTTTTAATAAGGATTGTATAAGACTTGTTACAGAGATAGCTTAAGTTTGACAGGGCACAGGATATGTTTTTAAATTCACTGGCTTTAAATATATAAAAAGGATTTAAAAAATGGATCCAAAACAGCCATTATTTAAAACTTTGTTTCTTGTTTCCGGTTTTATGTTTCCAGTTTACGTACCTATGCTACAATTTAGTGGGTGCAAAGATGACCGAGAAAATTTTCGACCAATATGAAATAAAAATCCTATGCCTATATCCAGATATCTAGAATGAATATATTGTCCAGAAATTAAGGTTTTTTTTCCTTCTTTATGGAATGGCGCACAGATTAGCGCATTAATAAGCTATAATAATAAGCTAGTTTTTTCTTATCGTAAAACTCCTCCAGTAAAGTGATAGTAGGCTTTACTGAAATTATAAAGGACTTCTTGGAAGAGCGCGAGAACTTCAGCTACACATATTTATTTAGACCTACTGCATTCTTTTCACGTATACAGAACTTTAAAACACAATATACTATCACTTTTATACTTAAAAACTTCCAAAAATGAAAAAAAAAATCTAAATAAAATGACGACCTCACTTCTCCCGTTCCCGCCAAACAGTCGAAATTAAGGTTATTACATCGTTTTATAAATACTAGAGGTGCTACTCTTTGGCGACAATCTCTACTCTCCGCGACTGTTCGATAGGTTCAATCCAAGAAGTTTACATAGATATGATCACAAACTTTTATGAGTTACACTACACTTTGATCTTAGCCAAAAGGCCGGAAGCGATCTAGTATGAGTTTGACATTGACAGTCTTTTTGACATTGACAGTATGAACGTAAAACTATGCTAAATGTCACTCCTCCGTGCGCGCAACATCTTAAAAAGGGATCCGAAGTTTTCGCATCAAGTATTAATGTAACTGTTTCCATAATTTTTTTATTGATAACATTAGAGCTCATCACTGGCTACTAAACAAAAAAAAATAAAATCGATTGACAAACAAAGAAGAAAAAGCTACTGTACGGTTTTGTCTTCGCCTATTTATAATATATAGATTGTTGAGTGACTCGGAACTCTCATTGGGCTAATTTTGAAGTTTCCCATACCGTGCAAACGATGTCATGTGCTCAACTAGTTTCTGCTATAATCCATATCGCTGATATCCCAATTGTGTATAGTTCAATTGGATCACATCCCCAATCCAAATACTAATACCATTAATCTAATTTTATTATTATAATGCCAAACCCCAAGTATCAAATATGAGTTAGTAGATAATTCATTTGATTTATGAAGCTTTATCGAAATTACTAAAGACGCGCATTGATGTTAACTAAAATGAATATATGGCAAGACTGCCTTGCACGTGGAACATATAAACTGAGAAAGCCCTCAGTGTGATACAGAGCTAGGGTTGCTAGATCGGAAAATTTACTTTTAATTTTGAAATCTCAGAATATTTTCAGTTTGAAATCAACAGTTTTTATTTTCTACGTTATATAAAGATCCAATATTATACGCCAATTAAAAATTGCTAGGTCGATCAACGAGGAAGCTAATATTACAATTATTTACTGCACCGTTTATTTTGCATTATGTCCAGAAATCGTTTTATTTACGTCTTTGTCTTTAGACAGATGTTCATAGAATTTTCTAGAATATAGACAGTAATATTCGGTATAGGGCCCATATTGTCCGCAGTTCGAATTATATTAAAAATGTTTCTTGAAACTTTACGTAATGATTGTCTGGATATTTTTTTTATGCTGTCGAGAGCTGGTAGTTCACATGAAATATCGGGAGAATTTAGTCGAAACCTGACCATCTGGCAACCCTATACGGAGTGCAGCGTCTTTTGAACAAGGAACATAATGGATGGAGCCTAGAATTTTCGTGTCTCTTTCTATCTCATTGAACGTAACAACGAGTAATACAGCTATTAGAATTACCTATCCATTTCATTAAAAATCATTTTAAAATTCTGTACAATTTTGGAGATGCAACTGGATCTTTGTGGTTTTTTCTTTAACTTTTTATCGAAAATTTTTTCTCCTATCATATTTCCACGTTTAAGGATTTCTAGATAAAGAGTTGAAGTTGCATGTATCCAAATATATAACTCTCAGTCTTCTTAGACATCGAGATCCAGGTCACAAAACACACCAAAGTCTGCATGGGCGGACTCTCAAAGTACGTAATGCTCTAGCATGCCGTATCTAGTGTTTTAGTTAATCAAAGGAGACACGTGTATCTAAGTATATCTCATATAGTATATTTTAACAGTTTGTGTAATACATTACTTGTAATATAATTAAGCTGATAGCGAAAATACTTAGTTCGAAATCGAACTGAATCTCTTTCAACTATTTGTAGTAATCCATAGAAATAAAAATCAATTGCCACATGTATGACGAAGCATCACGACAACGGCTCGACGGATTTAGCTGATTTCTTTTTTGTTGTGTTTATAATTGTCAAGACAATATTCGTATGTAAGAAAATTTTTGGAAAATCCACGAAAAAAGTCGGAAATTTGAATGGCATTTTTGTATGAAAATCTCAAAAAATTTGGTGTGTCGCAAACTTTTAACATCTCATCCGGGCGAATCCGGGGTGGGTCACTATTATTTGCAGGAATCTGAGTATAAACCAGATATACATAGATTATAACTACATGGAATATAAGTAGGTATATATGATAGTTCATAATTTTTTGTCTCCTTGAATTCTCGACAAAATTATTCGTAAAATATAGTTATTCATATTCATTTCACACATAAATATTGTATTTATCACAGAGCTAATATCTATCCTATCTTCCCATCCATATACGAAATCATATTAACAATTGTTTGATATTTTTCTCTACTTTAGTTGTTGTCCAGGAGACAAAGCAGTTCCAGTTGTCCAATGGTAATTTCCACTATTCTTTGACGTTTTTACTCGATCTATATCTAATCTATAAAAATCAATGTTTGTTTGTTTGTATTTTATGGGCTGCCATACGATCCATCCGATTGCGGTGAAATTTGGTACGTAGATAAACTAAGTCCCCAAAAAGTACATAGGCTATTTTAAATTTTTTTATTTTGTTTCGTTCGCCTAAATACTGGGGTGGTTCAGAAAAAAAAATTAGGAAAAACCCATAGCAACAGCCGAAAAATCGAATTTGTAATATGAATTGTCACTTTGGATTACTTTTCCAGTTCAGATTACTCTCAATAGATGGCGTTCGTAGCGTACCTATCGTTTGACAGTTCCATACATAAATGTTATTCATTCCGTACAGTTGTGTGAAATCTATTACATTTAAGGCGACGCATTGGAAATTTTGACGCCTGGGACCTTCATTTTTCTAAGCGACTACAAAACGTATGACATAGATATTTGGTAATCTGATTTTTCATTTCATTGACTTCATTTTGACAGTTGTAATATACGGTTGGTTAACTTTTGTAACACAAAAAAAAATATCAAAGAAACCTCTTTTAAAACAGAGATTTACATTTTTCGGAGCAACGGGACCGATTTATATTTATAAATTTTCTGTTTCTGTTTCTTCACTTTAAACATATTCCTCAAAATTACACTTGGATTATTTAAAATGAATTATAGTTTTTAAAATAAGCGAAAATAACTGTTTTTCATATTGTTCGTAAACTAGCGCGCGCACGTTTGCATTGGACTGAAGGTCTATTTTAGATTAAATTATTGTTTATCAATGCGTCGCCTTAAAATAATTTTTTCGTAAAAGAAGGAAGTGGGTTTTGGGAAAACTCATTTGAATTACAAACGAGTTTCATTTAATAACCAAGCGAAACCCAAACTGTACACGATGCGGCCAATAGATACTATTGGCCGCATCGTGTACAGTGTATCGTGGCCGATTTCAATGAATTGGAGTTGGAAGGTGATTAGGATTGATAATTGTTTATGAATAGTTACAATCAAATCAATTTTAAGTGGTACGAAGTTCACTGGGTCATCCAGTTTATAATAGTTAATACAGTAATACCTCGACTTACGCTACCCCGACTTACGCGAACTTACGCGAAGTTACGCAATTTTCAAATCTCGTCGATTCGTCTTTTGTTTAGGGTCACACAACTCTCGATTATCGATTATAGACTTACTGCCCCCACACTATTACTCGGTTAATGTACATGTTCGGACTTGTCGCGCGGAATCAACGAATAGCTACTATTTATTTTGTATTATGTACATAATATTTATTTCTTATCTATGGAGTGCGTGTTTGTTATTAGATTTTTATACCGTGTTTTTTATTTTATATCTACGAAGACTTGAAAGACTACTAATGTCATCCAAACGAAGTAAAACTGATTCTTCTGCATCAAACAAGAAAAGAAAAACTTTATCTTTGGAATGTAACATTTTTTATCTAAATTATTATTTTCTTTATCTTCCGGTCCCCATTAAAAATAATTTATATGTATTTATATGCGAAATTATACCCCGACTTACGCGAATTCGACTTACGCAGTTATCGCTCAGTCCCACTTATCGCGTAAGTTCGGGGTATTACTGTATATACATTATTATTATATTTGACAGCTTTCTAAGCGGTAATTTGGAGGAAGTCTATTATTCAAGATAATGTTTAGTTTTAAGATTGTAAATATTAACGTTAGGTTAGGTTACATACATACATACATACATACATATCCTCACGCTCTATCACCAACGGGGTAGTCAGAGAGGACGGAACGCTTCTTTCGCTTCCTCGAATCTCATCATTCTCCTTACACATTTTCGCCTAGGTATGCGAGTGCTTTTAACATTTCCGTCAGCTAACACTCTAGCTATTTGATCTTCATAAGTCAGTCTTGGTCTTCCTTGGCTTCTTTTACTACTAACTTTTGCTAATAAAGATGTTATTTTAAAAAATATATTATTTGTCATTTTCAGTTATCAACCCCTCCTGAGCGGAGTATCCAATGTACCCTAAAGTAAGTTGTGTTGTGGCGGACGTAGTGTGGCGTTTACATTATGGACGCCCGCCCCCGCGATAAATGAACACTTATTTTTCCCTAGTTACTACACCTTCCACAAAAGATAAATACCGACAGAAAGCTAGACATAAAAGGATATCACTAAAGTAAATACAAAAACTTCTAACTCGAAAACAAATTATTACTAACCCCTTGAACTTAGCGGACAGATATATTTTGTAAAGAAAATCACATGTCTGCTGGAAGAAATTTCATTATGAAATGAGCAGTACCTTTGTACATAAATTTCAATTCATGTATTTCTTAAACATGTGTGTGTATGTACATAAATAATTAAATAAATAAAAATAGGAAATTTTTACAATTTATACTGATTTCTTGAAAAATATTCTAACAATTCTTAGGGGTAAAAATCTTGATATTGGCAACACTTATAACGGTAGCCTATTTCACTCACATTACAGTCTATTGCGACGTTCTGTCTCCTTCTAAAGTATATTATAAATGTTACACTTTCATCGTAAATTATACTTCGTTATCTATCTATTGATACCACAATTAAATAGTAAACACTTGATTTGCAAATAAATAAATATATTTCACCACACTCTTATCGACTAGTACAAACAACAGATGATCACCAAAAAAGAATTAAAGTAGTAAAATCTTTTGTGCTCGGTTATACTCGCATTTGAGCAGATTTCTCGTGTCTCTAACATCTAGCTATTGCCCACAATTTAAACGCGTGGAAGTGAAAAAAAGTAGCCTATGTTATTCCCCAAGACTTAATCTATCTCGGTTTTAAATTCAATTAAAATCGGTGCAGCGATTTAGACGTGAAAACTTAACAAGCAAACAGACAGAGGCATTGTCGCTGTAATATTTATAGCTATTACCCGCGACTTCGTTACGACTTCGTTCGTTCGTTACGAAAAACGTTCTAAGCATAAAAAGCTATCTAAATAAGAAGGTCGTATATAAAGCGTTCCGCTCAGTGACACGTGCTCGAATATAATTAACACAATGCCGAGGACAATGTCATGGTCGGCCTGCGTGAAATAGTGAGAGAGTTTCCATAGTATAATTATGTTATGTCAGAATCTATGTATATAAAAGCGAAATACCATTAACTGATTGACACAACCACATCTCAAAAACTAATAAGGCTGGGATCATGTAATTTGGTATGATGCTAGTTTTGGAAATGTACGGGCTCGCCGAGAATGAACTTTTGGAAATTTACATTTTAAGGCGGAAAGAGAGGAGGTGAAGTTTGTATGAAATTCTTGTGCGGAACGGAATATGGCTGTGGAATTGAATAGAAATATTTTGTACTAATCCGCCCCCGCTTCGCACGGGCAGAAGTTTTTTTTTAAATGAAATCAGCCCATGGTATTTGCTGATAATGTAGCTTTCTATAGGTGACAGAATTTTTGAAATCGGTTTAGTAGTTTTTGAGTTTATCCATTACATACAAACAAAATTTATCTCTTTATAATATTAGTACAGATATAGATAGACTAGAAAGTTACTTTGCGGAAATTGATGAGTTCTTATAATTTCAGTGATCCCAAAAATTCCAAATTCGCTAATTGTCACGTATTTCGCCTAGTATTAGTGGCATTTTTTTAAAACTATTAAATATTCTAGCTGTAAATGTGTAAGAAGAATGATGAAATTTGAGGAAGCGTAAGTGAAGTATGTAAGGACAGCGACGCTTGGCGCTCCGTCCTCTCTCACTACCCCGTTACGGATACAGCGTTAGCATTTGTATGTTTACAATTTAGGGTGCTTATCGCTAAAGTAGTTCCTTTCAGGCAGCTCTTTCGGCCAATTTCTGAAAATATAATGACGGTTTTCAATTGTTACATTGTTATGGATGCGCAGCATGAAGATATTTATGTATGTATTAAAATTGTAGGTAGTTAGAATTATTAATTCTGTTGTTCATATATTGTGCATCCTGTGTTACCTCATTAAGTTTAGCCAATCGGCCTCCATTTTGTTTACAAACGTTGCTACAAATATTTAAATCATCGCGTGGTCGGTGCTAAGAATATTTTATAGAAAATCACTATTTTGATCGACCAAGCAGCTTATTTGAAGTTTTGTTTTTCATACCCGTACGTGTCTAATGGAGTAACAGACGCCGGGCTTCGTAATCATTACTTCTTCAGTCCTCAAATCTTATTTTCCTGACACTCTTCCGTCTGTGTATGCGAGTAATTTCGACGTCTTATGTCAGCCTTAGTCTTTAACTTCTCACTTTTGCTCAATAGCTTTCTTAATCGCGTTATCTGTTTTCTCGAACCATTTCGGTTTTCTTTTCAAGATTTTATAGTTAAGGATAACGCAATCCAAACTAACAAATTATATCAGTTCTAAGCGTCTGACAAAATATTCTGATTGTGATAAATTTTCGGGCGTTTCTATTCTTAAGGGTAGTTATAAATTCAGTTAAAACGTCGCAATATACCACTAAGATAAATCAAGTGCAGCACTCCACAGTAAAGCGTTATGCCAAATCGGTCAAAGAGCGTTAAAGTTCTGCAAAAATAAAACAGTTACGCTAAACATATATACGTGCATAGAGAGTACGAGTATATAAAGAACGTGCCAAGAGGCGGAGTCGCTCACATGCACACTAGCGCATGATAGGGTTGTCGACTACAACTTCCAAGAAACTTTGATGGAGATCGGAATGCAATATTGTCGGACTGTTTATGGGATTGCTTCGTTTTATTCGTTATGTATTTATTGGTTGTATCGTTTTTTTGATTTTTTACGATTTCATTTCAAAGCGATAGTTTGAATATTTTTTTTTAATATACTACATACTGTTATCAGTAAAATGAAGTCACCCAATATTGTATTTAGATAATGTTGGGATATTTCATCATGTTTTGTGACTAGTTACGAATTATAAATAAATGTAAAAATACCCAAACTTTCAAATGAAAAGTAATTAAAATAAATATTGATCAAAAGTATGTTCATTCGAGTCTGCTTACATATTATGTACAGTTAAATTGTGAATTGATGGTTTAATTTTTAAAAATAGTTTTTAAAGTTCATTTGAACAATATATTATACATACATACATATCTTCATGCTGTATCCTTAACCGGTTAGTCGGAGAGAACGGAACGCCAAACTTCGCAGTCCTTACATACTTCTTTCGCCGCCTCGGATCTCATCATTCTCTTCACATATTTTCACATTCAGACAATATTATTTTTTAACTACAAGAAATATGTAACCGCTGTTAATCTTAAGAAAATTTGTAATAGTTTATTTTTACATATCAAGTTTGAGGTAGAACTTTTGAAATTTCATTCGCTCTGTAAATCTCAATATAATTGGTAGACTGGGTAATGCCAATACCTACCTAGGTATAGCTTTAGATAGCCAATGTAATATGTAAAAATACTTTATGGAGTAGAAATGACCATAAAAATAAATTAACTAAAACATCCTTGAAATATCAAACATTACTTTCAAATGGCATCAACCAAGTGGCCAGAATTAGTTATGAACTCGTAATTACATAGTTTATTTAATTAATATACGTCACTATTTTTCAGTTGACACTTTCGCTAATTTTTTTAAATTAATTTATCAATAATAAATAATGACTGATATTGACTGTTCATAATTGTGTAATTTTGATTCGGTAAACTACTAGAAAGTCACACAATCTTGAAAATCAAACAGCGATTCGATAAAGAGAATGTATTGAGAATAATCGCATTAATTGTTGATATGACTTGATACTACTCATTGACCTACATACTGTATGTGTATATTCGAAGGTTTAAAAATAAAAACTCGTGATAATCTAAATAATTTTTTTTTATTCCTATTTCTAATCTTGGCAACCCTACTCTACTAGATCGAAGTTGTGCTCAGCTTTGCAATTGCGTTGCATTATTGCGATTTTAATGGCCTCCCCCACACAAATACAGTGTATTTTATTCGTCACTATGTACTCCCTATCCCGCAGTCAGTTGTCCCAGTATGCAATTAAGCATTCTAAGAGATGGTATGTATTGTCGCTGTGAGTTATGATCAAAAATTTATCGAGCTGAATCACAGAAGTTGAATACATGGTTCGACGGCTCGACTAACCGGCGAAGCTCAGATTGAATATTCAATGCGTTTGGTAAAGAACTATTTAGCTAAAGAGTTTATCTTTGCTTTTTAGAGCTCCGTATTGACAGAAAACTTCCGTTTTTTTTTGTTAATAGGTCACACATGTATTCGATTTTCTCCATCTACCCGTCCTGTTTTCTCAGAAACTATGTATCTTAGTGTTATCGACTTGTTAATGCACATTTTACATTAGATAACGTTTCAAAATATAATTTATAATAGAATTAAAGGGCTCCCTTTAATTCTGCTTTGGATAGTAGATTCCAGATTGATCATTTTTCCCTCGTCACCAAAATTACTGGATCTATAAATATAATTTATGTTAGGGTAATCTGTTATTGGCCTTTTGTGTATTACGAGTGATGATTGTTATTAATGAAATGGCTGTTGATTACTTGAATAGACAAATAAAAAATAAATAAATAATAATAGACTGAGGAAGAAAATCTACAGAGCGAAAGTGAGTGGTAGAAGAAGATAAGGAAGATCAAGAATGACTTACGATGATCAAATAGCCGGAGTGTTAGCTGACGGAAATGTCAAAAGCACTCACATACCTAGGCGATTCATGTGTGAGGAGAGTGATGAAATTTAAGGAAGCGAAAATGTATGTAAGTACCGCGACGCTTGGCGCTCCGCCCTGTCTGACTACTCCGTTAGGAATACAGCGAAGATATGTATGTATACGTATTTATAGTTAAATATAATTCTTATGATTAAGAATTATAACGGACGGAGTTTATGTTATAAGAGCGCGTCCATTTTTGTTGATGTGAGGTTCTAGACTTATACTAATGTGCGTGACTTGTGAAGGACTTCACTAGTGAAGGATCACAGTAAAATGTCATTTTTATTTCTGTGATAGTAGCTAAAATGTTTAAGGTTTAAGAGTCTTTTGCAAATAATTATTTCAGTTTTGTACCTTGAGTTGGTCATGAGCTGACACGAATTAAATCGACAGTGCGAGGTTGTCGAACTTTTTTTTTATAATAATACTTCAGACAATTACAAAGATTGTGTGACCCCAAACTAAGCAGTAAGCTTGTACTATGGGTACCACACAACGAACTCTGGGGGAGTCCCAGTAACACCCAGACTCCAAGCCAATTTAGAAAAGTTCGTTTCCTAAATTGACCTGACCGGGGATCGAACGCGGGACCCTAGTTTGGAAAGCAGATGCATATGCCACTGCGGCAACGGGCCAGTCAAAATTAAAACTTACTAGCTATTTTGATCGTGGTTACGGCCAATGAGATAGAAACGCGAAAATTCGTTTGACACGCAAGGATTAGAACGGCAACTCGTGGCTTCGTCTATTTTCTGAGTGGTAGAGCCATGCTGCATTGTAGCACGAATTGGGCCGGCTCGCCCGGTGAAATACCACCCTCTCACAGAATATCGGCGTGATATAACAGCATCTATTGCTATTGTGTTTCGTTCGGTGAGTGAGAGTGCCGGTGGCCCATCACCCCTCCCCCTCCTTTCCCTAAAGGCCGGCAACGCACCCGTCACTCTCCGGACGCTGCGGGTGTGTCCATGGGCGGCGCTGGTCACTCTCCATCAAGTGACCCGCTTGCTCGCCTGTCCCCTCTTTTATAATAAAAAAAAATGTATATGATTTTTGGTCCGAGTATAACTCAGTGAAAATATTTGATAGTCCTAGGTCTTATAGACCGTCAGAAGTTAAGTTTAGTTTACCATTTTATAAATATTGCATGAAAACTACTGCGCGAATGAACTCTCATTTCACAAATTTTTAATAGTAATGATGGATTGTTACATAATGTTCCGTTCCAAAACTAGAAAAAAACAAACGCTCATGGAAGCGCAACGGTTTTATCACAGCCGTTTTCTAATGCCCGTCACACACGATCAAGTATGAATGATCAAATCCGTTCAATTTCCATGAAGCAGAGGTTGCATCAAGTTTTGATCGTGTGTGGCGCCCTTACACGTCATGCCAAACAGCGCTTCAAGCCAATTGGACGGGCTTGATCAAGCATACTTGATCGTGTGTGGCGAGCCTTAGATACTACGAGGGCTGCTATTTATGTATCCAGAACTGGCCAGTTACAGAACAATTTTAAAACAGTAATTATAACATTTAAAAATGGAACTCTTTGGCTGAAGAATACAATTTGTTTCATGTAGCTGTCATTTGTTTATCCTTTGTGGCGTCATTTTGAAAATAGCGAGTCTTTGTCACCATGGATTTAAGTCATGAAGATTTTCGGCGAGGGCTAACTCAAAAACAGGGCATCAATCAACTACTTCAACTTTTGTGGACGAAGCACCATCGAAAACTACTGTGTATCATTGGTTTAGTGAGTTTAATCGTGGGCGGTCTGTGCTCACGAACGAAGTTAAAGAAGGTCGCCCTAAATCGGTTATTGTACCTCAAAATATTGATGCTGTGCGGGAACTTATAATGCAAGATCGTCATGTTACATATCGCGAGATAGAGGCGTCTCTGGGCATAAGTATGACGAGTATATATAACGTATTACACGAACATTTAGCTGTAAAAAAAATTTGTTCACGTTGGATTCCGCACAACTTGAGAATTGACCTAAAACGAGCTCGTGTCGATTGGTGGGAAAAAATGTTACAAAAGTACAATCAGGGGGCGTCAAAAGCTGTCTATAATATCTACACAGGTGATGAATCTTGGATATATGCGTATGATCCTGAAACTAAACAGCAATCAACGGTTTGGGTGTTCCAAGATGAGCCGAACCCAACAAAAGTCATTCGTTCAAAAAGCACTTTGAAGCAAATGGTCGCTTGTTTTTTTGGTAAAAATGGACATGTAGCTACAGTGCATTATACATTATACATTTACAGTGCATATAGGATCGTAAAACTGTTAATTCTGAATGGTACACGACCATTTCTTTGCCAGAAGCCTTTGAAGAAATAAGAAAGAACAACCGATAACGCAGAATCCTTCTTCATCATGACAATGCTAGCTGCCACACATCGGCCGAAACTACTCGATATTTGGAAGATCAAAAGATCGAATTAACGGGTCATCCGCCGTACAGCCCCGACTTGGCCCCCAACGACTTCTATTTATTCCCAACCGTGGAGAATAAATTACGTGGTCAACGTTATTCGAGCCGTAAAGATGCTGTTGATGCGTTCAAAATGCACGTTTTGGAGATACCTCAATCCGAATGGAAAAAGTGCTATGAAAATTGGTTTCAACGCATGCAAAAGTGGATCAATCATCATAGTGAATATTTTGAAAAGCAATAAAACTATAATAAATGCTATATGTTTGTTTCACTTCGTTATTCCGGATACATAAATAGCAGCCCTCGTATTTTTAAATATTCACTAATACATTTTCTTTAATTAGGTGTATAAAACAGATTATCTACTCCTAAGAAATATGCTTTAAAAAACCGGCGAAACATGGATCGGACTCGCACACCAAGGTTCCCTTACCTCCATATTACAATGTATTAGAATTATGTATTTACTTCAAAAACAAGTTTAACTTTTCAGTTAAAACTAAAGGAGAATGTTCTCCTTTAGTTTCCAATTGCAAATGTAAGTTTGTAATGGCAAAAAAATGCCTAATGAGGGTAAGGCGTTCCGGGACCCTGAAGTTTTTCATGGACGGACTCACATGCTTTTGGGGGGGTTTAAGCCCCTTAGCCCCCCCCCCCCCCTAAATCCGCTACTGAGCGTTTTGATGTGCCATAATCTACGTGCCAAATAGCTTATTAGGTAATAACACCGCGGATAAGTCGGCTGTGACTTACGTACAGACAGACATGAATAGAACAATTAATTTATTAATTAATTTATTTTTGATACACTTTTATACATCATGTGCGGGTTCGATAACAACTGCACTAATCATTTATTGACTGTATCGCAGTTATCAACGCTCTTCCCTGTTAACATTTCTTAACTTTTGTGGACTTATGTCACAATATTATATATTATTTTTAAACTCCTTTTGATAAACAAAGTAAATTAACTAAATAAGATCAAAAATTTTGGCAGTTTGGCTACGGAACCCTAAAAACGAGTAATAAGTGTTTACGACTAACACAATAATTATAAAATTAAAACATATTACATAAAAAATGTATTTTTCATGATTGTTGTTTATAAATAACTAGCGACCGGCCCCGGCTTTGCATGAGTAAAAAGTTTTTGTAAATAAAATACAGTCCTTGTTATTTCCTGATAATGTAGCTTTATAGGTAACAGAACTTTTCAAATCGGTTCAGTAGTTTTTAGGTTTATCCATCACATACAAACATACAAAGTATACCTATTCATAATATTCACTTCAATTGGGCAATCAACCAATGGAGAAGCGTTCTCTTTTCAGACGGGATGAGAGTGTGCCTTTTTTGCAATGATAGGTGCAGAAGAGTGTGTAGAAGGCAGGGAGAACGATTCCCATAAGCCTGCATTCAAGAGACGGTGGTATACGGCGGTGGTTCCTGTATGTTCTGGGGCGGCATGTCAGCAGATGGCAAAACCGACCTTGTGTGCTTTTCCCGGACTGGAGAACCCAGGAAAGGGTTGCTAACTGCTCGTCGGTACATCACCGGAATCTTGGATGAGCATGTGCTCCTCTACGCTAGTAGTAAACCACCCCGGCTTCGAACAGGTAGAATTTTTTTTAAATAGAATGCAACTCATGTTTCTCGCTGATAATGTAGCTTACTACAAGTGAAAGAATTTTTTTAATTGGTTTAGTAGTATTTGAGTTTATGTATTACATACAAACAAGGTTTACCTTTTTATAATATTATAGTATAATAAGAAAAATAATAAATACGTTCTATTGTAGACATATCGCGAACCTTATACATACTCATATTTCTTTTCTAGAGGTTAAATTTTTGCTGAGTAAGCGAAGAGGGAAATATACAAAAAACAAGCAACTAGCTTCGGGTATATTTGAAGGAATATAGGGTTCGAATATATTTTTTCGCCAGGTTTGATAAAACACAGGTTGTACTTGATTTAGAGGTGACAACATTGTTTGTTATATTAACGTACCCTACCCTTGCGTAGTGATGTGCGATAGCCAAGCGATATTTTAGTCGATTAATGAAATATGCAATAGAATGCCCTTCATATCTACATTGCATTTTATAAAAAACATACGAGTACATGAATATACTACTCTGTCAAGAAAGTACCGGGAAAAGATCAATAATACACGAAATGTTAGTTATTCATCCAAATTTATTTTATCGCCTACAAAGTATGCTCCTTCAGAAACGATACATTTAAAGTATAACGATAGTTAGAGAAAACAGTCAACATGACTTTGACTTTTGATCGACTTTGGCGTGGTTTTTTCGGTTTCGGTTCAGTTGGAAGGCGCTACTCCGAAGCTTGTTGACTAGTTTGCATGTCAAACTCGTAAACCCACGTCTCGTCACCAGTAACAATGCGTTTCATGAATGTTGGATAGGAATTGACTCCTTCTAGCATGTCCTCAGCGACTCTTATGCGATTGAGTTTTTGGGACTAGCCGAGCGGCAACATATTTCATACCCAAGTGATTATTTAAAATGGTACGGATCGACTGGTGAGACACAGAAAGTTCGGCGGCTATCTCTCTCAAACTTGAATGAGGATTTTCAGTCACTATTTCCTTCACTTTTGCGATGTTAACTTCAGTTGCAGACGTTGATGGCCTACCAGAGCGAGGCAAATGTTCCATCACATCTCGACCGCTTTTGAACGTTTTGTACCACTCATAAGCACGTGTTTTTGATAAAGTCGATTCACCGTAAGCCTTCTGTAACATTTTCAGTGACTCCGAACACGAAATTGGCAATGCAAAATTTAAGACAAACTCTTTGTTCGATGTTTTTGTCCATTATGAAATTCGCAATATACACTAGAATGATATAACTAAAAACAGCTCTGTATTTAATCTAAATAACAGATGCAATTCAAACTCCGCGCCAAAATGGAAAACAGTTGTGCCAATCTAACAACAACAAAAAAAAAACAAAAAATTGAATTTGGAACCATAAACAAATCATCCATTCCCGATACTTTCTTGACTGAATGTATATGAACGAAAGAAAATACAATTAGTACAGTACAATTTAGACAATTTACGATTTAGAGAGCGAAAGTGAGTGGAAAAAGTCAAGGAAGACCAAGGCTGGCTTATGAAGATTAAATAGCCAAAGTACTAGCTGACGGAAATGTCAAAAGCACTCGCAAACCTAGGCGAAAATATGTGAGGAGAATAATGAGATTTGAGAAAAAAAGTGCGCTCCGTCCTGCTTGACTACCCCGTTAGGGATACAGCGTGAGCATTTGTATGTATACCTATAAACAATTTAGGCGCCCTCAATGCCAAAGTAGTTTCTTAAAGGCAGCCTTTGATCCGGGCAATTTTTTAAAATACATCGGAGGTTTTCGATTGTTATCTAACTATAGCAAAGCAAAAAGGAAGGTTATGGTTTCAGCTGCGTGTAAATGAATACATGTGTGTGTGCGCAGAGCCGAAACCACATAAGTGATTGCGATGTAAGAGGAGTCATTTTATTTGTCTCAGATACACGTATTAGATAGGCAGTTGAAAGTGTTGCGCTTTCGCCGACTTAGGTAATGAATTCGATAAAATGTCTAAATAAATATGCTTTACTGTGACCGTCTCGAAATAGTCCTGTCACCGTCTCGGCCGGTAGGGTTGTTATTTGCGATAATGAGCTTATAACGTGCGATGTTTGTGTATTCAAATATATTACTAACATTTAATATAAGTCCCGACTTTGCCCGGGTTGAATAGATAATATATAGCCTATGTTTATCTGAAATAATATACCTTTTAAATAGTAAAATAATTTTTCAAATAGATGCAGTCGTTCCGGAGATTACCCTCTACATACACAAACACAAAAAATCTTTCTTTATAATATTAGTGTATTACACAAAAGTAGGTACATACATACATATCTTCACGCCGTATCCCTAAAGGGGTAGTCGGAGAGGACGGAGCGCCAAGCGTCGCGGTTTCTTACATATTTCTTTCGCTTCCTCAAATCTCATCATTCTCTTCACACATTTTCGCCTAGGTATGCGAGTGGTTTTGATATTTGGTAATAATAATAATAACAGGTTAATATAATATACACATGTGGATATATAAGATTAAGTATTGAAGATATTATCTAGGATATTATTCGATTGATCGATTTAATTCAATCCGGTCGAACGAGCAAAAAACTACATAGGTACATCACATGAGTGCGTCGTATCTAACGCGTGGCACCTAAATAATTATTTGCCGCCGGCGGCTAACGGAATCTGCAGTAACATTTTCGTACCTAAACTAGTGTGAAAAGGTATGTCTGAACTAAATAAATAACTCAGTTCGTTACACTCAGTAACTGAGAACGATCGAATTAGATTAGAGAACAAAAAAGTGTAAACTCAAATAATACGATAACATTTCATATTTTTTACTGCGAGACCAAATCGAAGGGTCTGTAATTGAATCAAAAGTTCGCTGACATTGAAACAAGTTTGTATAAGTTTCTTCGACTAGTTACAAGAACCTTTAACATGTACATTGCAAGTTCCGATGTAAATATCTAACTTTCCAATACCGACCTACATTTTAAATAAAATTTCACTAGTTCGATATTTGTATTAAATTGTATTATTATTTGTATTTCATACAAAATTATGTTATTTTGAGACATCTACTTAGTACCCGTTTGAAAACATTTGGTCAAAGTCAAAGTGAAATCAATTTATTCAAGTAAACCCAATTGCAAGGTATTTTGAACGTCAAATCTGCTTTAGGTCGGGTTGAAAAGAAAACCTGGACACTGAGAAAAACCGACAAGAAACTCAGTAAGGATCATTTTTTCAACATCAATCTACAATATTTATTTAAATACAATTTTCATAAAGCCAGTAAAAGCAAGTCGGAATTAAATGGTTTTCATAACTATATATAGCAAAATTCTGTTCAAAGATATAGCGGAAAGTACGTTCATATAAGATTATCCATGCTCCAAGCTTGTTTTAATACGTATAAATTAGATATTAATTTATATCTAGCTATTAAACCCTACATAGATTTTTGCTAAGCCAGTAAATCATCTGCCAAATTAGTTCAATGCGAACTTCGGAAGTACGTGGAACGGAAAATGGCTAATTTACCCTCCCACCTCCTCCCTCTGACCATCCTCCTTATTATAATGGCTGGTTGGATAACTTAAGCTGTAGCCACGTCATCTTTCACGACCAAAATGAGCTTTATGAAGTCTAGACAATGTAATAGGTGTTAAGTATCATCTGGATTCAGATTAACTTAAGAAATATTAACTTAGAGAATCTATGGTTATTACCACTGCTTTTGGATTATACGGAATCCATATTTTTTAATTAATTTTTATGAAGACCAAATAGCCAGAGTATTAGTAGACGGAAATATAAAAAGCTCTCGCATACCTAGGCGAAAATGTGTGAGAACGATGAGATTTGAGGAAGCGAAAGAAGTAAGTAAGGACCACGACGCTTGGCGCTCTGTCTTCTCTGACTACCCCGTTAGAGACACAGCGTGAAGATATGTATGTACGAACTTTTTCCTCTACTTCATCTGCGTGAATTTTGGAAAAATTTTAACCTTTTCAGTAATCTGTCGAACGTAACCCAAAAATTTGAATTCAATCGATCTACTGAATTTTTTAGTCTTTAACTGTCACATTTATATAACTATAGGTTTCTTGGGCACTCTTAGCAATGACCGATTTCTAAGCTGCAACTTTGAGGAAGTCTATTATTTAAGATGTTTAGTTTTAAGTTTGTAAATGTTAACGTTATAATATATACGTACAGACTCTTACTGTAAATAAAATACGATTTCGTCCTCTGCAACTAGAGTCATGAAATTTGTTAAGAAGCAAGATCTCGCAGCACAATAAAAGAGAAAAATCTTAAAACTACAAAATAGTTGTCACACTTTGTTTACGAACAATTTACAAACTTATATTTGCAGTTGGAGAGTATGTGAGAACGTGTCTTTCAACTGCAAAGCTAAAACTATTCTTGAATTTGACTTATATTTTTTTGGTAAATACATACATACATACATATATTTACGCTGTATCCCTAGGTAGTCAGAAGAGACGGAGCGCCCAAACGTCGCGGTTCTTAGATACTTCTTTCGCTTCCTCAAATCTCATCATTCTCCTCTTTTCTGGTAAATACAAAACACAAATATATTGTACGGTATACTTCATCGATTTTTTCTTTTAAGGTACAGAAACCCAAATAAGGGTTCCTAATTTTTTTTTTTGAGGGGGCAAGCGAGTTACCTGAGAGAAAGGGATCACCGCCGCCAATGAACACCCGCAGTGTCCGAAGAATCACGGGTGCGTTGCTAGCCTTTCGTATGTATTATTATCTTCTCTTCAGTGATATAGAGTGAACGTACATATACATATGTAGATAGCAAGGAATCGAAGTAGAAATGTTTAAGTAGATTTATCGATTGTCGATGTATTTCGAGTGTTCTTGATTACTTCATACATCGAAGGAAATATTCAACTGAATAAGACTCAAAAGCCATTATCGATTCAAGCTGAGTCGTTAGGTATAAACGTGTGAACATGATTTGAGAGAAATAATCAAAACAACAACAAAGAATACAATGTAATTATAAACCAAAGTGAAAGAGCTGTCATAACTCTTTTCGTAATAATTTCTTCGAGCAGTGATTCGATCTTAGAATGTAACAACGCTTGGAACTCGATTAAGCGCACGAAACCGAAGCAATATAGGTACTTGGAGCCATAAACGGCTTCGTTGGCCAGGCAAGCACTTGTGTCGTATCTCCCTTAAATATAATAGAAAAAATGACGGTTTGTACAGATGTACAGCGCAATGATGTTATAAAATATCAAAAAAATATAAAAAAATTTTTTTTATTTTGTATTCCACGTATAAATATTACATTTTAATCAATACGCTGCTTACACACACATATTTCTTCATTTGTTATCGCCTGTTAATTAATTAACACTCACCCATAGACTTTATAACCCAAGAGAATCTGACCCGTACTACGAAATGAGGCAAATAAATTGTAGATGCGCGAGTGCTGTTTTCTAACAAAATGGCAGCCGATCAGTTTATCTATATAAATAAAAATCGATTGCTACATTTATGACAGAGCAGCACTTCAGAACGGCTCCATCGATTTGGCCGATTTCTTTTTCATTGTGTTGGTAATTGTCAGGACAAGGTTCATATTAATGAACATTTTTGAAAATCCACGAAAAAGGTCGGAAGTTTGGGTGGTATTTTTGTATTAAAACCTCAAAAAAATTTGATATCTTACAGACATTCAACATCCTACCGGGGCGAAGTCAGGGTGGATCGCTAGTCTGATATTAAATGAGAGTCGTTTGTGCGGATGACTCAGCTTATCCGATTTCCCTCACCGTTGCTGCACAGGACATGGTGTCTGAAGTTATTCATGGAGTCCATGGATTCAGCGTTACTATTCTAAGGAATATTATGATGTTTCAACAATGGAATAAATTATATTCTTTCTGTTGCTGATATCTTGGTATGGCCCATCACTAGTAAACAGATCATAAAATTCTGAGACAGATTTTGCCACATTGCAAAAAATTACTGAAGTGTATAGGAAGCAGATAAAATAAGTTGCTTAAAAAATTGCGGAGACTGCGAAAGTATGTTTATGCGAGCATTCATTTATTATTGAGTCCGTTTGTCTAATTGGTCTGGTGTAGTCCCGTTTCGTTATAGCCCAGTAAAGTCACGACATCGTTACATATTATGGTGAAATTATAGACCTACAAGACTGGTAATGTACATATATACATACATATCTTCACTGCTGTATCCTC
The DNA here is from genome assembly GCA_907165235.1 of Zeuzera pyrina. Classification (NCBI taxonomy): domain Eukaryota; kingdom Metazoa; phylum Arthropoda; class Insecta; order Lepidoptera; family Cossidae; genus Zeuzera; species Zeuzera pyrina. The sequence continues at coordinate 1,128,807 of OU015642.1, read as the reverse complement.
AACGGGGTACTCAGAGAGGACGGAGCGCCAAGCGTCGCGATCCTTACATACTTATTTCGCTACCTCAAATCTCATCATTCTCCTCACACATTTTCACCTAGGTATGCGAATGGTAGCTATTTGATCTTCATAAGTCAGCCTTGGTCTTCCTTGGCTTCTTTTACCACTCACTTTCGCTCTATAGGTTTTCTTCATCAGACTTTCATCACTCATTCTTTCCATGTGCCCAAACCATCTTAGCATTCCTTTCTTCATTTTTTCAATAACACTGTCATGCAACCCTGATTGGTAATGTAGAACTAAAAATTTGCGCACCTAAAGAGTAGTCAATTGGTTACAGCTCATTTATTCGATTACACGCAACTATCGGAACTGGTTGTCTGATTTTTGAGCTAAATATTTGAACACTTCATTAAAAACCCGTTTATTATTAAATTGCTATTGAAATTTTATCGTGCAATTTTTATGTGCTTTATTTCAAGTAATTACTTCTGATGTCTTCGGCGGTGAAGTCTGATGTGTGGCGAAGTTTTCATTTGCAATTGCTTGTCTTCTAAGTCAATGGGTAAAATACCAAAATTCTACAATACTTAGCTGCTGTGAGTAGTGTGTGGTTGCAGACGCCAAGGAAGACCAGGGCTGATTTGTGAAGATCAAATAGCCAAAATGTTAATTGACGGAAATCTCAAAAGCACTCTCAAACCTAGACGAAAATGTGTGAGGAGAATGACGAGGATTGGGAAGGCGAAAGAAGTACGTAAGGGCCGCGATACTTAGCGCTCCGTCCTCTCCGACTCTCTCGTTAGGAATACAACGTGAGGATATGTATAATTGCGTCCTGTCTGTATGTCTGGCCTTATGTCTATTGGTGATGAATGATAATTGAAATTTGGAAGGTAGATGTATTCCATAAATTGGTATATAATGGTGTAGTGAAATTTTGAAAAGAATAAAATTAGGGGCAACAGATTGAGGGATGAAAAAAAATTGTAGTTCACGTATGGTATGTGTATGGGGTATATTTTATCTTTAGATAGGTCTTCCTAAATGGTATTTTACAGGTTTTAAAGTTATTATTTTATTAAAGTCAATAGTTGCTGAGATATGCGTCTTTAAATTTGTAAAAAATGTTGTGTCTCTCCTCTAATTATTCGATTATGAGATGGAAAATTCTGAAAAATTCAATATAAAGCTTATAAAACCCTTTCAATTAAAATTGGTTTGAACAAGATACGTTGCGTAGCTTTTGAGATATAGGGTAGTAGGCCACATGTTACGACATGCGGCCTTGAATGACGTCATTCGGCGGGTTCTCGTCGCCGCTGGCGTTCCTGCAGTCTTAGAGCCTGTAGGTATTGCGCGCAGCGACGGCAGGAGACCGGATGGTTTGACGCTCATTCCTTAGAAACTTGGAAGATCGCTGGTGTGGGACGTCACTCATATCGATACGTTTGCTATTTCCCATGTACCGGCGACTTCCAAGTCAGCGGGTGCCGCGGTCAGCACTGTCGAGAACTTGAAGCGGCGTAAGTATGCGACTCTCTCCGAGAGTTTCATATTTACACCCTTAGCGGTCGAATGTTGGGTCCCTGGGGCCCCGAAGCCCATTGACTGGTTTTTGATATTTGTAAGAGACTGGTCGAGACTTCGGGAGACCGCCTGGCTGGCAGCTTGTCTCGCCAACGAATGAGTTTGGCTACTGTGTCTACTGAGCACCGTAAGCAATTACAGCTTTCTAAGCGGAAACTTTAAGGAACTCTATTATTTTAAGATAATATTTAGTTTTAAGTTTGTAAATATTACTTAGGTTAGGTAGGCATATTACATTATATTATATATAGTATGAAGTAGATAGTTCTGAAAAAATTTGACGTAGTAACTAAATATCACTTGATTAAAATTGGTTTGAATAATATATGTTGTATAGATTTTGAAACACGGGGTATTTTCGGTTACACGCTTAGCAACTGCATAAATAGCCTTGTTTTTCATAGTGTCAATGAGAAACGCTGTAAAATATTATTTTTGCTTCTGACTAATTTAATATTGTTCATCCCAACGAAGGTATGATGTGACGTGATGGTGCACAGGGAGGGACAAACCGAAACTATAGAGGTAGGTACGTACTTGTTACCGAACTCAAAATACTAAGCATTCCGTTATTACATGCTACAAACTCGAAATGTTCATATTAAAAACTTTGCAGGTAAAATACATCAATAAAATCGTAATCCAGACGCTCGTAAAGCAGTTGGAGCGGAATTGGCCGCAACGCACCTTAAAGGGAATCAGTGGCCGTCTGTGTGTCTGTAAACAGTCATAACTTCCGAACATTAAACAGCAACCTGCTTGTATGGATTTAGTTTGTCAGACCGATGGTGAATTTTACAGACAATCTTGTACGAGTAATTATAGACGGTTCTTTTATAACTAATAATAGTGGTGTTAGACAAACAGATATTTTCTGTATCACGTTACAATATATATATATATATATATATATATATATATATATATAATATATACATATATATAATTATATATATATATATGCAGTGCAAAACAGTCCGACCTACAGAAAATTATCTTTACTCAACTGTGTACATATAATTCTTCTGTACATGTGCTTGTCGCGGAACTCCTAAACTGCTGGACGGATTTTGATGAAGTTTTTTGTGTGTTTGAGTGGGTCCCTGGATGGTACAGATTCAATTGGACCTGGTATGTGGTGCCAAATTACATTCTAGAAAATTATTTTTGTATTTGGGGCAGGACAAAGTTTATCGGGTCCTACAGTATTGTTGTAAAAATAGAAAATTAAAAATCAAACACTACAAAATAATAGTCAATAATTAAATGTCAAAATGTTAAAATAATATGTGATAAAAAAAACCGACTTCAAAAAAACATTCAGAAGTACAAAATAACTAATCTTTACTAATCAAAACTCCAGTACAATAAAAACAACTTTACAAATACGATACACATACTTATATAATTAAATTTGACAATTATTGAAGTCGGTGCCAAGCGCACCAAACTAACAGACTTTCTGTTGTTGCAAATTGATTTGGCACCGACTTCAATAACTGTCAAATTCAACAATAATATAGGAATTTGTATTGGGTTTGTAACGTTATTTTTGTACTTGAGTTTTGATAAGTCGGTCCAGCTTGGAAGTATACCGTTTCAAACAAAAAATAATTTTTGAATCGGTCCGCAATTGACGAAGTTATCGGTGAACATACATAAAAAACATACATACAGACGAACACACAACCTTTTCTTTTTATCGAGTCTGTTAAAAATGGACACTTATGGAATTACGTCGATGTAATTATCTCTGTCTGTTTTACTGTCGCAGACATCTTTGCAAACTGTTAGATGCACATATTTGACAGAAACGGTAAGCCCGAAGACTGACATTATTTTCAAAAGTTGAATTTTCATTCTAAGTTTAAAGTTCAACTTAAATAATAAGTTAAAAATTGTCGTGATGTGTAGTATCAGATAAAACTTCTTCATAACACGAGTTCAAAAACCTATACATTAGACATACACTAATATTATACACTACTATTATAAAGAGGCCAACTTTGTTTGTAATGGATAAACTTAAAAACTACTTAACCGTTTTCTTTCACTTATAGAACGCTACAATATCAGCAAGTAACATTGCTGTATTTTATTTTTATTAAAAATTCTACCAGTGCAAAGCCGGGCGGATCGCTAGTATTAACTAAAACAATACTATTTAAAAATATGTAAAACTGTGAATAATAAACTATTATTATTTCTCACACGTAATTACTAATTAGATAGTTTTTTTTTACTAAAACCAAAGCTCTATGACAAATGCTTATTATCTTTACAACAAAGTTTTTTTTAGAGCTCAAGAGCAGATAACAAATTTTCACGACGTATTTTAGGCCAAACGAAGGCATGAAAAAAGTTCATGTTAACTTTAGTCGATTAAGGAACGGAGGGTCAGGAAAGACATTTGCAGTTGTGTTGCAATTGCGCAGTTCATTACATTTGTGAGACATTAAAATGGAGAGTCAGGAAAGACATTTGCAGTTATGTTGCAATTGCGCAGGACATTACATTTGTAAGAAAGTAAAATCAAATGATTATCCTAAACCTTATCAGTGTTTTGGGGTGGTCTTCAAAATTATTTTTGATACTTTATTTTTTTTTAATTATAGATTAAATTTTAAACTTTAAATTACTCATTTTTCTATCTTTCCTATTCCAAACATCTATAAAACAGAACCACACAAAACTAATCTTGAAAAATTCTAAAGAGTTTAACGAAAGTATTACAATACCTTTTTAAAACGATTTCCATCAATGACTTTACGAGGTGAACGACCTCATCTTTTACCATATGAAAGAAAACCCTCATTGAGGGCGTTTAGGGGACTTGCAAGAGATTTATGTACTTTACCAACAGATATACTCCGTCTCTATAAATAACTTGGGGTATTGACAACTAACATAACTGAACTGATGCGAAAGTTTCAGTTATGTTATTCATTAAATTGCAATCAAAATAAAGTCCTTTACTGTCCAATACGATGTTTGACAGTATCCAAAAAAATGATTAAGCGTTTAGCACGAAATAGAGAGACGTCTAAAATTAACGAATGAAAAAGAATAAGAAAGACCAATCATCTCTTTTATGAACTTTAATTATTATTTTAGCAAAAAAAATTCGTCAACAATAGAAAACCTATGATGTCGCTGTTCACTCGAATGCTTCTCATAAAAATACATTTTTGACAGATGATAAAAAGTAACTGATTTGACAATTGACAATTGTCAAAAAAGTTTTTACGTAAATTTCTAACTATACAGACATTTTACAATAAATTTTATGGCATATATTGTCGTATTTTATTGCACCAGTAATAACAATGTTTTAACAGAAAATACTCAAAAAGATTGTTTATGTTTTTTGTATATTAGATTAAAACGAGACTACATTTATTAATTCATCCTATAGTAAATATGTGTTTCTCTAATTCTTATCTGTTAATATATATTATAATATATAATAATCTTTATCTTGTCTAATATTGTGTTAAGTTTCAGTTTCCTTTGTCATTTATTGTTTTACTTTACGCTTACATCTGTTTATTCTGTTTTTCATTCTAAAATCTGTATTAATATGCTGTTTTTAATGTACCTTTATTTTAAAATATTCGTGTAATACTTTTTATATTATTGTGTACCTACTAAATTATGAGTTTTGACTTTTTATATTAGACATATTCATACACGTTTACTTTTTATAGTATTATGCCAAAATTCTATAGTTAAAATAAGTTTGCATAATAAATTTTAATATAAAATAAATCTGTATAATACCCAATGATGTTATATTTTGGTAAATATGAAATGTAACGGGAGCACTGATCACTATGAACAATTGAACACGTTATCAATTCTTCATCACAAGTATTATGTACTTGACTATTCGGTACTTCTCAACAACTGAACTCTTACAAGACCAAAATCAGACTTTTATGCAGCCCCACTTGACGCAGGAAGTCCATTCTACCCTCGTTCTTGTTACTAAAATGTTACAAAATATCACAAGTGGATATTTAATGTGATTAAAATTAATGTGGAACAAGCACTCGGCCCTTGACAATACAAATTACGTCCTCGTAATAGTTGTTCTTGCGTACAATCTCGTACGATATTATAATTTCTATGCCCAAAGAGATTTAGGAGATTTCAATCAAAATATTTAACGATTCAAATTAATAAAAGGTAACAATATGTTTATCATAAACTGTTTCGTCGATACCGGATATGCAACAATCGAAACTGTTAGGATGAAAACTATTGAGAATAAATGTCAGCACACGATGTATAAAAAATATAAAAATTCCCGTTAAAACAATTAACCCTTTTGCATCGCCCTTCCTGATTACTGATTACGCCCTCGTAATACAATGGTTGGCAAGTAACGATTTAACACTAAAAATATATATACTTATGTACTTACAGATACATAAATTTTTTTTTTGTTTTTTTTTCTACCCACTAATCAAAAGTTTGCTTTCTAATGGATCAGCATACCCTGAGATTTAAATAATGGAACGTTTTCTCCTTTGAGAAGTACAGTTTTATTTTCATGGTCAGATAAATTTATTCGAGAAACCCAGTTACAAAATATTCTGAACGTCAGCCAATTCACCAATACTTTGGAAAGTTAATCTGAGAAGAACTGACGAGAAATCCAGACGAGTATCACTTTTAAACAATTAATTTAGGTTGATGTAGCTGTGAAACTCACCTTTTACTTTAACCGAGATACAAACCCTTTTATTGTCGCTGTAAGACACTTATTTTCGTTGCGGGACATACCCTTTTATTTGCGGGACACACCCTTTTGTTTGCGGGACATACTCTTTTATTTGCGGGACATACTCTTTTATTTGCGGGACACATCTTTTTTTGGTGCCATCTTCTATCGAAGGTCGACAATCATCAAAGCGATTTGGACTTTGGACACGGCAGCTCTGAACAGGGATCTTGTGCTTCTGTTGTACCATTGGCGCAGATTCTTAAGCCACGATATCCTTCTGCGACCAACATATCTTTTCCCTTGTATCTTTCCTTATATTATTAGCTGTAGCAGTTCGTACTTAGGATTTCTCATAATGTCCCCAAGATATTCTAATTTCCTCTTTTTGACGGTACAAAGAACCTCACGCTTTCTTGCAATCTGCTCCAACACTATTTCCTTGCACACTTTATCCCTCCACGATATTCTTAACATTGTCCTGTATATATCCACATCTCAAATGCTTCACCTTTTTTATACAAAGCATCTGTGCTTGGCATGCTTCAATGCCATACAAGAGAACAGAGAAAATGTAACAGCGTACGAGGCGGACACGAATTTTGATGTTGATCTTCTTGTCGCAAAGTAGGTGTTTCATTTTAAAGAAAGCAGCGCGAACTTGTTCAATTCGGCACCGTATTTCAAAGACGTGGTCACCCTTGTCATCAACTAAAACACTTTTTTTTTCTTACACTGATAAACCTTCGTCACCATTGTCACTTTAAACAATGTGATGACAAGCAGAATAACCGCTCATTAGGCACGTGGTAAAATCACACTTCTGATATGTTAAATATGAAATGTAACGGGAGCACTGATCACTATGAACACGTTATCAATTCTTCATCACAAGTATTATGTACTTGACTATTCGACTACTTCTCAATAACTGAACTCTTAAAAGACCAAAATCAGGCTTTTATGCAGCCCCACTTCACGCAGGAAATCCATTCTACCCTCGTTCTTGTTACTAAAATGTTACAAAATATCACACGTGGTATTTAATGTGATTAAAATTAATGTGGAACTAACAATTTATAAAAGATATAATATCATTGCTAATACCTCTTCATGGCCGGAGTCAGTATTTAGAATTGGATTGAAATTTGAAATTTTGTAAATGACCAAGTGTCAGATTCGTGCTTTGCAATGCAAGTGCTTTTGACATTTCCGTCTGCTAATACTTTGTAATATATTTGTACTTTTAAAAGTACATATTCAACATATTTAGAATTCCTTTTAAAATGTAATTATTATCGCTACACGACAAACCGTTCATTCATCTATTCCTCCGTTCATTCGTTCATCATTACGTAAAATATACTCATAGATTTCATTGTGATGTGTAATTGTTTTTTATTAATAACTAGGGACCCGCTCCGGCTTCGCCCAGATGAGATGTCGAATGTTTGCAGCACGCCAAACTTTTTTTATGAGGTTTTCATATGAAAACACCATCCAAAATTCCGACTTTTCCGTGGATTTCCCAAAATGTTCTTTCATACAAACCTTGTCCTAGCAATTACGAAAACATCAACAAAGAAATTAGCCAAATCGGTCAACCGTTCTCAAATGATGCGCCGCCATACAAGTAGCAGTTGATTTTATTTATGCAGACTTGGAACCTAGAAGTAGTAGAATTAAATAAAATTGTTCAATACGTGTTTATCTCACGCACAGATGGTTCTGTATGACGTAAAATGTTAAGCTTCTGAACCAAATTTGTAAAGATTTATAAAATTTATGAAATCATTTTTGGTTTAAGTTTCCTCTAAATTGTAACCGCACGGATTCAGAAACAACATAATTTACCGTGTTAGTCGTTTTTGATATAATAACCCCGAAAAGCTGTATTTAAATTTCTTTTAAAACACACTTCGGTGATAACGTGTGAGAAAAATGATAAGATTTGAGAAAGAGAAAGAAATGTGTGAGGACCAGGAAGCTTAGCGCTCAATCATATCTACCTATCCCTTACTAAAAATATTTTTCAGGAAATTTCTAAAGGTCAATGACGTTTAGGATCTGCTAGCTTAGGGGAAAAATACTCGAAAGTTCTAGTATTTATAGACTTCCAGAAACTGCGTTTAGAAGTTTTCCATTCCATTAATGTAGTATAGAACACTCTATACTTTAATCCAACTCATACTAGTCCATTTTATATTTCGTTTTTTCATTAACTGCCATTGTAATATTAATTGACAACGTAACCAATTTAACACGTCTTTGACAGTTTCTTTTAACTTTTATCGTATTCAAAAACGTCCATAGAAATGCTCCTTTAACTGTTCACGAGGCAATATAAAGAAAGTAGGAAAACGAACATAATTATAACGCTAAAGGCGCGATAACATTAGTCGCGGATTAAATAAATTGAGGAAAAATAGGGCAAAAGCGAAGGCCAACAAAACTTAATGTATTATCGGATTTTGTGCGTACTTGGAGTTACTTTTCTGCTTGATGTTGCACTATTTTCTTATCAAAAAGATTTTCTAGAACTGAAGTAACTAAAAGGTTCCCAATTTTTTGGTGAGATATTAATTGTCATAATAAAACATCTTGTTAACCCTAGAATATATTGTCTTATTTTTATTTGTAATACAAATATAAAGAAAGTAATAAAGTTATGGATCTAAAGAAATTTCTTTACTTAATTAAGTAAAAAATAAACCATTTTATATATATCGCAAATAACCGCTGTGCGCGAGTCCTATCACACTTTTTAATTTTCATGACCTATTTATTAAACAATATTAAGTTTTAATTTCAAATTGGTTTTCGCTTTCATCGTTATTAAATTCTAATCACATACATTCTAGCCACGTGTAATAGATTAATAATATACTGCGATAACAGAAACGTTCAAATAGTTTATCAAGAAAGCTGTAATTTTTATCGCTGACGTAATTGTCACTGTGTTTAAATACCCATAATTTATAGGTTTAAAAATTCGGCGAGCGATCAAATGTTAATTTTTTGAAGTTGTCGTTATTTCTAATCTAATCTCATTCGTTGTTTCTAAATTTAGGAAAATCTTGGAAAGTTAGATTTCATCTGAATTTCGAGTCTCGTTTCAAATTGATCGAAAAATCCTGATATTTTAAAGAATTAAGTGTTTGCGTAGAAAGCTGATTAGGTACTTTATTAAAATTGCTTCGTTTCTTATGAATCATGAGATCATTTGTGTTTGTAACAGAAAGTGTAATAAGTAATACTTGCCAAGAAAAATAAATAATAATTGCGATTATTTCTTATGACAAATCGTTGTATCGAGAGACGTCGTAAGTTATAACCATCATTCCATGTTTAACCCCTTGCATCCATCATCCCAATAACAATCACCCGAGACGTCGAGTGTGGTTCCCATCGGGGTTTTAAAGCTAGCTCTGCGGGCGGCGAGAGGTCATCCACGGCATCCGGGGCGCGGGGTAGCCGCCGCGCGTCGCACGCAAATGATACGCTCTCCGCATCGATCGGCCATGTGCGGCCCGCAACCCCCTTCACCCCTACCCCCGCCACTACCGCCCGCTCAGACACACACCCGCGTGCACGCACACACGCACACACCGTCGGTTCATCTAATGTGTTCTAGCAAATGATCCGTTCCGAATATTAAGTCGTCTACATAGATAAACCGAGAGTCATTGAAACGAGAAATGATCGGGTTCGGGTTCCCATTCGTTTTAATCACATGTTTGATAAACGCATCTAAAATGTTTAACTGAATTTCACAACTGAACTGTGGAAATTATAGGTAATTAAAATCAAGAATAAATTTAACGGAAACCTTTTGCCAAATCACGCTCAATATAATTTTGTTCTTGTCATTCTGTATGTTTAGAGTTGAATGTTACATAATCGTCTGTAAAGGTTTTCCATTAGTGTATGCGCGCGTTTCGACCCCACACGAGGAGGTTAATTGAGTAGAGAACCACGTGGTAACAATTATTTACCTTTAGGTCATCCACGTGCGCTTTGCCCTTAACACAACCATATTTATTGTATACGTATGTAATTAGAAGACTAGTTTTACATATGTAAATGTGAGCTATGTTGATATTCTATGAGTTTTATTTTAAATACTAAGTTTCTTAACTATATCTACATAAATATTTCTACTGATAGACGATTTAAAACAACTAGAAAAGCAATGCAAGGCTAACTAAAAATTAAGAAATGAGAATTTACAGACATTCCGATTTAATGCTCCTGGCAAAAGTGGATTTGGAATTCAACTCTAAGGCACTGCATTAAAGTCTAAAATGCATTACATTACTGATTACGGCATATAAAATTTACGTTGAAATCTGTAAGATTTTAGAGAATGCGGTTCTAGGATCTCAGAAATATTTTTAAAACTAAAACATGTACAATTCTATGACACGATTTACTGAAATAGCAAAAAGATCGCTATATGAAACAATTTGCAATGGTGGTAATTAAAAAAATCAAATCGCAAATAGCTTGGGCAGTCGCATGCAGCATAAATTACATGTGATGGTAAAATTACCAGACAAATTTCATTATGTTTTCAAGGAGAGTTTGCACATGTTACAAACTACAAGTTAAGCTCTACGTCTAAAAACTACAACTACTTAAGCATTGCCTGTTTGTAAATAAACGGAAAAATGTAGCATTCGAGCTGTCCAGCGACGACACCCCAAATCTAGGGCACGTGATCTGCAGACACACGCGGCCGCAAAATCTCAACTCACATTAGCCACAAACGGGAACGGTCCAAAATTGTAATTATACTAGGAAGTAAAAAAAACTGAACACAGTCAACAGTAACCGAAATGTTCTCTTTCGACGGTACGATACGAGAGACGCGAGTGCAGGCTCCGCGGAGTCCTCATTTGGTTAAGTCTAGAGTGCCATCACAAGTGCGTCTCGCGCGGCGACCACGGCTCGACTGACACTGAGGCCGGCCACCCCGCGCCCTCCGCCCACTGCATCCTTCAAACGTTCCCTGATAATCGGGAGAAAATACAACATACAGGCTGCAATTGGAGCGCCGCATATTCTTTTTTGGCCATGAGTCAGGCTATAATTGCATCAGTCCTCATTGGCCGGTTTCTTGACCCCGACGCCGGGCCATTCCATCCGTCGAATGCAATATTGTCCTAAAGAGATTCTAAATGCTCGCTTCAATCAGCGTTCGTTTATTTCTTTTTCTGTCGAAGGCGTAGCTGTGCGTGATCGCATCGTATTTTAGAAGCTAATAGTCCATGAATTTAGATGTATCATTTTGGAGGATGAGATTTTTTGCTTGTTAAATGTAAGCAGTTGAGACGCAAAAAACATTTTCGCTCCGTAGTTATGACAGTGTCTCAGCACTCTCGTAATTTCACCAACGGTATGCTTATCTACATTGAGTTTTATTTCAGTCTCTTTCAAAGTAAATTCTCGATAAAATATGATGCAATCGACAAAAAGTCTGGTCGTAAAGAACTAACAATTGAATTACTCAAATCTACATAACTATCCGACTTTATAGTTTCATCTTAACGCCTATAACATTTAAGTGAGAAGAAATTCATGAGTTTACTGCACCAATTTTAATGATCTGAAGCAATTTGTTATAAAATTTTGGACCGAAAGACAAGTAGTAATAAAACCTAGCTACTGCTATCACAAATATCATACATTACATTTAATGTGTTACTGCGGATGAAGGCATGTAATGGGAATTTTGAAGCCAAGAATGCTTCAGTGGAATCGAGAACTTTTTAACGCCTTGGCCTAGTGGAAGAGGGCAGTATTGAATAGAGGTCGGGAAAAATTGGGTTTGATCCATAAACGAAGATATCGGTAGTAAATCGTCACAGTAAAAAGAGATTTAAAAACAATGTAGAGTAGTGTTAAAACAGATACGTAAAAATTGCTATTTTTATTGTTGTGTTGAATTGTTGAACACGAGGATCTCGCTGATAGTTGTTTATTTTTGTTATCTATATGCCTTGAAGATATATTCATGATACACGTGTAGATAGAGGTGATGGAGTGTTAAGTGTCGCAAAATAAGATAATAATACAGTCGTAGACAACGTTTACGATCTACAAGTATTTCAACTTCAAAACAAAAATCTTTTTCCTTGAAATCAACGAAGGATTCAGCGAAAAGGCGGGGTCGTCAACCTCAGAATATAGGATTTATTCTCGCCTTTTCAATTTTTAAGACGATTCAGTTTCACACAACGACTTTTCGATTTTTCATTGAAAATATGGTGGATTCAAAAATTTGTTACTCGTAACTTTGGTTATTTGGAAGGTTACAAAAACGTATCTTCACGTTATATTCCTAACTGGACAGACAGAAAGAGGAGAACAGAGCACCAATCCTCCTCAAGCCACATCATTCCCCTCAAACACTTTCACCCATGTATACGAATCCTTTGATATTTCCGACAGCGAACACTTGGACCATTTGATCCTCGTAAGTCAATCTCGATCTTCCTTGGAGGGATATGGTAATTGGATTTATGGAATTGGATATATGCCTAATTATTACCATATTCTGCATATTTACGTACTTAAATGCATATCACTCGATATTTACAGCGTTATTGCATAATTTAATACTTACTTCTCAGTCGTGCTTATTTCGGTAGTAAGGAGTGTTGTGCCAAATTCGAAGTTATGTCTGGTGACGTCAGTTGACGTGATAGGTCATTTTCGGCTTACAAATTAATATTAAGTGACAAACATGAAATGTGATAAGTTTCTTTCAGAAAATTTGAAAATATACGTGATATTATCTCAAGAACTATGCATGATTTGTGATTAATTCCCTTATATTTTATACCATTTACTTGATTAATTTATTACTTATAAATCTTAATTGATGCTGATTAAAGAAAATAAACAAAACTTTAAATAAAAGTTGACATATTTTGTGTATATTTAGGCCCTTTTTAGTGCATACTTCCATGGGTATTTTGCACTTTGTTAGTACATAACGAATATAAGTGTAATGAATAGTAATTTGTAAAGCTTAAGAATTGATTTTTCTTTTGTATGGTTTTTACGATGTTAGGCGACCATTACACACTCATACCGATGCTTAAAGAAATATATTTCCAATTTATTTTGTACCAAATGTCATTATAAAGTATTTTTAATAAGAATAACAGACGAGGCAAATCGTCAGATCGAAATCAATTTAATCATTATTTTCTTTCCATTGTCTTTGCAACTAAAGAACATAGAGTAAAAAAAAATCACGATATGTAATATCTTATTTTAAAATTTACAGAAAAAATACGAAAAAAGTCATAAATATAACATATTTTCATGCTGTATTCCTAATGGGGTAGTCAGTAAGGATGGAGAGCCAAGTGTTGTGATCTTTACATATTTCTCTTGCTTCCCCAAATCTCATTGTCTGTTCATACACTCTCTCAGTACTAACGAAACTCATAGGTCCCAATAAATCAAAAAAAATAATTAAACGTGCTTAACATTTTATAATTTCCTCCGTGCTTACACCGCTAGGGATACAGCATGAAAGTGTGCATGTAATGTACTATGTATGTATTTTATAAATAAATATATATATGTATATATATATAGATATAAATGGTATTTAGGATTAGAAGTTAAAGCGACTGCCTATTTAGCTAATAAATATTAGCATGCACATACAAAACTTGGAGCTATAATTAATTTACTTAATTATATATCTACAATTGATATTTTATTTTTTATATTTTGACATTTGTGACATTTATTATTTTACATTTGAATTTAAATTTATTTTACTTTTTAATATTATTTTCCTATTGTTTTCGACGATTATGTTATGCTTTGACATTTTATAACATTTGTAAAACTGACATTGATAATATGAAACAAATATATATATATCTATCTATCTATCTATCTATCTATCTATAACATTTGAAGACAAAACCATTACATTCGATTATATCAGTGTCATATACATGACACTATTGAATTAATTCAATTAAAAATTGTCAGAAATAATAATTAAACAATTAAAAAATAAAACAATGAACAAGTTCATTATTACATAAGTCATCATTTGTATTTTCTCAAATTCTTGTATTGAGTAAAATGTTTTTTCTCTGAGCCAATCATATAAGGCTGTTTTAAATTTATTGTAGGGCATTTCCTTTATTTCTCGTTGTATATTATTTTATATTTTGTTTATCATTATTTCATATATTTGATTGCAATAATAGGACGCTTAACTTTTAGCTGACATTGTGTTCGCGCGAAATATGTAAATAGCCTTCATTTACGGATACTTTTAGTCATTTAAGAGCATTAAGAACTAAGTTATTATATTTTTAATAAGTAATTATAGATATAGTTGTGATGATTAAAATACAGTAAAAAAACAACAAAATCAATTTACGTAGTCTACGAGAGTGCTACGAATTACGTAGCGTTCTGCTACGAATTATGTAGCGTTTTGCTACGAAATGCAGCATTTTGCTACGACATCGTAGTTCGTAGCTATTTAAGATTCCGTAGCAAACATACCAATAACATTATAGTACTACAATTTCCTCATGTGTTTGTCTGTTTGTCTGTATGTATTCTGTATGATGACAAAATATAATTGAGTATTATAATTGTTTTTTTTTACCTGTTATTTTAAATCGCCATAAATATTATTTTATTTAATGTAAATATGACGATTACAACTTATATTTAGATTGTATAAATAATTAATATTAATCAAAATGTATCCTATGAGTTATACCCCACATAACGAATAACAACCTAAAAGAAGTTTTACTTTGTGAAAAATTGATACTAAAACCAAACTTAATGGATGTACCGTCCCACACCGTATTTAGACACAAAATAATTTAGAGAAAATGAAGATTAATAGGGGTCGCACAACCTTGTTCGAAAATTATTTATTTACAAGCTATTACGGCGATTTTATCTTTTTGGAATCATAAAAAGTAATCTGTATCTTTTCCCAGGGCTTAATCTATCTTCATTCTAGACTTCATCAAAATCGGTTTAGCCGTAAAAACGGAACTAACAGTTATGCAAAGTTCGAAGCCTCTCCTCCTATTACGAGTGGAATTTTGGAAGTCATATTATACTTTATATAAACATTTGATACAGTGTTCGACACCTTTTCCCTCTTAAAATGTAAATTTACACAAACTGTCATCAGACCCAATTAGTCCTGGCTTTAATATCTTTAAGATTTCATTAATCAGTCAGTCAGATATAACATGTCTTAATATAATCTATTTGTTTTTTTATGTACGTACGCACTAAAGAGATGGCTGGATGCTAGCACCAATAAATACTCGACTTGCCCTGCAGGGCTATTCTGCAAAATAAATGGCAACAATTTATTACGAAGATGCATTGTTATGTACACTAGTTGCAATTGTATTCATGAGATTTATTCTTCTATGTTTTTTTGTTATGAACTGACTAAGTGTTATGTATTTTATCTATATTGTATCTATATTTAAATTAGGACTTTCGTTATAAACAAAATTCGGTTAAGTCTCCAAAATCACTACAGAAACATAAGTTCCGTAATAATTTGGTAAATATAAGTGTACAGAATCGGTTTGAAGTAAAAACAAAAAACGAGCGAGCTTTACAGTAGTCTGATATGACGTGTAACATCTGAATTCTCACCTTGGTAATAAGGAACATTAACATTGTATCCTGAAAAATTGATTCAGGTATTATTTGAAATGATTTTTCGTAACGAAGAATAATTCTTTTTAATGAAAATTGTAATTTAAATATTGGGTCCTTACATAGAAATTAGCGTTTTGTCGTACTGACCACTTTGATCTGAAATATCTCCTCTTTGGTTAAGAACTCCAAATTCAAATTTATAAATTCATTTAGCTGGTACATTTGAGTTTTGAAAACAGTCATTCATTTGTTTTTTTCATCATTATTTTTTTCTTTGGCGTCGCTTATTACCGCACAATGGAAAACATGAAATATCGGTATATTTACGAGTACGAGTTCTACCGTGGCACCAGTGCTGCAGAAACAACTCGAAGGATTAATGATGTGTACGGTGCTGGTGTCGCAAAAGAAAGCACGGTACGTTTTTGGTTTCAACGTTTTCGTTCTGGAAATTTCGACCTTCAGAACCAACCCCATGGACGGCCGGAGACCAAAGTGGAAAATGAACAATTAAAGGCTATTGTGGAAGCGGATCCATCACAAAGCACTTCAGAGATAGCTGCAGGCTTCAGGGTAACTGACAAAACTGTATTAATCCACTTGAAGCAAATCGGGAAAGTAAAAAAACTTGAACGATGGGTACCTCATGAATTGAGTGAATCGAACTTGCAAACACGCGTCGACTGCTGTGTTACTTTGCTCAACCGACACAATAATGAAAGGATTTTAAATCGAATCATTACTTGTGATGAAAAGTGGATACTGTACGATAATAGGAAGCGCTCGTCGCAATGGCTGAACCCTGGAGACCCAGCCAAATCCTGCCCTAAACGAAAATTGACTCAGAAAAAGTTACTTGTGAGTGTTTGGTGGACTAGCGCCGGTGTCGCTCACTACAGCTTTCTAAAATCTGGCCAAACGATTACGGCAGATATCTATTGTCAGCAACTGCAAACCATGATGGAAGAACTACCTGCTAAACAACCGAGATATGTCAATCGCTCTAGGCCACTGCTGCTTCACGACAACGCAAGACCACACACTGCACAACAAACAACCACTAAGTTAAATGAGCTACAATTAGAATGTCTGCGACATCCACTGTACTCCTCGGACCTTGCTCCAACAGATTACCATTTTTTCCGGAATTTGGACAATTTCTTACAAGGAAAAAAATTCAACTCCGATGCGGCAGTCCAAACCGCCTTCAAAGAGTTTATTGATTCTCGCCCCATGGTTTTTTTAGTAAAGGGATCAATGAACTATCTATGAGATGGCAAAAGTGCATAGATAACAACGGTGCATACTTTGATTAATTAAATATATTTTACAAAAAAAAATTGACTTTATATTCCTCCTGTACAAAACGCCAATTTCATATGTAAGGACCCAATATTTAACACTATTTTTTATTGAAGATAGTTATTTTTGTTCAATTTAAGGGAGAGTGGAGACAATAGACTTATGATAACTAAAATATGAGACATACTTGTGATTTCAAAGTATTTAAAAAACCGTTCAAAAACTGCGTCAATAACAGTACGAGTTAATTGTCGAAACATTTCGATCTGTGTTCATTTCGAGCTTGAGTTCTTCACACTGTTGTCTAACAGTACCAACCTCTCGGAGAACGGTTTAGTACCATCTGACGGCCAACTCTACCACCGCGCGCACTCATTGGTCAAGTCTAGTAGCGCGCGCTTCCTCGGCTTCCTGTTACATACTTCTGTCCTTTTTCATGAAATCACTCTAACAGATTGCAGCAAAGCGAGAGGAAAGATGTCACACATCAATAAAAATTTGTTCCTACCTACATCATAACTGTATGTGTCAAAAATTCAGTCTAACAATTTTGTGTGTGTTTTTCCTCATGTAACTGTTGTGTTGTTTTTTTTTTGTTTAATGCATTTCCAACTTATTACAATACATCAAAATTTTATATTATTTTTTTATGCCCGCGAGCTAACATAAGAACAATTAATCAATTTAACTTTAAAATGGAAAACAATTGGTGTAAATACTAAGTTTGGTTTACTAGTTTACTTCAATGTGCCAAATTTCAAATCATTATGTGTAAGGAATGTATTTCAGCTGTGAAATACAAACATATAGACATAGATAAAGAAACATTAACGGTTGCACTTTTTCCAATTTAAAGGAAACAAGGGAATGTCTCTGTCTGTATATTAGTTCTTTTTTTTTCATGGCATGGCGCACAGATTGGTGCATTAGCCAATGTCATGTAATAATAAATAGAATCGACATGAAACACTCCTGCAGTGAAGTGAAAGTGGGCTTTACTGAAGTTATAAAGGATTTCTTGATAGAGCGCGAGAACTTCAGCTACACGTGTTTATATAGACATCCACCATTCTATTCATTTATACAGAACTTTAAAACACAATGTACTACTACTTTTGTACTTCATAAGTCCCAAAAATGTAAAAAATAGAAAATCTAAATAAAATAACAACCTCACTTATGAAAAAAAAAAATGTAATATATAACACTGAAAAACAAAGTTATTCCTGCGGTTGCGTGTAACCGAAAAAACCCCAAAATATCTCAAAAACAACATAACGTAACTAATTTCCGTTAAAAGTTCCTTTTAAATTCTGCTATCTAAAATACTTTGGAATTTACACGCCAGAGTTGAAAGTTAGGTGAGACAGGACACATTTACGATGTTAGAAGCGCATATCTCAGCAACTATGATATAAATAAAAAAGTCACTTGTAAACCTCTATATCGCGTGTTAAGACCTATGTAAAAATATCTGATGGAAATGTCAAAAGCACTCGCATACCTAGGCGAAAATGTCTGAGGAGAATGATGAGATTTGGGGAAGCGAATAATGTATGTAAGGAGTAAGGACCGCGACGCTTGGCGCCCCATCCTCTCTGACTACACCGTTAGGGATACAGTGTGTAGATATGTACGTATACATATGTATGTATCTAAAAATACTAAATACTAATTCTAATAAATATAATTTTTATTCATCTCCCTGTTACATATATGGAATCTCACCTATAATTTTCATTTTTAACCGACTTTAAAAAAAGGAGGAGGTTCTCAAGTCGTCTGTATGTTGTTTTTTTTTTATTTTTTTTATGTTTGTTACCTCATAAATTCGTCATTTACGAACCGATTTCGAAAATTCTTTTTACGTTTAGTAGGTAATACTTCAGACGTCGTTCCATTTAAATTTCACCGATATTGGAGCTTGGACTTCGAAGATACACTAGATAACACGACCTGGTTATAACCTTTATTTATATTGATGATTCTCTTGTATATCGTTGCGCTCCGGAATTATAATGAAGTTAATTGCAGACCTGCCCTAGATATTTATTTAGGTCAAGATCACTCAAAAGGGAAAATAAAAATTTTTTATTAAAAAAAATTGAACCGCCTTCAAAAAAAAACTGAAAAGTATAAAATAACTATCCTTTACTAAACAAAACTCAAGTACAATTAAAATAACTTTATAAATACGATACACATACCTTTGTAATTAAATTTGACAGTTATTGAAGTTTTTCTGTTCAGTGTTTTTTTTATTGAAATACGCCTTTGTAAAGCGGCTCGTAGATTACACCTACTTTCGATTTTTCATCGATGTAGTGCTAATAGCATCTGAGTAAAATGGTTGCGACATACAGTCGGTTAGACAGACGGACAGACAAACGAGTAGGACGAAATTATAGGTTTCGTTTTTTCCATTTGGCTATGGAACTCTAAAATCGACACATCCATTTCTAATTTTAATTCACTATAAGTAATGTGTGTATGTATGCCTCTACGTATATACGTATGTACATATATAATACATACATACATATAAATCGTCATGCTGTATCCCCAAAGGGGTAGTCATAGAGGACGGAGCGCCAAGCGTTGCTATCCTTACATATGTCTTTCGCTTCCTCAAATCACATAATTCTCCACACACATATCATTATCATCATTGTCATTATCTTTATTATCATTATCATCATTATCATTATCATTCCGTATTAATTGAAGTTGACATGTAATTAAACATGACCAAGTTTTTGTTGTTACTTGTAGTCTTGATTAAGGTTTTAATTTTATTAATGCGTAGGCTTTTGACCTTTACAGTTTTATTATTAACATAAAATTCCAATAATGATAATTTACATCGGTTTCGTTACAATATAATATCCTTTTCAACAGAAGAACTTAAGCGACATTTAATACTTTTCATTAGAGATGATTTCTTTAAGTTATCATCTAGCGACGCGCCCCGGCTTCGCACGTGTAGATTTTTTTTTTAATAAAATACAGTCCATGTTACTTGCTGATAATGCAGCTTTCTACAGGTGAAAGAATTTTTGAAATCGGTTGAGTGGTTTTTGAGTTTATCCATTACATACAAACAGACAAAACTTACCTCATTATAATATTAGTGCAGATTAGTTTCGAAGTATAGATTGGATGCTTGAAGGATAAGTAATTAAAGTAGTACGAGTAATTTGTCAATTTTGGCGCTTACGACATTATTCTTTTTCAAACTTTCCTATAAAAAAGTGGTTAATGAAGTCGTAATTCACCTAAGCCATAATTAACCTTTCCCCTAAAGGTGACGTGAGGCGACACAGCCCAGCAGTTCCCAAGTGACCTTGATCGCCCAACCCACCGTTCACAACCCCTGTGAAATCGAGTAAAGTATATTTTAACCCCAAATTAAGTGGTGAAATTTCCTTCTGCGGCCCGCGCCGTCGGGTCTCGTCTCGGCGTGGCTTTTGTAAAATGAGCATAATATCATTTAGTGAAGTAATCAGATTTGGTCTTTATGGGGTAGGTATAAAGCATGTTTTAGGTTTTTGAGCGAATCAGTTGCAGGGGTGTGTAGTGGGTATGTTCAGGGCGTCCTCTAAGAAAATGGAAACGATACGATTATAGTATTGTAGTATATGATAAAATTTAGGATGTGGTGGATGTTTTTGTCTAAAATTTTGGTTAAAATTAAAAATCCAATGCTAAAAATTGTACACAAAGCTACGATATTAACTAAAATATTCCGTTGAGACTAAAATTTTAATATACAAATTTTATTCAAATATTCAATAATGTTGGAATAAAAATATCCGCTTCTTAGTGTTCAAGCTTTACCAAAATGCTTCTTCATTTAAATATTCATAATTATTTAATCATAAATTATTATTTTTTACGTTTTTTACGTTAAGGTTCCTCTTAAAATCTCCGACCTCCCTTTACAGTCCTACCCTATCCACACAACTTCGTATACCTATTTCTGCACATAGGTCTATCTCATAACCTCCCCTGGGATTTTATTATAATTGTAAAATTACTCACCGATGCTCGGCTATATATTTCCTAAACTATTATATACTACGTACCATTCCTGTGCCTGTTTTCTCCTCTCTGTCTTCCAGCTAACTATGAACAGGCATTAATTGGTCACTATTACAGCTATTCTAATGAAATAACCCCAAATTAAGTATATATGAAATCTATCTTTATTTTACAAAAGAGGGCAATACGTACCATCTACAGTATGAACGCACGAGAGTCGCTGAGAGATCATTTTAAAGACATTGATGTACTCACCTTACCCTCGTTATACATCTATGAAAACATAATGTACACTAGAAAAAATTTAGATCTATTTCCAAAGAAAGGCGTTATTAATAGAGTGGAAACTCGTGGTCGTGATCAGCTAGTTATTCCTAAATTTAAATTACAAAAGTCAAGTGGTTCATTTATGAGTAACTGTGTTCGTTTTAATAATAAAATTCCTCAAGAAATTACTCAATTAACGGAAAAAAGATTTAAACTTGTCATTAAACGCACACTGATTGGAAAAGCATACTACAAAATTAGCGATTTCATTGAAGACACAACAATAGACAGGAAATGATCCTCTCTGCACATGCATTTACTGGCTTTATGGATATTGTATTTTTAAATAACTATTGTAGAATGATGTTGAAAAAATGATACCTGCCTGAGTTTCTTGTCGGTTCTTCTCAGTATTCAGGTTTTCTTTTCGAACCGAACTAAAGTAGATTTGACGTTCAAACATACATTACATTTGGGTTTACTTGAATAAATTGATTTGACTTTGACTTTGATTTTATATTTGACAAATAAACTATTTATGCTAACTGTTACCATAAATAGTTTGTAAAATTAGTAATAGGCAATGAGACGCGAACAACAGCGTTATGGCGTTAATACGTCGAATCAGTAATACCATTATACCATCTAACAATTGTCAGTGGCTCAGTATTATTTATCATCATGCATACAGCAGAAGAAGTACTGCTTAATGGTGACCTAGACGTTTAATCGTTCTAGAGAAAGTTAAATTCAAAAAACAATTTGTTTCGCAATGCCTATTTAATTTTTTTTTCGGCTTTGAGTTACCAATTCAAGTCTCTGTGCCAAATTTCAGCAGAAGATCTAAATAACAGATTTAAATTGGCTATGACATACAGACATATAAACAAACAGACAGACAAACAGCATTATGGCATTAATCATAAAATAATAAGATCATTTGATAAATTTCCAGAGCAAAAATTACAGAAAGGATGTTGTCATTTTTGCTACAGAACTCTATAAAACCATCTCCATAGGGATCTTTGGCAATTCCAGACAAATTACAAGTTTGATTTAATTAACGCTATATTTTAAGTAAGAATAATGCATCAGTTTAATTTTTGTTTCTCGTTACTTGTTAACGTCTCTTTGCCGAACAACTCAGTAGGTATAAACATGACAAAGTCAAATGAAACATGAGGATAGACAGACAAATGGACGCGTGAACAGTAAATAAGGTTTCCGTTGTCTTTATAAACTACGGCACCCTATGAATGCGAAACAAAAAAAAACAGGATTTCTCTATTTTCTTGACATATACGTTAAGCCTCCCGAAAATTTATGTATAATATAATAATTTAGACTATTCGTTCGCTATTTCTTTCTGTTGCAGCAGAACAACATCTTGCATCTCTCTCTAAAGTAGTCTAAGAGTCTGTTTTTTTTCGATTTTTCACATTTTTGTTACGGTACTGATTGATAGGCGAAGTGTGGGTGAAGGGGGGGTTTTGTACAAAATACGATTGTATATCGGTAGATGTCGCTACAGGACTATTTATTTTAGTACGATTACATAATCGGAATGAACATGAAGCAAGAAGCATAAAATGGTAGAGTGGTTTTCAAGCGTTCGACACTATCACTAAAGTTTAGTAATATTATGCGCGGTCATTTACTGGATGGCCGGTGTAATAGCATCCATACTAATCGTGTCCAAGCTGTTGACCTCGGTTATTGCTATAGGACGACAGTTCTTCAAAATCAGTCTTTCAAAATTGGTAAAAATAATGGTGTAAATTGTTTTAAAAATGCTCTGCTATATAACGTTAGCACTTCTTAGTACCGAAAAAGATCAGTCTCGCCTCCTGGTTATTTCTGGGAAGGAGTTAAGACACTGGTTGCAGGTATTACCTTTATAACAATTAGGAACCTTAAAAACAATACCACGATTTTTCTCATAGCATTCCTTCGTCTGGGAGTCAGGACCAACTTTGCTCATCGTTGCCACTGTGGTGATCTCGCCGATGTATTGGGTCAACACGATATTTCCTGTTCACGTAGTGCGGGCCGCATGTCACGACATACTGCCTTTAATGACGTCATTCGGCGGGCTTTCGTAGCCGCTGGCGTTCCTATAGTCCTAGAGGCCTGTCGGTATTGCGCGCAGCGACAGCAGGAGACTGGATGATTTGACGCTTATTCCTTGGAAACTTGGAAGATCGCTTCTTGTGCCGAAACACTTGCTGTGTCCCCCCGGCTACTTCCAGGTCAGCAGGTGTCACAACCAGCACCGCCGAGAACTGGAAGCAGCGTAAGTATACGACTCTCTCTGAGAGTTTCATATCCTTTGCAGGGGAAACTATAGGACCCTGGGACTGCGAAGCCCATCAATTGGTTTCTTATATTTATAAAAGACTGGTCGAGGCTTCGGGAGACCGTCCACTAACGAATTAGTTTAGCTATTCAAAGAGGTAATGCTGCCGATCTGCTGGGCACCCTAAGCAATGACAGCTTTCTAAGCGGCAACTTTGAGGAACTGTCTTTATATAAGATAATATATTAGTTTTAAGTTTGTAATGTAGATATTTACTGATTTAAGACAACGAAGTCATTTTCATAATGTAAATATAATAACAAAAAAATTAATTAGCATTTAATTATTTTTCAAAAACGTAGATATATCACAATGAATACGTTATAAGTGTGAAGAATGTTTCAGAGAAGAAAACGCGTCATCTCGCCATTCAACACGCATATCGCCATGTGTATACAACACGAAAAGTCTCACACAATCTCGTATCTTCAAGTGAGCCAGAAATTGCTTATTAAAATGTGAATAAGTACATTATGTACTAGAAAAGAGGTTAATTGTATGGATATATTTCACGAATGCAAGCTAAATGACTATTTGTACGACAGTATTAGCGGTTACAAAGTTATGTTATAATAGGCATTTTTCCAAAAAATATGAAATGCAAAGCAATTAGGACACAGTGCCAGCTGGCTGTGTGAGTTAAAGCCGGACAAAGTACAATATCATTCTTGTAATACTTACTTTTAAAGTTCCGTAGTTAATAGGGTGAAAATAGGGCCACGTTTCATGTCTGTCTGTACGTTTTAAGAGTGGTAGAGCCATGCTGCATTGCGGCACGAATTGGGCCGGCTCGCCCGCTGAAATACCACCCTCACACAGAATTTCGTCGTGAAATAACAGCATCTGTTGCTGTTATGTTTCGGTAAGTGAGAGTGCCGGTGCCCCATCTCCCCCACTTCCCCCTCTTTTCCCTCTTTTCCCTAACTTTCTAAATGCCGGCAACCCACCCGTGATTCCCCGGACGTTGCGGGTGTCCATGGGCGGCGGTGGTCACTCTCCATGGCGACCCGCTTGCACATTGGCCCCCTATTCTAAAAACCGTTGTCACGGGGTTATTTAGTGGGTATCTGAAGTAAGGTGACCCGTGAACAGGTAGGTAGATGGACTAAAGGTGTGGGTCAAATGAACCAGTTTATATCATGTAGTATTCTGGTTTATTAAACAAATGATCCGCCATACGCCGCACAACCCAGTCCCTTGTAGATATTTGGGAGTCACTGGCCTGAATCCTCCGGCAGTTCCGCTCAGAAGCTCTGGTTTGGTCTATGTAGTTGCTAGTTTGCAGGTACAGCACGAGCACGAGCACGAGGTATGAGCGGGTATTCTGGAGGTCTCCAGTCAGTCACAACTAGTTGGAATCCCCTTGTAGTTGGAATCTTGTGGTTGGAACCTTGTGATTGGAACCTTGTAGTTAGAATCCTGGAAAGCCAGAGCGCATGTATTAGAGCGGGCGTAGGCACGATCTGTAGATAGACGAGCGTTCAAGGTCCAGTGTCTCGAAAAACAAGGACGCACTAACAGCGCAATGTTTATACCTTCAAAAGCGTTAAAACAGTTTACAATTTATTATTACAGTGCTAAATTGAATCTCAATTAAT
This sequence comes from Zeuzera pyrina, assembly GCA_907165235.1. Lineage (NCBI taxonomy): Eukaryota > Metazoa > Arthropoda > Insecta > Lepidoptera > Cossidae > Zeuzera > Zeuzera pyrina. The sequence goes on along the minus strand of OU015642.1, from coordinate 1,103,237 downwards.
AGGAACTCACCCCAGCGGGATTCCAATTGTAGTATCTACGCAGAGACGAAGATATATAATTAGCACTGCACTCAACAAGTAGACGGAGTCAACTTCGGAGACGTGAGCCGTGATTGACTCATATCACTTTGCGACCGCTAATTAAAAATTACCCTCCACAATGCAAACACTTGCGACGCGCTTTTGAGTTCGCAGACGCGGTTTCGAGAACCTTTCAGTGTTTATATTTAATATGTAGGTTCCGTAGATATTACTTTTGTTCTATTTATTTATTTTATTAAGTTATTTATATTATTTAATGTAAGTGTATATTTTATTTACGTTACAACGTATATTACAACCGACAACGCTTATTTAACGACAAAGCTTAAATCGACTAACACCGTCTCGCCTCTCGGTATCCACTCGATGTCAACTAAACGAAGGTGAGTTGTAGACATGGATAACACTGCGCTACGCCACGCAATTGTGTCAGCTCCGTTCTCTGTGACCGGATGCGTCTCACTTATTTCAAATGTATTGGCGCATAGCACACTTCGGCGCATAATACGTTGCCTGCGCTAAAAGCCAGCAGGCGCTATGCTTAACACGTGGCACGCAGCGATATGGGAGGCCAGGGCGCACTTTTTAGTTAACTCAAAGCACCGACGCAGTGAGATGCGCTTAAATTATTAAGTTGACGCAAGGATTTTTCAAGGATAGGTAATAAAACTAGAATCATAACGGCACAGTATAAACATAACAGTAGGATATTTTCGTAGAAAGCCAGCGTGCGCGGTTTGTATGTGTGAGCGCTAATACGCACGCGCTGTGGCACGCACACAACAGCAACAGCTTAGAAATTTAGACGATGGCAAATTGTTCAAGAGGAAATTTAATAAATTTTTAATCTCAAAAGCATATTACACTGTTCACGAATTTTTAACGGATGGAAATATATGAAATGATTATTGTAAAATGACATTTAAGAATCAATGTATCATGTTTCTTTAATTGTTTGATGTTCTTTTGTTTTTGTAAATTGATTGTTGATTGTTTGATATTGATGGATGATGTTCTCAAGTTGACATTATTAATATTTGAATTATGTAAATATTTTATATATAACATATAATTTGTATGCCGTTTTTAAGGCAGAGCACAGTGGTACTAAAAATTTACTTATACCATATAATTAACTATGCCTGTGTCTCGCAAATAATAATAAATAAATAAATATTTTGAGCAAATATGGGTAATTCATTGTAGCGTCGGTCGGGATCGTGCACGACGCAAACCAAAAAGTTGGTATACCTAGTGATATACTATGTTTATGACACAAACGCGCGACCGCTTCCGTTTGTCTAATTCGTTCTTCAAAGTAAAAGTCAAATCAATTTATTCAAGTAAACCCAATTACAAGGTATTTTTAACGTCTACGTCTAAAATCTACTTTAGTTCGGTTCAAAAAAGAAAACGAGAAATAAAAAGAGAAAAGAAAACCTGGACACTGAAAAGAACTGACAAGAAACTCAGCCAGGTATAATTTTTTCAACATCATTTTACAAAAGGTTTATTCAGTTACAATATTGCCAGTAAATACATGTGCAGGGAAGATTATTTCCAGACTATTGTTTTATCTTCAACGAAATCGTTTATTTTGTAGTATGATTGTCTAAATTCTTAATAATCCAAATCTATTTTCTGATAATAGAATGACTTCTCGAGGAACTTTATTGTAAAAACGAATGCAGTTACCCAAAAATGAAACATTTGACTTATGTATTTTAAATTTTGGAATAACCAATTTATCACGACCTCGGGTTTCCATACCACCTATATCGCCTTTCTTTATAAATAGATCACTTCACATCGTCGCAAATTTAAAAATGTCTAACTGTCTTGAACGAACGTATTATAATGTCCTTAGACATCTAAATAATTTTAGTTATTCGAATCTAGGGTTATCATTCTATAACATATTTACAAGAAATTAAATTTAAAAAATGCGAAAAATTTATACGTGTGCGTTTTTTTTATTACGTATTAAATGTATAACGAAACGCAACAACCCTAAATATCAGGCCGAGGTGGCAACTCCGTTACACATGAGGCGGAAGTCGGCCTTTATTTTTACATAGTCTCTGATAACGGGTAGTGCGCGGTCTACATACGACCGGTATGTTGTAATCCAGTGGATAGCGGGTTGTCATGGAGTGGTTCACTCACCGTACGGATACAGATGGCTTGTTATATGCATCAGCGCTCATCACCTCAAGTGGTTGGAAACTTGTAATTTGTTATATATATGAATTTCCTTATGCTAAGATGGTTCGGGCACATGGAAAGAATGAGTGATGAAAGACTGACGAAGAAAATCTATAGAGCAAAGTGAGTGGTAAAAGAAGTCAAGGAAGACCAAGGCTGACCTATGAAGATCAAATAGTTAGTGTTAGCCGACGGAAATGTCAAAAGAACTCGCATACCTAGGCGAAAATGTGTGAGGAGAATGATGAAATTTGAGGAAGCGAAAGAAGTATGTAAGTATCGCGACGCTTGGCGCTCCGTTCTCTCTAACTACCCCATTGGGGATACAGCGTGAAGATATGTATATATGTATATATAAATTTCCTTAAATATACGCTCATATAACAACTTCTTACGAGTATCATAACATGAACGCCTTGCTTACAGGCTTTTCATATTTAATTCCTAAGTAATTAAATCTCTACGTGACGAAATTAATACGGAACCATGAATTATTATGTGTCCAGCTCGTTCATGTGCCGTTTTTAGGATTTTGTACCTTTAATGGAAATACGGAACTATCACAATATCGCTTATGCGTCGTTGGCATAGCTATATATTTTGTTAATTCACATTACTTAAATTATACATTGACTTAAAAAAAAAACTAGACTACCAAACTAATAGATTGTTTCTTTCTGTTGTTGCACATTGATTTGGCACCGACTTCAATGACGGTAGAATTTAATTATATAGGTATTTGAGTAGTGTTCAAAAAGTTAGTTTCTTACTTGAATTTTGATTTATTTTTTATTATTATATTATATTATTATATTTTTCTGATAACTATTATGACTTGGCCGATCACCCGATTCCGGTTTGACGTCGACTCCTGGGACACCCTGTATAATAAAGGATACTGCAAAGTAAATCAGTGTTTTTTTTTTGGAGTCGGTGTAATATTTCTTTTATGTTTTCATTTGTCCCTTTTGAGTCATCTTGGCCTAAATAAATACCTTGAGTAGGTCTACAATTAACTTCTTTTTTATTTCTGGAGCGGAATATACTAGAATATACAAGAAAATATTCAATATAAACGAAGCAGTTAGCGATATTCGGTGTATCTTCGAAGTCCGAGCTCCAATAGCTATGAAATTTAAATGGGACGACCACGGAAGTTTATCCTTTCGAACCAAAAAATAATTTTCCAAATCAGCCTACAATTCCCTCACACTTTACCTCCAAAATTATTGAGCGTAGGATTTTAAATTAATCAGAAAATCTTGTACATAAGAATTCGTTTATTACTCCGGTGCCCTATGTCGATAACAATAAAGTTGATTTTCGCAGTTCCGGTTTGATAATATTTTAGCACAGTGAAATCTTAGCATTGGTTTTGCACATAATTGTAATTTGCAAGAAAATTACATAACCAATTAAAAAACTGGTTTTAGACATTTGAGGTATTATAATTACCTATCCATTTTAGTAAAAAGCATTTTAAAATTCCGTAACGTAGTAACGGAATTTTTATGCAAAACGGGGTCTTTTCTGGAATTTTTTTATCGAGATTTTTTCATCCAATCATGTTTCCACGTTCAAGGATTTCAACATAAAGAGTTGAAGTTGTATGTATCCAAATATCTAACTCTCAGTCTTCTTAGATATCGAGATCCACGTCATCAAGCAAACCGAAGACACCATAGGTGGACTCTTAAATTAAAGGTGGAACGATACACAATAAGATAACTACGATAAGATAAAACGAAGAAAAGTATACTTGGAATGTAAGCATTTTTTTTCTTTTTTTTCTACCTCTTATGCATCATGCCTCCCGAATTACAATAACACTTTCGTGGCCCTCTTTAACTTTTCTACATAATAATAATAACAATAATACATACATATCCTCACGCTATATCCCTAACGGGGTAGTCAGAGAGAACGGACTAATAACAATAATAGTAGAGATAAATGCGCCAGACAATACACATCGATCATCTGGTCTCAAACAAAGGCATTCCCTGTGCTATGGGAACCAGACAACGACTACTAAGAGGTTTCCCAGTATACCCACACCCGAGACAATCTAGAAAAGTTCGTTAACTAAATTGACCTGACCGACATCGAACCTGGAATCTTTCGCGCTTAGACACAATGCCAAAATCATTGCGCCATCGAGGTCGTCGTACTTAGAAATGATGTTAGTTTCTTTTATATATCTCATGACATAAAAACAAATGCACGTCATCGTTGTAGCCAGCTGAGACGACTGACGAAAGAGTAGATTAGTGACTTAATAATAAAGAATGGATGAGTGACTGAGCTGAATTCGTGAATAGAATTTACGAGTTTAAATAGATTTTCTTTCAAAAATGCAAATGAATTGGGCCTCACTACAAACTCTTTTCGCAGCTCTAATGAGAGTGCACCCCACCGCAATCAGTGGGTTTAAGTCCTATATGTTCTGGCTTAAATAGTTCGCGTACATAGAAAGTATGAGTGATGAATAACTGACGAAGTACATTTAAAGAGCGAAAGTGAGCGGTAACAGAAGACAAGGGAGACCAAGGCTGAGTTATAAAGATCAAATAACTAGACTGCTAATTGATGGAAATGTCAAAAGCACTCGCATACCTAGACCAAATTCTCCAATGAAAATGTGTGACTACTCACACACTTTTGACAAGGTACGCAAGTGTTTTCGAAACTCATCATTCTCCAATGATGACATTTAAGTAGGCGAACAAACCCACTAGGGATACAGCGCGAGGACGTATATTATTCTGTGTGTGTATGTACTTAAAGTTTATACAAGAAACATAGGAAAAGTCTTAGGTCGTACAAACAGATCTTTGTCAGAAATTTATCGTTTTATAAACACCCCATGGAACTCTGTGTTCGCGAGTCGACCGTCGTGGTTTTTTAATAAAAAATGTCTTTATTATTAGTATAATTTATTTCAATAACTATTACATATCTTTTTAATTTAAACGAAACACTAAATCTTATTTACTTCTTTGGCATATTGGTGAAACTGATTTGCACCAACCAAATGAGTGGATGAGTGTTTATTTTTTTGCAATGGTACGTAGTCAGTTATTTTGGTTTAATTTTTTTACGTGATAAATTCCCAAAATCTATAGGTATTTTCCGCTAAAACTCCAAAAACCTAACCAGCACCGAATTCAGTGCTAGTTTGCTGACCGAGTCCTATCTCTGGTGTATCCTGAGGATGCTCCGTTGAGGGGCGAAACACGTGTCGATAGGTGGTTTTTGGAGTTTTAGCGGAAAATAGCTATAGATTTTGGGAATTTATCACATGAAATGGATTTCCGCAAAGTAACACCTGAGTCTACAAAATATCTTAATTTTTTTACATTTATGTGACTGAATTATACTTATATTTGGCAGCTTGTCAGTTGATTTCTGCCACCGTTACTTATGCTTCAGTTGACACAGTGCCCTCAGCTGGAAAGCAGCTCATTGGTAGAACTCTTAAGTCATCGGCGAAGGCCCTACTTGCCTATTCATTGGCCGCAATCCAGATGTTCTAGGATCGACAAAAGATAATTTAATGTTGGATACTAATTTGGAGGTGGTAAATACACACATATATTCATGCTGTATCCCTAATGAGGTAGTCAGAGAGAATGGAGTGCCAAGCAACGCAGTCTTACTTCTTTCGCCTCCTCAAATCTCATGATTTTCCTCCCACATTGTAGATCAGGTCTGCAAGTGGTTTTGATATATCCTTCAGCTATCTATCTGGCTTTTGATCTTTATAAGTCAACCTTCGTCTTCCTTGGCTGCTGCTGCCACTCGCACTTTGCGCATTTTCTTCGACAATCACCATACAAGATTAACGACTTCGACGGCGCCGCGGTTTACATTAAGTATTAAGCGTGGAAGGTTGATTCCTGGTCGGGTCAATTCAGGAAATGAACTTTTATAGATCGTCTCGGGTCTGGGTGTACTGGGAGACGCCGCCAGTAGTCGTCGTCTGGTTCTCATAGCACAGGGAATACCCTAGTTTGAGATCAGATGATTGGCGTATGTAGTCTGGTGCATTACATTACATTACAAGCACTCATTCTTTTTCTGTGCCAAAACTATCTAAGCATTTCTTTCTTCATTTTAACAATAACACTGCTATCCAATCTTATCATGCTATGTATCTCTTATTGCTTATTTCTTCGCGAAAGTAACACCGCTTATATTTCTAGTGGTGGAGATGGTAACGAGCACGAAAAATGAAATATAGACAGATACGGGTGAAACATAACGTTTTTATTTATGATTCTTAGAGTTCATACTTTAGCAGAATAATAATAATAATAATACTCCAGACAATTACACAGATTGTGTGACCCCAAACTAAGCAGTAAGCTTGTACTATGGGTACCACACAACGAACCCTGGGAGAGTTTCCCAGTAACACCCAAACTACAAGCCAATTTAGAAAAGTTCGTTTCCTAAATTGACCTGACCGGGGATCGAACCCGGGACCCTAGCTTGGAAAGCAGATGCATATGCCACTGCGCCAACGGCAACGGCAACGCCAGAATAAACGGAATCCATATAAGACTCATGCATCCGTCCATCTGTCACTATAAATATCTCAGAAACAAACAAACTTTAAAGTTGCCACAGCGATACATCTTGCATATATCTCTTTTATATTATTGAATACCCATTACTAAATAAGATGCGAACAGGGGCAGCCCTCCGGCCGAGAGTAGGAAATTCAGTCATACGCATGGCAGAAGTCTGTCTTTTATTACTTATATTACTTATATAAACTTGATAATTTGTATAGGACTATGATTATAAAAGTTTATAGACAATGTAGATTAGAGATTATTAGTTTCAAAAATGGGACCTTTAAGAAACGAGTCTACTGTTTCCTTAAAGGCTGGCAACGCACCCGGATTCCCTGGATGTTGCGGGTGTCTCTCATACAGGTGACTCGCTTGTAAGTTTGCCCCCTCCGCCATATAAAAAAATGTAGACTTTCACTTCAAAAATATCACACAAAACTCTCTGTGCGCCAGGAAACGGGAACGAAATGTACAAGTGGAAATTAATCTGGCATTGACATCTCCAGCCGTAATCGTATTTTATTTACGCCACATCCATAGAATTTGTCTCATCGCTTCTAGACAATATCCAGTCTTAAAAATTATTAGAGCAGAGCTGGGCGCGCACAATGTAAATTGTGAAATATAATATTATAAAATCTAGCTGTAACGATATCATCCCAACCAGAGAATATGGAGAAAAGAACGCTGACTCCCGCCTCGTGCGTAACGTATACGTATACACCGGCCGGATGCGTATGGTTGTTACTTTGTGTGTGAGATGGAAGAGCATCTCATTTAATTATGCATTTAGTACGTAATAAAAAAAGACGCACATGGCGAAATTTTTCATGTTTGTTAAATTTAATTTCTTATAGTTATGTTGAAGAATGATAACTCTGGGTTCAAATAATTAAAATCAATCAGGCACCTAAGGACATTATAATACGTTCATATATGTGATTTAGACCCTTTTGTATTTGCGATGATGTGAAGAACGAATAAAAGACAGCAGAATAAAAGGAAGCGGTACATCAAACAAAATCTCGTTTTGACAGCAGATATCGCGCGATGTTTGGCTGTCGCATGCTGACCGCAAGTTTCGTAATAAGCGTACCATTTAATTTAGAATTGTAAAATGTATACAAGTCGTGAAAGTTTAAAAACATTAATAACAAACCCCAAAATCAGTCTCCAAAAATGAAAATTTTATATGTTAACGATAGCACTATATATGTTTTTGTAGTAGTCTGTTGGAACAAAACTGAACTTTGAACGTACGGTTGTTGCGTTGGGTGTGAGATGAGCAGCATCTCGTTTAATTATGCATTTAGTACATAATAATAAAAAAACAACGCACATGAAGAAATTTTTCATGTTTGTTAAATTTATTTTCTTGTACTCATGTTGAAGAATAATAACTGGATTTGAATAACTAAAATTAATCACGCATCTAAGGACATTATAAGTTCATTTATGCGATTTAGACTTTTTGTATTTGCGATAATGTGAAGAATGAATTTAAGACATACGGAAGCAGTCGCATTTCTGCGTCGCGTGTGTTAGATAATGATGTATTATATATTATTATAAAAATTTTCTTAAAATTATTTTAAAGTCCTTTCGCCTTTTTTTGGTCAAATTTCATTACCATCATTTTCCCCATATCTGGTTCTCACAGTGGTGTTTTTGTTTCAGGTGGTGGACGCAGCTGCAGTCCACATATTGCTGGGTTTTTCTCATCCGGCCGGGTGAGACAGTTCTGCCATAGCAACGTCAACAAGAACGGTTGCTTAGAGATTTTAGCGCTTATAGCTTATTTTTCACTGTAGTTTTTTTGTAATTTTTCGTAATATTATGTCGTGATATGCTCCCGGCCCTCACATCCTCACCTTCCTCTAGCTCACATACTATAATTAATGACACATTGGAAAATTTAATAAAATGTGAGCAGTGTTCCCAACCTCGTTTTTTTCGTGGAAATAGGGGCTTGAAGATTCATGTCGGCAGGGTACACAAACGGTGTGACACTGCCGGCATTGCTTCAGACCCCACTTCCTTATCAGTGCCATCTCAGTCCAATAATTTGACTAATTCCTCAAATTCCAATCACAATCGCACACCTTTTTGGAAATATATTGGTTCGCTTAAAAACAATGTATGCTTAATAAAGCGTATTCCACGTGGCGCACGCATCAGCGTTGCCAAATCTCTTAATTTAATAATACAAAGAATATTAAACCGAAATGACAAATGCGATTGGGAAGAACTGCTCATTTTCGGTTATAGAACATTATGTTTGGAACAAAACGATAAAGACCAAATTTCCTTAACACAAAAAATTAAACATAGTGCTCTAACTCTTCAGTTCCGAGCATTCATGTTCGGCCCATTTATAAATCTTTCAATTCTAACAGTATTCCAAAAATAGAAACAAAAATTAGCGACGGCGATCTAAGAGGTGCCGCCCACTTGCTATTTTCCAGCGATGTTTTGGCACCGAATACGGCCGAGATTCTTTTTGCTCTCAGATCAAAGCATCCCTCTTCCTCTGTGGCTTGTTGTCTGCCAGATCCCCCACATCCAAATGATGTGTCGACTCGAGCTACGGAGGAAGATGTGCTTGCTGCAATAAATTCTTTTAAAAGCGGTTCCGCGGGAGGTCTCGATGGCTTAACGCCACAACATTATAAAGATCTGATTACAGGCTCTGTCGGTGATACCGGTAAGACACTCTTATCTAGTTCAACAGCTCTAATAAACGTTATGCTGGCTGGTAAGGTGCCCCCGGAGATAACCGACATCCTGTATGGTGCCAATTTATGTGCCCTGAAAAAAAAAGACGGTGGTGTTAGGCCAATTGCCGTAGGTGCAACTATACGCCGCATTGCCTCCAAAATTTGTTGCCGTCACATTCTCTCTACCGTATCAAACTATTTTTGTCCTACACAAGTAGGTTTTGGCTCAAAGAGAGGATGTGAAGCGGCAGTGCATGCGGCGCGTGCTTTCTTGACACATGATGGAGGTGAGGTACTCCTCAAAGTAGACATAAAAAATGCATTTAATTCTGTTGATAGATCCACCTTGTTGACACAGATAAAACAGCATGTTCCGGACATATATCCCTACCTCTGGCAATCTTACAGCAGTCCTTCAAAATTAATATATAAAGATAATTTATTACATTCCGAAGTTGGCTGTCAGCAAGGTGATCCTCTCGGACCAGCTATTTTTAGTCTGGCTATCCATCCTGCGATTTGTAATTTAAATTCCAAATTTAATATTTGGTACCTTGACGACGGAACAATAGGAGGTAAAGCAATTACTGTTTTAGAAGACCTTAAAACCCTCATTCAAAGGTTTAAAGATATTGGCTTAGAATTAAATTTTTCTAAATGTGAACTCTTTGTTTCCGATTCTGTTTCAACTATTACAAAAAATGAAATAATTAATAAATTTAACAATCTGGCACCAGATATTAAAGTCTTGTCAAAAGAATCGCTGTAAATCCTAGGTGCTCCCGTCTTAGATGACTCCATACCCTGCTTTATCAATGATCAAATACAAAAATTTAGCCAGTCTTCAGACAAACTTTTCAAAATTAATTCCCACATGGCTCTCCTCATTGTCCGCTTTTGCCTTTTCGTTCCAAAACTTACATATGCTCTTCGCTGTTCTCAGCTTTTTAAATTTCAAACGCTTTTAAAATCTGTAGACAATATTCTAAAAAATACATTATCTAAAATATTAAATTGCTCCTTTGTTGATGACAGGGTCTGGAATCAAGCCTCGCTTCCCATCTGTTATAGAGGCCTGGGCATACGAAAAATCTCGAGTGTGTCACTGCCAGCTTTTCTTTCGTCAGCCTACAGCACGGAAAACCTTTTCCTATCTGTTATTCGCCCTTCCTTCGGATCGGTTGAGGTGCCGTGCTTGACTGATGCTCGAAATGCTTGGTTAAGTGTTTGTCCGAGTACTAACCTGCCTACCTCGACCTTTTCTCAAAAACACTGGGATGAGCCTCTATGCAAAAATGTTCATTTACAACTTTTAGATTCTTGTAGTACCGAAAAAGATCGGTCTCGCCTCCTAGCTGTTTCTGAGAAGGAGTCAGGACACTGGTTGAAGGTAATACCTTCAAAAAACTTAGGAACCTTAATCGACAATACCACGCTTTCTCTCATAGTATCCCTTCGTCTGGGGGCCAGGACTAACATTCTTCACCGTTGCCGCTGTGGTGATCTCGTCGATATACTAGGTCACCACGGTTTATCCTGTTTACGTAGTGCGGGCCGCATGTCACGACATGCTGCCTTGAATGACGTCATTCGGCGGGCTCTTGTCGCCGCTGGCGTTCCTGCAGTCTTAGAGCCTGTAGGTATTGTGCGCAGCGACGGCAGGAGACCGGATGGTTTGACGCTCATTCCTTGGAAACTTGGAAGATCGCTGGTGTGGGATGCCACTTGTGTCGATACACTTGCTGTTTCCCATGTGCCGGCGACTTCCAAGTCAGCAGGTGCCGCGGCTAGCTAGCACTGCCGAGAACTTGAAGCGGCGTAAGTATGCGACTCTCTCTGAGAGTTTCATATTTACGCCCTTTGCAGTCGAAACTTTGGGTCCCTGGGGCCCCGAAGCCCATCGACTGGTTTCTGATATTTGCAAGAGACTGGTCGAGGCTTCGGGAGACCGCCGGGCTGGCAGCTTCTTCCGCCAACGAATCAGTTTGGCTATTCAAAGAGGCAATGCTGCCAGTCTGCTAGGTACCTTGAGCAATGACAGCTTTCTAAGCGGCAACTTTGAGGAAGTTTATTATTTAAGATAATGTGTAGTTTTAAATTTGTAAATATTAACATATGTATGTACTTTTTGTTAATAAAGTTTCATTATTACATAGATATAATATATTACTTTATTGAAATGTATATTTGATTGATAATAATGAACTATAAATTGTTATTTTAATATTCTTACCTTGATATATCGATTTAATATTCGAATGATTATTTATGAAACAATAAAGGGTCATTGTGATCATTGAAAGTCATAATAGCTCCCTATTTTCGTAACTCTTTGAAACTATGTGTTGCCTATGAAAATCAGTATAAATTATATTTATATATTAATAAATAGCTATTAATTATGGATCACATATACCTAGTATGGATATATTTGTAAAGTACAAAAGAAATATAACTTATACTGATACGAGTTATAATTAAAGTGGTGGGGAAGGTAGTTTTTAATAGTGATTGTAACTACAGAATGACACATTGCTGTCGGGACACTAAAGCTAAGCAGATAAGTATCCAAATAGAATATTAAGTTATTCATTTTGTTATATAATATGATGTTATAGTGTGTACATAGTATTGTGATATTTGCATTTTGTATAATATGAAGTGATAATACGATATAATGTTTTAGAGAGACAATCATTGTAATGAAAATGAGTAGAGTGTAATTGCTTATATTTCAATACTTTATTTAACAACGATACCTGACTGAGTTTCTTGTCGGTTCTTCTCAGTGCAGATTCATTCTGAACCGTGGTTGATTTTGCTTTAATAAAAATGATTGGATTCAAGCTTAATGATGTGTTTCCTTCCATATACCCATTGTTATTAATATTTCTACTCCTATTATTATTTAATTCTTTTGAGTAATTGCCTATATTTTATATTATTTTATAACTCTATATGCCCTATTCCTAATACGTGCGACACCGACTGGAGCTACGATAATTACCAATGTTCACCCAAAATATTGCCGATGTATGCGTGCCACGGCGCGTGCGTATTAGCACTCACACATACAAACCGCGTACGCTAGCTTTCTATGAAAATATCTTACTGTAATGACTATACTGTGCCCCAACATTCGATGTTATCTACCAAATGTAATGGTAACACAGACCTATATCCTTTTTTCGATGAAACCAGTGCATTCCTTTCCGTACGCTAAACTTGAATCTGATCTCAAAATTGGTCGATCAGCTTAGATTTTCTATCGATTCTAAACTGAAAGTGGATAAACCATGTTTTTCAGTGTATTTGAGGTGAAAAGGAAGTGATTTTTTTTGTAAAAAATCGTTATCAGTAATTTTATTTTATTTAGTAACATATCAAATAGTTTTGTCGATATTTAAGCATTGATATCATTAAGTAGCGCGACTTTGTTCGTGTGTAATTAAAAAAGTAGCCTATGTTCCTATTCAGGGCTCAATCTGTCTTTATTTTAAATTTCGTCAAAATCAGTTTAGCACAAACGTAACTGTTTCATACAAGGTACAACCGCTCCTTCCTTTTGAGAGCAGAATTTTACAAAAATATGAAACACGTGTCTCATTATTCAAAAAAGGAGGAGGTTCTCAATTCAATTGTATTTTTTTGTTTTTTTTTTATTTTCATTACCTCAGAACTCCGTCATTTATGAAGCAATTTGGAAAATTCTTGTTTTATTTAAAAGAATATATTTCCACATTTCGATGTTATCATAGAAACAATATTGGTGCATTTGCGTCAAATTGGCAAGGTAGAAAAGGTCGATAAGTGGGTGCCGCATGAAATGAACGATCGCCAGCGCGACGAACGCGTTGAGGTATGCGTTGCGTTGCTTAATAGACACTTGCTTAATATAAAAATGGATTCTTTTTGACAATCCTAAGAGGTCATCATGTTGATTAGACCCTGGTTCAGCACCTAAGCAATGCCCCAAACAAAAACTTACCCCTAGAAAGTGACGGTTACTGTTTGGTAGTCTAGTGCCGGTGTAATTCATCACAGCTTCTTACAAATGGCACGAGCATTACTGCGGATGTGTACTGTGAGGAACTGGACACAATGATGGAGAAGCTCACAAATCTTCGGCCAGCCTTGGTTAATCGCTCGTCCCCGCTGTTCCTGCACAATAACGCTCGACCTCACACGGCACAACAGACGGTCTCTAAGCTACAAAACCTAGGGTTGTAAGTTTTACGTCATCCACCGTACTCACCAGACCTTGCGCCGACAGACTTCTACTTTTTCCAAAATTTGAAAAAAGTTCTACACCCGAGAGGCAGTACAAAATGCCTTAGCAGGGGTGCCTACTTTGATTAATAGAAATGAAAAAAATATTCAAAAAAAGTACTTTAACTTTTTGTATACTAAACGGCAATTTCATAGGTAAAGACCTATATTTGCGCCACTTGAGTTGAGAAAGTTTGTTCACCAAGAATATTATTGTTACAAAACCATGCCACGAATATACTTAAAAAAGGGGAATAGAACGGGAGAGATAGAATAATAAGAAGAGATAGAGAAAAAACTTGAAAATACTAGTACAAGCAAAATCTTACGCATTCAACAAAACCACCGTGAATGGTTCCTTTGTGTACCTAGAATAGCTTTTAATAAATTTGAATTCAATGCAGATCGAATTCGCCGAGTTAAAGATATCCACAGTGCTGAGCGTGCCAAAGGTCTGAGACTCATTGACTGAGAAAAACCAAAAGCAAATTTTGGCCAACTTATTTCAGCTAATAGACGCTGGTATAGTAACAGAATCCCATCGCTGTTTATTTATCCGAAGTAATGTTTCAAGAATCTGTTCCTTTAAGGACGCTCAGAGAAAATTTTAGAAGTGGTAATTTTTTTAACTGCTATAAACAACATTGATGCGTTCCAGTGACGATAAGAAGTTGATAAGTACAGATGTAGTACCTACTAATAAATATTGCGTTGATGTGGCCACTATAGCCTTTCTCGCTTTAATAAGCCATTTTTGTCAAACCGGCCTTTGCAGCTGCATTCTACCATCACGCCTAGAAGAGTCTCTACGTCATATTTACAGAAAATTTAATATTCATTTTTTACTTGTAAAGTTCGAACACGATTAAAAGAGACTGGTCGAGGCTTCGGGAGACCGCCGGGCTGGCAGCTTCTTCCGCCAACGAATCAGTTTGACTATTCAAAGAGGTAATGCTGCCAGTCTGCTGGGCACCTTAAGCAATGACAGCTTTCTAAACGGCAACTTTGAGGAAGTCTATTATTTAAAATAATGTGTAGTTTTAAGTTTGTAAATATTAACGTATGTATGTACTTTTTTGTTATTAATATATCATTAAAAACTTAAAATTACTGACGAACGAAGATTCGTTTTGTTCCTGTGACTGTCAAATGCAACAGCTTAGCAATCCTAAAACATTCAGTATTCCGATAGGGACGAAATATTTGTATTGCCATTCCTTTCTATTACAGGATTACTCCATATATTTCTTTCAGTTTAATAATTCGTGATGTGTGAAAGACGACACCTATTAGGGGTGAGTCTGTGTAAATAAGTCTCTATGTAGGTATAGAAGATTTATATAACAAATAACCAACCATTCGGGGAGAGGTGGTGATGATCGGATGCCGGGTTGGAAGCGTTGTTCTTGACTCCGAGATCAAATTCAATGAAAAATTGTTTTAAAATAACCTGACCAATATTTTTCTGAAAACCTATGGCTTAGCACATTGCACACTTAACCATTTCAGGTATTTAAAAAAAACAAAATAAGTATTCTATTAATTAATTTATTTTAATTATTATTATGACTTATGAACTAAGAATTATTTGTTATTGCTTCATAATTATTTATTAATAATAATTTTATTGTTATTATTATTATTGTACTTATTATGGATTACAGTGTACAGATCGATGTATAAAGCACAGATTTGGACAAGAATTACTTTAGAGCGATAACAATTACACTTTCGTGCAGAAAAATCAATCTTTCTTGCAATTGTCGTTACGATGTCGTAATATTTTTTATGTGTGCGTGAGTACCTATGTGTCCTAATTCGACGTTTAGTACATAGATATGAAACGAATGGATGACGGGAATTATTAATGTCTACAATTTTCAAGGAGAATATAAAGTTAAAGTTGCGATTTATCGAAAAAATTCCGATATTTTTAAGTACTTATTACTGAACTTAGTCTGAATAAATTAAATATTTCATAGTTTTAAGCTACAAGATTTCCTTAATAATAAAATAGTAAATAAAATAAATAATTAAACGTTAACTGAAATATGAAAATCTTTGAAATCACATTATATTATAAGATATTAGTGATAATAATGTCTAATTAAGTTTCTTGCTTCTCGGTGCAGGAATTTATCAAACCTTTGATAGAAAGATAGTTAATAAATAATAATTTTAAATTTAACACTTTAAATTCAAGTAACATATTAAGTATGTGAATTGTTTAAATAAGTACCAATATTTGACCCCTCCTTTGGACAAAATCGGACGAAAAAAACAATTTTGCAGTGATTAAATATTACAGTAATTTTAGTATTTTTTATGAATTTTACGCTCTTCTATAAATGTACTCTCTTTAAAATAAACTTTTAGTAGATCCGATACTGTTATAGTAGGAGAAAATTTGTAAGTTAGGTCGATTTCTTTGCTCGTAAGTGTATTGACAGTAGAACATTATTAATAAAGTGTTTTTTTTATTTAACGGTCAACATAATTGTACAAGATACCACTGCCTTGCAAATAACAATATGTATTCAAAAATAAATAGTATTTAACGCAATCTCTTTAATAAATAGCATCAAATAGATTTACGCACAAAATATTAAACATAAGCTATCCACTGGTTTCTCAAACACTTTCATAAAACATTGATCATTCCCACTTACTGATAATTATAGTTACTATTATAATATTTTTAATTACTAAGTTTAGTTATCAAGAGTAGATACTCTTAATAACATAATCTAATACACACACGAGTCAACAAGAAGGATATAGTATTATTAATTATTATGTAGCATTTAAAATATTATTAATCCAATAACAATATCACATACAATATCTA
This sequence comes from Zeuzera pyrina, assembly GCA_907165235.1. Lineage (NCBI taxonomy): Eukaryota > Metazoa > Arthropoda > Insecta > Lepidoptera > Cossidae > Zeuzera > Zeuzera pyrina. The sequence goes on along the minus strand of OU015642.1, from coordinate 1,086,576 downwards.
GACATAATTATAATAATAACAATCAACAATTACATACATTCGATGATAAGTGGTGTAGATACAGAAAAATATTTCACTTATTACTAGTTCGTAGTATTAATATTATTTATTTTCGTGTGCGCAATGATTTAAAATGATCACATGAACGCACTTATTGTTATCGTTATGGTTACAGTAATTGTAAGGATATATAACGATTTTATCATGAAATATATCTGGAGATATCTCGTATAAGTTTGATAAATTTCTATAATCATTTAAATCTACGTGACGGTAGTAATTAAGAGTAATAATCATCACAAAGAGACGTATGAATACACTAAATACCTATATAGTTTTAGTAAATAGACGATATAGGATGCGATTCTTTACGATATTCGTTTATAAATAACACTTAATGTAATGATAAAAATATACTAGAGTGGTAGTACTCACTATCGGTAGTAAGCGATGCGATACGATGTGATGCGATAAAAGTAAGTAAAATAATCTACTGTAGCGAGGCACGTACGTTAAAGATATCGCAGAAACCATTTTAGGACACTATTTTTTAAATAACGAGAATTTTGAAATGTCAATTTGGAATATTGTGTTCGTCTGTCTAAACACTAGTGTGTAGTCGTTTATGGCACGAACCACTGGACGAATTATAATAAAACGTTCCATGGTTTTAGCTTATGTACTGAGCATTGATACTATAAGTACATTTTAACTCTTCAACTGTAATTGGAGTTAAAATGTACTTTATAAACTTAATTTTTCTTAGTTTATTTTATTCTTTATTTCTTCTCTCATTTTTTCGAACGCTCTTTTTAAGGACGATATTTCTGCAGGACTTGTAATAAGTCATCCTATCTAACAATATTCTAACTACACATACAAGCTAAAAACTGAATACTATATATTTTCTTATCTTATTCATACCATATCGTGGAAAATTTGCTTGTAAAAGAATTAAAGGTGGTTTTTAATGTGATCTGATTGCACCGAACAAAAATCTAACGATAATAACATTATATTAAAATATCGCCTCACACCGCATCGCCTTACACAGTCGATAAAAGCAGGCTCTCAAGCTCTGATACAGTTAAATTAGTGGTCGACAGTTGAAACTTACAAAAGCTGCACACACTAATAGCTTCCTTAAAAGTAGTCAACAATTAGGTAATTCTATGAAATATTACATATTTTCAACAAAATATTTTCTTATTTTACGCAATACAATCACGTGTCTAAAAGGTTAAAACTATAATAGTCACTAAAATAATATTAACGCATTTCTATTAAAAGTTTTATACGTATTTTTGGTAATATATCTATACAGTTATTATAATATATATTTTAATCGCTAATACATTTAAGCGGTCGCTTCACTAGAGAATATGTAGAAAAGAAGGCCAACTTCCGCCTCCTGCCTAAAGGAATCGCCAACTCTCGGCCGGACACGAAGGGATGTTGCCTTGGTTGTGAGATGCGGACAGCATCTCGTTTAGTTGTACATTTAGTTAATAATAATAAAAAGCAATGCACGCGGATAAGTTTTTCATCTTTGTTATATTTAATTTCTTGTAGTTATACTAAAGAATGATAACTTAAATTCGAATAAGCAACATTATTTAGGCATTTAAGGACATTATAATACGTTCGTACATGAAATTTAAACATTTTTTATTTGCGATGATGTGATGAACGAATGAAAGACAAACGGAAGCGATCGTGTGTTAATATAATATTACAGCTGTGTGTGTGCCACGGAGCGTGCGTATTAGCGCGCATACATACCAGCCGCGTACATTACTTTTATATGAAGACATCCTACTGTTATGTTTGAACTGGTTTTACGTACATGCAACCGTTATTCAATGTGAATATCATTAGGCTACTTGACTAAAAAGATAGGTTTAGTATTCATGAACAAAACTGTGACACAATATTCGAAATAGAAATGATTAATATGTTAGTTATTCACTTTTACGAGTAAACTCAAGTAGTGGGAACTGTGCGACGCTAGCAGCGTACATCACGTTGCGTTAAGGCAGCCTTTCCCAAAGTGGGCGATAACGCCCCCTTGTGGGCGCTGCAGGCCTAAAGGGGGGCGGTAAGAGACACAGAAAAAAAATGGGGGCGTTGTGTAGAGGCCTGGGGGTTGATTTGTAATTACATTTAGCTAGGAGGCATCTTAGACAACGACTGCATGACTTAAAGTGGCAGTAGACAAAATAAGTTTGGGAACCTAGACGTTAAGGCGACGCATTGATAAACAATAATTTAATCCAAAATATACTTTGGTCTATGCAAAAGCGCGCGCGCTAGCTTACGAAAAATACGAAAAAGTAGTTATTTTCGTTTATTTTAAAAACTTCTATTAATTTCAAAAATCTAATTGTCATTTTGAAGAATATGTTTAGATCAAAACTATAAATAAAATTTAGAAACATAACTCGGTCCCGTTACTCTTAAAAATGTAAATCTCTGTTTTAGAAGAGGTTTCTTTGATTTTTTTTTTGTGTTACAACTGTCAAAATAAAGTCAATGAAATGAAGCATCAGGTTGCCACATATCACTTTCATACGTTTTGTATTCACTTAGAAAAATTGAGATCCCTGCCGTCAAAATTCCCAATGCGTCGCCTTAACTTGATTTCTTACTTGGGAACCATATCTAAATATTTCTGGACAGAACTACCACATAGTACAGAACCAAGAGGGTATAAGTTCCCTCTTTGTCACTCCTAGTGCTGGAGAATGATCCTGCTGGTTATTTGTTGTTGCTTCCACAGTGATATAATACGTTTATTTGTGACCGAGGATAATATGCACTTTTTACAGGTGCTGAAGTCTTCCGCCGTTATGCAAATGGATACATCAATGACAGCTGATTCAACTAGTGTAGATTAGGTACGTTTGTCATTTTAGACTGTTAGACGTGAGACGTGACTGTTTAGATGTGAGATTGTATACATACATATTATGACAATAATGATGAGATATAACGAGATTTAATACAATAATTATTTATGTACGTCTGATGACATGAAATACCATTGAAAATAAATTTCTGTAAATAGTAAAAGTAAAGAAATATGAAGAGATGTACAAATGTATAAAATGTTGACCAAAAAGTATGAAAAGCCACTGTAAACTAAGGAAAAATAATAATCTATATCTGTACTTCTATACCAGCCATTCCCAAAGTGGGCGATAACGCCCCCTTGTGGGCGCTGCAGGCCTAAAGGGTAAGAGATCCAGAAAAAAATGGGGGTGTTGTGTAGAGACCTGGGGGGTGATTTGTAATTTCGTTTAGCTAGGAGGCATCTTAGACAACGACTGCATGAGCTCTCGACTCAGTAGCCAAAATAAGTTTGGGAACCAGTGTTCTATACTAATATTATGAAGAGGCAAACTTTTCTGTTTGTATGTAATGGATAAACTCAAAAACTCAACCGATTTCAAAAATTCTTTCACCTATAAAAAGCTCCATTATTCTACTGCATTATTATTTGCAACAGGGTCATTACATGTTTTGATATTATTAAAAATATCAATTAATTTAATACACACTTGTCTCTTTCTTAATTATGATTCTGAGATTTAGTTACGCCACAGTTCTGTAACGCCATCTCCCTTTAGTCTATTAGTTCTCGGTCTTCAATACTGAAGTTTAAAACCAATAATTACTATTTTTACCATTAATTTCAAGCAATTTTTAATTATTTTTACACAATGTACAAAATATACCAGTTTGAAGAGCAGTCAGCTAGCCTATTGCATGATGGTTCGTTAAATATTCTTTGCTCAACGTGTAATGGCATATTATCTCAAAGCGTTGGGCATAGATTGAACCGATGTTTAACTGACAATCAACCTGGCGTGTAATGATCGCTTATGATGATACAATAATAATATATTTTAATAACTATATTTTGAAATTATTACGTTATTTATACGTGTGAAATATACATTTTAAAGAGTTTTTATCTAACGATTAGATAAAGTATGCAAAAGTAAAGTCATCATCGTTTCAGTAGAAGGACAAAGGTTATAACCACGACTGTAAATGCATTAGCGATTAAAACTATAACTAACAACTCTATAAATACATCATACATCTAGATACAATTCAGAACGATTTTCTAAATTCAAATTTCTGCTTAATAGATGTAAAGATATCGAAAAAATTCGGATTTACAGACAAATAGACAAAACCATCAAAACGAAGTGTTAAATTTTTTATATTTTAGCTAAAGAAACCTAAAAACTGCGATCCGATTTCTGACTAGGAACGACTTAACAAGAAATAATCCAAGTATAGCCCAATAATGTGAAGTATAGTGAGAATGCCAATTCTCGGAGAAGTGTATTAAATTATGTGATAGAGATTGTTAATTTCAATTATAATAAAATTAGTTCTGCGGGTCTAGACAAGTGGTTCTCAATTGAGAACGCTAGTAGGATAGAATGACATTGTATGAGATTTACTTTAGCAAATGAAATACTAGATCTAGCGTAAATATGGTAGACGAATGTTATTAACTTTCTATTCAATGAAAGGAAACGTAAAGTCGTGTGAGAATCACCGTATGAAGCGTAGCCAAGTGACTCTATTGACAAGCAATACAAAAAATAACGTTAGCAAGCATTTCGAGTGTACATTTGCCACTTGTCTAGCCGCTTTGTATCATGTCAATATTTACTTTAAGGCTAACCTCTTCTGTACCAATCAATGAGTGAGTCCTTGTTCAGAAACTGGAGGTCACCAGTGTCTATACACTGAAGTCTATACGTCGTTAAGTTTTCGATATTAAAAGGTAGTGTGGTAACTAATATGAAAGTAACGACTTGTATGTATCACATGTTACATTAATCTTCGCTCAAAGTTCGAGCATGTTGATCGACACATGTTTCGCCTCTCAACGAAGCATCGTCAGGAACTTACGGAGATTAGATTAGATCAGCTAAATGACACCATTTCCAATTTCATTGCTAATTAACTGACCGAATTTAATATGAACTTCCCGAAGATGCTTTGTTGTGAGGTGAAACATGTTTAGAATAACTAATTAGGAATTTTAAGCCAAAGTATGTTAAAAATACCTAATTCGTTACTTGAGATAGATTTCCGAAAGTAACACATTAATCTATGCAATAAATGAGAGTAGTTACCGCATAAAGCAATACCTCATTCTACGAAGACTATAGTAAACCTCATCAGTCTGTCCATGGCCTCGATCGGTGCAATCCGGTCAATAAAATTTTCGATAATTTTCTATCGACCTTTATGTGAGCTACTCGCGGGTAGAGCGCATGGTGTGCTGTTACCGAGTGACTTGTCCGTATACGGATAGTATGCGAACGAGGCGTTCTAGTGTGAATAAGAGGTTAATAGGTGAGAGTAATTTTATGTTTGAAAATTCATGTAACACACCAATTATGGAAACTTGTCTTATAATCCTAACTGGCTGGATTATCAGTTAAAGAACGATAACTGCGCCGCAGCCACGTGACGACTATTGTAATAACAACGGTATGCAGTAAAACACTTTCTATAGCATAAATATGTCGCTAGAATTTTTAGTTTACTGATTATTCAATGGGGGCAGCAATAACGATACGTGACGTTACATCGTACTCAAATCGCGAAGATTCGGCTATCGCTTACTGCCTGCAATTACGTAATAACGTAGCGGGTCTATATCGTATTAATAGTTGCAGGCTAATACCTTTTTATCCCATCGTTTCTTTCAGTCGTCATTCATTTCACCTTCATCGGTCTGTCCGTGACAACGATCGATGCAATCCTAAATAGTTGCAGACAGCGTCAGCCACGCGATCACTACGCGACCGATGACTAATTGTAATAAAAAATTGATATCATGTATGACGATTGCGTATCTATTATTCTATGACCATGCAAATGCACTTTTCGCGGTTGTTTTAGCGCCACTATACAAATTACATTACACAAATTCTCGCTTTAACAGCAGATATCGCGCGATATTGGCTGCCGCATGCTGTCTGCAAGTTACGTAATAAGCGTGCTGGTCGAAATGTGGAGATAAAAAAGGCCTTAACGAATTAACACGACATAGACCCTCACGCTTATCAACTATATCGCGCGATATCCGCTGTAATACAATTTATTTAGCGGCGCTATATTTACCGCGAGAAGTGCATTTTACGATCATGGAGCAATAGACACGCAATCGTCACACATGATACGTGATATCAATTTTTTATTACAATTTAGTCTTCGGTCGCGCAATGATCGCGTAGCTGTCTCTGTCTACTAATTTTTAGGTAATAACCCCGCCGGTTAGTTAATATTGTCGGATTTGAGTGTCAAGTTTACAATAGAGCAAGGTTTGCCTTTGTTATAAACAGAGGCAAACTAGTAGTCTTGGCCGCCCCAGGACGCGTAGTAGGTACCAACCGCCCTTTTTCCAGCTCCATCATTTATTGAGACACATAACATATTCTCATCAGTGTATTTTTAGCCACGATTATCCGGCCCTAATGTCTGGCCGCCCTAGGCCCGGGCCTAGTCGGCCTTAAGGGAAATCCGCCTCTGGTTACAAATACTCTTATCATTCATCCTCTGTATATACGTAGGTTTAACGCATTAGACATCTCTACATCCAACGCAGTATTGTCGCCGTCCCTGTATGGTTGAGGCAGTATATTTGAAGTTCATAATGCAATACATAGTTTTCAACTCGCTAAGATGATGTAGAATACTAATGATGGGTAGATCGACATTTTAAACTATTTGGATAAGGATTTACATCCAGCTCTGAGGACTTGAGTATGGATACGACCAGAGTATTTTCACACGAGCGATCCGTCTCACCACAGAGCACATTTGTATCACGTTTTCATTGACACACGTTCCATTACATTTCATCAGTAAAGCAATGGAGTATTAAAGGATACGTGTCCTATTTGCACTTGGATTGCATCTATCAGTAATGGATACGGATACTTGGACACGTACTCATCCGGATCTACCCAGGTCTACAGAATATATTTCCCAGACCTGTCACATAATTGCACGGAACAAGTATATAGCCCATACCTTAAAACAATTGGTAGCTATTATCAATATTCTCGATTAATCGTTCTAATCATAATCGTTTACAAATGGCAGCACTGTTTTATTGAAGGTGTTGCTACTTTCATAATAGCATGGTATTTTTGAATATCAGAAAATAAGTCAGTAGAGAAATACACGAGCTAGCGAAAGCACGCCTTTTAATTATATCTCGTCATCCTATATTTTCATCCAAGTAAACATGCTAGAAGAACATTTAGCTTTCAAAATTATGCTAAATGTGAAGTAAAAATAGCAATAAAATAAAATTATGGGGCATTAGAAAAATACGTCTAACGTCTACGGGCGTGTTTATTTGATGTGAATTTAATGGGTATCTCTGACAGTTATTTTAATCATGATGTGTTGTAAGGGTTATAGTTAACGACATGAGAAAAGTCGACAAAATCTCAAACTGGTGAAGCCACGGAACACCTAAGCGAAGCCAAGCGATTACCGCTTTGTAGAGTAAATATAGAACAGAGGCTAAGATCTCCAATAATAGCCTAAATTTATATCATTTTTAATAGGGTCGACAGTTTTTGATACTATTTTTCTTATATCGATGTAATAAGTGAAATCAGTTAAGTGAAGCCACGGTTAAACCGTTAAAACGATTTTTATGAGTGTAGAGATAGCTTAGGGTTCAACCACATTTCGAATAAATTCGGTTTATTTATTTCGCAATCATTTCAACTTATTTTCAAGTAGCAGTTTTTTTATACTTACATGCTACTTAAAAACGTTGTTCACAATTTTCTGGACAGAGTATTTATTTTCTTAAAAATGGTCTTAATTTGTATCTAGGTGAAGTTATTTTCACATTTTGTTATTGTACAATTTAATTTAGTAACTAGTGACAATAAATTGATTCAATTCACAAGGATTAATTACCGAGAATGATTGATAATGTAAATACTTCCAACAATTACGCGACCTCGACCTATTAGGATTATACTAAGGGTACCTTACAACTGGAGGACCACCCAGTAAGATCCAGACTACTAAAAATTTACCTCCTCGAAACTTGAAATTTGGGACCCTTGGCTTGAAAACCAAATGTACAAAACACCACGCCAACGGAGCAGTTTATTATTAAAAAATAAAAAATGTAAGTGTTTTAATTTTATAAGTGATAGTCAGTGATCAATCTTGTCCCTCCTCCTCTATTCGTGTCTCAATTAATATAATAACAAAATAGGGGTCTGTTACCATAAACACCGATTTTCAAGGCGCGTTTTTTTTTATTATTGAACTAAACGGAAATGAATTATCCTAGAGGTTTTCTTATTGAAAAATTTGAACAGTCACTATTATCTATTAAACTAATAATAATAAATAATAATATACTCAGACATTTCACATAGCGCCATCTAGTCTCAAAGTAAGCAGCACAGCGCTTGTGTTATGGGTACTAGACAACTGATATACTACCTGTATACTTTTCTTTATCCTAATGATGGAAGTTAAATATTATTTTGTATAATATGTAGGATGTCAAATAAAGTACAGTGCCCGGCATAAAACTCAATACAATATGGCGCTGACTGTACACCGCGCGAATAGATTTGAATAGATATCCAAAATATGTATCGAATTTTGTAATATTCATATTTATTTATGAATCGAAAAATGGATCTTTTAACCTCTGATGCAAAAAGAAAGGTGTTATTACAGATCGACTGATTTACATGCAGTTTTTTTTAAAGCTGCAGTGGTCGAGGGTGTTCCCTATGTTTAATGGAAATCGGTCCAGCCATTCTCAGGATATTCAACTCTGAATTTTATACATAAAGAAATCTCAAGCACTTTATAGTTAAGAGGCCGCCTATACAGCCCAGTGCAACCGAATTCGTCCATTACCCTCACGCCCTATGGCTATAACAATAAAGTTGATTTTCTCAGTTGCAGTTTGATCATATTTTAACGTGGAGAAATCTCATTTGTTTTCGCACATAATTGTAATTCGCAAGAAAATTGCATAACCAATTAAACAACTGGTTTTAGAAACTCGAGATGTTATAATCACCATGTTAGTAACAATCGTTTTATAATTCTGTGGAATTCCGGAGACGCAACTGAATCTTTATGCAAAACAGGATTTTTACTGGAATTTTTATTATAGAGATTTTTTTATCCAATCATGCTTCCACGTTTAAGGATTTCAAGATAATGAAATGAAGTTGTATGCATCCAAATATTTAACTCTCAGTCTTCTTAAATATCGAGATCGAGGTCACAAAACACACAAGTCTTCATAGGCGAACTCTTAAAAACGTCGAGTTTGTCTGCTGTCAAATAAAGGTATAATTATACCTCATGATGATAATGATTAGCATGAGGTATAATTAAAAGTAAGTTCATATTCGTTTTCTTTTATTTTAACTTTTCAAAGTGGCAATGATTGTAGTGTATAAGTGCGAAAGGGAAAGAAGTATTCTATCCTCTACTGCGCACACGTCATAGCGCCACAATCGTAGTTTTTAGTAGACATTTGTAGGGAACGAAAGTGTCCTAGAGAGCAGAGTGTAACGGTGTTTATATACTGTACTATACACTACAAATATTTTAGACTATGTCTTCCGCGTTTTAGGTCGCACAGTTCATGACGAGTGACAAATTGACTAGCAGACGGACAAGCGAGCGATTTCGTTAGGACTCCGTTTTTCTTTCAAAGTATGCAACAAAGTGATTTCCACTCTGCACATGAACATTTTACGTGCCGGACACTGTAATAATAACTGTCAAATAGTCGGCCACCATCATTTCCCCTTGACTGGAAACAAATATTTCTATTTACACTATTCTCTGGTTCGTTTTCCTCGCTTAAACCATACACCTTGTAATCGATAATAATCTCGACATAAAATAATAATGTTTAGAGAAAAATATAACGACAAAAGTTTATAGAGCGCATTAATTACTCAGTTAGTAATAAGGAAAAAAATTGGTTTGATGGATGATGGAGTGGTCAGATTGGACGGGCATAGTATGTACAGATACCCATAAATTATTTTCTGGTTTTGTACATACTAATTTTTATTTCTGCGCCAAATTATAATCAGGTGTAAAGATGACGCAGAAAATCTTAAATAACATACGTACAGATTGACAAACGGATAGGCACGAAGATGCTATAGTTATTCTCTTTCTAACATTTCGTTAATTTTGAAAGAAACCGTAAGGAATATGAATGAATATGAAAATGGTACGAGCCGTGAATTCTTAAAAAAGTACTTAATTCGGTTTCAAAATAGACCTCCAATATTACTGGCATTACACTTTAAAATTACTAATAAACTTCGATACGACATTAAGCTATAAATATAACCATTCTCAGCCTAATATAATTTATAGTATTGTCTAATTTCCACGTATTTATTACACCTAGCAAAGTATGTACAGACATACAAAAAATAAACTATAGCATAGTGATTAAATAGTCCGATATGTAGGCAATAAGTCGCTATGCTACAAAATGTAGATGGAAGCAATAACACTGGTAAAATCTACAGTTAAGCTTGAATATAATATAAGCCGTGTTAGAAGTTTAAATTAATATTTTTTTCACCGTTATAGAATACCCCGAAAAACAGTTTACCTAAGATATAATTTGAAACGAACGAAGAACGCGTAATTATAGTGTCGCGCCCTTTTCAAAAACAAAATCGCGTCATCAAACCGATTCGGACATGTAATCTAAAGAAAAACATTAAATGCTATTTGTACTTTGTGTTGATTTATTTATGGCTTAACTGAGTCAGAATGACCATCCACAGTGCGGTGTTGGTGCCAACTTTATTGTACGGTAGGTAGATATGTCCGAAATTAGATGAAAGTAAGATAAATGCAGTAAAATTGCGATCTCTTAGAAATATGTGCGGTGTCGCCATTGCGGACAAAATAAGAAATGAAGAGATACGCAGTATGACAGGTTTGCGCGACAGTGTTATTGTATAAATGAAAAAAGGAATACTTAGACACACAGACCGAATGAGTGATGAAAGACTAGCGAAAAAAATCTACAGAGCGAAAGTGAATCCAGGGAAGACCAAGGCGGACTCATGAAGATCAAATTGCCAAAGTGTTAGCATAGAAAAATAAAAGCATTCACATACCTAGGGGTAAATGTGTGAGAAGAATGGTAAGATTTGAGAAGGCAAAAGAAGTATGTAATAGGGCGCTCCGTCCTCGCTGACTACCCCGTTAGGGATAAAGCGCGAAGATATGTATGTCTGTATTTATAGCTTGTTTTTTCATACATATATATTATATTTTTCATATTACTGTCCATAGGAATGGATTTCAATATTCCTAAGGAAAAGCGGAACAGACAAAAAAAAGAAACCGGCATATTAAAATCTAAATCCCTGTCCGAAAATTTTCGGTAAAGAGGTTCATTATTATAATATAAGCAAGTACGACGTTTCAGAGAGCCAAATTTATAATGAAAAAATAATAAAAGTTCATTAAATTACTCAAAATGTAGTTACATAGACCGTCGGGCCAGCAGCTTCTTCCGCCAGCGAGTTAGTTTGGATACACAAAGATAGAGGTAAGGTAATTCCGTCTGCTAAGCATCCTGAGCAACGCCAACTTTTTTACTTCGAGGAAGTATATTATTTAAGATAATGCTTAGTTTTTAGTTTGTAAATATAATATACAGCTTCGTAATTATTGTAATAAGTGATTACGCAGATAATCACACATGTTTTCCATCTGTATCTCGCATCGCAGTTCATCGCAAGCATCGTGGTTCTTAAATACTTTTCGCTTCGCTCGCTTCGTCAAATTTCGTCAGTCTATTTACACACTTTCGCCAAAGTATGTGAGTGCTTCTGACATTTCCGTCGACTATCACACAGTGATATTTAATCTTCATAAGTCAACCTTGGTTTTTCAATGCACTTCAGCTCTATAGATTTTTTTACGTCATTCGTTTATTCATTCTTTCTATGTGCCCAAAACATTTAAAACTCGCTTTCTTAATTATTGCAATACAATTTCATCCAATTCTACTATATTGTATGTGTATGTCTCGTCATTACTTGTTCGCAAGTGTGACACCGCACATATTTCTGAGAGATCGCACTTTCACACCATTTATCTTATATTACTGTTACTCGTTTACAGACGTTGAAAACGAAGTACACATTTTGCTAATTTTTAAAAATCATCTTAAAATAAGGGGGTAAAAAGGGATATCAGTATGATAAAAAAAATCTACGCGAAGCTCTTAGATTTATAAAAAATCGGCTTCGAATAACATACAAGAGATATATATTTCAAATATTTATGATATATACAAAGTTCTTTTCAAAAAGCTCCGTATAAAAGATAAATATTCTTAAACCATTTTTCGGATGGACTGCACCTATAAGAGTTAGCAATACCTCCAAATGATTTTAGATACGATTACTATTGGAATTTTTATTTAAAAACACTTTCTATTGAGACTAGACTCCACAAAAAATGGATACTGCTCGTAGAAACATAATAGTCTAAAAATTGTCACAATATTTAATGTTAAAATAATATCAAAAGAATCCTGACTAACAGGTTCTATATCGTGTTGATACTTATGCTTATAAACATAGTAATTGTTATAAAATAACAGTTATAAATAAATGGAATAAGTGTGGGTAGTTGCCAGGAACCGCAAACTACGGAGACGACGCTCATCCTCATCAGTCTGCCCGTGACCACGACCGGAAACGTCGAGATAAATAGGTAATAGCCTTAAAATATCAACACGACGTAGATCTAGTTAGTTAGGATTAGATGTAGTGTATAGGTGCGAAAGGGAAAGAGGTATTCTATCCTCCCCCACGCGCAAGTGACAGCGCCACAAGGGTGACTGTCTAAAGAAGCGAAATAATTACCTACAAGCTGTCTCTTTTGTTGCAGACCACTGCAGGGAACGGACGCGTATAGAGAGCAGAGTATAACGGTGCTTACTAAATTAAATAAATTGTTCTTTCTTTCTTTCTTTCTTACAGATCGTACTAAACAATACAGTACAAGTCGTTAAAGTGATCGGTTAGTATATATTTTCAGCTATCTTCAAACTAGTTGAAGTTTCAAACTAGTTGATTGGACACGTCTTTAGCTTCTCAACGATTTACTGCGATTAAATATAATATATGTACTTTATAATTTATTATTTTAATATTATAAAGAGGTAAACTTTATTTGTTTGTATGTAATGGATAAACTCAAAAACTACTGAACCGATTTCAAAAATTCTATCATCTATGGAAAGCTACATTATCAGTGAGTAACATGAGCTGTATTTTATTTTCATAAAAATGTCTACCAGTGCGAAGCCGGGGCGGGTCTCTAGTCTTTAATACGAACGAAACATCCTTACGAATTTCCTTCCAAAGGTCGTGAGACCTAGCAATTAATCTGATCTCTGGAAACTCCTAGGGATGTTACGTTAAGATGCGAGAGACATGTCGATAAATCGGTTTGCATTTTACAGGTAGTACAGACGAACGGACGGGAGTATGGACGGTGTAGGCTTAGTAATAGGGTCCCGTTAGCACCCTTTGGGTATGGTATCCTAAAAACGATTATTTCATCTGTCTGTATGTCACAGCTGATTCAATGACTGAGCTGAAATTTTGGTACAAAGACATAAAATGATAACTCAAACCCAGAAAGGAAAAAAAATATGTTACGGGTATTTAAGACTTCTTTTTTATTTAATTCTTACTTTGTCTTAAATTACTATGGAGTCGTAAATTAATCTGTCTGACACGCTTTTAACCAGTTTTCTAGTTTCTTTTCTAGCAGAAACTATGAACCAATCAACCTAAAATTTCGTTCGGAGTATCTCTTTCCATAATTATGTAGATTATGATTTTCCAATAGTAAGCGTACAAAATCGCGGGTAATAGTTAGTTACATTGTTATTGAGGTATTTCTGACTCTTAAAACAATAAATAAATTAAATAGAAATGTATATAGAGTAGAAAATAGCTTATATTAAAAGGAACATAAACATTATCGAACATTTTAGAAATCATAGTTTGAGGAGTGAACCAGTGAAACTTTTATATTATTTAGTTATACTTAGCTATCGATAAATAGTAAAATTACGACAAATTGACAGCATTCTCAGTTAACCGTAGTATAGTTATATATATTCGTATATATGATGTACATTTATAATTGAGACAAAGCCTTATTTTAAAGGCATCAATACTTTGAAATGCACAGTAAATATTGGTCTCAAATAAATGATTACGTTGTGTTAATTCCAATCGAATTATGTATCTCATTTTTAGCTCAATTTAAAGCTATAAATCTATCAATTAATAATAGTTGTATCTATGACGACACCGCGCAAAGCGTACACATAAGTGGAGATAAAGTGATCTGCCGAAAGTTGAAAAAATCATAACACCGAGTAGTATAAAAATGATGCATGACTTACCAATTTTTCCCAGTCTAGAAGTTTTCCAGATTAAGTTCAAATAGATATTGAAAGTTGGTTACTTGAATACTATGTGAGACTTTGACAATATCTAATTCCGTGACATCTATTGTATGAAACTGAATATCAATTTGATATTCATTTTCAGATTATGAATACTTTTGCACAATATGTCACGTTTCATTCAAAAGAAGAAAGAAAAGGAAGTGGACACAATAACTCATTCTAATTTCGATATTCGCGATGTAACATTGCATCTGATTGACAGTTATCAATGTATGTAAAATGTCAAATTGATAATCATTTTCGGTTAATGGCAGATAGCCGTTAAAACTTAGCTTTCGCTTAGATTAATAATTACTATAGAATTTAATAATCGAATAATTATTTCATAATAATTAATTCACTGTGCATCTTAATAGATTGTAAGCCTAAAATGTACAACATCGAAAGATAAATATTCACTTTACAACAACTTTACGTATAGACAATTCAATTACCTCGATATTCCCATTTTTTTTGCGTCTAATTTTAATATTCAAAACGAGATAAATCAAGATTCACTTGGTCCTGAAACTTTCTACATTACATGTGCTTGTTTAAAAGTAGCTAAAGAAGAGTCATTAGTTTCGATAATCTAGAAGTAGCTACTTTTTTAACATATAACATTAACTATCACATTATTGACGATTTTCTCGAATAAATTAATTTTACTCTCTCAAATTTTTAAAAACTTAACAATAAAATTATAGTGAATGTCTTTTTTTCTATCATCACTAAGAACAGAGTGAATACATGTAAACCGTTTCCATCTAAACACAGTGTCGTTTCTGTGTAAGAAATACACCTGATGTGTGAAATGTTACTAATAATGTGTACTTTAACACTTCGTAGAATACAGAATTGGATTTTAAAATGTTACGTCTTTTATCTATTTAGAATTTACAGATGATGAGATTTATCGGTTTCATATTTGGTAAACATTTTAAAATCCAACATGATTTGTAACGTCTTGGACCCGATAACTTTATTTTATTCAATGACAACAATGATAAAATTAAAGTTTTATAAAATATTTTCTCTGTTCTAGATTTATAATAGGGAATCGAAAACAATCTTACGCTAAACGAAAATCCTTTAAAAGGATAACAAGCAATGACATATTTGTCTTTTGTAGGAGGTAATGTTCTCTAACAACTAACGACTTATCCAGTTTGTGCTATAATCCGTTGTGCCAAAGCACATTAATTACTAACGATGATAAACTTAAGTGCAGATGTTTCAAAATATCTAAAACCATTCAACGTTTCAGTACATATATTTCGTGATAAGTTCTACTTCGAAGACAGGTTTCTATGTGCTTCAAGTCTAGACCGTCTCGTTTCTAAATTTCTTTCGACGTCAATGGTTAAATAGGTAAACTTATTCATAACATCTGCACTTATTTCAGAATTATGCTAATGATAGCACGCGAATCCACGGTTCACACGTACGACTATCGAAGCTAAGTATACCTTATACATCTATAAATAAGAGATAGATACCAGACATCCTAAGACAATGACAATATCGTCAAAAACACCCAACCAAACAATTTTAACTATCTTGAACACTTTTCTTGCATCACTTTTTGATCTTTGTAACACCTCTTTTAATGTCCATTGACTAGTCACAGACAATAATGTAAAGAATTCTACAAATATCGACACTATAGAGGAGCGATGTATAGAAGACAAAAAGGAATTTGAGCATGAAGTGACTGGAAGACTTGAGCGAAAGGAATGGCTTCAATAAATAAAAATTCGAATACCACAGCGTCTAAACTATGCATTAAATTCAATCGTATCTCATTCTCTAATCTCATAAACATCTTCAAAATTGATAATAATTCTGAGGTTCTGGGCCCTTAATCAATTTTTTAAAACATCCAAGCAATGTACACGAAACCATCGTAGGCGCCTTATTCGCAGACAAGCTTTTAAGTACGAACCCAGAGAAGCTAAGGTTGTTTGCTACGTGGTTCTAAAACCTTCTTCAGTAGATGTAAGCGGGGTGGAGTGGCGGCGGTGGGACACGTGGTTGTTTGTCCAAAGGGGCGCAACAGGCCGGCTCGCAGCAGGGGGTGTGGTACTGAGCTGGTATGATGGTGTATTGCGGCGGTGGACCATAGATGGCTGGAGTTGCTGGAAAAGAGTTTATGTTAACTTTTAATCCAAAAAAAATCGAATTCGTATAATGCAAGGCAATTGCGTATTCTACTATCGATTGGAAGTAGAAATAATAATTCATTAGTTGCGGCGTTACGTTAAAAAAACCACAAATGCATGTCGAATCACGTACAATGAAGAGTTTTGCTATCATACATTTTTTCAGAATTTTCCACTCTTTCTTGAAAAGTTAGAAAAACACTAGTTTTACTTTAGAATCTTATAATGGATGATGCGAATAAATCAGAACCAATTGCTTCTGGTATTTAGTATTAGCGTTAGCAATTATTGGTTAGTGTAAGCTCTTACTCATAGCATGCTTTTTTTTAAGTAACTAATCTTTTGCTGTTATTAGTTAGTTTTGTTCACACTTTTTTAGCAATAGCTAGATGTGGCTAGCATTTGCTTAAGTAAAAATAAAATAAGCTTTTAGTATGAGTCTTTGCTAAAGTATATTCATACGAAACTCCGGTTGTACTTTAAAAATGTAAGTAAAACCACATGCTGACATTATATCCGATGTCTCACATATTACTTTAAAAACTATCTAAGAATACCCCGCATTTATATGCATTGGATTTTATTTTCTCTCAGTTACATATATGGAGTACCAACCTTAATTTTATTTTTTCAAAATTTCATCACTGTTATATAGCGGTTTATAATATACACCCACCTTACTGTTAGATATTCAGAATATAAAGAAAGAAAGACCTCTCTTGTTGGTCTATAAATAAGCGGATAATAAGCCAAGAGGGCCACTTGCTGTATATTGTACTTAGAACAGCAATTTGATGGACAACAAGAAATAATGGTTTCGTTTTTGCGATTTGGCTACCTTAAAAAATTTGGTTGCTAAAATGCTTACTATCATAAGGTAGAGGGTAGACTGCATACGCGGGTGGCGGCAATTCGCAGGGGGTACACGCAGGCAGCGGCACTGGCGGGGCGCACAGGAGCTGATAGCAGAGCGGTGCTTGTAGCGGAGTTGCTTCAGTACTCAGCATAGGTAATTGGCTTATCTGAGTTGACAGAGAATAACAAAATTATTAATCAAAAATCTAGCTGGCTGTTTCTGACGAGTGTAAACGGATATACTAGATAATTTATTCCGGCATGCTAGTTGTACAATTATATCAGATTAACGTACATCATTGAATCAAAATGTCATATTTTTTTTATAAAACAAACGAGCAGACGAGTCACCTGACGGAAGTGATCACCGCCGCGCATGGACACCCGCAACATCCGGGGAGTCACGGGTGCGTTGCCGGCCTTTAAGGAAAGGGAGGGAAAGGGTAAGGGGGAGATGGACCACCGACACTCTCACTCACCGAACGAAACACAACAGCAGTAGCTGCTGTTATTTCACGCCGATATTCTGTGAGAGGGTGGTATTTCACCGGGCGAGCCGGCTCAATTCGTGCTGCAATGCAGCATGGTTCTACCACCTATGTCAAATTGATATTTATTTTCAGTGAATGGGCGCTATTGTACATTCGTTTCGGCATTTTCATTGTAAAAATATAATTACAATTTTATAACGTAACGTACGAGGATGTTTTTAGCAACGTATCTATGTAGGTATTATGTACAACGTATGTACATATGTTCATGTTATGTTTCCATGCAGAGCTGAAATGAGTTTGCCGATTCGTCTCAGTTACGCGCGTGACATACATAAATAAGAAAAGTTTCAATAAGCCTCCGACTCTGACAATGAAATCACGTAATAGGCTAGACGACTTATCCTTCACGACCTAGTTAAAAAATAGGTTCAGTAATCATAAACACAATTGTGAAAAAATATTCGAAATACAATAAAAAACAGAGTTATTCCCTTTTAAACTTTAGTAGTGGGAACAGTATGATCCGTCTCGGTCATTCCTAGCGCTGTGCAATGTCATTGCGAGTTTGTGACGTCACGGCTTTGTAACGCTATCTCCCTCTAGCTCATCCCCACACTGTTCCCACTACTGAAGTTAAGAACCCAATAACTCGGTTTCTGACAACGAATGTTAATAAATTGTTTCTCAATTGTAATCAAAACGTTTAACTCCTTATACTTTATACATTGCAATTATTTCATAAGCCTATTGCAATTATTCGGTTTCAAGTTTTTGTTCAATATAAAATTTTAGTCACTCTTGCGGACAGAATAAGCAATGAAGAGATACGCAGGATGACAGGGTTGCACGACAGTGTTATTGTAAACTTGAAGAAAGGAATGCTTAGATGGGTCGGGCACATGGAAAGAATGAGTGATGAAAGACTGACGAAGAAAATCTACAGAGCGAAAGTGAGTGGTAAAAGAAGCCAAGGAAGACCAAGGCTGACTTATCAAGATTAAATAGCTAGTGTTAGCCGACGGAAATGTTAAAAGCACTCGCATACCTAGACGAAAATGTGTGAGGAGAATGATGAGATTTGAGGAAGCGAAAGAAGTTGTAAGGACCGCGACGCTTGGCGCTCCGTCCTCTCTGACTATCCCGTTGGGGATACGGCGTGAAAATATGTATGTATGCATGTAGGCACTTTTCTTGATTTAACAGTAGACAATAAGTTACACTGGGCGTACCATATCGGGACATTGGCTAGTAAGCTCAGTTCGGAAATATATGATATTAGACCCATTAGACAGTTGACAGATATGACTGTGGCTAGGCTGGTGAATTTCGCATATTTCCATAACCTTAGGTTTTATGGCCTGCTACTATGGGGATTAATGGCGCAAATGAAATCTATCTTTATTGTAATGTAAAGGTAGCTGATTTCGCTAATTCTAATTGTTTCCTATCCAGTTCTAGTCTACTATGGATTTTGGGTACATGAGAGAGGGAAAACTTGACACAATTGGTTTTTTGTGCATTCAGTAGTAAATTATTAGCATATACGAGTGTTTTTGACATTTCCGTCAGATAAAAGTGGCTATTTGATATTCATAACCAACCTTGGTTTTCCATGGACAGTAAAGTCGACACCATCACCCAATCGTAGATGGCTTTTGACGGAGTTAGATATATTCACACTGTCCACTAACGCGGTCAGAGCACCATTAACTTTATTGTCAGCAAAATGTATTTGATCGCGATTTATCAATAGCTTTATAATATCAAATTGATATTTCTGTTCAGTTAATAGAAATTACGCAATAGACCACACGGTAATTGGTTGGACACCTTATCGTGGCTTCCGTCTCGAGCATCTTCGTGCATAAAAATACATAATAAGTCGTTGGTCCAGTAATCGCTAAATGACGATGGTCTTAGACTAGATTGGTCTATGTTCTGGGTCACAGACCTTATGGGTAATGATCATATTCAGCGATGGCTGCGAATTAGATATCTGTTCATGTCAATTTAAAGAGGATAGTTTGAGAGAGAAGCTGGGTTAAGCGTTGTCTTATCGTATAACTATCTCATGTTTTACTTATCTTATTTATACTTAATGCTTTTTATGTATGGTGTGTCACTGTTTCTATTGTGATAATGCTGCTGTGCGCACCCGTAGAGATATTTCACATTATCTTATATTGTTTTGTAATAATTTGTATATGTAATTGTACATAATAATTGATTATTATGTATGAGTATATAATGACATTATGGCTGTACTTAAACAAATATTTATGAGACCATAACACTACTAATTACTGTTATTACACTAGCGAATTAGCTTGGCTATTCAAAGAGATAAAGCTGTCACTCTCCTGAATACCCTAAATAATGACATGATTTAAAACGTTTTATTTAAGAGTCAGCCTATGCAGATTTTGGTATATTTGGTGACTTAGATCTCGAAATCTGAGAAGATTGAGAGTTAGATATTTGGATATATACAACTTCAACTCATTATCTTGAAATCCTTAAAAATGGAAAGACGATTGGAGAAATAAATCTCGATAAAAAAATCCAGTTACCCTGTTTTGCACAAAGATTCAATTGCGTCTCTAAAATTCTACAGAATTTTAAAATGATTTTTACTAAAAGGGATAGGTAATTATGATATCTCGAATCTCTACAACCAGTTTTTTAATTTGTAATGTAGTTTTGTTGCTAATTATAATTATGTGCAAAAATAAACGTTGAGTCTTCTCCGCGCTAAAATATGATCGAACCGCAACTGCCAAAATCAACTTTATTGTTATCGCCATAGTGCGCAGGGGTAATGGACGAATTCGGTTGCACTGGGCTGCATAGGCGGACTCTTAAGCCACCAAATTACTCTTCCATTGTATAGACCAGCCATTCCCAAAGTGGGCGATAACGCCCCCTTGTGAGCGCTGCAGGCCTAAAGGGGGGCGGTAAGAGACCCAGAAAAAAAATGGGGGCGTTGTGTAGAGGCCTGGGGGGTGATTTGTAATTTCATTTAGCTAGGACGCATCTTAGACAACGACTGCATGAGCCTCTCGACTCAGTAGACAAAATAAGTTTGGGAACCAGTGGTATAGACTTATGTGTTACTTTGCGGAAATCCGTTTCATGTGATAAATTCCTAAAATCTTTAGTTATTTTCCGCTCAAACTCCAAAAACCACCAATCTACACGTGTTTCGCCACTCAACGAAGCATCCTAACCAGCACCGAATTCGGTGCTGGTTAGCTGACCGAATCCTATCTCTGGTATATCCTGAGGATGCTTCGTTCGCTTCGAAAGATTTTAGGAATTTATCACATACTCTTCCATAGTAGTTCACGTGTATATCTGGGTCAGTAGTTACATACTACGATTGTTCCAAATAGTTATTTATGTTTAAAAGCGTCTGAGAAAAACGTCTATGAGAATCAGAGAACGAGGTATTTCCATAAGTGTTCTGTTTTTCTAACTTTGATACAAATGCTGAAATTTTAATTCCTAATATTTGATAAAAAGAATATCATCTCTCCTTACTGCCATGAACAAAATCGTGTGTATGTATATGTGTACTGTTTATATAATCAGTACCTTAGTACATGTAGTTGCGTTTATTTGGTATATTTTAAATGTAGTGTAGTGTAGGTATAGTTTATTTATAATATGTCGTATGTATATAATATGTATGCAGGCCTTTTTTGTCACTTCTTTTTTGGAGGCACGCTAATTCTGGAAAGTTGTAAGTTCATAATTTTTGTACCCCCTTGGCACTGTGTTTTGAGGAAAAAATCGAAGTAAATTATTTTTTTTATTGTTTAAAAACATAATATCTTTGGAAATAAAACATGATTATTAAACGTATTAAAAGAAATCCAAAAATTTTTCTAGTTTACCACAATTGATTTTTTTTTTAAGTTTTTCATTTTTTTTTTAAATTCTTTCGTTTTTTTCAGTTTTTATGGCAATTTTTCGATATTTTCGAAATTTCCTTTAGGGGCACTGCGTGCCCCCACGTGCCCCCACAAAAAAGCCCTGTATGTATGTATGACATATACGATGGTTCGGGCACATGGAAAGAATGAGTGACGAAAGACTGACGAAGAAAATCTACAGAACGACAGTTACCTACCCCGTTAAGGATACGGCGTGAAGATATTTATATTTATACAGTGTGTATTATATTTTGTATACTTTTTAGGGATTCATACACATTAGATTTTGCTTTTGTAACGGCTTTTCTATCACAGGTCTGCTGGAAGAAATTTCATTATGAAATAAGCAATACCTTTGCATGTAAATTTCATTTCATGTATTTCTAAACCATGTGTGTGTATGTACATAAACAATTAAATAAATAATAAATTCGAAGTATTACACTGTAAAATATTCTATAAATTATTTACCTGTTTTCTTACGGCTTGGGCGACTCGCAGACGTCCTAACGGCGAGAACATAACGCCGCCACTCTGAAATCAATTTAAATTATATTGTTATTTTAAGCAAAGATGTGATTTGTTACCTATTTATTTATCTAATATGAACTGCAAATTATTCCAAAGCTATCCACACATTACTAAAACTTCATTTTAAAACTTAATAAGACTCCATTATAACAATGAATTAACGGGTTCTTACAATCTATATAAATATAATGAAGTTATGTTTTCTTTGTGCGTCAATCACGTTAAAACTACTGAACGGATCGACATGGGACCACGGCCATTTGATGCGGAATCGTTTGTAGATGGTTTTAGGCTACTTTTTTTTTTGCCCAGCGAAGAGGGCGGGAAACGGTTTGTATTAAATATTTTTGAGTTTCCCGATATTTCGACGCTGTTTCAAGCACCATGTTCACGGTTTAACTGACGAGACTACGAACTGGCAAGAGATATTGCAGAACATATACTAGAGGCAGGTCCTAATCACTGGATCGAATATAACAGAACGCCGTTACATACACACAATGGTCAAAGAAACCATTGAAATCTCTCGGCACAAGAACTTCATTCGTGGAGACGGGTTTAAATTTTCCAATTGTTGTAGAATCCAGTGATAGGCTTAAGGACAATAGGGCCGTCGAATACTAAAAATCATGACGATGTAGTGATTGTGTACTGTCGAGGAGACTATCGAGTGAGTTCCGGTAGTGATAGTGAAATACGACAACTACGAGCTATAAGAGGGTAGACTGAAATATGTGCTCTCGAATATCCAGCCGCAGTGCTGCCAGTTAATCGTGAACATGGTGCTTGCAACAGCATCGAAATATCGGGAAACTCGAAAATATTTAATATCGCTGTAAGAACCCGTTAATTTATTGTTATAATAGATACAAACCGTGAGAGTCTAAAAAAGCGTATTAATAAGACTCCGCTCGTGTAAGAAATATTGCTGTTATCTTTGGAGAGATATTTTTAATTAACTATTTGTATGTGGATACACACATATACACCATACTTAAGGTGTTATGTAAATAAAAAAATTGTTATTCAACATTTTTGTATTAAAAAAATTAAATAAAAATGTCGATGTAGTTGAAATCCGATTACGCAACTGCAGTCAAAGAAAATTAAATAATTGTATTGTATTCATTGCAAAAAAGTAGGTCATGCTAGGGAAAATACAACAGCAGTGCAATTCTCTAACGCAAATCGTATTCACTTCTGAATCCGCGGTAAGATTGTTAACTGTCAATTGGTATTCTTAAAGTCGATAAAGATACTAGCGCCGCCTCGACGAGTGCGGCGGTGAGTCGTACTATCGTAAATGAATTTTTTACGTTTCGCTAAATATAACAATCTAATCTAAATAAAACAAGTTTCATTTAACGTAATTATCTCAGAAGTTAAAATACACTAAGACGAAATATCGAATGAGATGTTTACTCTTAAAGCAATCCCTAAACGCGCATCAGAGATCACTTCCCTTCGATCCTAGTATGTTTGTTTAGAGAATTCCATTTGAAAACCAAGTGAGTTCGAATGCGAAGTGGCGTGAATTATCGAGCGAGTCTCGCTTAGGCAATTCGAGATTTTACAGAATTACATAGCAGGTCTACGACTTCAGCAATGATTTCAAAATTTCACAATGATTTCATCTTGCATAATTGTAAACTTTTTAAAGTTATCTTTATTATACATACTAAAAATAAACGAATGAACAAAGAGAGATTATTATGTATAACTATGTTAAGCAATGTTACCATTTCAACAAATACATTGAAATTTCATTAAAATAATAACACTCAAAACTGTAATAATCAAAGTATATTTGGAATATCTATCTATATATATAAAAGGCGATGTATGTATGTATGTTCCTTATGGACTCCGAAACGGCTGGACCGCTTTCGATGAACTGTTTAATTTATTTTAATTTCAACTAACGCCCAATGAAACGGGCCGCGTTTGCTAGTTATAAATACAAGGTAAAAATATAATGAAAATGTAAAATAATATTGATTTAAAAGACAGCTAAAAATAATGTATGGAATCAACGTACTTGGATTGTAATTCCATAGTTCTTATTTTTTTAGGATTCTTTTAGTACAATGTATAAAATATACCAACCACATTTGATAGCAGTCATCTATCCTGTTGCAATTATTTCATCTAGGTTTCAACTTTTTGCGTAATATAAAATTGTATTTTTATAACTTTTTATTTTCAGGCAACCAACATAATAGAACATTCATTCATTCATTCCTGTAACAGAAATGTATTTGATGTGATGAATTCCTAAAATCTTTAGCTATTTTCCGCTCAAACTCCAAAAACCACCAATCGACACGTGTGTTTCGCCTCCTCGGGATATACCAGAGATCAGACTCGGTCAGCTAACCAGCACCGAATCCACTTCGGTATTCGGTGCTGGATAACAGCTAAAGATTTTAGGAATTCATCACATGAAATGGATTTCCGCGAAGTAACACCTGAGTCTATACAATATCTTAAAGAAATGTATTTGATTCACATATATACCATATAATACATACGTATCCTCACGCTGTATCGCTAACGGTGTAGTTAGATAGGACGGGGCACCAATTTTCGCGGTCTTTACATATGGTACTTCTTTCGCCTCCTCAAATCTCATCATTCTTCTCACACTCTTTAGCCTAGGTATAAGTCATTTATTTTCTTATGATCTGTGTGCGTTGAATGAACTGTGTATCTGTGCAGTGCGTTTCGAGTTTTAATTTCGAGCTCGGACCAAGGACCACAATGGATGAAGTCATAATAATATGCCGCTCTAATTGCCATATGTCAAACGAATTTTCATGTCTCTTTCTATTTCAATGAGCGTAATCATGAGTGAAACAGTTAGCTATAGAATAAGTATGGCAGCCTCGCACTGTCAGTGTAATTCGTGTCAGCTTAAGACCGATTTCACGCACATTACTGAAATAATTATTTGCAAAATATTTGTAAATCTTAAGTGTTTTACTAATAGTATTCAAAAAAAATTAAAATAAGTCATGTTCAGCTGTGTCTTGTTGTATTGTGACTCTTTTCGTCACGTACATTAGTAAACGTCCAGAAATTCGGTCAATTAAAAACGGACACGCTCTTAGAGCAAATGCTCAGTTTATATTGATT
The DNA here is from genome assembly GCA_907165235.1 of Zeuzera pyrina. Classification (NCBI taxonomy): domain Eukaryota; kingdom Metazoa; phylum Arthropoda; class Insecta; order Lepidoptera; family Cossidae; genus Zeuzera; species Zeuzera pyrina. The sequence continues at coordinate 1,060,892 of OU015642.1, read as the reverse complement.
CTCGGTCCTAGGTTTCGAGGGATGGCAGAAGTGAGTTTGACGTGGTGAAACGGGTAGCAGCTAGCAATAAAGCGAACGGTGCTCTGTCCACATTATTAGGCAGTGCGAATATATCTAAGTCCGACAAAATGGCCATTCATAATGTGGTGTTCGTGCCGACTTTACTGTATGGTAATCAGGCTTGAATATAAATAAATAATAACACTCCCGACAATTACACAGATTGTATGAGCCTAACCTAAGCTTGTACTATGGGTACTAGACAATTAACTCTGGGGGAGTTCCCAGTAACACCCAGACTCCAAGCCAATTTAGAAAAGTTCGTTTCCTAAATTGACCTGACCGGGCATCGAACCCAGGACCTTAGCTTGAAAAGCAGACGCATATGCCACTGCGTCAACGGGCCAGTCTATGTCCGAAACCAGGTGAAAGTAAGTTAGATGCAGTAGAAATGCTATCTCTTAGAAATATGTGTGGTGTCACTCTCGTAAACAGGATAAGCAATGAACAGATACGCAGTATAACAAGGTTGGACAATAGTGGTATTGTGAAGATGAAGAAAGGAATGGCTAGATGGTTCAGACGCATAGAAAGAATTTGTTATGAAATATTGATGAAAAAATGTACAGAGCAAAAATGAGTGGTAGCAGATGCTAAGGAAGACTAAGCCTAACTTATAAAGATTAAATAGCCAAAGTGTTAGCTGACGGAACTGTCAAAAGCGCTCGCATACTTAGGCGAAAGTGCGTGAAGAGAATGATGAGATTATAGACAGCGATACTTGGCGCTCCATACTCTCTGACTACTGCTTAAGGAACACAGCGTGAGGATATGTATGTATCTTTGTGCGCCCTAGTCAAAGTCCTGATAGATTTTTTGCGACCTCTGTGGTTACTATATTATTCTCGTAAATGTACTACGTGCCTACGACAACAAAGCGGCTGCCAAGGCCAATATAAATAGCGCCCTTTGTTCGCGAAAGTACAAAAGGTAGATACCACCTCTTTAGATATCAATACCGCCAGTAATTAAAGTTGGAAAGAATATTTAAATTACAAAATTATACCCGATTTCACCAACGCTATCTAAGTTGTCACATAACTATGTACCTCTAGATGAAAAGGACTCCTAAACCGGTTCTTAGATAATAATAAATCTAACGGTAACGGTTCCCTAGTAATGTCACACATAGTTAACTGACGGTTCATTGTTTTCATAGTGAGTATTCGTTTCCAAAAGTTTATCGATAAAGCTATTAGATATTATTGTTTCACTTCTAAGTTTTTATATAATATAATAAATTATTTCCATATTGTTAAAAACTAACACATAAAACTGTTATATAATGTGAGGGTTCGAAAATCGAGTTTCTCAATTTAGGGGATCTTTTAACTACATAGGGGCTCATAACATTTCGTGAACGCAAAATCGTTATTAGCGGTCTCCTATCCTTTTTAGGGGTTCGCTAAGTATTAAGGGGATTTAGGTGAAATCGGGCATAACTCTTTATTTATTGACTTTCACTTTGTGAGAAAATTTAATTAACATCTAACGTTAAAGCACTGCTCACACAAAATGACTTCTCATCGCTTTATAGTATATGTCAATTATTGATTTGTTTAATGTTGCGTTCTAGAAAGTTCCAGAATAGTTAGTCGTAGATTATACAATTATTTAGAACAAGATCGCTCAAAAGGGATAAATATTTATTTTTCCCTTAATTTGAAAAAATAAATGAATAAAAAAGTAAACCTATTTTAAAATAAATGAAAGTAAATAAAAAGTGCGAAAAGTACAAAATAACTATCCTTTACTAATCAAGACAGATACAAAAATAACCTTATAGATACGGTACAAATACCTATATAATTAAACACAGTTATTAATGGACACCTGAGACCGCCTGTAGTTGAGTAATATACCACTTAAATGGTGACCACGCCCAGAGCTGTACACCTCTCCGCTGTCAAACACATTATAATATACCATCCCACGCCCCGCGAGATTTCATTATACTTCCAATCGTTACCTAGAATCTTACTGGTATGTAGTATAAGCGATAGTGATAATGGCTGCACACAGAAGGATTGGTTCTACCACTATTTATTATCTTTTCAATGACTCCCTACCAATGCTAACTCCGGCTGTTCAAGGCTATCGATATAACGACGCTCATTGAGTTACACTGAAAGGCACTTCAGATCCGGACCCGTTACTTTAGGACTTGTACACATTGGTTTATAAGAAAAACATGTTATTGAATTTTTGGGGTTCCATAGCCAAAATGGAAAAATGGCAAAAACAGTCTTTAAAGTTTCGTCATTTCTATTCATTCATCTCTTCTCTATCCATGTCTCTCCTGTCATCTATCCGCCTGTCGTCTATCCATCCGCATGCCAGTTAGTCCCCATGTCCACCTGTTCATCTGTTCACCTGTTGATGTCACAGTCGATTCATTCTGTCATCTATACACCTTTCAAGCTGAAATTTGGGGTACAACGACTGTCCATCTACCCGCCTGTCGGTCTGTCCGCCTGCTCGTTAGTCCACCTTCCCATTAGTTCTCCTGTCCGTTAATCCGCCTACCCGTCTCTCCACCTGCCCGTCTGTCCGCATGTGCATCTGTTCACCTTTCGCCTGTCCATCTATCTATCTGTATATACGTATATACGTTTGTACTCTGTCCGTTTGTTCATCTAAGTATGCCGCAGTCAATTCATTCCATCATCTAATTACATTCTGAGTTGAAATTTAGTACGACAACGTTGAACAACGAAACATTTCCCTTTCCGACCTAAACTATCGAAATGTTATAATTAACTTTTTCTTAAGTAAGCTTTGTTAAAAATACATCTTATTGCGACACTGTAATGTAGTGGTTAAAGTTATAGCTGAAAAAAAAATAGCGGAGCAAATGTTAGAAATTTATTAACTTAAGGTTCCATAGCAATTTCAATAAAGGTATAAGTTTAATTAAAAAAGTCTGAAAAATGAAGTCCAAAGTACCCAGTATTTAATCTTGCTTCTCGTTTCTAGTTTTATCATTAGTCATTCCTTATTTTGAATATTCCTTGGTACATAATCAACACTAAAATTCACAAAATCTTAAAGGTGCCAACAGCAAAGAAGGAGTTAAGTCAATGTGCCTTGACTTACTTTACCAGACTAGCCTAGGCTATAACCTAAAAAATCTGGCACAACAATTGACTCGAAGTTTTATAATAAAAGATTAAAGAGACTTAATGTATTGGAACTGACGGAGCGGTATTATTAGCTAAAATGAAAAATAGTAAGTTCCACTTCGCTGGAAGCTGAAATCCATTTGTTACTCTTACACTTCGATGCATCTGATTACAGTCTAGAACAGACTAAAGATTGAAAATAATAATAATAAAAAAACAGTTTTTGGATACCAATTTTAAAGATACCAATTACCAATGTCCCTATCTCAAGGTAAGTGGGTGTAAGATAATGAAATGAAACAGATGTGTCGTGAGTATTGACGGATTTTTGGCCATTTTCATCTTGGCCAAGTTGAATATAATGATAATGGAGAAATATAAGGAAGCCTGCGTGTGCAAGCGTACTCAATGCACCCTTAGCCAAGTTTCTTTCTTAAAACTCTCATTTTAATGGCGGGATTATTGTGGCTTTAGGGGACGCAAAGTCCGTCATTATACTCTTGGGAGAGATTTGAGAATGTTTCGCGAGGATTTGCCGCATTAATTGTATAATATTGTAGATAAAATATCCATTCAAGTTTTACAATTTTATCCATATTATATCCATACTAATAAGTATAAATAAAAACAGTTAAAATGGAAATAAAGCTGTGTCTGTGTATTAAAGGCTAGCGACCCTCCCCGATTCGCAAGAAGAGATAATTTTTTGAAAATACAAATAGTTTATTTATCAAAATAAATGAATTTCCATTTTACATTTATCCTTAAGGTTATAAACAGGAGAGAAAAATAACAGGATAACAGCAATATCTAATGGACCCCACAGTAGGCACAGCCTGTATCGTGGGGACCTAATTTGGCATTTCGGTAGGCAGTGATGTTACTGTTTGCAATATATTTATCACTTTTGGTTAAACTATATTTTATTACTAAATCTTATTGTATATTATTTTCTTTTTCTTCACTAAATTTTATTCCATTGACTAAGATAAATTTTTCTTATTCAGCCTCTCTCTCTCTGGATATGTGTGTAAATGTCAGTGTGTGTCACTGGGTTTGTGGAGGTAAAGTGAAGTGTCTGTGTAATGAAGAGAGTGTATGTGTGGAGAATGTATGTGTGGGAGTGTCGCGAAAGATGTGAAACCGTGTATACGTACGTGTTTCAGTGATCGTGTATATGTGTCAGCAGGCATGGATGGGTGGAATTAAACTAGCCGTTTCAGTAGGTCTTCTGTTTGTGCATATGTCCTTGACAATAAGAATTGTGTTATTTTTTGTTTGGATGCCTTTATTGTTAGGCTCTTAAAGTTACATACCTTCACGATGCGGTTATAAACGAAGGGAAACATTCGGGCTGGGAATCGACGGGCAAATGCTGTTTTGTAAGATGGGACAGGGACCCTGAATACTCTTTTTTGATGTAGAGTAGTAAATTCTGGCGAGTTCAACACTCCCCTATGCATGGCCAGACAAGTATTTAGGATATAAAGCTGTCGGACGGTTAGGACTTGACTTTCAGCGTAAAGAGAAGCAGTAGGATACCAGAATCATTTCTTGAGCATAACCTTGAGAACTGAACGTTGTGCTCTCTCTAATTCTATCATGGCAGCTAAGTTGGTCCCACCCCAGATGGTTATGCAGTAGCTTAGTAGTGACTCACACAGCGCAGTGTAAACCAGCCTCAATGTTTGTATATCCGCGGCTCTTCTCAATAGCTTCTTTATGTGAATGAATTTTCTGATTCTTTGTGATGTTATGCCTAAGTGATTTAAAAAAATATATATTGATCTATTACCATGCCCAGATATTTAATGTGTTGAACTAGCGGTAGAATAGGACAGTTACAAGAGCTGTTGTCACATCCAGAGTGAATTCTAAGAGAAGTAAAGGATGGAGGTGCTGATGCTTTAGTTTTGTGAAAGCAGATGTATTTGGTCTTTCCGGCATTCAGTGTATGAAGATTTTAGTCTAAGCATTCTTTAATGGGGACCATGCCCTGCTCTGCTTTCTCTAGCGACTCATGCCACGAACTGCCATGAAAGAGAACCACAGTATCATCAACGTAGCATATGACTTCTGTGTCTGTCTTAGTTACATTATGGACATCATTCATATATAGTATGAAGAGAGTGGGTCCTAAAACACTTCCTTGCGGAACGCCGAAATTTATGGACGACTCATCACTAAACTGATCACCAACCTTAAGACATTGTCGTCTGTCTGAGAGGTAACTTCGAAACCATTCCAGCGGCAAGCCTCTTATTCCTAGACGATCCAATTTGTTTAATAGCATTGCCACTGAAATGGTGTCAAAGGCCCTCGCCAGGTCCAGAAAGACTCCAACGGTTTTCTGACCTTTATCTAGAAGTCCCGAAATGTGCCCAATAACATGACTAATAGCGTCTTCTGTTGATCTGCGCCGTCTGAATCCAAACTGTTTTACGGATAGTAGATCGAAGGACTCTAAATAGTGGACGAGGCGATGATTCACAATCTTCTCCAATATTTAGAGAAAACAGAGAGCAATGAAATGGGTCTATAATTTTCTGGTGTACTTTTAGAGCCATTTCTGTGAATAGGCACAACCACCGCCCTTTTCCATTCACTGGAAAAGCAGCCTGTAGATATGCTAATATTGAATAAGTGCGTTAATGGAACAATTATCATTGGTTTTATATTTTTAATTAAGGCGGCGGTATAACCATCAACACCAGCGGCGCTGTCTTTTAACAGTGAAATAGTTTTGTCAACCTCATATATATAAGTTGGTTGCATGTAGAAGCAGTGCGGTGTCGGCGCGACTTTGGCCATACTTGCAACCATTTCTTCCTGTGCCTTATTAAGTGTTGTGAGTAACTTATTAGCAAGTTGTTCTCCCACTGTTGCGAAATAATTATTACAGTGGTTGCGAGAATTACGGGAGTCTCCTGATGTAGCCACAGTAAGATCATAGACGGCGGAAGCTTTTCTAGAGGCATTGCTAATATTCCGAATCACTTTCCATAAATTTTTCGAATTATGCTTGTTATCTTCAAGTTCTTTCTTTTCGTGAGAAGTCTTTAGATTGTGTAATATATTTGTACAGACGTTTCTATACCTTTTGTAAACTATTTCTTTTATAGGATCTTTTAGGTGTTTTCTGAAGTCTAGATGGAGTTTATCGCGGGTTTGCATATATTTTAGAAGGCCTGGTGTAATCCAGGGCTTAAAAATAAATTTGGAACGACTTACTTTTTTTGTCGTTGTGTTGTTACGTACAGCATTGGACACAATTTCATAGAATTTGTTAACGGCAATATTTATATCTTGTGTGTCCGTAACATCCGCCCAGTTTACGCCTCTTAGATCATTTGTAACGCCCTCGAAGTTTATAGTTACAGTTTTCCTCTTTTCCTGTTTTTTACTCGAATGAGAAAGCTTCATTCCCACCATAGACAAGCTATGGTCTGTGATATCGGTATGCCCTACAATGCCTACAGCAGAGTGACTCTTAGCACTAACAAATATGTGATCAAGACAAGTAGTCAGCCTGGTAGGGAGGGAAATTGCAGGGATCATATCAAATTCAGCCAGAAGGCCCAAGTATTCGGAGGCCTTCTTTTCCGTGGGATTTAAAATATCGATATTAATGTCTCCTGCTAAAATCAGGGAAGAGTTGCTTTTTATGGTCATTAGCGTTCGGTGTAGAGACCCGATGAATTCATCCGTTTTTTCAAAGGACGGCGAACGGTATATGCACAATATGGTAAGTGAGTTCTGCAACTCCAAGGCTAGACTTTCAGATTCATCGAGTGTTGGCTCATGCACGTTAGCACACCAGAGCTCCCTAACATACACCACGACACCACCACACTTGTTTAAGTTATGTTTTGTAGTATACACATTATAGCCCGCAATTTGATTCACCGAGTGTGTACATGCCAGCCAACACTCCGTCAGAATGATAACATCAAAAGTGATTGAGATCCTTTTTAACTAATAATGCATCAAAATTACGTTGTATACTTCTAATATTAAGCGTCATAATTTTAAAATTTTGATCTTCTTGTAACACTTCCTTACAATTTTCAATCTGTTCTATCGCCTGGCAGTGGATTATAAAAGAATTGTCAATGTCTTTAACAGTGTCAATATTTGGAGTAGCCATTTGGAAGCCGAAATATAGTTGAAACGTAAATAAACGTTCAAATATAATGCTAATTGTTTTTTTAGGCGATATTTAAATTCAATTATAAAGTTATCACAAGTAGGAAGCGGACGACACATGCACAGCGAAAAATAATATATCCGTCTTTTACAAGAGTCATGATATTTCAATAATGCTTGAACAATTAATAATCTAGTGCAGTGAATTTCAGAAGCAACAGAGCAGAGGTGGCGTGTTACGTGTAAGACCGTGGTGTAGTTATTTGTTATGTTGGCAGATGTATGTTGTTGAGCTAATAGTGTAATGTTCGAATATGTGTGTTTCGTGTGCACCTGCTGAAAATACGTTAAGTAAGTGTGTTTCTTATGTAATAGTAGAAAGTGTGTTAAGAGAGGAGTATAAGGTAAGCAAAGTATTACAAACGTTGCAATAATACATAGACAATAAAAACAGAACTGTAATAAAATATAGCTCATGTTAGTGGCTGATAATATAACTTTCTATAAGAGAAAGAATTTTTGAAATTGGTTTAATAGTTTTTGAGTTCATCCATTACATACGAACAAACAAATTTAACCTCTTTATAATATTAGTATAAAAATAGGATGTAGACATATGATAGATGGATGTTTATTAAAAATTGTCTAGTGTGAGTTAAACTAACCTGCGATATTTTTATTTATATTAGTTCAAATAAACCTGTACTGAGAAGAATCGAACTCAATCGGGTATCATTTTTTCAAGATCATTTTACAATATCTTAAAAACTACGTACAACATTAAAAAAATCTGTAAATACATGTACAAAGAGGATTATTCCCAGATTACGATAATGTCAACAATGAAATCGTTAAATTTACATAGTTTTGCCCGCAATCATGAAATTAAGAAAAGGAGCCTATATCCTTCCCCTAGGTTTAACATATTATATCTCCATTCCAAATTTCATCAAAATCGGTATAATGGTTTAGCCGTGTAAGCCAACCATAAAGACAGACTTTCGTATTTATAATATTAGTTTGGAAGTATGGATTATTTTGGAACCAATTTCTTTTAATAATATTTAATATCTACTTGCCTGAAACTGCTTTGGAACCTTAAGTTCAAGACACGCTCTTAGCCAGATTTTTTTAAATATCTACTCCAAGCAATACACTAGTTGTGTGATACCCAACAAGCACTAGACATGTACTACGGGTGCTATACAAAGAATTGGGGAAAACATCTGAAGACCCAAATTCAATTGAGGTAACTAGGCATGAAGCTTGGAGTTCTCGGCTAATAGGTAGTATATATATGTATATAAGGCAGATCCCACTAATGATTGTGTATATTATATATTACAGATTGTTAGTCGACAGAAATGACAAAACATTGGTATACTTTGGCGAAGGTATGAAAGAGAATGACGTGTCCGTACTTAGTACTTACTCGGCAATATTTAAGAGGGTATCAATACATGCCAAAGCAATTTTATTGCGAATAAAATTAGAAAATCAGATAACGCAGTAAAGGCTACATGGAACACCATTAACAACGAAGTCGGTAGTAAACAAAAAAAAAAAAATTAAACCTTAAAAAAAAAAACACTGAACAGTATAAAATAACTATCCTTTACTTATTAAAACCTAAGTACAATTAAAATAACTTTATAAATACGATACACATACCTAAATAATTAAATTTTACAGTTACTGATGTCGGTGCCAAGCCCACCAAACTAATAGACTTTCTGTTGTTGCACATTGATTTGGCACCGACTTCAATAACTGTCAAATTTAATATTATATAGGTATGTGTATATCGTATTTATAGTTATTTTAATTGTACTTGGGTTTTGATTAGTAAAGGATAGTTATTTTATACTTTTCAGTGTTTTTTTTGAAGGCGGTTTAATTTTTTTAATATTTTTTTTATTTCACCCTTTTGAGTGGTCTTGACCTAAATAAATATCTAGGGCAGGTCTGCAATTAACTTCATTCTAATTCCGGAGCGCAACGATAAACAAGAGAATCATCAATATAAATAAAAGTTATAACCAGGTCGTGTTATCTAGTGTATTTTCGAAGTCCAAGCTCGAATATCGGTGAAATTTAAATGGAACCACGTCTGAAGTATTACCTACTAAACGTAAGAAGAATTTTCGCAATCGGTTCATAAATGACGGAGTTATAAAGTAACAAACATACAAAAAAAAACAAAAAAAAACAACATACCGACGAATTGAGAACCTCCTCCTTTTTTTGAAATCGGTTAGAAACAGATATTTTTATTATTAATACAAATTGATAATAAAATTGTTACAAATAAAATTGAGGTTGCTAACGCTTTTGAAAATTGTTTTTCAAATGTACCCGTAAAAATTACTAGTGGTCTAGGAACGTCTTCGCATACAGCAGAGACGTTTTTGAGCAAAAATATTGGAAAATGGTTTTTTTGTTTACAATTTAGGTACACATCTTCACTTGAGATAGAAAGGACTTTCGGGCAATTAAATAAAAATAAATGTGAAGATTTATGGGGACTATCAGTTCATATAATAACTAATGTAATACCTATATTATCGCCAAATTTGGTAGATATATTTAATAAATGTGTCGATCAAGGGGTATTTCCCAATTTAATCAAACACAGTAAAATGATTCCATTATTTAAATCAGGCTGTATGTTAAATCCAACAAATTATCGCCCGGTGTCAATATTGCCAGCGTTGAGTAAAATATTCGAAAAAATAATACTCAAGGAAATGCTGGCACATTTTAACATTCACGGGTTACTTCATAGTCAACAATACGGGTTCACGAGAAGGCGGTCAACAAATCATGCGGGAGCAAGCTTGATCAGGACTATATTTCAGGCTTCGGAGGGGTCCCAAGATGCTATTGGTGTTTTTATGATCTTTCCAAAGCTTTTGATTGTGTTAGACATGAAACTTTAATTTGCAAGCTTATATACTATGAAATACGTGATAACGCTCTCGATCTCGTGATTTTGTTATCTGACCGGGATCAAAAAGTGAGAGTTAATGGAGTTTTGTCTGTCAGTTCAAAATTAAAAATGGGCATTCCCCAAGGATCAATTTTGGGACCTTTCCTGTTTTTGGTTTATATCAATGATCTCCCATTTATGTTCAGCGACTTATGTGAAACAGTATTAGCTGATGACACCTCATTGTTAATTGAAACTAGACAGAAAGGATCTAGATATTGCTTGGGTCAACAGGATCCTAACATATGTCTCGAGATGGTTCGCTGCCAATAATTTTCTACTGAATGCGCAAAATACTTAATGCATTACATTTTAAACTTTCCCTTTCTAATGTACCCAGAATCCATGATAAAATAGAACTGGGTGGGAAACAACTGGTTAAGTCAGCCAGTTTTCTTGGTTTAACAGTAGACAACAAGTTATAGTGGGCGGACCATATCGGGGCATTAGCTAGTAAGCACGGTTCCGTGGTATATGCAATTAGATACATCAGACAAATGACTCATGTGGATACGGCAAGTGTGTACTTTGCATATTTTCAGTCTAACGATACGGTTTTATGCTGTGGGGCTCAACGGCGAATGTGAATTGCATTTTTTTTTTTTTTACAAAAAAGAGCAATACGTGCCATCTAATGCAAGAGAATCACTTAAAGATCGTTTTAAAGACATCGATGTCCTCACCTTACCGTCCTTCACGCTTATTACGTAACTTATAGACAGCGACTGACAATATCGCGCGATATCTGCTGTCAAAACGAGAATTTGTGTAATTTAATTCGTATACTGGCGTTATAAAATGCAATGCTTAGCGCTCCACTCTCTGCCTACTCTGTTAGGGATACAGCGTTAATATATGTAAGTATATATGCAAAACATTCAACTAGCTACTCACAACTATTTACAAGAATTTTTAAAGAAGTCATTTAAAAAAGCAAAAATATATTAATATGAAAGGTGTATTCATTATGAAAGCGTTTGTTATTATGTGCATGAGATTATTATTCATCTTTTTCCTTACGGAGTCGAATCCATACATCTAACCAGTTTGATCCTATGAGGATACCCGATTTATCTCAGTTATTTCCATGTTATAGATTATTTTCTTATAAGAACTATTATTGGTGTTTAAGGTCATAACAGCGAGGACTGAAAAGATATCAGCCGACATCCGACAGGTATTAAATTCAAGGCTGTTTTGCCTAAAAATATATACGGGTAAACGAAATATGACCATAGAGCAATGTTTTTCACGACTAAAAAATTAAAATTCGGTTACAGATCTAAAAAAAATTATTTTTCCGTTAGGTTCAATGTAACTCCAAGGTGGTCCCATTTAAATTTCTCTAATAATGGAGCTTGGGCTTCGAAGATACCAAATAACGCTGCTTATAATATAAATACCTACATAATCAAATTTTTCAGTTATTGAAGTCAGTGCTAAATCAATGTGCTACAACAGAAGGTCTACTAGTTTTATAGGCTTGGCACCGACTTCAGTAACTCTCAAATTTCATTTATAAAGTTATTTTTGTACTTAAGCTTTTATTTATTATTAATTAGTATAGAATAGGTATTTTGTACTTTTCAGTGTTCCTTTTTATTAAATCTGTTTAATTTTTTCTTATGAAGATTTCTTATTTGCAAACGTCTGCTTTCAAGCCTTCGAGCGTCTGTCTTCAAACGCCTCCCCATTTTCTCGTTATTTATTCAAAATATCACTGTTTTGAAATAAAGACTAAATGTTGCTCCAACGTAAGCTCTACACTTTTCTGTAGAGCTATACGGAGCTATGTTGGTATTAATGAAGGTGTGTTGTAGAACGCGGGCAAGCATGAAGCGTGTACCGGAAGCTAATTATCTAGAACAAGTCGCAAACTAAGGTTTGTGATTATTATTATTAATTAAATGTTCTTTTATTGTGAGCCGCTTAGGTAAAATCTGGCCAGAAATATATTACACTACTGGTCGGTCCCGGCTTAGCCCGAGTTGAATACATAACACATAGCCTATGTTTATCTGGAACAATTTGTCTTTCAAGTAATGAAAGATTTTTTAAATAATAATAATAATACTCCAGACAATTACACAGATTGTGTGACCCCAAACTAAACAATAAGCTTGTACTATGGGTACCACACAATGAACTCTGGGGGAGATCCCAGTAACACCCAGACTCCAAGCCAATTTAGAAAAGTTCGTTTCCTAAATTGGCCTGACCGGGGATCGAACCCGGTACCCTAGCTTGGAAAGCAGATGCATAAGCCACTGCACCAACGGGCCAGAAATAAGTGCAGTAGTTTCAGTAATTAGCCTCCGCAAGTAAACAAACTTATAAAATCCACACACTTATTATCTAACTTGAAGTCAACATGCGACAGCCAAATATCGCACGATATCTGCTGTCAAAACGAGAATTTGTATAATTTAATTTGGATAGTGGCGCTAAATCTATCGCGAAAGGTGCATTTTACGACTGTGGCACAATAAACACGCCATCGTCATATATAATATCAGTTTTTTATTATAATTAGTCACCGGTCGCGTAATGATCGCGTGGCTGTCGCTGTCTGAAAATTATTAGGTTATAACCCCGCCCCTCTCTCTCTCTTTATAATATTAAGTGTAGATAAGGATTATCGTCTCGTAACGTTTAGTATATTATACAATATAATGCGCAGGCAATGTGACCGATATGAGTAATGACTAATCGAATCGGACAATGCATTGAATTACAATTTTTTAGCATATAATTTGGTAATTTTAAATAATTGACATTAGTTGGGCAATTTGATAATTTAGCCTCCTACTTCTAGCAAAAGACGAAAGCAGGAGAGGAGCAAATGTGATCTAAACCATTCATATACGCATCTTTGCACCATGATTAATCACGGTTACATGCACTCGTATCTGAAACTTGGTATTCAGCAATTTAGATTATTGCTATGAACACTCCTGATTACTCATGAATTTTCCATAACATTTTGGGCCGTTTAAAATTGTATTCATATGCTATAGAAAATATTGGCCACTTAGGAAAAGTTAATATTTATTTAATAATTATAACTGTATTTATTGCAAGTCTGCAGCTCAAACTGTACGAACACAATCATTGTTAGATAACAGATAAAAACATGAAGTTAAGATAACGTTAAATAATATCGTAGATTCCTTTACATTATGTTACATATCTTGTAATGTAACACTATTTTGTAGGAACGGTGATTTGAATTCGTGATTACGAGTTAAAATTCATTATGCTAAATAAAATATTTTTTCCAGAAATAATTAATTTATTATCCTTAAAATATTATCTATAACTAATCTATAACTAATTAATAACAATATTAAAACAAAATTACATTATCTACAAACATACAGTATAAAAAAAATGATATATAGACAGATTCTGAATTAATTAATAAAAGTTTGACTCGTATATAGTGAATTCGAGCAATAGACGCACGGTAGCTACACCGCGATGCGTTCGTAACATTCATTCTCGAAGAGAACGAATAACGTTCATTCCACTAAAATTATTTTTTTCTGCTCAGCAGCGCTCACTCGACTTAGTTGTTCTAAGTACAATATTAATAGAAAAACTATTCAGCTATTATAATATACCTAATATTTGTAATTTTCTCCAACCTACTATCGTTTTGGTGACAATTTTTCTTAATTTATAATAACTGTAACAGTCTAAATGATACAATATAATTGTGAATCGAGTGTGATCCCGTACCGGGAACTCCGTTGGGATTAGTCTCTGTCCCTTCTACCTACATCGCAAACACCAACATGAATCACCAACCAACAAGCATCAACAATCTACCTACAGCGCGGCTGTACGGGTTGCAACATCCGGCCAGACCCAGACTAAGAGGACAAAGAGAGTACGGTGTCGCGAAAGGACGGTGACCGCAGTACATCCAAACTTATCGCTAGCCTGATCCACGACCCGGTTATTTTTATTTTCAAATTATGACTTAATTATTTCTTAAAATAAATGTAACTAATTTTTGTCTTGACTTAATTTTTTTTTTTAATTGAATTTTTTTTAACCTAATTTTTCTTAATATACTTATTTTGCTCCCTCAAGCTCCCCTAAGGAGCAGGAGGTGACAATCTAAACAAAATAATAACTACATAAGTAATTCATCTGAATTCATATTGTTGCGGCAATAAAAATATGAAAAGTTTTTGATTTGTTTCCGTATACCTTGAGTATTAATTGGTCTTAATTAAATAACCATCTCATCTGTATATTTCTTCAGGTAATTAATCACTCATTCAAAAATTGCGAGTGCTTTGGCATTTTCATCAGCTAACACTGGCTGTTTGATCTTCATAAGTCAGCCTTTGTCTTCCTTGACTTCTGCTACCACTCACTCTCACTGTACATTTTTTTCATCATCTTTCATCACAAATTCTTTCTATGTGTCCGAAGCATAAGCTTAGATATGGACACTCATTCCTTATTTTTACAAGAACACTTCATAGCACTCTATCGTATTGCGTATCTCTCCATTGCGTGTTTCGTCTGTGACTGACCTGTGACCATTGAATTACACTAGAACAGGGTTCCCAGATTTGAAAAACAAAATTATGTGATCTGGGCTGCAAAATTATAACCCAGCCCTGAAAATCATAGTACGCTGTACGAAAATTGAAATCACGAGTTTCTGGGTCCAAAAAAAAACAACATTATTCGAATCGGTTCTGCAATTAAGGCCCTTTGGACCGCTAAAGTACGAGGATATGGGATTTTACTGAATTTGGGTACAATTTTCCGGTTAACTAAGTAAATTATACAAAAACCACAAGTTGAAATAAGTAGGCCATTCTTTTTATACAATTCTATTGATTGAAACTTTTAAAATTCATAGTAGAACATACTGAATAACTTTTTTTTCTCAAAGAAGGTTTTTCGCGTTTACGCAGTACGCGAATTAATTGATTTTCAAGGAGTCCGCAAGGGTTATTTAATCAAGTTACACACAAATTTTAAGTTGAAAGTATAGTTCGTTCTCTCGATTACAATTTGATAAGCAAAAAATTTTAAAATTCACAGAAAAGCATAGTGAAAACATTTTTTTTCTCTGAGATGAATCACCAAAGAACAAGTAATTGCTGACTGTTGAGTGTCATGTTCGGGCTAAGCAAGCAAAATATACACAACTAAAAATTACAGTAAATAGATCATTCTTTTATCTATAGCCTGATATGTAGCAAGTTTTAAAATTCGTAGTAAAACATAATGAAATTTTTTTTTCTGACAAGAATCGTACAGTACTTACGGGCTAACTAAGCAAATTGCACCCAATCCGTAAGTCAAAATAAATTGATGTCTTTTGTCTACAATTTCATGGATTGCAAATATTGAATATCATAGCGGAACATATGGGGAGCGGTTGCGTAAATTATAAATTTAAAAATTATAGTACAATCACGTCACAGCTACTTTTAGATGTACATAGTACATAGACTAAGAATTATGTCTGTACTATAATTATGTGACGTCTGGTAACCCTACTCTAGAACAATACTTATTATGCCGTCACTCCGAATGGGCAATACCTGTTCACGACGTTTTATTTTTACAAAATTATATTAAAATAAGTTTCATTCATTAAAAATCCATTTTAAATGTGTATATTATTCTAATATTAAATTGAGCATCAATTTTTAATTACTTATTACAAAGGCATTATACAAGTGCTTATATAATTAAATGAAGTAAAATACGCTACGTTAATACGCGCGTCGAATTGAAAGTGAGCTATGTGTGGTCCACAGATTAAGTAATTGTAGCAAGCTACAGATGCGACAGTCACTTTGTCGTAATGGCGTCGTAATGGTATTTCGTTTTGGCGCTACTATCGCCTATTTTTTTTGACAACCTTACTATACGTACGTTACAATACGTTTTATATATCTTTATGTAGGTATACTTAGGCGAAAATGTTTGAGGAGAATGATGAGATTTGAGGAAGCGAAAGAAGTATGTAAGGACCGCGACGCTTGGCGCTCCGTCCTCTCTGACTACCCCATTAGAGATACAGCGTAAAGATATTTATGTATATATGTATGTAGGTATATTCTAATGATTCCAAAAAACCACCAACGCAGTGGTTTAGGGGATTTAGGGGATTATTTACATCAAATAACAGAGGAGAATAGGCATTTGAGGTTCCCAACTGAAGCATGAAATCAAAGAAAACACAAGGTCAACCAAAACTCAAATCAAAATAGAAAAGTAGCCCGAGTCTGAGTATGAGTCGGACTGACAGCACACTGACAAGCAATTGACTTTGAAGGCGGAGAGTCAAGACGGCAGAAGCGATTACAGCGCCAATACAACTCATTCGGAACTAAAAGTGTCGCGGTTTGTTCCCCGAGCCTTAATTGAACAGAACATAGTGATTGTTTCGAACACTTATGATCTTCTTACATTACGATACACATAAGTTATGATACTTCAGTCTAGTAGAAATTGAATAATTTTTCGCAACAAAAGGTTCATACATTTCGCTACTCAAAATCAAGAAAATTTCGTCATCCCTAGCACACACTGCTAGGAAATAGATGTCTTTAATTATGTCGAGTGATTTCATTGACGAAGAAGCACTTGCACTCTTTCTTTTTTATAGAGACAGAAGACGTCTACGGAAAAAAAAATACACTGGACTCATCCTTCTATTGATAGAAATATAAGTTGTAGAGATTGATCTATCTTTTGTATACATAATGTTTTTAGTAATGTATACATAAATAACGTATATATGATAACAATAATAATATTCGATTTCTAATTGTTTAATTCACGCTCCGCCGTCATTTTCACGAGATTCGTAAGACTCGCAGGTGACACACTTGGGTATCGCGAGACTAATTGCGGACGCACAGGATACTAATAGCGAAGTGTGCGAGTCACCATTCATATCTACGTTAGACCATTAGGCTGGAATCAGTTAAAACGTGTTACTAACGAAGCAACAAATTTAGCAAACATTGTGCCCTCTGTTGACGATCTAAATATCATATATGAGAGTTTATTGCAAAATTTAACCGATATATTCAATATAAATTGTCCATAGAAGAAAAAATAATTACTAACAACAAGTTACATTTCTCTGATTGGGCAACGAAAGGCATTAGAAAAAGTAGGAACAGACTTTATGAGTTGTATGACAAAAAATCATACACGTCAGATGAAAACTTTCATCACTATGTCCCCAAATATTCAAAAATATTAAAAAAGGTATCTAACAACGCGAAATCAATCCATATCGCCAATAAAATTAGTAAGGCAGATAATACAGTAACAGCAATATGGAACACTATAACCACAGAAATAAGTAAACAAAATAAGAAAAACGAAGATCTCTCACTATGCATTGATAATAAAATTGTTGCGAATGAAAAACAAGTTATCTAATCTTTTCGTTATTTTTTTTTTATTGCATCTATAAAAGTTACTAGTGGTCTAGTATCCTCTGCATATGCAGCACGGGCACTCTTAAGCCCAAAATAGGAAAGTGGTTCTCTAGTTTTCAGTTCAGGCATACGTTTTCATTTGAGAAGAAAAAACTTTTAAACAATTAAAAAAAAGAAAAGTGAAGATTTGTGGGGACTATCAGTTCATGTACTGGCTAATATAATGCCAATAGTAACACCGATTTTAGTTAATACATTTAATAAATGTGTTGATCAGGGTGTGTTTCCCGATTTGATGAAGCATAGTGAAATTAAACCAATATTTAAATTGGGTTGCAAGTCACATCCTATAAACTACCGCCCGGTGTCGATATTGCTAGCGTTGAGTAAAACATTCGAAAAAACAATGCTCAACAAAATGTTGGCACATTTGAACATTTGCAAGATATTTCATGGTCAACAGTACGGTTTCACGAGAGGGCGGTCAACAACATATGCGGGAGCAAGCTTGGTCTTATGTACTAGAGGCTTAGGAGCGGTCACGAGATGCCATTGGCGTGTTTTGTGATCTTTCCAAAGCTTTTGATTGTGTTTGTCACAAAACTTTAATTTACAAGCTGAAATATGTATTATGGAATACGCGATTAAGCTCTCGATCTCGTGATTTCATATCTGGCTGACCGAGAACAAAAAGTAAGTGTAAATGGGGTTACATCTGTCGGATCTAAATTAAAGATGGGCATTCCACAAGGATCAATCTGAGGACCTTTCCTGTTGTTGGTTTATATTAATGATTTCCTATTTATGCTTAAAGGCCTATGTGATGTAATATTATTTGCTGATGATGACTGTTGTTTAAAGTAAATAGAAATGACATAGATATTAGCGGACATAATAGGACCTTGACAGATGTCTCGAGATGGTTCGGTGCTAATAATTTACTAATGAATGCACAAAAAACCAATTGTGTCAAGTTTTCCCTATCCAATATACCCAGAATACATAATAAATTAGAACTGGGTGGGAAACAATTAGAATTAGCGAAATCAACTACTTTTCTTGGTTTAACAGTAGATAGTAAGTTACAGTGGGTGGACCATATCGGGGTTTTGGCTAATAAGCTCAGTACGGCAATATGCTATTAGACGCATTAGACAGTTGACAGATGTGGCCACGGCTAGGCTGGTGTACTTTACATATTTCCATAGCCTTATGTCTTATGGCCTACTACTGTGGGGATCAGCGGCGCATATGAATTCTATCTTTATTTGACAAAAGAGGATAGGACATCTACAGTATGCACGAAAGCGCTGAGAGACCGTTTTAAAGACATTGATGTACTCACCTTATCCTCGTTATACATTTATGAAAACATAATGTACACTAAAAAAAATATAGATCTCTTTTGAAAGAGATAGTTTTCATACCATTAGGAAAGGTGTTACTAATGGAATGAAAACTAAATTAACAGAAAAGCAATTTAGACTTGTTATTAAACGCTCACTGATTGGAAAAGCAGACTACAAAGTTAGCGATTTCATTGAAGAAAAAACAATAGTCTGGAAATAATCTTCTCTGCAACCGCATTTACTGGTTTTATGAATATTGTATTTTAAATGACTATTGTAGAATGATGTTGAAAAAATGATACCTGGCTGAGTTTCTTGTCGGTTCTTCTCAGTGTTCAGGTTTTCCTTTCGAACCGAACTAAAGTGGATTTGACGTTTACTTGAATAAATTGATTTGACTTTGACTTTTTGTGAGATACTCCGTGGCGACTCAATCTCGAGACTGGTGTAGGACACTAGTCGTCTATAAGTATAGTAATATAGGAAGGGCCTTGTGCCCGATTTCACCAAAGTTCTCTAATACTTAACGAACCCCTAAAAGATGATAGGGATCCGCTAACAATGATTTTGTGTTTCACGAAACGTTAGGATCCCCTATGTAACTACATCCCAAAAGATCCCCTAAATTTAGAAACTCGATTTTGAACTTGTAACACTAAGTGACAGTTTTGTGTTAGTTTTTAACAATACGGAGAATAATTTATAATATTATATAGAAAGCAAGAAGTGAAACAACAATATCAATTTTATCGATAAACTTTTGGAAACGAATAGGACTGGAAACAATGCGGAAAGTTTGCTATGCAATTGCATACACTTAAAAAAGTTTGAATTAGACTTGCTGGTTACCGCGTGACAAAGACACAATGTTGAAGCAATCAGATTGATTTGTGTTCGAGTTATTCAGATATGATACTCCATCTTATTACAAGGCAATACGCAAGATACACAAAAATTGGTAACATAAATAAAAATTTAATACTCACTAAAATTCACATGATTGCAGCAATATTCCCAAACACTGAACATTTTGTTGTTGTTCTATTTGAGACAGCAGCTTTTAATCATTAATTGTCAAAAGCTTGCCTCATCATATTTTGACTCGACAACTTAGGATCAAAGAAAAATCAAGCTTGTAGCAACTTTTTATGCTACCTGGGATAAAACGTCATATAATGTTACTGTCAAACGTATGTTTTTTTTTCTCTTTCTTCATGCCATGGCGCACAGATTAGCGCATTTGCCAATGTCACGTATTATATTAATATAGTAGAAACGTTATCGTAAAACACCTCTAGTAAAGTGATAGTAAACTTTACTGAAGTTTTATAGGACTTTTTGCAAGAGCGCGAGAACTTCGGCTACACATATTTATTTAGTCTTACTTCAATCTTTTCACTTAAACAGAACTTTAAAACACAATATACTATCACTTTTGTACTTTAATACTCCCAAAAATGTAAACAATAGAAAATTTAAATAATATGACAACCTCACTTCTCCCGTTCCCGGCAAAAAGTCCATATAAATGTTCCAACGGTTCCCTAGTCCCTTTGACATTACTAGAGAACCGTTAGATTGGTGAAAACGAATATTATCTAAGAACCGGTTCAGGGCTCCTTTTAATCTAGGGCGTAACATAGTTATATTACGACTTAGATAGCGTTGGGGAAATCGGGCATTATCTAGTAAGTATTACATTAATACCGGTATCGTTGCCTATGACGTAATATTGTGATTACACTAATATGAGATAGGTACATATTATGTATATAATGTATCATCACAAAATTTCACTTTGATCTGCACCTCATTATTATTTGCATTATACGAATAACTGAGAGGCTTCCGTATTGGGATCAACAATATTTATTTCATGGGTAACAAAGATAACTTTTTATTCCAAAGTAAATCTCAAAAAAGTTTCAAAGCTTAAAAAATCTCTAGCTTCTCATCATTTAATCACTTATCTATACCTACTAATATTATAAAGAGGTAAATTTTGCTTGTTTGTATGTAATGGATAAACTCAAAAACTACTGAACCCATTTCAAAAATTCTTTCACCTGTATAAAGCTACATTATCAGTTAGTAACATGGGCTGTATTTTTTTTTATTCTGCCCGCGCGAAGCCGCGTGGGGTGCAAACCCATTTCAAAAATTCTTTCACCTATAGAAAGCTACATTATCAGCGAGTAACATGGGGTGTATTTTTTTTTAATTCTACCCGCGCGAAACCGGCGTGGGTTGCAAGTCTCTGATCATTTTGTAACATTTCATTGGTAAGAGTAAAATTACAATAGGTTTCCTTCGTACTAATGAGGCTGAATATAAATCTATTTTAGGTTTTGTGACGTATTTGTTAAGCAGCTGCCAAGCGATAGTCGAATGGAGGTAGTCAGATATAGTTTAATTCTAACCGCCGCCATCTGTTGTCAGATAGAAGTAGTCTAGTGCGATCGGAATTAGTATGTCTTTAGTTGTATCCGCGAATGGTCATGTTTATTTTTAATCGAAGTTAATTTAGTGGACGCAGTATGTGTGCTTTTAACTTTGAGAAACAGAATTATTTCTGTAATTATTTGACTCAAAATAACGTGTAAACGAAAATGTCACATATCTCGAAAACTATGAAAGTTAATACATACATACATACATATATATCCTCACGCTGTATCTCTAACGTGGCAGAGAGGACGGAGCGCCAAGTAACTTAATATCATAAACAAACCAATTTTCATTGAAGTGTATCGATTTCCACAATCACTATTGTAATACCGCAATAGTGGCTGTAATAATAGTGAAAAATTCCGAAAACATTTATTCCCCAAAGTGTAAAAGTTAGAGAGGCAGCATACACTATTTGCGACTTATGCGGTTATGAGGCGCATACATATCACACCAACTTGACTTAAATAAAAAAGTGAAACCTCTATGTCATTTTTGAAGATTGATCTAGAGATACCTCATCCCGCACGCTTGTGTGCGCTGCTTAATTATTTTATTTTTTTTCTTTTGTTTCCAGAAAATTACTAAAATTGTTCTTCCCACACCTCCCCATATTTACATCTATAGAATGCCATCCTTAACTTATTATTTCGTAATTTCACTACATCATTGCACAGCAGATCATAGAAAACACTGCTTTTATACAGTGCCAATGTCTGAGTAAAATGGCTGTGCC
Organism: Zeuzera pyrina; assembly: GCA_907165235.1. Taxonomy (NCBI): domain Eukaryota; kingdom Metazoa; phylum Arthropoda; class Insecta; order Lepidoptera; family Cossidae; genus Zeuzera; species Zeuzera pyrina. Next base: position 1,038,606 of record OU015642.1, on the reverse strand, counting down.
ATACGGACAGATAGACGGACAAGCCGAATTACAAGGGTTCCGTTTTTTGACATTTGGCTACGGAACGCTTAAAATGCCTCATATTGAGTTTAGTTAAATAAATAATGACTAATGAGATGAACTTTAGTGTCTACATCTCAAGTTGATTTCTAGCTGCCTTATTAAGTAAGCAGGATCCCATTTTCGAATTCATTCGATAGTTTTTCAACAATGTTCGAAAAAATAACGTAGGTCGATATATTTAGAAAAGATCAGTAAGGTTACCCATTATAGTTACTACTGTCTGTCCGTATGTTTGTACACAAATCATGCGAAAACAAGTGCAGGAAATTGAACGAGATTTTGGTGTATATTTTATCGTGATCCGCCCTCGAAATTTGAGATCTAAGCTGACCTCTTTTTAACTAATAGCCGAGTCCTACATCTAAACTGGGTTCAACTTATGTTTACAAATTACAATAGATTCCATAACTACATCTATTTTTGAAATTCATAGGCATTGGCTTGATTCCATAAATTGCATAAGAAATCTAATTTTATGTAATGTACAATAGATGGCGATGGAATCGAATTAATACCATAAAGTATAGTACACTAATACGCACATTCCGTAGCTTTTCATTTATTTTTCATGAAATGAAACGCTGTATTAATAACACCTTGGGCAAAGTTAATCATTATTATTGTAAAACTAATAAGAAAGATGTGATGAATTCCTAAAATGTTTAGCTTTTCCGCTCAAACTCCAAAAACCACCAATCGACACGTGTTTCGCCTCTCAACGAAGCATCCTCATGATATTCCAGAGATTGGAGTCGGTTAGCTAATCAGCTCCGAATGTTTAACTAAAGTGCTAAATTATAAATAACATAACATAACACAACTTCACGCTGTATCCCCAAAAAATATAAATAAAAAATCAGCTAAAGATTTTAAGAATTCATCACATGAAATGAATTTCCTCAAAGTAACACCTGAGTCTATACAATAATAAAGATATCTTCTACACCTACATATGTATAAACAACCATGATGTACTGATCGAATGACGAAATGATTAAGGTATCAACGCTGTGCCGAAATACCTAGGTCTAGAAATTAGAAATTTTGTACAGAGATTTCTTATAATAAATGTTTTATGCAAGTAAATAAAGATATTTATGAAAATTCGTGCTTTAACAGTAAGGTTTAAAAAACGGTGTCATAGTTAGTATGAGAGAAATGAAACTTTTCCTAGAAATAACTTCGAAGAATCTATCAAATAATTCGACATTTACCCCTAAGAGGGTTAAAAAGGGTGTTAAAGTACCTAAGTTTATAGGAAAAAATAAGAACTTAATAAATATTTTAAATAAGTTTTATTTTAAACCAGCAGTGCCTCGCCGTTTCACCTGCGTTAAATTTAGTATTTTTCCGGTATAAAATGTAGCCTAGATTACTATCTGAAAAGTCCTATATCTGCCAATGAAAGTGCTATCAAAATCTCTACAGCCGAGACAGAAAAGGCAGACAGACAAAAATAAAAAAAAACCGTGTTTAGATTTTGGTTCTTTTATTTCCAATTCACAGAGGCACTTCAGTTTTATTTATATGTAAATAAATATAGATGTAAGCGCATAGATTTTTTTTTCCAACTTTGTCTAAAATCGCGGCTTATAGAACCCATAATATAATTAGTCCGACATTTATGATGACGATATTATGTCCGACATGCTCATGGCCGAGTTTTTTTTGTAATCTATGCAAACGAAGTCACAAGCCAAAATTAAATTAATATTATTGTTTGTACAATTATTTCTACACTCACGCAATTTTATTATAAATGATTTGCGTTTTCATATCGCGCTATCAGAACCTCCATCTAGTTTGACCCGTGTTTCGCTTAGGAAATTGTTATTTTTATTAGATTGAGGGTAGTTTTGCCTCACGACATTTACCCTTTATTGAGGCTAAGGGTTGACCGGCTTGCATCTGATAAGATTTAACAGTTAAAGTTTATTTGGGTAAAGCACCTAGTTTATTTTAATTACAGGTCGCAACGTACCTACTACTAAAGGCTAATTTCAGTATGTTTCTCAGACCTTTTGCTTTGTCAGTTTAAAAATTAGCGGAAGAGAGTAGGGTTGACAGATAGCCGGAAAAACCTGGAAAGCTTCGGAATTTTATTTCTTGTCCCGTGTTCCGTAACTATATAGGTATTGAAGTTCAAAATATTCGTTTTATACTGATTGCTGTCTGATATATATCTTGTGAAAAAAAATGTTTCACCGATCTCTTCACGTCTTCTTCAAAAAAAAGTTAGATACCTATACAAATTCCTGATTTTTACAATAGTTCAAATTTAATTATTGACGAGAAGTGTCGCAATTTTATTCAACGCTCGCTCAGTCCTCTGTGACTACCTCGTTAGGGATACAGCGTGAAGATATGTATGTATGTACATATTCATAAACTTCATAATTAATCTCAGACGCCATATACCGTACAGCAACGGTGAGGCAAATCAGATAAGCTGACTCCTGTAGATACGGCACACATTTATTATCAGATAGGCTGATCGGACGCTACTGACGCTGACGTAATACAGGAGAGGCTGTTTGAAATTATAGTCTTTGAAAATATTTGGAAAACAATTAATTTTTCATTTTTTCCTTTTTAGTGACGTAATGAATAATATTGCGAGCTATTAATTTATTTTCCAGTATAACTAGAAATGTGAAGGAAAGGATAGGTTTTGATTTGGCAACCTTAGAGGTCAGGCTCTGACCAAGACATTCAAAGCAAAATATCTAATTACAGAAGAATTAAAATCTAGAGGTTTAAAACATTTCTACTGCATTCAGTTCTATATAATGAGATGACTCCACGAGGTAAATAAAAAACATCTCATAATTTTGATAGTCCACTTTTGGCTCTGGGAGGAGAGTCCTAAAAGTTGTTTACAAACATCTGAAGAAAAATCTGACGGCATTTGGATTTGTGAATGATCTTACAAAGTTTCCGTTTTCACTTTTGAAATACATAACCCTAAAAATGAACCGAAATGTAAAATAATTTCGCATAAAACGGAAAAATCTTAATAATGGATACTTATAGGAAGATTTCTTCATCTTCACATTCAGAAGGATTCCTTTGATAGTCACCGAGTGTTTGGCGACCCTCGGAATTTTTTCATCGAGATTATTTCGAGGACCCTCTGTTATTATTTAACAAGGATGCGACCTCTCCGTTACTTTTAACTTTTTTTGACATGGACACGGCTAAATGAGGCGAGTAGCGCAGTGATACTTTGGTCTTTCATACCATCGTTATGGTTAAAACAAGGATGCGACCTCTCCGTTATTTATTTTTTTTAACATGGGCACCGCTAAATAAGGTGAGTAGCGCAGTGGTACTTAGGTATTTCATGTCATCGCTATGGTTAAAACAAGGATGCGACCTCTCCGTTACTATTAACTTTTTTTTGACATGTACATGTACGCGGCTAAATGAGGCGAGTCGTGCAGTTGTACTTCGGTCATTCATACTATCGCTATGGTTAAAACCGTGGCGGTCCGAAAGTACAAAATCTGGTAAACGTGTAATCGACAAACCCCTATTTAATTTCTTATAATTTTTTATGTAATAAATTTGCATTTATTAAACTTATTTTACCTAAAGTCAAAATTTTTGGCTGCAGTCGCGTCTGGGTTAAACAGCGTCGAATGTGGTGACCTGTGCTCTGTGAGAGTGATGTGTATACTGAAAGGGCAATTGCGTCGAAGTCAAAGTCAATAAGCAAAGCGGTTCTGAACGTCGGGTCTACCTTCGGTTTGAAATGATATTGTGGTATAATGGCAAGGTCGGATCCAGTGTTCAAGTCAGGGGGGTTATATAGTCGAGATCTAGTCAGGACAGGCTCCAATGAGATTAGAAAAATTATCATTACTCAACCTAAACCCAGCCCAGGGCCAGACATGATGCCAATCACCCCGTCCCACCCTTGGATCCTCCTTTGCATAATGACATAAGTTTTTGAACATCTTTAACCCAAAATAAAACTAAACACAATTACGTAGCTCTCTGGGGGAGATATTAGGTTATACATGTTGAAATTAGAACGTGTATTTTAAACATTTCAGTACAACTATGTAGGGAAGTTTTAAAAATAAATAACACTTTTTTTATATTAAATATCCTGCGTCATGGCAATCTGTTCTCCGAATAATGAGCCACTGTTATAACTGAGACATTTTCTCTGGGTAGATTGTGTGTTTGAGAGAGTCGTCCACTGACTTCTCACTCTTGTCTGCTGTATTTAGATGAAAGTTTTTCGTTCTTCTAGGATCTAGGATATCGACGTGGATGGAATCTTATAGGATATATCGAGATACAATGACAAGACATGCTTTCGCTAGCTCGTGTATTTCTCGACTGACTTATTTAAATATCAACTCGCATTATCACAAATAAATTGTTATTAAGTAGCAACACTCTCAACACAATAGTCTCAACACAATAGTGTTGCCATTGTTAATGATTATGATTGCAACAACAGTTAATATAAACCCCGTACGTATAACTGATAGTTAAAAAACAAATTTTAATGCATATGAGCGTGTGGGGTATCTAGGTATAATAAGTCTTCAAAAACGAGATTACGAAGTTACCTCTTCGTTTAAGTTAATTGTTGCTTAGATAAGTGCTTCTAAATTGGTAAAAAGTGTGTCTTCCCTATTTGAATTTTTAATTGGAGAGTGGAAAATTCGGTAAAAGTTTCAAATAGTAGAACTAAAGGACTTTCGATTAAAATTGAATAATAATACATTGTGGGATAATTTATTATATAAATCAGTACATACATATCCTAACATTAGTATTTACAAACTTAAAACTAAACGTTATCTTAAATAGCAGACTTCATCAAAGTTGCAGCTTAGAAAGCTGCCATTGCTTAAGGTAGGTACCCAGCAGACTGGCAGCAATATCTAACTCTTTGAATAGCCAAAATGATTCGTTGGCGGAAGTAGCTACCAAGCCCGGCGATCTCCCGAAGCCTCGACCGGTCTTTTACAAATATCAGAAACCAGTCGATGGGCTTCGAGGCTCCAGGGACCCAAAGTTTCGACTGCAAAGAATTGTGTAATTTTTGTAATGTAGGGTATTTTCGGTTACATTCTTAGTGACCGCAGAAATAACTTTGTTTTTTATTGTGTCATTGAGAAATGCTTTGAAATACAAACTTATTTTTGCTGTCTATTAAACGAATATTGTGCTTTCTGACTACGAAGTCCTTCACAGTGCGCGGTCTGACATGTACTGGACCAGTTTTGATAGGTTAAAGTCATATTTTTGATAACTTTTGTTAAAGTTTCGTACTCAATATAGCAAAAAATGATGATGAAAATGAACTGAGAAAATGAATTTATCTCTTATGTTTATCTGTCTGTTTACACGTCAGGCAATTTGTTGCATCATCTTCACATCCACTGAGCTGAAGGGTACGAAAGAGATAACCTAAATCCGTATTTCAGGTTCAAGTTCTTAGTTTTTTTTATCTTCTTTGTCCGACTTATTTAAAGAACCCCATGTTTACATGTAAAACATAGCCTAAGCCAATTTTTAAGTTTCTTTCGGGTGGATACATAACTAGCAGCCCAAAGCCTTGTCTAAGAACCTATCCGACAATTAAAAATCTATCCGACAGTGACTGTCGAGAAACTTGTGCTACTTCGTCCTGGAAATCAATTTTTTTACAGTTACTTTGAAATTTCTGTTTACCCCGTCAGGGGATGATATGAAACGTTTAATCGGTTCAGCGGTTTAGTATTTTCCATACAAAGTTTCATCGTCCTTTCCATCCCCTTTAAGGTAGATTTTTAGTTAAAAAAAAAGTAACCTATGTCCGCCTCTGGTTTCGAACTATTTCCATGCTAAATTTTAGCAAAATCGGTGCAGCGGTTTGGGCGTGAAAACCGACCATTCAGACAGACAGACTCTCGCATTTCTCCATGCATACATATCTTCACCCTGTATCCCTAACGGGGCAGTCAGAGAGGACGGACCGCCAAGCGTCGCGGCCCTTACATACATGTTTCGCTTCCTCAAACCTCATCATTCTCCTCACACATTTTCACCCATTCTGCTAACACTCTGGTTATTCGATCTTCATAAGTCAGCTTTGGTCTTATAATATATAATATAATATAACATAACAAACTCTTGCATTTATAATATTAATAGTGTGTAAAGTATGTACGATAGTAAGTATCTAATTACTAATAATGGAATGGATTTTATTACTTAAACTTTTAAATTACCCTGACAATAAGTTAAATTATTTTCTTGATTCAAATGATAAAAATAATATATATCACCTAAAGATACACGTTAATTATGAAATGTCGTTAACGTTGCTTTTCCTGAACGGGCCCGTTATATTTAGTGATGGATTACTGAAGTCTTTGTAAATCTTTTGTCTACAAATCATTTCACAAGCGGCTCTTATCACAGATAAAAAAATTCGCTGAGATAAAATTAACGTGTAAGTTTTGGGCTTCGTTATTAGATTTCTTCTTGGTGGTTACATTATTTAACAGTATTTTTACAATCTGCCACACCTAGTACCTTTTCACAGAACAGAAATATTAGCTTCAGAAAATTACAAAAAGTATAAGGTAAATACATTTTTATTTGTTATTCTTTTTCTCATTCAACGTAATTCTACTTTCAATTAATCACTGATTTTCTTACGAAACCAGCTGATTCGTTCATTAATGATTATAATATTGTTTTTATAAAAGAAAGGTATAAATAGCTTCATTTAATTATTTACATAAAACCGAATGTAATTTAGTAACTATAGTTCATTGTGTCCATGTACGATGCATTTAATTTAACATATATGAGATATGATGTTAAAAAATTAATAGCAAAGGTCAATATACGCATACAGCCAGATCGACAAAAAAATTGACTAACCTGTTTAACAATGAGTCTCGCCACCCTCGGACTGGCGAACGTTACGAACCCATAGCACTTGGAAACTCCAGCTCTATCGTATATCACCCTAGCAGCTGTCACCGTAGCGAAAGCAGAAAAAAACTTCCACAAATCCTCATCAGTTGTCGTCAAGTTAAACCCTCCTACAAATATTCTGTTATGTATGACTGTCCCGAATTTAGGAGCGTCTGAAGGCGGAAGACTGTCGTCTGTGTCTTCTTCGGGAGAATTTAACAAAGCCTTCAGTTTCTCGTGTGGATCAGCGCTCTTTCTATAATTCGCTGTATTTTCCTCAACCATATGTGCACAACTCGCAGATTCACTCCTAATATATCTCTTTACGGTCGTTTCCATGATCGCTATCGTTTAGTTAACTTTAAAACATGTTTCTTTGTTTACTAAACTAAAAATCTAGCGAGAACTAAGGAGCACTAATGATCAGACGAAAAACAAATCAGTACTGAGTGAATTCGCGATTTTATTGATTCGCTTAGGCAACAGAACGTGGGTGCTGCCTGCGCGCGACTCCGCAATACTTGACATTAGCGATGGTAAAAACAAGGTAAAAGATAACAGTGTATCGGTTCAGATTTTAGAGATACGCACTAAAAATAGTGTTTGAGCTATTGTCGCTCGCTATTTTTACAAGTCGAGGGAACTAGGTCATCAGTTGACACCATGTTGACACCTACCGGTTAGATTTTAATGGTTCTCATCTAAGTTTTGTATAGTACTCATTTGTTTTATCCAGGTGGCGCCACTGAGTTTGTAGAAGCAATCAAAGAAAATAATGTAAAATCTTCTATTGAATACAGTAAATAACACATAGATAGTACGTAAGTAATTTAAGCTCTGCTATATAGTTTCTATGTGTATAAAGTTTAGCAAAATAAAAGTAATGACTACTTACTACAAAATTACAAAACTACAAAATTATTATTCTTGTGCTAATCTAAATTTAAGTACAAAAATAACTTCTTTAATGCGCTAGAAATAGGTACCAATATCATTTTTGTCAGTTACTTGAAGGCGGTGTCGGTGTTGTTTATTGGTTTGGTACCAAATTCAATGGCTGTCAAATTTAATTAGGTGTCTAAGTATTTGTATCATATTTATGAATTTATTTTTCTGTTTTGATTACCAAAGACAATTATTTTGTAGATATCAGTGTTTTTATTTTGAAGTAAGTCGGCTTAATTTATTTTTAAATCGTATAGGACCACCCCAGACTTATAGACAGACCTTTTCAAGTATTTTGACGAATTGAGTTCCTTCTTGTTTTTGAAGTCGGTTAAAAATATACATTAATAGTAGCTCAAGACCTAAAAAATTCTAGATATAAAAATGTTCTAATAAAAAAACATTGAAAAGTACAAAACAACTATATATATAATAATACATGATATAATACTAATACATATATACATATCTTCACGTTGTATCCTTAACGGCGTAGTTAGAGAGGACGGAGCGCCAAGCCGACGCTTGGCGCGGTTCTTACATACTTCTTCCGATTCCTCAAATCTCATCATTCTCCTCACACATTTTCGCCTAGGTATGGGAGAGCTTTTGACATTTCCATCCGCAATAATACTAGTCAAACCTATAATATAATAATAAAGGCTGTTACTGAAGTCGGTGCCAAGGCCCAAAATCAAACAAAAAGGTAGACATTCTGTTCTGCTATTGCATATTGACTTGGCACCGACTTCAATAACTGTAAAATTTAATTACTACATATCAGGTTTGATGAGTAAAGCATAGCTCAGTTATTTTGTACTTTTCAGTATTTTTTTCAATCAGTTTTCATTTTTTCTTAAAAAAATATTTATTTCTCCCTTTTTAGTGATCCTAGCCTAAATAAATACCTGGGGTAGATGTACAACTAATTTCGTTTGAGAATTATCAGTATAAATAAAGGTTGGTATAATTTGGTTTATCTTCGAAGTCCGAGCTCCGATATCAACGAAATTTATATGGGACCACCTTGGAGCTGTACTGAACCCACAGACAAACTAGCCTTCGAGACAAGAAATGTTTACAAATTTCTAAGCAAATTATTCTGTCAAGGTTAGAGGAATGGGACGCAAACGGCCGTCACGGGTAGCGTCACGTAGTAGACGAAAAAGTGATGTGTTTGTAGATATTGTAGGTATATATCGATAAGTCGTAAGTACAAGAATTGAAAGACTGTAGCTACTTCCGAGATCTCATTTAAATTTCACTAGTATTGCGCTTGGACTTCGGAAATGCATCAAAAAATATTTATTGATTTTAAGCTTAATGGTACTTTTGTACGTCGTTACGTTCGATAGTTAAAAAAGAAGTTGATAGATAGACCCAAGATATTCATTTAAACCAAGGTCTCTCAAATGAGAGAAATAGAACAATTTTAAGAAAACAATTAAACCGACTCCAAAAAAAACACTGAAAAGTACAAAATAACTATCCTTTATTGATTGACAACTTGAGTACAAAAAAAATTACTTTATACATACGGTATAAAATTATAAATACATACATTATTCCGTTTGATTTGATACCGATATTGATGATGTTAAACAAAAAAAACATCCTGTTATGGAACATCCACCATATTGAATTTATTATGACGTCACATGTATAGAAACCTTCCCCTGCGTATTCCATTTCACTTGATGCCCATATTGTTGGTGTTGAACAATAATGTTATTTGGTGTTATAGAACATGCGCCATATTGGATTTATGATGACGTCGCATATACAGAAATCTCCCCAGCGTGCGTACAACAACTTACCAGTTTCATGGCAATCGGTTAAATGGTACAGGAACGCATATAAAATAAATATACAAAGAAACATTCATCCCTAAACGAATGGACAGGCATATATTGCATTTTTTTGAAAACAAAGTAGCCCACATTTGATTTCGGGCACAGCTCTGTACCAAGTTTTATTATAATCAGTTCAGCGGTTTAGCATTTCCCATATTTTTAACTCTCTTTTCACTCCTTTAGGGGTAGATTTTTAATAAAAGAAGTAGTCTGTTTTTTAATAAAAAAGTCAATCTCTGTACTAAATTTTATCATAATCGGTTCAGCGGTTTAGCATTTTCCATGCAAAGTTTCATTCCATTTTTCACCTTCTTGAGGGTTGACCTTTTTTTAATTTAGCCTATGTCTATTCCCTGGTGTCAAATTATCTCCATTCCAAATTTCATCCAAATCGGTCTGGCGGTTTAGCCGTGAAAACGTACCAGGCAGATAGACAGACGGATTTACGCATTTATTATATTAGTACGGATATCATCTGCTTTTATTTATTTTTGTTGGTTTAAATCGTTAAATTTTGAATTTAAAAACACCCATTCAGAAATGTATGTAGTGTGTCAATATTTGAATTATCTAATTAAGCTTGTAACAATAGTAGGAAAGGAACAAGATATTATAGAAGTAAATATAATATAATTTCAATGAATATCGTAGCCATTATAAATTTTATAAATTAATGGAAACGATTTTGACATATCGATATGTTTTTTCGCATCTCTACTTACATTTGCCACCTTGCAAGAGTGAGGACGCAACATGTAATTATAGCGTGCTAAACAAGAACAAACGCTGAGTCGAAGCTAGCAGCAACCAATATCACTAGAACTCTTTTTTTTCTATTAAAAATGTCTATTATTATTTTTCTATGTATTGATGAAACGTCTTATTTTCCTTTTTGAAACTACTTTTACGATTGTCACTACCATACCACTTTACAGCGCAATTTGACATTGTTTACGTATATTATTCTATATATTTATGTTTTGATACCACTTCACGTCACGTCACTGATCTGCTTCCTGTCAATACTAAAGAGCGCGCATTTTTGTCTGAACCTATATGAGCATTTGTGCAGATCAATGGCAGAATACAGTGCCTTTCTATTTCCAGTCTCGTAGGCTAGTTTGTCTGTGAGCTGTGACAGAACCCAACTAAAAAAGAATCATTGAAATCGGTTCATAAACAAAAAAGTTAGTTGTACCCGAACATACCTACTTTAAAAGTTTTTATGTACAGACAGATTGGAAACGTCCTCCTTTTTTGAAGTGGGTTTTATCCTTTTTTTGGAAGAAATTAGGTAGGTACTTACTTATTGTTTTAAATATCTTTTAATGCTTGTAAATATTATTGTTTTTTCCATGTAAGTAAAGTATTCCATGTAATTAAACTTTTTGTACATACATACATACATGTCTTCACGCTGTATTCCTAACTTTTTGTTTACGTAATAAAGTTTAATAAACTTCAAATTGTAATACTAAGGGCAAAAGATACCTAAATATTATAAGAATTCATCACATTACGTTAGTACTTACTACTTAGTCTTACGGGTTTAGAAAAGAGCTTTTACCGTGGAGACTCAAGAAGACACAATGTTATTTTATTATGTTTATTAATCACTTCTCAATTATAATTTACCGAGAACATTATAGCCGTAATGTGCATGCGATGCAGAGAGAGCTGCAAAGAGAGCTGGAAAAGACAGTGTTGTCATACATAAAAATTTAAACTTTATTGCCATATCTAATATGTTTACACTTAGTTACATACGACATAGTTGCTATCGTATTATGTAAGTATATATTTTACGAGTTTTACTAAAACGTAATTTGTAAAGTTTAAAAATATATTTTGTGAATTTAAATAGGAACTTAAGTTTTCATTTTAATTTAAATGCTATTTCATCAAACAAAAATGCATTTATTTTTTTCTCAGACTTTTGAGATGCATAAACAAAACGTAAATGTGTCGTGTTGACGTTTTGTAGTGTTACAAGTTAACAAAAGTACTAACTGTATGGGTATTTAAATGCTCTGTACTTGTACCGTGGGGTATTATACAGATTACAAATGATTACAATAGATTACCACGCAAATATATCAAATTAATATTGCAAATAGTTAGCAAAAATTACATACAAATTTGCTGTAACAAAATATTTGATCTTCTGAATAATTCAATACTCCCAAAACAATATTCCGGAAATTTTTGGTCATGTGCTGTTAACCCAGACATTTGTTGACTAATTCAGTTTTACACTATAATTTTCAACTTATTAATTTTATTTACTCTGTTTCACAAAAATCTTTTCGTTAATTTGACGGATTTGCTAATTCACGTTCAATTATTCTGTTTGTATTGATTGAATGATTGGAAATTCTGTTTTGCTCAAGTATTCGTGTGAAAATATGTGCAAATTGTGATAACAAATGTGAGAATAGAAATATATTAAACGGATTACAGTGATTTCCCCGCATTTCTGTAAGTACCTATTGTGCAATATTCATGGTTAAAAGCATGTAATCGAATTCTATGTATAATTTTCGTAGTTAATCTTGCATTCTACGGTTTTAGATTGTGAAATAATGTCAACTATTTGTATTACCCTCAAAATATACATAATTTCGTTACTTTCGTTGCACATAAGAGTAAACCAGCCGGTTGGTGTGTTATATTTAGACGTTAACAGCATAGTTTATTTAAACTGGTAAAACGGGTTTATAAAGAGATATATAATATGTTGTAAGTGTTATAGAACTGGTGAGCAGGCTTATTTATAAATTTCGTTTATTAAGTTCGTGTTTTCCCTTCAGATGCTGTTTTTTTATTATACAGTGCCATGGAGCACTCATCCTATAGACACAAAATATCAGACCATATTCACCACTGCTTTTTATTTACACAAACAAGTATCTACTCTCGCTCACATTATGCAGTACATAACCAATATTGGCACTGTGTGTACATCCCTGTATATTCCGACAGATATTTACATATTTATATAATGGCTTAATGTTCTATTGGGTGGTGTGGCAAAAACAGCAAAAAATTAAATTATAAAACAGAACACAGTAACCCCTACAGTGTTTAGACCGCAATTGTTTTCATACAAAATAAATGACATTGCCACTGTATAGGTTGAGTGCTCTATGTGCAGCGCTAATCAATTTTTTCAAATGAAGTAATTGACTCTTGATCGATCTGCAATACTGAATTGATTCATGAACCCCTCAAATCAGACCGATTCACATTATAATAAAAAAAGGTAGTAATGGTAATCGAAAATATGACTTAATCGTGTGTAAGAAGTATTTAACATGTTGACTGCCATCTAAGAGATATCTCATAGGTAGTTACTTGACCAGGACGCCAACTACTAGTTATCTTGTCCCTTTATTACTTGCCATATTTGTATAGCGAGGAAAAACAGTGTAACAATGAGTAAATGGCCTCAAGAAAGAGAATAAAAAAGTCAAATTTAGCTTAAATGAACAGAAAATACAATTATACGAAGTTCATAAAAGGAAATCAATTTTTATGTTTTGTGCTAATTTTTATAACAATTTTTCACACAAAGTGCTGGCTTCTCTTGGCAGATTAGACAGAAGTAACATGTTTTGGACGACTTTTTGGCTTTGGCGCGAAATGGGCATGGCTTTGTCGGATGCAGTTTTTTCGGTAGCTCGAATGCTCTGTAGATAATGAAGCTCTTGCAATCCTGCTTTTTCTTAAACTGGTTCAATCTTTTTTCCAATCAACGGCCTCGTTGAATGCTTCTCTAAACTTTATAAGTTTTTAATAATTTTAATATAATAATAACTTGTAACATATTTTTTTTATAGGTATATACTTATGGTTTAATTGCATACAAATTAGACTCGATCACAAATTTTATTTGCACACAATAATATTGTTGAGTTTAGTATGTGACAGATGACATTCGAATGTTTGGATACATGATAGTAATAATTATCCTGGTAATAAATCGATAATCGGTTTTTTTTTCTATAAAATATATATTTGTTATAAACAAAATAAACAAAGGGTAAGTAATAATAATTTAATTCAGTATTAATATAATTTGTCCAGGTTTGCTCTCCCATTTTGATGATGAGATAAATAAATTAAGTTTTAAAAATTTAAATACGAATAATTCCTAATAATTGATTGTGTTCGATAAAAGTGAGATGAGTGTTGCTTTATATATCTGTTTCACAAATCAAGTAGAATGGAATATTCGAGCAAATTGGCAATGCTTCCAGTTGCCGCCTCACATCGCCATTCCAGACCCATTATGAAACTTAGCATGGAGTATAAACATAATATAAGCTTGTTTTTTAATGAACTTAAAAATTTCTTTTTACAACTGTAAAAAACGATAAAAAAAAAATTTATTATATTTCATTGAATTTTTTTTAATTTTTGAAATCCAATTACGAGGTTAAAAAGGTCATATATGGGAGCATGAAATCCAGTGGTAAATTTATTTCACTATACCTTTTTTAAACTAAATAATGGCATTTGAAGTACTACCACCATACCTCACCATTTTTCAAATTTTTAAAGACCCATATTTTCTAAACCAGGCTTGCCACTGCAAAAATATTTTGTCTTTAGGTCAAAAACATGTTCAGGTATAACATACTCAAATATAACTGAAATCGGAAACTTGATTCTCCTTTTCCCTGTCGGCGCTTCAAGTGAAATGACCCTTGATTAAATCAAATTGTCTCTATTATGTAATTTATCTTTTAAGATTTATATAAGATAAGATAAGTAAATCATTATTTAAGATATCTTTAAATCGAACACATTCAAAAATGATACAAGGAGAGCGATGCGAGATGGCACTACGATAGCTGCACCAAAACTAAATAGAAATGAAAAAAAACGCATTGACAAAACATTTTTTTGGAAATTTTTGGAAAACAATATCTTTTTATGAATCAATCAATTTAAAATTTTTAAAAACTCAATTTTCTTAGCGGAAAGTTAAAAATCCGATTAATCAAGAATCCATCTTTTAATGCTTGTAGATGTAAACTCTATGTAGGGACATCGGCCAGATTGCAGATGGCCTGTCGGCCTCCCCCGAGAAGTGGCCCTTCAACTCTATTCTTTATTCCCTAAATGGTTTTTCGTTTCATTATTTATTTACTGGAACTACTTTAAGACATCTTCTAATTGTAGCAAAATTGCTACTTGCAATTTTAGTAAAAAGATATCTTACGTTCATTCATGTTAAGTTAAAACATATCATTTCACTCAGTAATTAAACAATTTTATTCAAAACCATAACCTAGATAATATAATACACATTTAAGAAATGACAGTAAGTAGACCATCTGTTTTTTGTTGATATTGTATTAAACTTTCTCCAAGTGATGAAGGGAAGGATAATGAAAACGTTAAAAATAATAGAGGTCGCTAAATTGAAATAACAAAATAATCACTCACTTGTATTGTTCATTCAAACAAGTTATTATAACTTTTAACAAATATTATGTCAATATTTTTAATACAGTTGAGTATAATATATATATTTTTTAAAATGTTAAATTATAATAATATAATAATAATACTCCAGACAATTACACAGATTGTGTGACCCCAAACTAAGCAGTAAGCTTGTACTATGGGTACACACAACGAACTCTGGGGCAGTTCCCAGTAACACCCAGACTCCAAGCCAATTTAGAAAAGTTCGTTTCCTAAATTGACCTGACCGGGGATCGAACCTTGCTTAATGCTAATAGCTTGGAAAGCTGACATATATGCCACTGCGCCAACGGGCCAGTCAATTAATTGTTTATATTTTAATAAGTTATAACCAAAAAGAACTGTTGACAATTTCTATTTCCGGTAGCTGCTAGTGTTAGAGACAGTGACTCTTTATTAATTTGTCTCTGTTTTGAGCTAAACATACATAATTGAGTACTGTAGAAGCACACGTAATTATATTATGAATCACAACATCAGAAAAGTTTCGAATGTGTGTATTCAGCTCTCCTTAGAATTGATTTAAGGTTATAGTCGTGCTGTGCCATTCCGCTTTAACACTAAAACCTATGGGCTACTTCCCGTTGAATTAGAATCATAAAATTTTGCACAGCAAAGTAGCACAATAAAAGGGTATAATATATATCACACTTTGCTATTACATTCTTACATTTGCAGTTGGAGAGTATAAGAGGTTGTGATTTTCAACTGAAAAATTAAGATTGTTTTTTAATACGACTTTTTTTTTGGTAAGTACACAACACAAGTACATGGTATGGTGGTAAGGAACTCTCTTTGCGCGAGTCTCACTCGCACTTGGCCGGTTTTTGGTTATTTATGCGGTCTACTTAAAGATAAAGTTGTTTGTTTGTCTGTTTGTTATCATCCCACATAGTTTATACTGGTGAAAGGTTAACTACGTCAGTTATTGTAACGTTCGATAAAATCGTCGACTTTCTCGCTTTATTATCTTTAATTTTTAGTGCTCTATATCACTTTCGAGGAAAATTACGGCTTTGGATAGCTTCATTTGTTGTATCAGTGGGTTTAAACTTGTTACTGATTGGAAAATCTTACTACGAAATAAATAATTCCATTGAAGACAAAATAATAGTTTAGAAATAATCTCTGCACATGCATTTACTGGCTTTCTGAATATTGTATTTTATTGTAAAATAATATGGAAAAATATACTTGACTGAGTTTCTTGTCGGTTCTAAATTCGACTTAAAAATAGAATATCTAGGTTTATTTCAATAAATTAATTTGACTTTGTATGTCGAACGGAAATTGCGTGGTTATAGTATGCATATTACCTACCTACTCCATTGCATTAAATTGAAGTTTCGGTTTTACTTGATTCAGGACTATTTACATTGGTTTAATAAAGTATTTAACTACAAAATATATAAATAATTGCCCGTGACTTCGTTTCATTAGTCTTATCATATAAAGAAACATTCAATTTTATTTTAAAAAGATATTACTTGCTGAAAAGAAAATTATTATTAATAAGAAAATATTAATTAAAAATATAGATTTGAATTCGGTTTTCCAATTGTGGGCAATTTAACATAATACAAGGTTACCTATCGTGTTAATGCAGCCATTCCCAAAGTGGGCGATAACGCCCCCTTGTGGGCGCTGCAGGCCTAAAGGGGGGCGGTAAGAGACCCAGAAAAGAAATGGGGGCGTTGTGTAGAGGCCTGGGGGGTGATTTGTAATTTCATTTAGCTAGGAGACATCTTAGACAACGACTGCATGAGCTCTCGACTCAGTAGACAAAATAAGTTTGGGAACCAGTGTGTTAATGCAATGCGTCGAGATTCTGTTTACATACCTATGATTCAGATAGATGACGTCATCATAGTTTATTTTCAAATGCTGTGAACCTTGGATAAAATAATTGATTGGTAAAGTGTTCCATACCATTATTGTAATAAAACTACTTATTAAATATAAATTAATTTCTAATGGCTGTTTTTCTTGTAAACTTATATTACATACATATCTTCACGCCGTATCCCGAACGGGGTAGTTAGTGAGGACGGAGCGCTAAGCGTCGCGGTCCTTTCATATTTATTCGCTTCCTCAAATCTCATCATTCTCCTCACACGTTTTCGCCTAGGTATGCGAGTGCTTTTGACATTTCCGTCGGCTAACACTCTAGCTATTTGAACTTCATAAGTCAGCCTCGGTCTTCCTTTTTTGTAATGTGAAAAACTTTTTTAATGTGAGGAAATGCTTTATAAATCCCTGTCCCATTCGGGAGTGGTTGGAAGAGTATATATGGGATTCCTCTTGGCTGAGTAACCTTATGCAGGTTGTCATGGGCGCGTTGTCGTGGTACTCCGCGATTTCCTAAGGAACGCACTGTAGCCCCTCTCGCGCTGTGCCCAAATACTCTTCTCGGGGGAGGGAGTTGCAAAGGACCTCACGCGCAGTCGTCCTCTTAGGGGTCGGATGGAAAGAAGATCGGAATACTCTATGCAACCTACTTTATCTCCGCTCTTCTTATTGAAATGTGTTTGAAGTGTTTTTACGTGTAGTGGAATGTAGAAAAAGATGTGTGCGGTCGGGGGACCCCCATCAGGAACGAAGTTCCTTAGTTGCAATTTATATTTCTCAAAACTTAATTGCAATAATGAGACCAACAAAACGTACGCACACATATACTCTTATATAATAGAAAGAGACAGAAATATCACTGTGAATCTATGTATAAAGCTACGAACCTAGCGACGCGACGCGCGGGTCCCGCCCCACGTAACGCTTTTTCCTTACGTGACGATTTCTACCAAATAAAACGTCCCGCAAGCCGCATTAAAGAACTTTGGTTCAATGTCCGTCTCCACCTTGAATTAGTATTGTCAGATGACAATTGTTGGTGTTTATTTTCTGCTTTTAGCTTTGCCGCATGAAGTGCGTGTTCGTCCGTGAGCGATGGCGGTGGGCGGGGGCAGCGCGTGGTCGCGGCGCCTGGCGGCCAGGACTCGCACACTGCGGAGTCTCGTGAGGGACACGCAACGAGCTTTACACGACGTTATGGATATACTGCATTTCGGTAATAAAATTCATATACATACTGATTTTATGTTTCGGATATCGTGTGGTATGTGTGGAAGAGCCATGCTGCATTGGAGTACGAATTGGGCCGGCTCGCCCGGTGAAATATCACCCTACCACAGAATATCGGCGTGAAATAACAGCATCTGTTGCTATTGTGTTTCGTTCGACGAGAGTGCCGCTGGCCCATCTCCCCTCTCCCCCTCCTTTCCCTCTTTCCCTGAAGGCCGGCAACGTACCCGTGATTCCCGTGATGTTGCGGTTGTCCATGGGCGGCGGTGATTTCCACCAGGTGACTCGCTTGCTCGTTTACCCCCTCTTGTATAAAAAAAATCGTTGACAATTGCAGAAAATTTAATGCCCGCTACAGACTATCAAGTATGCTTGATCAAGCCCGTTCAATTGGCATGAAGCGTTGTTTGACATTAGAATGCCACATACGATCAAATTAACTTGATGCAACCTCCGCTTCATGCAAATTGGACGGGCTTGATCATACATAGTTGTGTGGCGCCCTTAAGAGTCCGCCTATGCAGCCCAGTGCAACCGAATTCGTTCATTACCCCCGCGCCCTATGGCGATAACAATAAGATCTTCGTAATTGCGGTTTGATCATATTGTAGAGCGGAGAAATCTCAACGTTTATTTTTGCACATGATTGTAATTTGCAAGAAAACTACATTACTAATTAAAAAACGGATTTTAGAGATTTGAGATATTTTAATTTAATTACCTGTCCATTTTAGTAAAAATCATTATAAAACTCTGTAGAACTTCGGAGATGCAACTGAATCTTTGTGTGAAACGATTTTTACTGGATTTTTTTTATCGAGATTTTTTAACCAATCATGTTTCCACGTTTAAGGATTTCAAGATAAAGGGTTGAAGTTGTATGTATCTAAATATCTAGCTCTCAGTCCTCTTAGATATCGAGATCCTGGTCACCAAACACACCAAAATTTGCATAGACGGACTCTTAATAGAAGCCTGTTACTACGCACGCAAGTGCGGAAACTCCCCTGGTAACGGCCTGAGCCCGTCGTTCGCCCTCCATACAATATATCCCTCGGCTGGAGGAACCCTTAGGCGGTTGACCATCTGGCAGGGCTTCTGCGCTCACCCTAACGCGATCGGCGACGCTGTAAGCCACTAGAGCTAACAACAAGGAGGAGGGTTTTTTAGTCGGTTCGAGTCCGACACTACTCAGTCTGTGTTGAGTCCGAGTGAGTCTTCATGAGAATTTTTTATTTTCTCAGAATAAAAAAGAGGGATTGGTAAACTTGATTGTAGGACCTTGCGCAGGGTCCACTTGAATCACCACCATCATTTTACTCACTGCTCTTGCCGTCAAATAGCAGTGCTTGCTCTGTTATACTCTGGTGTGGAGGAAAAGACAGCGGGTACATTTTCGGGCACAAGAGTTATTAAATTTACAGTTTTAAGTCCTTTCTTGGCTTCGATATTTTAAATGTCTGACTTTCTGTTGTTGCACATTGATTTTTTTACTTCTGTCTTTTGAGTAACCTTGGCATAAATAAATAACTATAAGGTAGATCTGCAATTAACTTTTTTCTAATTCTAGAGCGCAATGATTTAAAAGAGAATCATCAGTATAAATAGAGCTTACAAGCAGTTAGCGTTATTTGGAGTATCTTCGAAGTTCAAGCTTCATTACCAGTGAAATTTAAATGGGACCACCTCGGAAGTATACCTTTTCAAAGAAAGAAAGAATTACCAATCGATCCACAATTGACGAAGTTATTGGTGAACATACGTAAAAAAATACATCAGACTAACATAGAACCTCCTCCTTTTTTTTAAGTTGGTTTAAAAAGTTCTAACTGCGCCCACAAATTCGAATATTATTTGGGCATAAATGTACGTGAATGTTTCATTTTGTTTTGCAGATGACGAGATATCCGAAACAATTCAAAGTATTGGTGGTATGTCAAGTCGACCGACAGCTCTCGTGGTGCTGGGAGTGAACCCTTCGGCGAGAGCGCGTCTCGTGCACTCCTTGCTGGGCCGGAGACTCCTACCTGAACCCATGCCTAGGGGCTGTAGAGGGGTGAGGCTTCTGACAAATATATAATATTTTTTAATAATGACGAAAAGACCCCTGCTGTTCCGAAGCAGTGTTGATAATATAATTTTAAAAAAAAACGCTCTTAAGCTGGGTCCACATTTGCATCATCTTGAATCTCAAAATCAGGCGTATCGTAACGCGTATCCGTATCATAAGTGTGGACGCCCCTTTCAACCATGTCGTATCTCTCAACTTGTCGTGCTAAAAACCACGTCCACACTTACGATACTGTATCTTGTCAGCGTGTCGTCAAACGCGTGTCGTCATATGTGGACGCTCAATTTTTTCTACGATCCTCGTATCCAAATCTCCCGTTCCCCGTATCTTTTCCTTGTATTCATTCGACGGCTCTCATTCAGTTCAGACATTGACACAGAATCCATCTCCATCCATTTTATGTGCTTCTATCAGTTGTAAAACACTATCGTTATCCCAACTCATGATTAAAAAAGTTTAAAAAAAGCATCAACGTACGCAGTATGCACTAAACTCCAAATTAATGAGCGGAGCAGAGATGCGTGCTCGTGCAATGATCGCGAAAACACGTCCAAACTTGTTTTAGATCGTGTCACGGCGTTGCGTATCCTCTTTGATGATCGGGTAACCGCCTCGGGATGGATCGCGGTGTATCACGTATCAAATAGACAAGATGTATCATGATACAGTATCAAAATGCGTCCATACTACGATCATTTGGCCGATCATGATACGGATATCGATACGACCCGTATCGGATACGCGGTTATATACGGATTGGGGTGTATCATGCTACGGCGTGTAGCATGATCGCGTATCATTTGCGTCCACACTAGAGAAAATGATACACGTCGATGCCACACTTCGGAGATCTGATACACTAAAATGATACAAATGTGGACCCAGCTTTATATGATGAGCAAGTGTAACCTAACCTAAGTTGAATTCAAAAATTGAACGTCAAGTTGAATGTTCACACCTAGCTTCCCTCTAACTCAACCAATTTAAGTAGGCAAAAGCTCAAATGAAAGAGCTCGTTCCAGTGTTCTTAGCCCAAAATGAACTGCGTACCTCAATTAGAACCGGAGATATAGAGAAAAAAAACTATGAAAACATAAGAAATGTACCGAAAGAAATCGCGTGGTTTCCTTCCTGCCATGCAATTCTGTAAAAACTCGAATCGTCCAAGCGAGATTCGCTCGACAATTCACTATACTTCGCATTCGAACTCACTTGTCCTTCAAATGGAATTCTCTAAACCAAACATACTAGGAGTGAAAAAACATACTTAGATGTGTTTATCGGGGATTTCTTTAAGAGTAAACATCTTATTGATATTTCGTCTTAGTGTGTTTTAACTTGTGAGATAATTACGTTAAATATAACTTGTTTTATTTACCATAGATAAGATTGTTATATTTAGCGAAACGTCAAAAAATTCATTTAGGACTCGCCGCCGTAGTCGTCGAGGCGGCGCTAGTATTCTGTCGACTTTGAGAATACAAATTCGCAGTTGATAATCTCACCGCTGTTCCAGAAGTGAATTCTGCTAATTTGCGTTAGAAAATACTGCTACTCGCACTGCTGTAGGTAGGACTTGTGTCGCTTTTGCTGGCCTGCAACCTTCCCCGGAAAATCTATATTTGTTTAACTCATTCCACGTCATACATGGATAAATATCAGTCTGTTACATATACAATTATCGTTGCAACACAATTCCGAGATTCGATCGCAGCGTTAGATATTAGACCGGCATCGCCAGGCTGGGAACGAACGCCTTCACCAGAGAATATTAATAAAGGACGGCCTACTCCCGCCTTGCGCGTAACGGAATTGGCTACTCTCAGCCGGATACGTAGGGTTGTTGTGTTGGGTGTAAGATGCGGAGAGTATTTCATGCGATATATATAATGGAGTTATAGAATTAGTAATTTTATCTACAAATCTCAATATTTAAAATAGACGGTTTTCTCTATAAATTTGCTATTTTTGATATAAATCAAATCTTCTATAAAATTAATGGTCTTTGCTATAAAAAAAATGGTGAAATTGTGTATCACAACTATCAAAATAAAGTCAAAGAAATGAAGAATCCGGTTACCAAATATCACTTTCATACGTTTTGTAGTCACTTAGAAAAATTAAGATTCTTGCCATCAAAATTTTCAATATGTCGCCTTAATGCGCTCGAATATCCTTAACGCATGGTTGGTTCACTGAACTTCATCTGACTGAAATCTGACTGAACTAAAGTCCGTATAATAAACTGCCATAACTACTCGGGGAGAGGCGACTTGTCCTTTACCAGTTTAATAGATGAGTGATGGCCTTTATTCTACTTTTTGGTTTATAGAAGGTTTTCGCAATACACCTCATTCAATATAAATTCTAATATTCTTGATACAGATACGTATCCAGTACGGTAGCTCAGAACAAGTGCACCTGACGTTGACTAACTCTGAGTTCGAGTTGGTAGAGGAGTTACACTGCAACAGAGGACCTTGGGATATATTACCAGTCGAGGTAAATTATAAATTACCAGTGTGCAGTTTTTTCCTACGACACCGAAACAATAATTCTGAATCGTGTGTATCATATGGAGTAAAAACAAACTGATTTAAACTTTGTCATTGTATTCGGCTCAGTTATGCGCAGGTTATATCTGTATGTATGTTTATCTGTTGAAAGACCGAAACATCTTAACGATTTCAACGTATGAGATATTGTTTATGGGTCAATTACATGCGTGAAAAGGCTAGGTCGATTGTTGCAAAATTCAATATGGCATCTATGGTACAAAATAAAGTCCAGAGATAAAAGAAATAACATCGGAATCGGACTCCATCATAATGAATGTTAAATTCATAAATTTATGGAAGCCATTATAAATAATTTGAGCAATTTTTTTTAATTAATTTCCTGGTGATCTTCAAGTACCTGTTGCGCTATTCGCACATTTTAAGGATTTACATCCAATTGTTTCAGATGGGAATTTAGGATATACCTATTTATGTGAGGAGTTGTACTGTGAGTCACAGGCAGAAATAAAGATGTAAATTTTGACAGTTCCGTACAATTTTATTGTCCCAACTGAACCCCAATTTAGGTCGCGTTCGTTCCGATCGGGCAGTGCGCAGTAACTGCCGTCGACGCTCGCATACATCACGCTTCCACACAAAACTACTGATCCGTCTTTTCTATCACACTTACAATGTCCCTACAGGAATAATCGAATCCAAGTTACAATATACCTAGTTTGCCTCCTATTTAATCTGTACCTTTAAAAATGAAATATCACTCACTGACTGACTGACTGACTGACTGACTGACTGATTGATTGATTGATTAATCACGACATCTCAAAGACTACAAAAGCTGGAAACATGTCTGATGATAGTTTGTGTAATGTAGGAGCCCGCTAAGAAGGGATTTATGGAAATTTACATTTCAAAGGGGTTGAACTTTTATATGGAGCTGAATAAGGCCGTAAAATTGATTACTTAAATATTGCTTATTTAAAATAGTGTAACGTTCCACATTTTTGTAAAATTCCACTCGCAAATGGAGGCAAAAGTTGAATTTTGTATATGGTAAAACCAGTTAAACTGCTGGACCGATTTTGATGACATTAGAATGAAGTTAGATTAAGCCCTAGGGTTACATAGGCTACTTTTGTAAATTCCAAGTGGACGAAGTCGCAGGCATCAGCTATTTTCTATATAAATATTTTAGTTGTAATTGCAAACATACATTATCTTCACGCTGTATCCCTAACGGGGTAGTCAGAGAGGACGGAGCGCCAAGCGTCGCGGTCTTTACATATTTCTTCGCTTCCTCAAATCTCATCATTCTCCTAACACATTTTCGCCTAAGTATGCGAGTGCTTTTGACATTTCCCGTCGGCTAACACTCTATCTATTTGATCATAATATGTCAGCCTTGGTCTTCCATGGCTTCTTTTACCACTCCTTTACAATTATGTATAATAAGATGTAAGATATAAGTCTAAAATTTTTCCGCGCCGCACGGATTACCGGAAAACCGATTATAACAGACGAGAAAGATTCCAGAGTGGTTCTATGTTTTATTTTTCTAATTTGGATGCATAGTAATAAAAGTATTGTGAACTAATACGTACATAGATACATATCCTCACGCTATAGCTAACGGTAATCAGAGAGGATGGAACGCCAGGTCTCACGGTCGTTACATACTTCTTGTGTCTCCTCAAATCTCATCATTGAACTAATGGTATGATGAATTTCTTATTTAATATGCTTTTGTTATATAGGATCTCGTCCGTCAAAAGCAAACCGATCTCGCCACAATATTGGAAGTGGAAATCAACAATGCATTCCTGAAAGATGGTCTCCGTATCATCATTCCACCGGACATTATAGACCCCGGACCTTCAGACTACCGGACTCTAAAGAAAAATCATTCCGAACTGTATAATAAGAGGGACTGCTTATTAAAAAGTTTCAATCCAGTATATTTGTATGCCACGGATAAAATTGGGAAGAACATATTTAGTGATAATTTTTGTTGTCGGATAAATGCTTCGAAGAGCGAAGAAGATTTTTGGACTACATACAACTTGTATTATATGGCACGTAGCAATGTCAGTGAATATGGGGATAGTACTGTACGTGATTGTGATGATGGTGGAGATAAGTTTGAAGGTCCCGTGGATAGCTGGAGGGAGAAGAACGAACCATATGTATTTACTGCAGAGGTAAGTGTAGCTGTCAGGCTAGGAAACCATACGTGCACCACAAAACAAAGAGAGGAACAGATGTAAATCTCTATACAAAGTGCGCTCAAGCAACACACACATAGACATCGGAACAGTCTGAGCGCGATTGGCCGCAGGGTTGCCCGCGCGCTGCCGTCGTACGCCTCGCGAGATTCTTCTTACTGAAGGCGTACCGATTATCGAGGGAAACGGAGCAAAAGAAAACGTATTATAACTGCTCAGTTAGTCGATGTTTGAACCCCACTTTAAACAGTGAATGCACATTTTTTAACCGACTTCAAAAAAAGGAGGAGGTTCTCAATTCGTCTGTTGCTTTTTTTGTGTATTTTTTTTGTATAGTTGTTACCTCATAACTCCGTCATTTATGAACCGATTTCGAAAATTCTTTTTTGGTTTCGTAGGTAATACTTCAGAGGTGGTCCCATTTAAATTTCACCGATATTGGAGCTTGGACTTCAAAGATACACTAAATAACGCGACCTGGTTATAACCTTTATTTATTTTGATGATTCTCTTGTATATCGTTGCGCTCCGGAATTAGGAAGAAGTTAATTGCAGACCTGCCCTAGATATTTGATAATTTGACAGTTATTGAAGTCGGTGCCAAATCAATATGCAACAACAGAAAGTCTATTAGTTTGGTGGGCTTGGCACCGACTTCAGTAATTGTAAAATTTAATTATATAGGTATGTGTATCGTATTTATAAAGTTATTTTAATTGTACTTGAGTTTTGATTAGTAAAGGATAGTTATTTAATACTTTTCAGTGTTTTTTTTGAAGGCGGTTTAATTTTTTTTAAACTACCAGTTGTTTCAGAAATATAAGTACCAGTGAATTTTGTAAGACGTCATGATAGGTACCGCGTGTTTCTTCTTATATAGTGGTCCCCGCCATACCCCATAAATCTATTTTTAATTAAATTAGTACTAGTTTAATACCAATAATTAATAAATATGAACGTAGCAAGTTAAACAAAAGCTTGTATATTCTACTTCTATAAAAAGAATTACATCATATTTATAATATTATACATAAATAATAATAAATTTCTGCATTACACTTGATAACACTACGCTTGAGAGTAGGTATAAAAAATGAAGTACATACATGAGATTTAATTCTGTACTCTGTGTTTTGTGCTTGCACTGAGATGAACCGACAAGAAACTCAGTCGGGTATCGTTTTTTAGGGTTCCTTTTTATCTACAGAACCCTTATAGAATCACTTCGTCGTCCGTTTGTCTGTCAAGACGCTCTTTTTCAGGAGTGCACGGAGGTTGTCTAGTTGAAATTAATATCAAATATCTGT
The DNA here is from genome assembly GCA_907165235.1 of Zeuzera pyrina. Classification (NCBI taxonomy): domain Eukaryota; kingdom Metazoa; phylum Arthropoda; class Insecta; order Lepidoptera; family Cossidae; genus Zeuzera; species Zeuzera pyrina. Next base: position 1,012,122 of record OU015642.1, on the reverse strand, counting down.
GTTCCCTTGAAGCTGTAAAAAAATCAAGCTTCTAAATCAACGCAATCAAAATATAAGGCCATTTTGAGACTCGCAAGTAAATTAATACTTAAAGGATACTTCTCATTGACCTAGAATCCAAAAATTTGGTTAAAAGCAAGGTAATACAGTATATTAAGTAAAGGACAAAGTCCGGAAATCGTTAATTCGTAGTTATTTGCATTGCATTTGCAGTTGGAGAATATGTAAGTATTTTTTAAATGCAATGTGATGTTTGTTTTCAAATGCGACTTAAATATCGGTAAATATATGATACAGATGCACTCAGTGTGTGAGTACGGTTCGCACTTAGCTGGTTTTCAACATCATTTGCAATAACTTGCACTGAGATGAATTTACAAGAAACTTAACTGATATTATCTGAACCAATGGTATATAGGTCATACTTGTCGTCCAAAGTACCTTGTAATTGAGTGTGCTTGTTTAAATTGATTTGACTTTGAGGTGTTTTGTCCAATATTACCAATGTTGGTTTCCCAACAGTATATGCAAGAAATTTTGAAGTACTCGAGCGTATAACAGAATATTTATTGATTTGATTGGTTTTTCAACTTTTTTAATTGGCAATACTTTTGAGAACTAATACTAGATCTAGACTACTAGAACTAATAGAAATCAAATGATCTATATTCTTATATGTAAATTGTATTTTCTTTCAGAATTGCTTAGATCTTCATCAAATAAAAGAGATCAATCCTAATTCGCAAGTACTCTTCTTTCTCTTTTCGGACAGTGTTGACGTAAATGTTACATTAGAGATTGAAAGGAAAAGAGAGGAGATCAGGCAGTTTCGCGTTGAAGCCACCGAATCTACTGAGGATGCTATTTTTAATACTGAAGAATTGCCTGAGTCAGATCAGGGACTGCTAAAAGCTGGCATATTTAGGCAAGTACCTGGGCGAACGAGCTTGGTTTGGAGTTGTTGCTGCTGTGGCGAAATTGAAAGATTTTAAAAGTTTAGAGTTTAGGAATTTTAAGCGTGCGAAAATACGGATAAAACGATTATTCCCAGAATTGAAGCTATATTGAAGAAGCTAAATCGATTTTTCTCTCCTGTAAACCCCTATATTGATTTCACCGAAATCCTTAGGCCCGTTTTCGAGAACTCGTTTACAAATATATTGTTACGAGCTGAGGTTAATAAGATGCCGGTTAAGGGTGCAAAGAGTTTATTTTCCTTCGTACAAGCAGATGTCAAGAACACGCGAACTTAATTACGGCGGTCCCTAGTCTTCGAAGTCGTCCCTCGAAGTAGGTATTCGCGTAAAAGTCACCGAAGGTACACGCTTCACTCAATGACAACGTTCCCGAATCGCAGAGTTCTTCTATCCAAGGTCGTCGCAGTAGTCGTCGTAGTGGTCTTCGTATTTCGCCTCGATATATCGCTTCGATCGATAGTTGATAAACTGACTCAGCGGGGGACACGGAGTTCTATTTATAGTGCAATAAAATGAGGGTGGAAATTTTTAGAGCAAACCCAAATGCTAGTAATAATAACGCTTACAAAAAGAAGGCGGAACTTTCTAGTTAATTACGCTAGCTAACAATAATTCGACATTTTTCTCGACGCCGCCCGTTTGCATGAGTCATAGGTATATGACACGTCATCGCTCCGGAATTTTCGAGGTGCAACTTTGTTCTTCTTTCTTAATTTTGCTTATACCATTCGATAGTAGACCTAAAACCTAGCAATGCGTTTTTAGGTCATTACTCTGCAAAGCCTAGGTCTCGAGATATAAGCACTAAAAGTTACGTGTCTAGCTCAATTAAAAAGCGACCTTATTCCTTAGACATAAGGTCCGACCGTAACAATATATACAAATATGGCTCGTTTCATAGTATAGGATATTACTTTTTACACTGGCTAATTACGTGATTACTTCTTTCTGCTGTCAACAATTTTGTCATCCACTGTCTTTAGAGTTCTAAAAATAATTTATAGGTTCCCTTAACCCTTATTGGCTCGTCATATCTACTTGTCTATCTATCCCTACGCCACAGCAAATTTATCTCGTCACCTATACTCTTACTTAGCACAAAAAACAATACCAAGTTCCCATACAACATTTTACTTCATATCTTGACGCTGTATCCTTAACGGGGTAGTCAGAGAGGACGAAGCGCCAAGCGTCGCGGTCCTTGCATTCTTTCGCTTCCTCAAATCTCATCATTCTCCTCACACATTTTCGCCTAGGTATGCGAGTGCTTGTGACATTTTCGTCGGAAACACTGGCTATTCGATCTTCATAAGTCAGCCTTGGTCTTCCTTGGCTTAAACAAGTATTTAAATATTTAAACAGTTCTTTTCATGTTTTCATCTCATTTTCAGACCTACCCAAGAGTCTCCAGAACATAACAGGTCATGGAAAGATAGCAGGAGGTTGTACGAGGAACAGATAGCATTCATGAATGAACTCTTGGACCGCTGGGAATTAATGTGTGAGTATGGAAAAACCAGTCAAGTTCGTGATGGGCACTTCTACGTGGTCCATAGTAATTTTAAAGTAAATTGAAAACAATTTGATCTGAAATAACCAATATTTATGTGTTTTTAACCGACTTAAAAAAATGTTCTCTATTCATTTGTATATGTTTATATATTTTTTTTTTATATGTATTTTTGGACGTAATTTCTTTGTTAATGAATCAATTCCAATAACTTTATTTTTCGTCGGATTACTATAGTTCCATGGTGGTACCATTTTAATTTTACTGGTATTGGACCTTGGACTTGGAGGATATTCCAAATACCCCTAACGGTTTATATATTTTGGTGATACTTTTATATATTCCGTTCCAGAATTGGAAAGGAGTTAGTTGCAGGCCTACCCAAATGTTATTTAGGCCAAATTCCCTCAAAAGCGAAAATAAATAACTTTTAAAAAAAAGATTAAACCAACTTTAAAAAAAATTTGACTTCAGTAACTGTCAAATTTAATTATGTAGGTATGGTAGGTATATTTAATTATGTTGTACTTGAGTTTTTGTTGTTATGCTAAGGCATGCTTGTATAGTGGAATCCGTTTATTATGACTTCGTTTATATTGACCAACCGCTTAAGGCGACGCATTGGAAATGTTGAGGGATCTCAATTTTTCTAAGTGACTACAAAACGTATGAAAGTAATATTTGGTAACCTGATTCTTCATTTCATTGACTTCATTTTGACAGTTGCGATATACGAATTGTTAACTTTTGTAACGCAAAAAAATCAAAGAAATCTCTTAAAACAGAGATTTACATTTTTAGGAGTAACGGGACTGATTTATGTTTCTAAATTTTCTGTATAGTTTTAATCTAAACATATTCTTCAAAATCACAGTTGGATTTTTTAAAATGAATTATAGTTTTTAAAATAAACGAAAGCAACTACTTTTTCGTATTTTTCGTAAGCTAGCGCGCGCACTTTCGCATAGACCAGAAGGTCTATTTTGGATTAAATTATTGCTTAACAATGCGTCGCCTTAATTATAGAATAGTGATACACATGTTATGCTCAATTGCCGGGACCCTAATTTTTGTAATTATACATATAATTATTGCTAATTCAATATGATTGTTGACACAAGTAATTGTTATTTAGTTACAATTATTATTTATTCGTTTATAACTATCTCTTATTTATTACTTTATTACTTATTTATTTAGTCACAATTATTTATTTAGTATTCAATAACTTATTTATCTTACAATTAGTGTTATAACAATAATGAAGCCTTAATTTTTATTTGAGATATTTATTTGCTGTTTTTAATTAATTTACTTGTCTATTTCTTTGATAAGGACCCCGTTTTGGGTATAGCCTACTCCAGCTTACTCTAGTTTTCCCTATCTCTTGATTTAGTCTTCCACTATTCCTGTTGCAGTGATGATGTCATCTGTCCGACCTTTTCGCGTCCTGCCATTGAGTGCTTTTTGTCACGTCGTCTCCAATTAGTGTTTCCTTTATGCTGCAATTAGTGTTAATTGTAACTGTAATGAGAAAAATATAGACTTTAAAAAAAATAATGATAAATACAAAATATCCTTTGTTAATCAAAACCCAAGTACAAATATAACTTTATGTGTATGATACAAATAACTATAAAATTAAAATTGACAGTTACTGAAGTCGATGCCAAGCCTAACAAACTAGTAGACTTTCTGTGGTTGCACATTAATTTGGTACCGACTTCAATAACAATCGAATTTAATTATACAATTATTTTTATCTTATTTATAGTTATTTTTGTACTTGAGTTTTGATTAGTAAAGGATAGTTATTTTGTACTTTTGAAGTTAATTAATTTTTTTCTTAAAATTTTTTATATCTCCCTTTTGAGTGACATCGCCCTAAATAAATATCTAGGGTAGGTCTGCAATTAACTTCTTTTTTAATTATAGAGCGCAATGATATATAAGAGAATCATCAATATACATAAAGCTAATAAATAGTTATTTGGTGTATCTCCGAAGTCTAATCTTCAATACCAATGAAACTTACATAAGACTACTTCTAAAGTGTACTCTTTCAAGCAAAAAAAGAATTTTTCAAATCGGTCCACAATTCACGAAGTTATCGGTGAACATACATACATAAAGAAAGAAAATACATGCAGGCGAACATAGAACCTCTTTTTTTTTGAAATCCAACAAGAACGTTTTTCACTTCATCACATACAGTATAAAGTATTTTGAGAATCACAAAACTATTCATTTATGAAGTAACCCAAAAACAATATACGAAAATAAACACATTTACATCTAGTTACATCTCACGGTTTTACTCGCGTTACTTTTCGGGTTTTTCTGTTATTGAAAGTAACTTAGATTACACTGAAAAGTCCTCTACCTACCAACGACTGTTCTATCATAATCGGTTCAGCCGTTTCGGAGATTAGCCCAGACAAACAAACAAACAGAGAGACAAAAATTTAAACAGAGCGTGTTTGGGTTTTTACGTTAAAATAACCCTGTAAGCTTTAGAAAAAGCTTTTATTTCGAAGTCACAAACAAACACTTAGATTTTATTTTTAAATACTTAGCTGATGCCCGCAACTTCGTCCGCATTTCTTACTCTTAATATAGCCTATGTTCCTCAGGATTCAAGCTATCTCCATACCAAATTGTATCGCAATCGGATGAATAGTATAGCAATCCATAAAATACCAATAAACAAACAAACATTGATTTTTATATGTTAGATATATGTATAGGTTAGGTATAATGAACAGAAAACTGGCAAAACTTTTAACGTAATTTTTTTTTAATGTTTTTTTTTCTTTTTTTTATGGCATAGCGCACAGATAAGCGCATTTGCCAATGTCACGTATTGTATTATTATATGGAATCGTTGTCGTAAAACTCCTCCAGTAAAGTGATAGTAGACTTTACTGAAGTTTTATAGGACTTCTTAAAAAAGCGCGAGAACTTCAGCTACACATGTTTATTTAGATCTCCTCCATTCTTTTTACTTACACAGAACTTTAAAACACAATATACTATCACTTTTGTACTTTAAATTTCCCAAAAAATGTAAAAAATAGAAAATCTAAATAAAATGACAACCGCACTTCTCCCGTTCCCGCCAAAAAGTCCTTTTTTTTTCTTTTAATGATGCGAAAGTAATTGTGTTTGGTTACTGTATCGTTATTTTTTTTATTTATTTCAGCCAGTCCACCACCAAAACATTACGTGAAGAGCCAATACGTGATACTAGACGACTCTTCGATAGTCCAGCAAGACCAAGGTGGTCTCTCACATGTTTTATCAGCGATACAAAATGCCAACGGGAATATGTCTAAAAGCAGTCCAACTGTAGACAGTCCTAGAGACAATGATAAAATATTGAAAAGTAGAACGAATTTGTTGAGCAAGGTCGTCAAGTTCGCGACTGATTGTTTGCAGAGTTATTTATTGGAGTACTGTACCAAATTGAGTGAGGTGAGCTTGAAATGTGACTACGAAAGTTATTTATTACACTAAATTGAGCGAGGTGAGCTTGAAATGTGACTGCGAAAGTTATTTATTACACTAAATTGAGTGAGGTGAGCTTGAAATGTGACTGCGAAAGTTATTTATTACACTAAATTGAGTGAGGTGAGCTTGAAATGTGACTGCGAAAGTTATTTATTACACTAAATTGAGTGAGGTGAGCTTGAAATGTGACTGCGAAAGTTATTTATTACACTAAATTGAGTGAGGTGAGCTTGAAATGTGACTGCGAAAGTTATTTATTACACTAAATTGAGTGAGGTGAGCTTGAAATGTGACTGCGAAAGTTATTTATTACACTAAATTGAGTGAGGTGAGCTTGAAATGTGACTGCGAAAGTTATTTATTACACTAAATTTATTTTCAGGTGCATGTGAAGCTTTTGCAGCAGTTTATCTTGGCGTCTTTCGATCTAGCCCGAGAGCTGCAAGCCGTTCCCGCCAAGGTCCAGTACGTGGCGCGACAGGAGCAGCTGCTCTATGAGGTAACCAGCTCTGGACACGGTCACAACATGCAAGCACACACATGTGGAACATGATCACATTATTGGAATTGGAAATTGGACGTCACATTTTACGAGTTTTATATCTCTTTATTTTTGTTTATATTAGGGCTCTGAACCAGTTTATATATATGTAAAAAAATGATGTTTTTAAAATCCTGGAGATGAGACTGGGTTGCATGGGGAGCTTTCACTCTAAAATCAGCCGCGGTATTCGTCATCGAAGGTCTTCGGTTTCTCTTACGGAACACATTGGAGATCCTCTCGCTCTTCGCCAAAGCACTTATCGAGCGCGACCCCCTAAAGCAATATTAGCCTTTACTAATATTGTACTAGGGGGTAGGTATATCTCACGTCGCTCGGTTTGATGAACCAGAGTATCCGCTGTAATTGGCCGGGACTCAAAGATCCTTGTTAATTGCTTTTGTATAACTGTTACAGGGTATACTAATCTTATTTTGTGATCTGGACCACAATGCTGAAATATTATTTATGTTTCAAACCAGTGTCAGATTTGACATTTGACATGTATTTATTCTTAATCACGTCAGTTGTAATAGTGAATGGCTTATATTGCAGGCCATACACAAGAAGTTCTGCGAGGGCGAGAAGAAACAGGAGCTGCTGCAGATAATGCAGGAGGTGGTGCGGGAGATGGCTACTGAAGTGGACGCGATGGACTGGAGCGTGGATGGTGGGAACTGTTACACTTACATATATACATGCAAGAGAACAGCCATTCTATTTTGCGATAATGAGCTGATGGGTCCCTTTTTAGTCTGCAATAATGGCATAAATAGACCCTTTATAAGTTCGTTATTGCTAAGCGAAAATGGAAATGAATTCTAATTACAAAATTTCATTCAAAGCCCTTTCCAAGAAATAGAAATATATATCCTATTTTTTCATTTGTGTTTATAATTGAAACAAATGTTTATGTAACTAAAGCTGAACTAGTTTGTAAATGATTGACTCAGTAGTCATACTTATAAGTCTTTTTCAACCGACTTCCAAAAAAGGAGGAGGTTCTCAATTCGGTTGTATGTTTTTTTTATGTTTGTTACCTCATAACTCTCATTTATGAACTGTCATTATGAAGGTGCCGAATCAATGTTCGACAACAGAAAGTCTATAAGTTTAGTAGGCTTGACACCGACTTCAGTAACTGTCAAATTTAATTATATGGGTATTTGTATCGAATTTATAAAGTTATTTTTGTACTTAAGTTTTGATTAGTAAGGGATATTTATTTCATACTTTTCAGTATTCTTTTTTGAAGTCGGTCTAATTTTTTTTTGCGTTTGTGTTTTGTGTTTCAATAAAAACCATCATGTATTAAAAGAATAATAAACGTCATGATAAGTGTAAAAATTTATGTTTAAAAAAACACTTAAAAATAAAGAATAGGAGGTCCTTATTGTTCGCGCATCACAAACAATAATATTCTCTTATTATTCTGTCTTACATTTTTCGAAGCAACGGGACCGATTTATATTTTTAAATTTTCTGTACAGTTTACTTATAACATATTCCTCAAAATGACAGTTGGATTTTTTTTAATTAATCATAGTTCTTAAAATAAACGAAAATAACTACTTTATCGTATTTTTCGTAAGCTAGCGCGCACACGCATGCATAGAACAGAAAGTCTATGTTAGATTAAATTATTGTTTATCGATGCGTCGCCTTAAAGTGAACTTTACTAGCGATAGTATTTTGATCTAGGAACATAAGCAACCTTTAGCTGAACCAAATTGAAAACAAAACACTTGACAAATGACCCAAATTTTTCAAATCTGTACTATACTGAATCATATTCAGTGTTATTTGTGAATATTTCATAGTTTTGTGTATATAACGGAAAAGCAGTGTTACTAGAGTGTTACGTGTCGTACACCGGACTAGCAAATAGTGAAAATTTAGCGAAATCTTGGTTAGTTTCTTGTTTGTTTACATGAAAGTAAAAAAAATTTTAAGGAAAAAAAATTAACCCGCCTCCAAAAAAAAAACACTGAAAAGTACAAAATAACTATCCTTTACTAATCGAAACTTAAGTACAATTTAAACTTAACTTTGTAAATACGATAGACAGACAAGACATATCTATATAATTAAATTTGATAGTTACTGAAGTCGGTATCAAGCCTATCAAACTAATAGACTTTTTGTTGTTGCATATTGATTTGGTAATAAGGTAACAAACATACAGAAAAAAAACATACAGTCGAATTGAGAACCTCCTTTTTTTTTGAAGTCGGTTAAAAATGAAAAAATAGGATGTAGTATATTCCATGTAGTTATTCCAGTAATGCATGTGAAGTTGGTCATAAGCTAATACGAATTACACTGACAGTGCAGGTTGGCTTACTTACAATAGCTAACTGTTATTCCTTGTTACGTTCAATGACTCAATTTTTATTTTACAAAAAAAAGCGATACGTGCCATCTACAGTATGAATGCACGAGAATCACTAAGAGATCGTTTTAAAGACATTGATGTACTCACCTTGCCGTCCTTATACATCTTTGAAATTATTATGTATACGTGGAAAAATATAGATTTGTTTATAAAGGAAGGCGATATTGTTGGCATGGAAACCCGAGGTCGTGATAAATTGGTTATTCCAAAATTTAAATTACATAAGTCTAATGTTTCATTTTTGGGTAACTGCAATCATTTTATAATAAAGTTCCTCAAGGAGTCACTCAATTACCAGAAAATAGATTTAGATTAGTTATAAAACGTACATTGATTAGACTATCATACTATAAAATTTCGTTGATTTCGTTGAAGACAAAACAATTGTCTGGAAATGATCTTCTCTGCACAAGCATTTACTGGCTTTCTGAATGCTGTATTTTAATAAACCTTTTGTAAAATGATGTTGAAAAAATGGTACCTGACTGGGTAGATTTGATGTTCAAAAATACCTAATAATTAGGTTTACTTCAATTAATTGATTTGACTTTGACTTTGAATGAGATAGAGACACGACAATCGTTTGATACACTATGACAAGAGCAGCAACTTAGGTCTCCGTCCATTGTATTTCCTGCTTCAAGTCTAGCACACTATAATTACATGTTGCGTCTCACACATACAGAACGGCACGTGTAAGTAGAGATGTGAAAAAACGTATCGATATGGCAATATTGTTTCAATAAATTTGCAAATTCGTGATAACTACAATTTTTTGAAATTATGGACCCTTAAGAACTCACCTTTTGCTATGACTACTGCAAATTAGTCAAAATTACAAGTTTAGTATAGAGAGCTCTAAATGTCTATTATATTTGTCTATCCAAGATAATCAGATAACTCATACTTTGTTTAATTGGTTTGAAATTATCATCACATTGTGACAGTGAGTAATGTTCATTACCTACTACTAGCTGGGTATAGATTTCACGATTTTTATCCCTAATTTTCTTCAGATTGTCCAGAACTTTTGGCTAGAGTAGACTTTAAAGTACCAACTTATTCTTCTCGGAAAAAAAATTATTTGTTTGCAACGTGATTAGTAACGACCAACTACCATCAAAACTCCTTTCTCTGGCGTTCTCCACAAAAGGCAAATGAACTTCTTTCACAGGTCGACAAAGATGTATTTACTAGACTTGCAACGAATAGTATATTCGGCAGTATACCGAATACCGAATATTCGGCGAGCCCCCTGACCGAATAGCCGAATATTAGGTAAAAGTATTCGGCTGGATTTTAGCGTCAAAACTTGTACAGACGTGATTGTTTCGCGCTCGTTTGTTCTAATGTACTCACCGCTCGCGCGCCCGCAGTTGCTCTGCGCGGTATATTGCTAACGCACTGCATGTTTAGACAAGTTTATTTCGTGAATATCGTATTACGATAAGTACAGTTTATCGTGCTCTCTTAGTTCTGATCTGTTTGTAAGTGTAATAGTGTGAAATTTAACAAATAAACAATTAAATAATTACAAACGTACTTTAATAATAATAAATCGATTATGGCCTTTAAAAAGAAATCGCCTATATGGATATACTTCGAGGATGATGTAAATGACCCAAAAAGTGCCGTGTGTAAACTGTGCGAAATAAAAATTTCTCGTGGTGGCGTTGGAAGAAAGGCGACTACATCAGGAATGTTAAATCATTTAAAAAATAAACACAGTGAAGAATATCATAAGTTGGTACCCACGCTGCCTAAGGGGCAAGAAACTACAAATCAAGATACGAATGTAAGTAATAAACCTGCGACGTCAAAAAAGCAATTGACTCTTGAAAAATGTGCAGAAATGAATAAACTATGGGATATTAATGATCCCAAGGCAAAAAAGTACCATGTCTTAATTGCTGAAATGATCGCACTTGATAATGAGGCAGTAAATATAGTAGAAAGGGCTGGTTTTAGAAGACTGATTAATAGCGCTTTGCCGCGGTACAATATACCAAGTCGTCCTTACTTTTCAGACAATGTGATTCCAGAAATATATCGTAAAGTGGTTGAGAAAATTAAAAGTTTACTTTCAGAGACAGAGTATATTTCCGTGACGACCGATATGTGGACGTGCTTGCATAATCATAACAGTTTTTTAAGTTTTACTGCACATTTTATTGACCGCGAATTCAATCTCAAACATGTAGTATTGAGCATCAAGCATTTTGAGGGACAACACACAGCAAGGAATATAGCAATGAGTTTACAAGAAATTGCAAATTTGTGGGACATTCGTGAAAAAATTCATGTTGTTATCCATGATAATGGACGAAACATAGTAAAAGCTGTTAGTGATGCAGAGTTGACCTCAGCGCGTTGTTTCATTCATACTATTCAATTGATTGTCAATGATTGTCTAAAGGGTCAGTTAGATGTGACTCAAATGATAGCTACAGGTAGAAGGATCGTAACTCATTTTAATCATTCTGGTACTGCACAAGAAAAACTGCATTATATCCAAAAAGATTTGGATCTCCCTCAACATGAATTAGTCCAAGATGTTCGCACGCGTTGGAACTCTACATATTATATGCTCGAAAGGCTAATGCAACAAAAACGAGCCATTGCTGTCTATCTCACGGACTGTGATATTGCTATTGCTAATTTGAGTGCTGCACAATGGGAGCTTTTGGAGCATCTTTTAAAATTATTGCAACCATTTGAGGAGATAACAAAACTTATAAGTTCCGGATACGCTTGCATTTCTGAAATTATTCCGTATGTTGCTACCTTAATGCGATATTACAATAAAATGAGCACATCAAAAGAGTTAACGCCCAAATTAAGCCAGGCAATACTCGTCATACAACAAGGGTTACAAGAACGATTTGAAGACATTACAACGAGTAAAAATCATCTGGTGGCTACCTTTCTCGATCCAAGATTTAAAATGAATGTTTTCACCGATCAACTGCAAAAAGAAAAAGTGAAGCAGTATGTATTAATCGATAGCATAAAAATGAGCTGTGAAGAAACAAGCGACGATAGCGCGAGTTCGTCCCCTACTTTGGCCAAGAGGATGAGAACTGAAGAGCAAAGTCTAAATCAGACTATTCACTCAACTTTTATGGATTGCTTCGAAGAGCTGATAGCAGAAAAAAGCACAGCTCATAGAAACACATCAACAGAAAAAAATGCAGTTTCAACAGAAATGGATCTTTTCTTAAGTATTAGTAATATATCACGTCATGACAATCCGTATACGTGGTGGCAAACAAGGAAATTTCAATTTCCGTGTTTGATCAAGATTGCAGCAAAATATTTGTCGGCGCCAGGAAGTAGTGTTTATTCAGAGCGCCTTTTCTCTGAAGCTGGGATGGTCTACGAGAAAAAAAGAAGTAAACTACTTCCTAAAAATGCAGAAAAATTAGTCTTTCTGCACCATAACCTTCCCCTTCTAAATTTTGATTATGAAAATAATTCAAATGCATAAAAAAATTCTTAACTTTTTGAATGCAAAAGATGATGAAATTCTGTACCTGTTTTATGTACCAATGACTACTTAATAAACGATTATAGAAGAAATGAGAACCTTACCCTTCTAAATTTTGATTACGACAATAATTCAAATACATAGAATCCTTAACTTTTCTAATTCAGAAGATGATTATGTACCTGTGTTATGTACCAATGACTACTTAAATGATTGTAAGAGAAATGAAAATATCAATATATACGTAATGAATTGATTTTTTTTTTCATTTTACCAATTATCTCCCTGTAACAAAATATATTACTTAAGTATTCGGTATTTGGCCGAATAATATGTAGATATTCGGTATTCGGTCGAATATAATAAAAGCAGCCGAATAGGCCGAATACCGAATAGTAACCGAATATTCGTTGCAAGTCTAGTATTTACTGATAGCTACAAGTCGATAAGGCGAAAATTAGTGGGTCACTATTCTCAAATGTTGTTATAACTTAACTTGTTTCTAATCTACACCTCTGATTTCCCACGTGCTGTTCAATCTACTATGTTATTATAATATTTATAGGTGAAATTTTGTAATTGGTCCTGATTTAAACTTGTATGTGATTATCTTTATTTGTTTTAGGCTGTAAGGTTTCCTGAATAAATAAAATAAAAAAATAAAATAAAATATTTATGTAACAGATCTTCCTTGTCATCAAGATAGACATTTTATGGTGTCCAATTCAACGTTCTATTCGGCCCGCGACAGTCCGGATTTGTCTATACAGTCGCCGGACCCAAACGCCCAGGACCCAGACCTGGACCAGTCCGACGCAGAAGAAGCTTTATCGTACGACAGTTACAATTTTGATGAATACGAAATAATAAACTCTAACGATGAGAGTCTGAGTGGAAATGATTATTATAAACGAAATTGGGTAAGTTGTTTCTAAAAATAAATATGTATATAATTATAGTACAATGCAATGCAGTGCAGTGCAATGCAGTGCAGTACAATAGATTGATGAACTACTGGACTGATTGATTGTACTGATTGGTTACTTTGGAAAAATATTTATTTTAATGTCTTAGTAACTGAAAGGGACAGATCATCCATGTAAATTAATGTACTTCTATGAATAGGAATTATTATAAAATAAAAAAATTAACTTTAAAAATAATGAAATTGTTCCTTGGACAATTTAAAGCGTTTGGTCTACTGTACAACCGTTAAAGTAAGGAAAACTCAAAATATTATTCAAAATTAATTTAAGATGCGGTATCAGGATTTAAACTGTGTTTTCAAGGGGGCGAAAGCGTGAGCAAAGTATTCCTCTCTACGCAGAAATGTGTCTCACACAAGGTTCATTGAACATAGCGGCTTTACCAATATCTTTTATAGCATTATTATTTTAATGTTACTTGATTTAAAAAACTCGAAATTCTGACAGTAGGTCAGTGATTAGTTTTATCATTCGACATTATCATCAGTAGGCGAAAGAAATACGTAAGAACCGCGATAATTTGGCGTCCAACCGACCTTAGCTACCCCGTAAGTCAAGTCAAGTAATATTAACATAATAATGCTAATGGTTGGTCCCCTGGCAATGCTAAAATGCTGAAACGCATTTAAGTAGAATATAATGCAACTTGAACGCGTGGCTTGTCAGTTGTTTACATATCACGGCCTTGTACCACTTTGTATTTGGTTATAATTGTGTAAGAAGAAATATAAAGTTCGATACCGACTGTAATTTATTTATTTGGATTTATATTAAAAGAAGATTAAATGACCACGAAATTAACCTTAACGTCATTTATCGTTATCCACCCTACAACTTGTTCAAAGTTTAATACATATGTTCACATTGTATCCCTAATGGGGTAGTCAGAGAGGACGGAGCGCCAAGCGTCGCGGTTCTAACATACCTCTTTCGCTTCCTCAAATCTCATTCTCCTTACGCATTTTCGTCTAGGTATGTGAATGTCTTTGACATTATTTAAACTAATATTTGAAACAGGCACAAGCGGAAGAGGGTAGTTCTGTGACGTCGGAAGCGGGGAACATCCACGTAGAGACCGAATGGGCGACGTCTTGGAGCGGGCACGGGCACGGGGCGAGCGGGCCGAGTTGTTGCGTGTCGGCCAAGAGGGCCTCGCTCGACGTGCAGCACACGGGTGAGTACGGACTACGGACTACGGACTACGGACTACGGACTACGGACGGGCTACAGGGCTAGGGACCGGTTTAACTGATATTCACAAAGGACCACACGTCCTCCTTGCGCATTGAGGGCATACATATATATATATACACACATACTAGAGATGTGCCGGATTGTTAAAAATGTATATCCGCGGATGCGAACACGGATAAGGATTTGACGATCCGTGGCGCGCTAAGCGCGTTGGAAAGTAAATGGGGGTTGCGGGTTCGATTCCCGCCCCGAGTCTGGGTGTTTATGTATAATATGTATTTAATTACAAAATAAAAGTATATAAGTAGTATATCAGTTGTCTAGTACCCATAACACAAGCGCTGTGCTGCTTACTTTGGGACTAGATGGCGCTGTGTGAAATGTCTAAGTATATTGTATTATTATTATAATATTATTTGTGTCTAGATATATGATGTATGCTTTTGTTTAACTTGCTACATTCATATGTGTCTGTCTTTTCGGTTAAAAGTACGTCAATTTGGAACTACCTTCCAATATCCCATTAAAATGTAGCTTCGGTGACAATGCTTCCCGGATATTGTATTACCATGGAACTGATTTCATTTTGAAGCCGGAAGGTTGCCATAGAAACTTCAATTTACCAAGATAGTCTCGTCCTGTTTTTATAAAGTTCAATGCTGGACGCAGGCCTCACAAATAAAAGCTTGACGCAAAAAAAAAGATCTGCGAATACGGATATGAATACGAACCTCAACTTTTGTATCCTAATCCTATTTTATGTAAACATAGTGAGAAAACTTACTACTATAATGTTTATCATAATTTGTTTGACATTCGCGATAAAAAGTGTCAGAAGTGATACTTTAAGAAATCAGTAATTTAAAGTTATTATATTTTCATTGCTATTTATTTTTAAAATTCCAGTTCATTAAAATAAAAATCCTTTCGAGATCCGCTAAAAAGTAACGGATACGGATACGAATACAGATCTTTTTTCCCCTCGGATATCCGCAAAGACGGATACGGATATCCGACACATCACTAATACATACATACATAAAGGTAAAGATAATAAAAAACGCGTAAAAAACAAGAGTACTTTCGTCCTTCTCAGATGACATTATCTCAACTCAAGCTTAATTTGTTTCTGGCAAGACACATAAGATGATTTATTGAATGTCATATCAGGTATCAGGGTTATTCTACTGTTTTATCAAAATCACATTACTGGCACGTTATTAAGTTGGGAACAACCCCTAAAGTAAGTTTGTTTTATTCGCAGTTTTGTCCAAATTGAGTCGCAAAATCAGTGCAAAGCTGGTCGTGTTCGTGGACTGTCTCCGAGACTCCTACTTTGGGACATTACAAAGGTGAGATAAAAGTCATACAACATGAGGAATTCAAGGTCATATTTTTCTGTTTCACAGATATATTAGTACTAATGCAAAATTCCGTATGATTCTAAGGTTCTTTATTGTAATCAATAGCATACCAATAGTTTACATTAGTTAACTAATTAATCTGTGTCAATAGCAAGCACCAATAGCATAGATTAATTAGTTCAATAGACATAGACATATATTTATTTGTAACTTCTACAAAGCATTCAATTAAAAAATAAAATTAAAAACTATCATTAAATAATGTTAGTAAAATCATTACTATGAAGTTGCAAAAAGGTCATAGCTCAGCATTAAGTAGGTTGATAGAACCTGCGCTGGTCTTCCGCTAGGCCTTTTGGACAACAACATTGACAGTACATATAATGGATTATAATAGATTGTAGACGTGAACAAATATATAGTAATGAAAGTGAAAAAGAATTGACTGAAACTGATTATTAAATTACAATAATGTGACTTATCATTTGGTAAAGAATTCATAGCACATCAGATTTAAAATGACACAATTAATTACAATAATAAAAATTATTAGAAATCAAAATATAGTATACCAATAACTGTAATTATCTTTTCCTGTCTGCGAGAACGAAAAATAACGACGCGTCATATCTCTGGTATTGACTTGAAATCAATTTACACGATGGCAGTAGATTGAAACAGGTCGTCACTGACTTGTCTAGAATCCGAAGTGCGCCTGCACAGCGGAGTTATGTAACGATAGCTGCGCCACAGTGGCGCGACGATTGTTTTAAATTGGTAATTACGCGGGGTTATAACTTAAAACATTGCAGACAGCGACAGCCACGCGATCATTGCGCGACCAGTGATTATATTTGTAATAAAAACTTATTGTCATGTATGACGATTGCGTATCTATTATTCTATGACCGTAAAACGCATTTTTCGCGGTAGATTTATCGCCATTATACAAATTATATTACAAAAATTCTCGTTTGACAGCAGATATCGCGCGATATTGGCTGTTGCATACTGTCTGCAAGTTACGTAATAAGCGTGGGGGAAAAATTGATATTATGTGTGACTATTGCGCGTCTATTGCTGTATGACCTTTAAATGAACTTTTCGCGGTAGATATATCGCCACTATACAAATTAGGTACATTACACAAGTTCTCGTTTTGACGCCAGATATCGCGCGATATTGGCTATTACATGCTGATTGCAAGTTAGGTAATGTGTGCTGGTATAAGATTCGGCTATCGCATACTGGTTGCAGTTACGCAATAAGTATGTACCGTCCCGTTCCCCCCCACGGTAGATGCGTGTCATCTCTGGAGCGCTCGTGCCGGCGGGAGCTGCGCGGGCGCGCGGCGAGCGAAGCCGTTCTCCAGCTGTTAGCGGCCGCGCGGCGCGTGGAGCTGCGCCCGCACCACACCTTCTCCGTGTTCCGGACGCTCGTGGACTCGCTGCGGAGCCTGTTCCACAGGTACGGGTACGGCGGCTGCACAGCCTCCGGGCTTTGTATGGGGGTGAACACTTGCTGTTAACAACATAATAATGTGAAAATAAAAAAAGATTTTTTGGCGGAAACGGGAGAAGTGAGGTTGTCATTTTATTTAGATTTTCTATTTTTTACATTTTTGAATGTTTTTAAGTACAAAAGTGATAGTATATTGCGTTTTAAAGTTCTGTATAAGAAAAGAATGTAGTAGGTCTAAATAAACATGTGTAGCTGAAGTTCTCGCGCTCTTCCAAGAAGTCTTATACAACTTCAGTAAATCCACTATCTATTAACAATTTACTGGAGGAGTTTTACGATAAGAAAAAACTAATTTACTTCGAACGTGTTTCATGACAATTCTACTTATTAATATGTGACATTGGCAAATGCGCTAATTTGTGCGCCATGCCATGAAGAAAAAAATTAATAAATTCGTAAATATAATATAGAACCGCGAAACTTGGTGCTCCGTTCCCCCCGACTACCCTGCTATGAATACAGGGTGAAGATATGTATGTATAATATAGAGAGTAAATACGATAGAAATACATCCGTCACATCATATACGAACATGATTAAGTTATTGTTATGTATATACTGTACTGAATAACATTGTTGTGGGTAAATTTAATAAAAAATAATACGTGTGTATATATATGTCGAACATTATACGTACGGAACACTGGCTATTTAGTAACGAAAAAATCGATACACCTATACCCACCCACCTATCAACCTTTAACTGTGAACAGTTATTTTTATTCACTAAGTATTTTACTAGTAATTTAGATTCCGTTTTCGTAATACTTGCATTTTCAAGTTTGTATAATATAATTGTTAAAAAATCATCATCTGTTAGAAAAATTACAATGCATTGCATCAGATTGCATTGATTCTGCATATAATTTCACTGCATTACACTGTATTGCATTGCATTGTATTACATGGTATTGTGCTGCAGTACTTGTTATATTACATTGTGTTATATCCCCAAACAAATTTTCATAAATCGCAGACACAAAATCACAGACATATGAATATGTGATTTTGAAATCTAGGTGGATACCATGCTCTAAGGAGTTAGCTGAAGACAACTTATGTAACTTCAAGTAACCTTTGATCATTTACGTTTCATTTCTATCTCATTCCAACTCTTACAAACAACTCGACAATACAGCAACATACATAACATTACTATATTAAATATACCAACAGCAAAAGATGAAAAGAGATGGATGATTGAAGATATGTTTCGTGGTTAAATTTCCCGACTTCAACTACTTCTTCAAAGTACGGTCTCCTGATTACATATTACATAAAACGACTCGTATACATATGGTAGTTAATGTTTTTAAACTTTCACAACTTGTACACATCTTACAATTGTAATAATTGCGTTTTCAACTCGGCTCGTGACTACGATCTGTGCAATCCGGTCGAAGCGTCGGGATAAAAAAGGTATTCGCCTTAAAGTTACACGATATAGACCTGATTTTATTAGAATTGTAAGATGTATACGCAGTTGATATAATTGCGGGTAGGTTGCGAGTTGTGGGCGGGGCCGGCGGCGACGAGCAGTGCTGCCTCAGCGCCCCGTGGCGACGGGCCGTGGCGACGCAGACACTCCGCTCGCTCAGTGCCCACCGCCTGGCGAGGGTCATCTCTGCACAAGTCAGTGATCACGTACACTATACTTGCTCCCTCATGTCATTCCAATAATTACCTATGGCCTATATACGTGTTTGAAACTGTATACTACAAAAAATAAAGAATAGTTTAGAGAAAAGTGATATTAATGATATGTAGAACCAAATTCATCGTAAACTGTTTAAATTACAATACCTGGGCGACCGAGCTTTACTTGATGTCTTACAAAAAAAATAACATAAAAAAATGCTATTGAGAAAGTAAACTGCAAAATTAAAAATGTTTAGAAGTTTACCCCTATATTGCATTACATTACTGTAAATTACATCGAAATAGCTAGAGCCATTTTCGAGAAAGCGAGGAAAGTCAATGCGGAAAAGCGTGGGGGTGGGCACTCGGCCTAGTAAATACTCAGAGTCGCTCATTTACCCGGCCGAGCTCTCGGTCATGTGTTTATACATGCTGAGCACTCGGTCAAGTGCACTATCTCGCCCTGGTACGTGTAATCAAGGCATTAATCACCGGTCGCGCAGTGATCGCGTGACTGTCGCTGTCTGCAAATTTTTAGGAAATAACCGCGCCGATCATCCCTTCTCCCCTGTCACACTGTCTCCATTACCATGTGACGTAGATAATTTGTAAGTGGCCCGTAAAACTTCCAACACACCTAAATAATAAATGATATCTCTCGCCCTTTCTATAGCTGTTTCACTCTTTTAGATACTCGAAAGGCTGACTTCAGCTCATGAGAAATACCAGTCGGCTCTGACGTCGCTGGAATCGGTACTCACCAATCGGCTCCATCATACTGAAGATGTTAAACTTGCTATTAGGAAAAAGTAAGTCGAGTTATAAATCAAATTCAAAATTTCAAAATTGGTAAAATAGATTCGGGGTCATTTGGGATTTGAAGAAAAATGTGGGGGGAAAACAAAGCTGTCATTTATTTTAGTGATGCACGTGATATTCGGCTGACACTAGTAAATTCGGCATTGCCATTATGCTAATTAGCGATAGAAAACGGTATTCTATTTAGTTTCTCTTTACTTATTTTGAAATGAGGGATTTAAATATAACAACGAGGTGTCTGTATTCGTTGTCAAGCTAGAAACGTTGTTATAAATGATATAATAATATTATGTGGCGAACAAAAAATTTAATCAATCTTTGTTAATTTGTGTAAAAGGATTGATAGATGGGTTAATAAACTATTTTTTGTACCGATGTTTTGTTCAGTAGATTTTTTTAAATTTATTTATTGTCTCAATGAGTGAAAAGGATAGAAAATATTTGACATATTTTTAAATCCCTGCTCAGCAAATTTAATGAGTAGGAATTATTATACAATTAAAAGAACTTTAAAGAATAGTAAAATTATCTCTTGGGCAACTGAAGGTTGTCTTCTGGACAACCTTTAAAATAGGGTACAAAAATATCGATATATTGTTAAAAGTTCATTTAATATAATGATGGGATAAACTATATTTATCGTAATTTTTGTCAGGAATGTCAGGGAGCAACAGTGAGACAAAAAAACATTGGTCGACTCACGTCCACATTTAGTTCCGAGATATTGTTCAATATTTGATTTCATTTTAACTCGGCTTGTAAGTTTGCAATAATGAGGTATAAGGATACTGAACAATGTTTGCTGTTGTTTTTACTCATCAAAGTATTTTGATTAATTCCAGACACGCTCCACTGTTCGCTCGACTATGTCTAGAAAGTACCTCCATGTGTGATCTTCTCATGTACGGGATGCCGGAATTGGGACGGGAAATTGGTATGTTCTTGTTTTAATTTTTGGGGTTCTGTAGCTAAAATATGGCAAGAATGGAACCAATATTGGTTAGTCTTGTTTTTTGTTTATCCGTCAGTCTTACATTTTACGGGCCGGCCGTGAGTGTGTGTGTGTGTGTGCGCGTGTGTGTGTGTGTGCGTGCGTGTGTCCGTGTGCTTGTATGTCCGCACGTGCGCAGGGCGCGGCCAGTACGGCGTGGTGTACGCGGCCCGCGGCGGGTGGGCGGGCCGGCCGGCCGCCGCGGTCAAGTCCGTGCTGCCCGCCGACGACCGCCATTACCACGAACTGGCCATGGAGTTCTTCTATACCAGGTATGTACACAATAGTATATCACACAACACTACTGCACTTCACTGCATTGCACTGCAATATATTACACTGTACTGCATTACACTGAACTGCATTACACTGTACTGTATATTCTCAACTACATGTTGTTGTACTGCACGTTACAACATGACAACATGACATTGTATTGCACTACACTGTACTGCAGATTATGAACTACACGTTATTGTATTACACTACATTGTACAGTATTAGACTGCACTATATTATACGAAACTATGTAATCACGAAACATACTAGAAACAATTACATTGTGCTTGGTTGCAATGCACTATTACCACTATTACTAAATACACTTAACTATTTTGTAGTATATGCTAGCTGTACCCGCGACTTCGTTCACGTGGAAAATTTTTCAGTGACTTCTCCAGGTAGATTTTTGACAAAAATAGAAGTCTGTTTTTTTAAAAGAAAAATTTCATCTCTGTACTAAATTTAGTCTTAATTGTTTCAGCGGTTTACTTTCCCATACAAAGTTTCATCCCTCTTTTTACCCCTTTCAGTGTAGATTTTGAAAAAAAAAAAGTAGCCTATGTCCATTACCTGATGTCTATCTCCGTGCCAAACTTCATAGAAACCGGTCCAGCGGCTTAGCCGTGCAAACGTACCAGACAGACAGACAGAGACTTTCGCATTTATAATATTAATATGGATAGATTTACTGCAATTAATTGCATTTATTTGCAACAAATATTAATGCATTACTTTCATAGCATCAGTTTAAACATATACTATACTACCTATATATTTTCCATTTTATATATTGCATCTATACTATCCATACTAGCCATACTATCCATACTTCTATATCTATACTTCCATACTATCCACACTAGTCCATACTATCCATACTTCCGTACTAATATTATAAATGCGAAAGTCTCTCTGTCTGTCTGTCTGTCTGCTTGGTTTTCGCGGCTAAACCGCCTGCCCGATTTTGATAAAACTTGGCATGCAGATAGCTTGACTTTAGGGGACGGACATAGACTACTTTATTTTTCAAATATCTATCCCTAAAGGGGTGAAAAGGGGGATAAAACTTTGTAGGGGAAATTTTATACCGCTGAACCGATTAAGATGTAATTTGATACACAGATACAAATTCTCTATTAAAAAAAACATAAGACTTCTTTCTTTATCAAAAATATACCCTTAAAGGGGTGAAAAGGTGGATGAAACTTTATAGGGGAAATGCTAAACCGCTGAACCGATTAAGATGAAATTTAGTACTGAGATAAACCTTTTCTATTAAAAACTTTTTTTTTGAAATCTACCCCTAAAGGGGTGAAAAGGGGGATCAAACTTTATAGGAGAAATGCTAAACCGCTGAACCGATTGTGATGAAATTTGGTACAGAGATGTACCCAAAAACCCGGTACAGTATGTACCCGAAAACAAATGATTTTCACAACAACAAAAAAATTTCTTTTTCAAAAAACGACTTATTTTTTTTATGTATGTGACGTCATCATAAGTCCAATATGGCGGATATTCCATAATAGGAAATAACTTTTTTATTCAACACCAACAATATGGGTATCAAATGAAATGGCATATGCAGGGGATGGTTTCTGTATATGTGACGTCATGATAAATCCAATTTGGCGGATGTTCCATAATAGGAAATAACTTTTGTGCAAGACCAACAATATGGGTATCAAATGATATAATGTACACAGGGGAAGGTTTCTGTATATGTGACGTCATCGAAAAACCAATATGGTGGATGTTCCATAATAAGAAAACTTTTTCGTTCAACAACATCAATATGGGCATCAAATGAAATAGAATACGCAGGAGAAGGTTTCTGTATATGTGACATCGTCATAAATTCAATACGGCGGATGTTCCATAATAAGAAATAACTTATTTATTCAACACCAACAATATGGGTATCAAATAAAATGGAATACGCATGGGAAGGTTTCTGCATATGTGACGTCATCATAAATTCAATATGGCGGATGTTCCATTATAGACAGTAACTTTTTTGTTTAACATCAACAAAATGAGTTTTTCGGGTAACCTCTGTAACCCGAAGAGGTCAGGGAAAATTTTTCTACACGGACGAGGTCGCGGGTACAGCTAGTTATAATATAAGAATAAGTTGTCCTACTCAAAATAGAACATAGGTCGTAATAGTGAGACCGTTAGGAGTATCCCGGCGCACCCCCGCATCGTGCCCCTGTACGGGTCCATCGTGCAGCGGGCGGGCGGCGCCGCCGGGCCGGGGCCCACCGTGCTGCTCGTCTCGGAGAGGAAGTGCCGGGACCTCCACGCCGCGGTCCGCGCGGGACTCAGCTTCGCCGCTAGAATGAGGATTAGCTGCGATATCGTCGAAGGTATGTGTCTCTCTCATGTTAAACTTGCGACCCGCCCCCGCTTCCCATCGGTATATATGTCTACATTTTTTTTTAAATTTCTAATATTAATGTCGTCTCCGTCTAAAGTTTTCCAATTAATTACCATATTATATTTAACCATTTTTTTAAACATTGTAATGGGTATAGTAAGCTATCCTTAATACATATTTATTATATCAGAGGGTGCAAACGAACAAACGTGTCACCTGATGAAAAGTGATCATCGCCGTCCATTGACACCCGCAACATCCAGGGAATCACGGGTGCGTTGCCGGCCTTTATGGAAAGAATCGGCTTCTTTCTTCAAGGTCCCTAAGTCGTAACGGTTCGAGAATACCGCCGCTATAAGTTGATTCCATAAAATTGCCGTATGTGGTAGAAAATGTCTTAAAAAACGCACAGACTGCTATCCATCAAGGTGGTGGAGATGGAAGGACAGTCGTTTGCGTGACGTACGGTAATGGAATCAAACAGCAGGCAGTACTCCGAACAATTCCTCAGAACATTCTCCATGATAAATCCGGTAAAATATCCTGAGGGACGCAATGTCCCTCCTCAGGGCAAGATAATCGAACCGACCAGTGTACCGGATCGCCGATAACCCGAACCGCTCTACATTGTATACGGTCAAAAGGAAGGAGTTGATACTGGGACACTCCAGCCCAGAGATGGAAACAGTATTCCATGTGAGGCCTAATTTGTGCCTTGTAAAGTTGTACGCGATGAATCGGGCTGAAATACTGTCCCGCTCTACCGAGCACTCTCAGCTTTTTCGAAGCAGCTTTACTCTCCAGATGACCGCGAAATTGAACGCGAATCGAGATATCGACGCCAAGGAGTCCAATAGTCGGCTTGACATCAAGGGGAGTACCTTCGGAACTGAGGAATACGACGAAGGGACGTCTTTTTGCGGTTAATGTGCAAACTTGTGTCTAAGAGGAGTTGAATTGGACTAAGTTTAGTCGGACCCAACTTGAAACATGACTCAATAACATGTTCTCAATATTAGACAGAAGTTTGTTCTGGTTTTCAATAACGTTTTCCAAAGAGAAATTAGCACGTCCGATATAAAGTGCATCCCCAGTAATGTCATCCGCATAGCAATTGTTATGCAGCATGTCATTAATATTCAGAAGAAAAAGAGTAGGAGAAAGCACACACCCCTGCGGGACACCAGCGTTCACGGCCTTAAAGTCAGAGCGCAAACCGTTTACTACGACTTTTATGCTATGCCCAGAGAGGAAGCTGGCAACCCACGTGCTGCATAACTTCTTGCAACTGAAACTTGGAAAGTAGAGCTCCGTGCCATACCCTATCAAAGGCTTTCGCTATGTCTAAATTTACCGTCAGAGCCTCCCCTTTACTCTCGACTGCATCCGCCCAGCGATGCGTAAGGTAGACTAAAAGATCGCCAGCTGAGCGACCACGCCGGAAACCGTACTGACGATCACTAATCAGCTGGTGCTACTCTAGGTACCCCAGGAAGCTAACAGTTAATAATGGATTCCATTACTTTGGGGAGTAAAGAGGTAATGGCAATGGGCCTGAAGTTGTACGGATCAGAACGATCGCCTTTTTTGGGGATTAGGTGCACGAGGATCGTTCTCCAAGAACTCTGGACAGCGCCAGTGGTGTAAGAGAGCCGAAAAAGGTACGTTAGAATCGATGCCAACTCCGGAGCACACGTCCTTAGCACAATTGGGGGGATTCCGTCTGGCCTTCTCGACTTGTGAATATTGAGGGAAAAAAGAGCCTTACGAACTGAACTCTGTAGGAACAGAAAGTTTGGTATAGAGCTCGCACAATGCGGTATGGTTGGTGGTGAATTTTCCTCGTCATCCAGTGTCGAGTTTGATGCAAAGAGAGTGACCAGAAGATCGCCTTTTTTCTTTGCAGTGTGGGCCAGAAAGTCATGGGTCTTGTGCACTGGTGGAAGAGACGGCTCACAAATTCGCAAGGCCAGCTTTGGCGAGAGACCAAAATGCGCGTGTCCCCGAAGGAAGGCGAATTAGTCTCTCGCCAATTTTGCCTATGAACGAGAACTTCGCTTTGGCAATGTTTTTCTTAAAGGACCTGGCGGCATAGTTGTACTCCTTTCTGAACGCGATGGTTCCTTTGGTTCTTTAGATGCCACCGCCTTTGCCCAGGCCTGGTAGCGCACACGCTTCTGGCGGAACGTTAATTTGCATGAGCGACCAAACCAGAACCGAGATCCACCACCAATGGGAATCACTGAGTTTGAAATGAAAAGTTCCATTACCTGTAATATGACATCAGCGATGGAGTCTGCAGAGACATCAGGATCATCCAGCGGGACGCAAACTCGCCACCATGGGTAGGATGCAAAGAAACTTCGCATTCCGGCCCAGTCCGCTGACCTGCAATGCCAGATCCGACGACTAGCCGCAGGTTGCGATCTCAAAGTTCTAGAACTTTGAGAAGCACGGTGTTCCGAATTAGACAATGGTCTAAAGAGCCTTGCGGTGCATCAACGTAGACTTGATAGCCGTCGGGGTGCGAGGTTAACAGGTGATCCAGTAACGAGGGTGAATGGAGGGTTATCCATATCTGGGATCCGCGTGGGCGCGGTGAACAGTTGGGATAAAACATAGGCCAAAGCGAAGTCTTGGACGGAACTTCCCGCATGGTCAGTTGTACGTGACCCAAGCCATTCCATGTGGTGGGCATTAAACTCACCCAAAACCACAATTTCGACAAAGGGGATCTGTCGGAGAAGAGAATCTGTCGCCGTTTGGACGCACTCGAATAGTTAGCACCGGTATTACCGCTGTGGGACCTATACAGGCATGCATAGACGCGAGGATGGTCACTGCAATTACGCGTAGCCATAGCATGGAAAGGTCCCTGACTTCAAGATTGCCGAGGCGACGGACACATATGTCCTCCCTGACATAAGCACAAACACCGGCGCGTGGAACAAATGAATGTTCAAGATTATACCTCGGGTAGCGCAAGTAGGATATGTCAGAAGGAGGGGATATCTGCGTCTCGGTACGGAAAAGTAAGACATGCTTAAGATGATGGTGGACGGTGTGTAGGTTTGAATGGATGCCCCTGACGTTGCAAAAGTCCACGCGAAGCGTGGGAGGGGTGCCCAAATAATATAATCTTCCTCTCGAATCTCTTGGCTAGGGTTGTTGCGGTGTTTTATTTGATAGTTCTTAAAGAAGTTGAAAGATCTAGCTTATGTAGTTAATTTTTAAATAAGGAGAAGGTATGTGACGTCACATATACAGAAACTTTCCCTCGCGTATTCCATTTCATTTGATACCCATATTGTTGGAGTTGAACAAAAAAGTCATTTTCTATTATGGAATATCATATTAACATGTTGGATTAACGGTGATGTCACATATTAGAAAAACCACATGTCATTTTTTAAAAAAAAAACAGTGGGTTACATTTGTGTTCGGGCACATACTATTTCTGTACCAAACTTCATAATGATTGGTTCAGCGGTTTAGCATTTCCCCGATAAAGTTCTATTCTCCTTGTCATCCCTTTAGGGTTACTTTTTTGATAAAAAAAGAAGTCTGTGTTATTTTAATGTAAAAGGTGAAATTTGGTACAGAGATTTTTTCTATTAAAAAAACATACTTCTTTTTTATTAAAAATGTTCCCCTAGAGGGGTGAAAAGGGAGATAAAACTTTATAGGGGAAATGCTAAACCGCTGAATCGATTATGATGAAATTTGGTACAGAGATAGTACGAGCCTAAAACAAACGCAGGCCACTTCATTTTAAAAAAAATGACGTGATTATTTATATATGTGACGTCATCATAAATCGAAAATTCCGAATGTTCCATATTAGGAAATAACTTTTTTGTTTAACACCAACAATATGGGTATCAAAAAATCAAACGGAATACACAAGAGAAGATTTCTGTATAATATGTGACATCATCATAATTTAATATGATGGATGCTGCGCGGTAGGAAGTAACTTTTTTCAAGACCTCCAAGGATATGGGTATCAAATGAAATGGGATACACAGGAGAAATTTACTGTACATTGGACGTAATCATAAATTCAATATGACAGATATACTGCGATAGATAGATAAAGTAACTTTTTTCAAGACTTCCTCTAACAATATAAGTATCTCGGGTAACCTCGGTATGCGTGTCGGCACTCGGCAGGTATCCGGTACCTGCACTCCCTGGGGCTGGTGCACCGCGACATAAAGATGAAGAACGTGCTGCTGGACGCCAGCGGGCGCGCGGCGCTGTCGGACCTGGGCTTCTGCGCGGCCGAGGCGCTCATGTCGGGCTCGGTGGTGGGCACGCCCGTGCACATGGCGCCCGAGCTGCTCGACGGGCCCTACGACGGCGCCGTCGACGTCTACGCCTTCGGCGTGCTGCTGTGGTGACTGCGCCCGCACACTGCACACACTACACACACTACACACCCTACACACACTACACACCGTACACTACGCACTACACACCATACACTATACAGTACACACCGCACACTACACACCACACTGTATATACTCATACCACCTTGTAAAGCATCACTTAAAATCTCTTGTCAAACATACACTCGCTCACGCGCACATATCCGTTTCTTATGTTATAAGTTTATGTTTAAATCAATAAACATTTTTTTTTTCAGGTACGTGTGTGCGGGAAATATCAAACTACCCTCAGCTTTCGAAACAATGCAGAATAAAGAACAATTGTGGAGTAAAGTTAAACGAGGTATGACTTAAATCTCTTAAACACCATTAACTATTCTCAGACATTCAGTGCTGGTGCGCTGACCGAGTCTGAGCTCTAGAATATACTGAGGATGCTTCGTTGAGAAGCGAAACATGTGTCGATTGGTGGTTTTTGGATTTTTGAGCGGAAAATAGTAAGAATTCGTCACATAAGACGAGCGTATTTCGGCACCGTTTTCTGTATTTGCCTGTGACATTCGGACCAAATAAGAAAGACGTAGTGCAGCGAACAACACAGTGAGGCCAGGTTTTTAGGTTTGCGGTATGTAGGCCAGTGTTGCCATCTTGATTTCTAATACCCCAGTTAGTATAAAAACAGCGTTATCATTTTTTTTTTTTTTTTATATACTCAGACATTTCACACAGCGCCATCTAGTCTCAAAATAAGCAGCACAGCGCTTGTGATATGGGTACTAGACAACTGTATATATACTTTATATACAATTATACTTTTCTTTTGTAAATAAATACATATTATACATAAACACCCAGACTCTGGGCGGGAATCGAACCCGCAACCGCCGTCTACTTTCCGACACGCTTAGCCGTTGCGGCACGGAGGTCGTCATTTCTGTTATTTAAACTGCTGTTACGTAAACGTTATTTCTGTAACGTATTTTATAATATGATGTTGCGTATTGTACATTATACACATACATGCCTCCCCGTACAATTTTATAGTGGTATTAGCTGTACCCGCGAATTGGTCCGCGTGGAAAAATTTTCCGTGACCTCTTCGGGTTACCGAGGTTACCCGAGGTACTCATATTGTTGGTGTTGAACAAAAAATTTTTTTTCTATAATGGAACATCCGCCGTATTAGATTTATGATGACGTTACATATACAGAAAACTTCCCACGCGTATTCCATTTCATTTGATACCTATATTGTTGGTGCCGAACAAAAAAGTTATTTCCTATTATGGAACATCCGCCATATTGGATTTATGATGACTTCACATGTACAGAAACCTTCCCCTGCGTATTCCATTTCATTTGATACCCATATTGTTGGTTTTGAACGAAAAACTTGTTTCCTTTTATGGAACATCCGCCATATAAGATTTATGATGACGTCACATATACAGAAACCTTCCCCAGCGTGTTCCATTTCATTTGATACCCATATTGTTGGTATTGAACGAAAAAGTTATTTCCTATTATGGAACATCCGCCATATTGGACTTATGATGACGTCACATACATAAAAAACCACATGTGGTTTTTTGAAAAAGAAAGTGGTCTACATTTGTTTTCGGGTACATACTGTACCGAGTTTTCGGGTACATCTCTATACCACATGTCATCACAATCGGTTCAGCGGTATAGCTTTTCTCCTATGAAGTTTTACCCCCCCATTTCATCCCTTTAGGGGTAGATTTTTGAAAAAAAAGTCTGTTTTTTAATAGAAAAGGTTTATCTCAGTACTAAATTTCATCTTAATCGGTTCAGCGGTTTAGCATTTCCCCTATAAAGTTTCATCTCCCTTTGCACCCCTTAAAGAGTAGATTTTTGATAAAAAAAGATGTCATGTTTTTTTAATAGAGAATTTGTATCTGTGTATCAAATTACATCTTAATCGGTTCAGCGGTTTAAAATTTTCCATACAAAGTTTCATCCCCCTTTTCACCCTATTAAGAGTAGACTTTTGAAAAATAAACCTATGTCCGTCCCCTGGTGTCAAATTATCTCCTTGCCAACTTTTATATCAAAAGCGGTCCTACGGTTTAGCCATGAAAACCAATCAGACAGACAGACAGAGAGACTTTCGCATTTAAAATATTAGTATGGATATATGGATTAGTATGAATATGGATTAGAATTTCCTCGCGATTTGCTTATACAGTTTGTACCTTGGGACAATTTGTCACAATCATCGTTTAAAACAAACCTTACTTACCCAACAATCGGAATAATTATAACCTTCACTAATGGCAACATTTGTTAAGATTTTGTGTTTCAAACAGTTTTTATTTTGATTTATTGATATTATGAATTTATTATTTACGTATTAAATGTGATTCCATCCTGTTTTTTATTTTTCGAAGACTGGTTCTTGCACACTTAACCCATACGATTCAGTATTTTCGCTGTAAAATCCTGTAATTTATATTTACGTCACGCTCATATAACAATCTGAAATTAATGATGAGAGGCATAGTTTTGCTGACCTCACTGCGTTGTTCGCGATGGCGTTGTCTTTCTTCTTTTATTTGGTCTATTCCGTGGCACTGTCGCTTTCGAACTGACAATAAGGTTTGCATGCGTTTTTTTGTCTGAAAGCTACACTTTCGGACACGTTTAATGGGATTCGGTCCAAACATTGTTAAAGTTTGAAGGGATCTTTAAATCTTTGTTATTACTTTTGTCGAGGGTTTATAATTTCTTTAATGTTATACTAGCGAACTGCTTCAACTTCACACGGGCCTTGATTACATTACTCAAGTTACTCTCAACCTTTCTAGTAATGCGTCGAACATCCATACTAATTGTTCGCGGCTAATTCTTGTAACGCGTCGTATTTATAATAGTAATTTATAAGTCTCTCCACCCTGCCGAAAGACGGCGTCATGTTTAATAATAAATTCTATATATTTTTGTCTTTTATATTAATTGTAGGTTTACGAATAGTTAAGTTTAAAGTTTGTTATTTTATTATTGTGTAGGAAACAGTTTATTATTATATAGATATAGTTTACAGTAAAAGATAGAGACATGAAAATAGCGACAGATATAATCGATGTAAATATTATCACTTTGGTCGTCGCTAGTTGTGTACGAACGGGTGACCAATCAGAGAGCTTGATTTAATAAAGAGGATCTTGTAAGGGCGTTATTGCTCGGGAGTTGCAGCTCTCCCCAGACATATAACGGCCAGGAACGCATTCCGCTCGCGCCCCCGGACCGAGAAACAATACCTGGAGAGGAAGAAAAATAGAAGACGTGCCTTTTCATTCTGGCTTGAACACCTGCCTACAACTTTTGAGGGTATCCTCACTAATGTAATTACGAAAGTCTGTCTGTCCGGTCGTCTTTCTCGGCTAAACCGTTGAACCGATTTTGATGAAATTTAAAATGGAAATAGATTAAACATAGGGGAAGGATAAAGGCTACTTTTTTTAAATCCAGACCTCTTAATTCCAGGCTTTTTATTTCAGACTTTTTCTCGAAATCTAATAATCTTCAATAGGATTAGTATTATATTAGTATTGAAGGAGGAGTATAGCTTGGTAACGGACCCATGTGCAGAGAGGGCTCTGCACATGTGTCCGCTGGGCGTTTGTATGCCGTGATCATAACATTGTAATGTGTAATGACATAGTGTTGAAAAATAATGCAAAATGGCCGAGTTTCTTGCCGGTTCTTCTTTTAGTGGATTCTTTTCGAATTGGCGGTAGATTTGATGTAGAAAATACTTTGTAATTTGGTTATGTCTGAGTTGGATTCATGTACAAGAAAGCTTCGTAATGAAATTATAAAACTCACTACTTTATTTGTGGAGATGCGTCGTTTGCGATGGCGTTGTCTTTCTTCTTTTATTGGTCTATTGCGTCCCACTGTGGCTTTCGACTGACCAAAAGGCTTGCATGCGTTTTATGTCTGAAAGCTGCATTTTCTACCAAGAATTTCTATTTTTCTTATAAGTTGTATGTAATGTTTTGTCTTACCTGAAATTTTTAAAATTTTGATGTAGTAGTTTACTTTTAATAGGTACCCAATTTGTTTTTCATGATGGTTTCTGATGAAATTTTACTGTGACAGTGTGTTCCATGTTTGCCTGTGAGGTACGGAGTCTTAGCAATGATTCAAGTCTCATGTCAATAATGCTGTAAGGTCCTGAGACCAAGGGCAACCAATTAGAGTGAAAAACGATTTATTGCTGCACATAATATTAAGAGCTGCAGAATCATATATACGATGCATATACTCAGTATGACACGTACATAACATTATAGTATATCAGCAATGCGATTCCCAGGTCTTCGGCCGGAACGCCTCCCACACTTCACGGACGAGTGCTGGGACATAATGCAGTCGTGTTGGGCCTCCGACCCCTCCCAGAGGGCGCTGTTGGGGGACGTGCAGCCCCGGCTCGAGGACATCCTGCGGAGGGCGTTGACGGAAGGGGAGGGGGCCAGGGAGGGGGAGGGGGAGGGGGAGGGAAGTCGGGGGGCGGACCCCGCCCACCTCTCGGACGAGGACAGTCTCTATATGACAGGCGTTGGCAAGAACTGTTTGTGATTATTTCATGGTTTTAATATATAGTGTGAGTTTTGAAGTGATGTTGATTTTATAATTAGTTTCAAACGTCTAACGTGACTAGTGTTGCAGTAAACCTCGATGGAAATGTCGATACTTTATGTAATATCGATAACATATATGCTTAGCACAGTTAATATGTTAAGTATAAACGCTTGAACAAAATTGTTATATTGTCTAAATTTAATTGTTATTTATCATGCATAATTAATAAGATTTTGATAAGTTGGAAAATCTTCTCCGTTAGATTATTTTTGACTATTCTTTAGGCTATACTTAAAACAACTGAACGATTGGTTTACAACAGATTCGTTTGGAACAGTACAACAGCGAAAATTTGTTGAAATATATTGAAAAATCTAATATATGGCTAATAAGCTGTAAGAAATAACATCTCATGTCTTTAATTAATGCTAAATATATAATGAAGGGTTGCTAAGCCTAGGGCTTTAGCTAGAGATTTTTGGCTTATTACAATCATGTCCAGCCAAATATTTGCGTGTCCGACCTCCGGCTTTTATTAAGCTTTTAGTTAAATATATTTCATTATTTATTTACACAATTATTTTATCCATAACCACACAATGAAGCTTTTTAAATTTATTTTTTCCAGAATTCATACTTAAGGCGAGGCATTGATAAACAATAATTTAATCTAAAATAGACCTTCTGTTCTATGCGTGCGCGCGCTAGCTTACGAAAAATACGAAAAACCAGTTATTTTCGTTTAAATTATAAACTGTAATTAATTTTGAAAAATCATATTGTTATTTTGAAGTGTGTGTTTAGATTCATCTACAAAAAAAATTTAGAGGCTTTAATCGGTCCCATTTGTCCGTAAAAAGCAAATCTCTGTTTTAAAAGAGGTTTCTTTAATATTTTTTTTTTATGTTATAAAAATTAACCAACCGTGTAATGCTATTGTCAAAATAAAGTCAGTGAATTGAAGATTATGGTTACCAAATATCACTTTCATATGTTTTGTAATTGCTTAGAAAAATTGAAATCCCCGACATCAAAATTTCCAATGCGTCGTCTTAATTAAAACACCAAGTTCTTTTTAATTAGAAATACTGCGTCCAGCTTTGATAAACATATGTTCGACTTTTAGAACAAAATGTGCGGTCTAATGTCGGAGTCCAGCTTTTGTATTTTAGAGTATGGCAACCCTGTGTGTAATATATAACAAGTCAGAAAACTTTTTGGCGGGAGCGGGAGAAGTAAGTTTGTCATTTTATTTAGATTTCCTATTTTTTACATTTTTAATAATTTTAAAATAAAACAGTGTCAGTACATTGTGTTTTAAAATTATGTATAAGTGAAAAGAATGGAGGAGATCTAAATAAACATGTGTAGCTGAAGTTTTCGCGCTCTTCCAAGAACTCCTTTTTAAATTCAGTACAGCCTACTATCACTTTACTGGAGGAGTGTTAGGGAACTTAGTTATTGTTACGTCATTAGACTGATGGTCTTGTTACCAATGCCTTAAGAAATAAATATATAACGTCATATATTTTTTTATAGATTTCAAATATGTTTTCACGTTTGTGTTCGTGATTTTTTAGTTTTATTTATCATATAAAATATTCTAACTTCAAGAATAATCAACTAAATAACTTGTTGCATGCTTATATAGTTAACGACATATATGTTTTCTCTGTCTAAAAACCAATTTATAAGTCATCGGGTTGCAGCGCTAGATGGTGATTCGGACAAATAGCTCTGTCTCACTCACACTTTGCTTTGTACTGACTAAATAACTAGAAACCCGCCCCGGCTTCGGACATAAATAAATAGCCCTATTATAAACTTTAAATTTTTTTTATGTCTTCATGGTCGAATTTTAAAAATTCTTAAATACAGGTATTATTTAAAGCTATTTTTAAAATTTATTTTAATTATCAAATTTTCTGCTTTTAATGGCGACATGAATATATGGCACACACTAATCGGTATTGCCAGCTAAATAACTTTTTAATTTTCATATTTTAATCGACTATGGATAAGAAAGGGTAATGACTTCTGTAGGTCTTCTTTATATTTGCATGTGTATAGATGTTTATTCATAACTCCTGAACTAGTTTTATGTTAAATTAAGTATTTATACGAAATGACTTTCAAATCAATGTTACATCCGAGTTCAAATGATTTAAATTCGTTAAAATAAAAATACGGTCAAATGTGGATTTGTATCGCCCACGTAGTATTCGATTAATTTGTAACGTTAATTTTTTGAGCTGTTGTAACACCTAGAACTTTTTTTTTTTTTTCATTTTTCTGTATACTTTAAATATTCTCTGAAATGTTTAAAATTCTGGCCCAGTCGTTTAGGGGATAAGAGTTTCGGGTTCGAACCGAGTTTAGGGGTTTATTTGTTTCCTGTTTAATTCTTGTATGAATATTTTAAAAAGTTAACCAATGCGGGTTAATCAAATATGACTTTTAAGAAAATCGACTATTACAGACGGACGTACACGTGAAGGATCTTATAAGTTTCGTTTTCCTTTCAAGATCGGGAATCGTAAGTGTTGATAAAAATTTTAACTCTGAAACCGTGAACTAGTCTTGTAATCTTGAAAGTCAATTCAAAGTCGCCTGCAAGCAACTGTGCCGCCGGCGCGTCCGCCTCCCTTTCGCTCGACGTTAAATAAATTGTCAATCGATAGGCCCCCTAGAGAATGGCATTGCTCTCTGTAGGGAGTTGGGCCTGGACAATTACTGATGTCTCAATAGGAAAGTTTAAAGTAAATAGAAAGAAGTGAGAATTAAACTGGAAATTACCAGAATTTGGAAATATTTCTGGGAACTTTGCACTAATTTGCCATATTGTTATTTTCGATAATATGGATAATCAGACGTGAACTGAACATGTCTAAGGGCGCCTTTAAATTAGACGCTTGAAGAAACGCTGCTATAGCTCCACTGTGGCGCGACACACAGGCTTCTGTAGTGCGACAGTAATGCGACCTGATAATAATCATTATTTTTAATTAATAATCATGAATTAGAATTATTCTTCGTTTTTCATACAAAAAATGCGTGCACCTCTTCACTATTTCAGTGTGACTCGCGTGTGTGTCACGACAGTGGCACTGCGGCAGCGCTTTTAGAAGTTTTAGGTTTGATTTGTAAAGAAGTGTTTTTGTCTTTTCTTTTAAAAAAAACTAACGCGCTACAGTGGCTCCACAGCAGCGCTTCATGAAGCGTCTAATTTGAAGGCGTCCTAATACTGTTTGTAAGTCGATATATAGTGAGTTAATTAGAGTTAATTAATTCTGAAATTATAAAAAAAATTATAAAGCAAGTTTTTCTAGTTATTTCTTGTTTTAGTCACATATATCAGAAACTATTTTAAGATACAACTAAAAATTAATTTTTGAAAATTTTAGGATTCGAACTTGTCAATATTAGATATGACAATAAGAATTCTGTTTTGTCTGTGATCTATTGTGAATTGTCCATGAATGAGTGTTACTAGTTATTAATATAGATATGTATTTGTGTCAGTATTTTGATTCGAATGAAATGTAGTTTTGAGACGATTAAATTGTACTGTTATTTTATGTAGGAGTTCTTCAGAATAAACTTGATGACTGCTCTTAAAACTGATATATTTTATGCATCATATTAATATAATCAAAAATTTTGAATACAATTATGAAAATAGAACTTGAGATTCATTGATAGAAATTGAGTTATTGGGTTTTAAACTTCAGTAGTTGGAATATAATGGGGATAAGCTAGAGGGAGATAGAGATACATAGCTGTGACGTCACAAACTCGCAATGGCTGTACAGTGCTAGGAGTGACAGAGACGAAAGTTACCCCCACTCTGTTCCCACTATTAAAGTTCTTAAACGAATAACTTTTACATTTTTCATTGTATTTCGAAAATTTTTTCGCAGTTTTTTTTATAATTACTAAATCTATCTTATGATTAGATCGTTAAGACATAGTCATCTATTTTATTACTTCCGTGGGGAGCTTGAGACCAATTTGAATCGTATTATAATGTTAGTAATAATTAATTAATTACGGTATATTGTTATCCCTTTTCCGCCAGGCGTTAATTTCATAGACTCATGCCGTATTAGCAAATAAATTGAAATTTATAGATTTCCTATAGATTTTGTTATGAGAAAAATTGAGAAAAGGTCATGAGAATTAAAATAGTAACATGCAAACTTCATGATTCTAGGTTAGTAAACTTTTTAAACTGAATCAAATATGCCAACAGTTACTATAATGTTACATGAAGCACTCAACCTATAGAGACGAAATATCGGACCATCTTATTCACCACTGCTCAGTTTATTTACACTAACGAATATAAACTCGCTCGCATTAAGCAGTACATAGCCAATATTCGACCTGTGTGTACAACTGTATATTCCGCAGATATTTAAATATTTATATAACGGCTTATTATTCGGTGGTGTGGCAAAAACAATAAAACTATAAAACAGAACGCAGTAACGGCAACAGTGTTTAGACGTAAATTGTTTTCATACAAAATAAATGACATTGCCACTCTATAGGTTGAGTGTTCCATGTACTTCAATGATATTACCTCTCCAAGTACTTAAAAGTACGTGACAGGGTACGAGAGTGCTGCGACCCCTGGCGGATAAGGTTCCAGTAAACAAACCCATTCAATCAGAAATCTCAAATATTGTAGTTATAATAGTTCATAAGTAACGAAGTGAGAATAACTGAACAATGTTTAGAAAAATGTATCGTTAAAATTCTTATTAAATAAGTATGTCTCAAAGTTCATATAAAAATTAAATTACAAAAATTTATTTCGTTTGTAAATTGTTTATTTTTTATTTTTTCGGTTTCAAATTCTATTACTTTTATATTGTAAATGGCCTATACGTCCTAGTACAGACACAGACCTTAAAACTAATACAAGAAAATACCCCGAAAAGGTACGTGGGCGTATACAATTATGTGAATGATATGGGTAGGACCTTGTGCGGGGGTCCCTCTGAATCTACCATCATGTTACTCACTAATCCTGCTGCCAAATACCAGTATTTATACTCTAATGATTCGGTGTTTCTAGCTCAAAAGGCCCATCTTAGTCTTCAGGGCTGCGGCCTTCAGTTGGATTTTATAATTAGGTGAACTTTTCATTCATTTATCTAAGTATAAAAAAACATATACTAGGGACAATGGGGGTAGCCTCTTTCTAGCCTTCCTTATTAAGGTTTATCCTTTTAATACCTGTAAAATATAAATACATAAAAGTGGAATAACAATATAAAACAGTAGCAGAAATGAAGTACTAGCATCGCTTGGAATTAATACGTCTACCATGAGCGCTTAAAGTAATCTATACTTCGAGCTAAAGATATATCAAATTTCATTAAAATCAGTATACGTAACAAACAGACAGACTTATAATATTAGTATGGATTTATAATGTTTTACATAATATACTACTAAAAACACCCATCTCCAAAAACACTATACGCTCATGTGGACGTAGGATTCCTTCCCACTATGTATGTAAAAGATTTGCCCCGCAAGGGTACTTATGCGAAAGGTCTGCCCCGCACGGGTACTTACGTGAAATGAGATGTCTACCCCGCTCGGACTTGTGTGAAAGATGTCTGTCTCGCACGGATACTTCTGCCTGTGTTTAATACTAGGACCTCTATAGGTTAGTACAATTCTTAAAGATTACCGCAACCTCTTCCAATGTTTTAATAGTCACTATTTGTGAAATATATCTGCAAATAGACTTGTTTTTATTTAAGTATTATTTTAGTGGCAACATGGATTGAATTGTTGGCGACACTGTTTATTGTGTTATCGAAATATACTTTTTAATTCAAAGCAAAATTGTTTTTGTTTTACAAATCACAGTAACACCTCTTGGTATCTATTCGCCCAACCTACCTATTTATTCCCAATTTCTTACATCCCGTCTTCCCAATTCTATGATAGACTTTAGTATTTCGACCAAGAGTACCTAGATCTGCCTAGACCTTGTTTAATAATAGGTCGTGACGTGGCGTGTTTAAGAAATATATGACGTTAGCCATGTAATTAATTACATGGCTAACGTCATATATTTCTTAATTCGTGATTATAAAAATCTCATCTACACTTCATATGAGTTAAAAAAAAAAACTGATTTCGTCAATATCCCCTAAGATTCAGGTAACTCGTTAAATGGCACAGGGGACCCCTAATGTTCTTTATGTTTCACCAAACGCTAGAGGCCATCCTAAAAATATTATTCAAGAACCGGTTTAGGTATTTTTTTATTCTAGTTAACATATAGCTAGATGACAAGTTAAGAAGCGAAAAGTTAGGTGAATAAGCCCCTAAAAGGCTTAACCTAACCCAAAAAGCCAGACCTCAACTTTTAAAATTCATGCTGTATATACACGACTTAGGTTTTACTATAACTGTGTCCTTCAAACAACATCGAGGCGATTCTATAATTGTTTCGTTATTCTAAAGACAAATCATTTTATTAACATGAACTGCACCGAGAAGAACCGACAAATACCCACTTTAGACAGATATCATATTTTCAACATAATTTTACAACACGGAGCACTCAACCTATAGAGACGAAATATCGGACCATCTTGTTCACCACTGCTTAGTATATTTATACTAATAAATATCAACTCTCACTCGCATTAAGCACTACATAACCAATATAAACTATTAAACTTTCGCTTTGCATTATCATTTCGCTTTGCATTTCGCTAAAACGGGAAATTTAACGCGATTACCTTTTTATTGTGGCGTGACGTTTCGACCGAGTTGCATCGACTGTGGTCTCAAACAACTGTCGCAGCAAGTTTCACTCCGTGTCTAAGGCAGATGTTTTGTCATCCATCCCCGATATCTGTAAATAGTCTTCGGGATACCTACCAGAATAAAAAGTTAATCGCGTTAAATTTCCCGTTTTAGATTGTTAGCTATTTCAATATTCTCGATTAATCGTTCTAATCATAATCGTTAACAAATGGCAGCACTGTTTTTTTGAAGGTGTTGCTACTTTCATAATAACATGGTATTTTTGAATGTCAGAAAATAAGTCAGTGGAAAAATACTCGAGCTAGAGAAAGCACGTCTTTAATTATATCGTCATCCTACGTTTCCATCCAAGTCAACTTCCTAGAAGAACGTTTAGCTTTCAAGATATAGTACATAACCACAATACTGGACGAGTGGATATTCCGACACATATATATATATATATAGATATTTATGTAATGGCTTATTGTTCTATTCGGTGGTATGGTAAAAACAGCAAAAAAATCAAAGTATAAAACAAAACGCAGTAACCGCAAGTGTTTCGACGTATATTTTTTTCATACAAAATAAATTACATATCCACTCTATAGGTTGACTGCTCCATATTTTAAAATAAGGGTAGCAGAAGCCAAGAAAGACCAACCTGACCAACGCCACAGAGAAAATTAATCAACGCTGACTAGTACATATAAAATGAAAACGTTTAGTTATAATATCTCTTTTGCGTTTATAAACGAACGAATTTAAATAACTATGTATCTTTATTACGACTTCACGAGCTCTAGCTTTCATACCATTAATATATCCTTTCATTTTAGACTGATCTATATTTTTTTCCAGTTCTGGATCCAATTTTGGAACGAAATACAAAAAGGCCAGAAGCTGTATGGGGGACTTGAGAACTGACTGTATCTTTACCATTACCACACATGATGCAATATGTCTTTTCATCTCGTTTTGAGAGAAGATTGTACAGTCAAAACCGAGGTGAGAAAGAGACGTTCAGGCTGTTACTAAAAACGATTACAATCATTTCACTAGTTTCTGGTCCATTATAATATGGATACTGAATATTTACTGAAAATTAAACATTATTACGGTGGCTTAGAGTGGAAATCGTATTATCTAAACGTGCACGGAAACTTTACCCATCGTGAAGCCATAACCCCAAAGGGCTTGTCCTAACAAAAACATGACGAATAGGACAGGGAGTTTGTCCCTTTGTTAAAAGGACGTTAAGGTCTGTATACACTTCGTTATTTATGGACGTCCCAAATTGTTACCAGACAAGGTCCTGCAAAATTATTTACTTTCAGACATACATGACTTCACACCGTATCGCTAACGGGGTAGTCAGAGGACGGGGCGCCAAGTTTCATTCTGTCAGTAAACTCATTATACGGTCAGTCTGACGTCTTACTTATTTGATAAACAAAATTGACGCAGGTGATTTCTATTATAATATTTAAATACCCTCAATTTACGGTAGTAACTAATTAATCTATGCCCTCAATCTAATTTTCTCATTAAGATAGTGAAATAGACTAATGCCACTGGGCCGCCTTCAGGATTACAGTTGGGGGAAGATGGTCTCGTCTCAATATTCTCACAGGTGTTTAGATAGTTTTTTTGTTGTTATCAGCAGAATAATCAGAGCTCATCACGTAGACCCATACAAACCAACTCTTCTGTCACGACTAAATCCAACTTGGGGTACCACCTTCTAATTTCACCCCTTTTAAGAGTCCGCCAATGCAGCCCAGTGCTTTTTATGGAGATTTTTTTCTCCAATCAAACATGTTTCCACGTTTAATGATTTCAAGATAAGGAGTTGAAGTTGTATGTGTCCAAATATCTAACTCAGTCTTCTTAGATATCGAGATCCAGGTCACAAAACATATCAAAGTCTGCATAGGTGGAGACTTAACACCAAAATTAACACGTATCTCGTTTAGGCGTTATTACATTTTTACTTGGTCACGCAGAAGAAATTTAAACACAGATACCCAGCTTCTTGGGGATGGGTCTGGTGTTTATCCACTGTCTATAAGCACCTAACACCGTAGGTAAAAAAAACATTTTGTGTCTGAGAAGGTTAAACAACCCAAGAGGACTCGGCCGAACTCTACGCAGACTGGAGTAGTGTCTGGACTCAAGCCAAATAAAAAGCCTCCTCCTCCTCTTTGCTGTTAGCCCTAGGGCTTTTAAGTGACTTCAAAAGTAGAGGAGGTTCTCAATTCGTCTGTACTTATATTATTTTATGTATGTTTACAATGATTATTTTTCTGTTGGGTTCAATATAGCTCCAAAGTGGTCCTATTTAAATTTCGCTAATATTGGAGCTTAAACTCCGAAGATACACCAATAATATAAGTACCCCTAATGGTTTATTTATTCGATGATTCCTATGTATACCGTGTTCCAAAATTGGAAAAGAAGTTAGTTGTAGACCTCCGATACCTTATATTTATTTAGGCCAAGGTTACTCAAAAGGGGATAATATACAACTACAACTTTCAAAATGAAAACACTGAAAAGTACAAAGTAATTATCCTTTACTAATCAAAACTCAAATACCAAAATTATACGATACAAATACCTGTATAATTAAATTTGACGGTTATTGAAATCGGTGCCAAATCAATTTACAGGAGTCGAACCGAACCTAATCGAAGTAATGTTAAATATAAATTCACACATTCGCAGGTTTTGTTTGCAGTTCCCTTTTATTATGCTGTGAGACCTTACTTTTTGTCACATTTCATAACTCTAGGTCAGTGATTTTCAATCATTGTGCCGCGGCACTTTTGTATGCCGCCAAATCCTTAGTGTGCCGCCAAATCCTTAGTGTGCCGCCAAATCCTTAGTGTGCCGCCAAATTTTAGAAATGTATATAGTAAAAAATATAATGTTTTTTTTTTATTACTTGTAATTAATCCTTAATAAACGTACTGTTGTTTTTGTAGTACATTTTATTTTATTTTACATTCAAAATTATTATCGTAAACAACTTTTAAATATATTTCTTTCTCTGTGTGCCGCCAAATTTTGCAATCGTTAAAAATGTGCCGCATCAATAAAGTAGTTGAGAATCACTG
Source organism: Zeuzera pyrina (assembly GCA_907165235.1). NCBI lineage: Eukaryota > Metazoa > Arthropoda > Insecta > Lepidoptera > Cossidae > Zeuzera > Zeuzera pyrina. The sequence continues at coordinate 969,626 of OU015642.1, read as the reverse complement.
CTCTAGGTCAACGGAAAGTACCTTTCTTTTTTGTTTTTTTTTGGTTTCAAAGGTTTAATTAATAGAGTAAATAAATGGCCGTATTTTTGATTGCGTTCACTTAGAAACTTAAACTTTTTACACTTCCAAAAAACCATTGATCTCAGTGTTAGATATATATTTCAACTTCATAACTTTAGCAAGCGGTAGACCAGCCGTCTTGACCGCCCTAGGTCGTGTAGTACCAGCCGCCGCCTTCTCAGCCCCATCATATAATGAAATATATATGTTCTCGTCAGTGTATTTTTTGCCACGATTAATAACCTAATATCTGGTCGCCCTAGGCCCGGACCTAGTCGGTCATTTTTGAGATAAGGGTCTTGACTGATCGGACAGTCAGATGCACTCCACCTAAGGGTTCCGTTTTTGCTTTAGAGGTACGAAACCCGAAAAAGAGTAATAAGTTATTAGAATTTCTGGAGTGTGTACTGTGTCTTATAACTTGTTTTTGGCCACAGTCCGTATGCGGCCGTTTAATATTAATTTGATTAACATAATATAAATTTATACTCATGGTGCTTGCATTTCTAAGACCGCAAAAACTTGTTTAGATATAATTGGGGTGAGTTTGGGTGCGTCTTCAAATGCTCGACTCACCTCTTGGTTAGTGCACCCACCTTCAAACCAGATGGCCCTAGGTCACAGTATAAACATAACAGTAGGATGTCTTCATAGAAAGCTAGCGTACGCGGTTTGTATGTGTGCGCGCTAATACGTACGCGCCGTGGCACGCACACAACGGCAATATTTTGGGCGAATATTAGGGTAATTATTGTAGCGCCAGTGGAGGACGCGACGTAAACATGCGACCGCTTTCATTTGTCTTCAATTCGTTCGTCACATCGTCGCGAATACGACAATTTCTAAATCGTATAAACGAATGTATTATAATGTCCTTAGATCCCTAAATTAGCCATTCCAATGCGAAGCTGTCATTCTTCAACATAACCACAAGAATGAAAACTGAACGCTGATTTTCTGTTGGGCCCTAAGGTGTGTTCCGCGTGCGAAACGATCGGAAAATAAGGAATTGAATATATTACATTACATTACACTACATTACACTAATTTCACTACAATACACTACACTGCACTACACTACACTGCATTATATTATACTACATTACACTACACTGCACCACACTACACTGCATTACATTACACTATATTACACTACACTATATTACACTACACTACATTATAGTACACTGCACTACACTGCATTACATTACACTACATTACACTACACTACACTACATTACACTACACTACACTACATTGCACTACATTACACTACACTACACTACATTACACTGCACTACATTACATTACACTACACTACATTACACTACGCTACATTACACTACACTACATTACACTACACTACGTTACACTACACTACGTTACACAACACTACATTACATTATATCTTTATTGTACACACGTGTTATATTAAATATTACCAAGTAAATTTGTACAAAGTCGAGCTTATCTCTGCAATAGATATCTTCTAGCCAACCTCACAAAACGTTAGACAGTATGTAATGAAGGTAAGTAATGTACAATATATAGATATGCAAAATAGATTCAGAGATAAAAACATTATAAAAACAAATTAAAAATTTAAAAAACCCCCGACTAAAAAAGGCCTTTAAAAAGTAATATGTACGTATTGGCCCTTAAAGTTTATAATAAGTTGTAATATGAATAGTAGTAGTGCTTTATCCAAGCGTCGTCGCGTCGGAGTATCGCTAAGTAAATTAGAGGAGACCGGCGGGGTTATTACCTAAAAATTTGCAGACAGCGACAGCCACACGATCACTGCGCGACCGGTGACTAATTGTAATAAAAAATTGCGATAATGTATGACGATTGCGTATCTTTTGTTCTATGACCGTAAAATGCACTTTTCGCGGTAGATTTAGCGCCACTATACAAATTACATTACACAAATTGTCGTTTTGACAGCAGATATCGCGCGATATTGGCTAACGCATGCTGACTGCAAGTTACATAATAAGCGTGCGGTTCTCGTTGCCACAAGTACTAGTTGTCACAATGTATTTAACTTTGGACCAGTAATTGTCTTCGACACACAGCTACTGTAGTTTACGAACGCCCATCAGTGCCCAACCTGAAAATGTGCAATGGTGGCCCGGTAATGTATTAGATTGAATAATGAAATTTAAGAAATATTGCGTTGTGAGTAAATTAATAAAATCTAAAGGACCAAATATATAATTGATACCGTTAAACTGCTATTTTTTCGTTTATTATCCTGTTGTCGTGGTTTATATGTATTTTGTGACAACAAGGACGGGTCTTCCCTATTTGTCGCTTTTTAAACACGAAACTATCGACACTCTATCCCCTAATTCACGTACATACTTAACGGATACCGACACGAAATTGTGACACGAGATGATGCCTCGCAGAAATCTATGTATTCTGACAATAGCTGTCTGCTCCATCATCAGACCCTGATCACTTTCTAACTATCTATCTATTACCTATTCATTGAGACCATTCCAATGAGCACCAACACAAACCATCATACCTCTGTTGTATTAAGCTGCTGATTCCAGATAATGCTGCAGCATCACGTCAAGGTTACCATGGTATTGTAATATCATTGAATTCACAGGATACTAAATTTCTAATCGATCAGATCAGTAGAAGGTGCTTACATCCCTTCAACAACTAAAAAAGACCCGATGATCTTCAAATGGCTGAACATATTTTCTTAAATCATAGCTAAGAACATTCGCAAAAAACATTAAATTGAAATTGGTTTATCTGTTTAGGAGCTACGATGCCACAGACAGACATACAGATACATACGTTAAACTTATTATTAACCCTTCGTTTTGGGTCGGGGGTAAAAAACAAACGCCAATACTCAACAATAACCGTTGTAATTTTAAGGACATAATGTAATAATATCTATAATAATATTATAAATAGGTAAACTTTTTTGTTTGTATGTAATAGATAAATAGATGATGCATACATGCATACGTGCATACGTGCATACGTGCGTACGTACGTACGTACATACATACATACATACATGTTCTCACGCTGTAACTCTAACGGGGTAGTCAGAAAGGACGGAGCACCAAGCGTCGCGGTTCATACATACTTCTTTCGCTTCCTCAAATCTCATCATTCTCCTCACACATTTTCGCCTAGGTATGCAAGAGCTTTTGACAATTCCATCCGCTAACACTCTGGCTATTTGATCTTTATAAGTCAACCTTGGTCTTCCTTGGCTTCATTTACCACTCACTTTTGCTCTGTAAATTTTCTTCGTCAGTCTTTGATCACTCATTCTTTTTGTGCCCGAACCGTCTAAGCATTCCTTTCTTCATTTTTACAATAACACTGTCACGCAACCCTGTCATTTGCGCATCTCTTCATTGTTTATTTTGTCCGCAAGGGCGACACCGCACATATTTGTAAGAGATCGCATTTCTACTGCATTCATCTTATTTTCACTCGATTTCGGACGTATCCAGGACACTACCGTACAATAAAGTTGGATCTAACACTGCATTGTGTATGGCCATTTTAGCAGAGTTGGACATGTTCACGCTGGCTACTAATGCGGATAGAGCATCGTTCACTTTATCGCCAACTGTTACCCGTCTTGCCACATCCAACTTACATCTTTCATTCCTCGAAAAGTGTTTTTTTGTAATTAATACTAATAATTAATAATCGTTACTAACCATTATTTTTTTTATTATAAAAACGAGCGTCATTGTCATTACTCAATAATGGCTTTTGTAATTTTAAGGGAATAAAGAGTTTACTTATATCCATATTTATACTAATCTATAGCAATATTATAAAGCGAACTTTGTATGTAATGGATAAACCCAAAAACTACTCACCCTATTTCAAAAATTCTTTCACCTATAGAAAGCTACATCATTAGCGAATTAACATGGGCTGTATTTTATTTTCGAAAAAATGTATATCCGTGCGAAGCCGGGACGAGTCACTAGTATTTATAAAGAGAGACAGCAGATTTTGTAAGTTCGTCTATATGTGGAGATTAATCTCTGGAACTTCTGCACTTATTTTAATAATTGTTTCGGCATTTGAAAGGTACATTATTCCAGATGGGCATAGTTATATATATGTCGGTGGAAATAATAAAAGGCATTCATTTGACTATACTATGGCAAAGCGCGACTTCCGATGACGCGCTAACGGAACGTCGGGGCCGGCGCTGAGAGGCTGTTGGACTACGGCGGCCGGTGCGATAGCATTTCTCCGACGGATCGTTTGCCATTATTAAATTTCCAATTACCTACGTAATAATTGTTATGAAGAGTTTTCTGTCGTTTGCACATTAACTTTGTTTTAACGTTGTATTTTATGGAGTAGTTCGCCTCTTGTAAGATTAGGTACCTATTTCTCATGGCTGAGTTGCAAAGGCACGAATTGCACCGTGTCTTTTCCGACACATATGTATTCAACCCGGGCGAAGTTAGGGCGGGCGACAGGGTTGCACGACAGTGCTATTGTAAAAATGAAGAAAGGAATGCTTAGATGTTGCTGGCACATAGAAAGAATGAGTGATGAAAGACTGACGAAGAAAATTTACAAAGCGAAAGCGCGTGGTAAAAGAAGCAAGGGAAGCCTGAGGCTGACATGAAGATCACATAGTGTTTTTGGCATTTAGCCGACGCAAATGCCAAAAACACTCGCATACTTAGGCGAAAATGAGTGAGGAGTACGATGAGATTTGAAAGAAGACCGCGACGCTTGGCGCTCCGTTCTCTATGACTACCCCGTTAGGAAGACAGCGTGAAGTTATGTAGGTATGTACTAAAAAATAAGAATTTATTAGCATTTAAAAATATTTACTAACCTGTTACTACATTTAATATTTTCTATTTACTAACCCCTAGATACATCTCTTTTTATATAAATCTATATTTTTCTAGTATTCTTATTATTTAGTATTTATAGATACTGAAAAATCTATAATATTATACATCTGATTGTTATTGAGTTTCTGTCTAACCAGCTAACTGTCAAGTGCTGTGCTAAGTGTGATCCTGACGTAGTAATGTTACATTCTCTATGCTGTGAATAAACTTTAATTAAAACAAAAAGAGTTTGATTAGATATTGGTTGCCAGTGATCCTAAACTACAGATATCCATAACGCACCTGATTTGTTAAAGCGACGCATTGGAAATTTTGACGGCAGGGATTTCATAAATAAAGGTGGTAGAGCCATGCTACATTGCAGAATGAATTGTGCCGGCTCGCCCGGTGAAATACCACCCTCTCACAGAATATCGGCGTGAAATAACAGCATCTATAAGTATGTTGTGTTTCGTTCAGTGAGTGAGAATGCCGGTGGCGAACATACCTCCCCTTCCTTTCCCTATTTCCCTGTCGGCCGGCAACGCGCCCGTGATTCTCCGGATGTTGCGGGTGTCCATGGGCAGTGGTTGGTTACCCTCCATCAGGTGACCCGCTTGCTCGTTTGCCCCCTCTTTTATAAAAAAAAAAAAATCTCAAATTTTCCGAATGACTACAAATCGTATGAAAATGATATTTTGTAACCTGATTTATTATTTCATTGACTTTATTTTGCCAGTTGCGTTACACGATTGGTACAACTTTTGTAACACAAAAAAAAATATCATAGAAACCTCTTATAAAACAGAGATTTATATTTTTCGGGTAACGGCACCGATTTATCTTTTTAAATTTTCTGTATAGTTTAATCTGAACATATTCTTTAAAATGACAGTTGGATTTTTTTAAATTAACTATAGTTTTTAAAATAAATGATAAAAACTGTTTTTTCGTATTTTTCGTAAGTTAGCGCGCGCACGTTTGCATAGAGCAAAAGGTCTACTTTAGATTAAATTACTGTTTATCAATGCGTCCCTTTACAAAATCCACCTGACAGTTCCGCGAACTATCCCACGTTATCCTATCACTAAATGTTTTTCAATGCCTCAGTTTAGAACGAATGTAAAAAAATTCTCTCCTTATAATAAGACTACGCGTACTTAATGATTTGTATCCAGATGATGACATATTTCATGAACCCCTCAACAAATTTCGAAAAAAAAATGACTTGATTGTGATAAGTTAGCTGTATTTTATTTTATTTTACTATGTATTATTTTGTTTCATTTTATTTTATCTACAAAATTCAAAAATTGTAACGCTTGTTACAATTTTTGAATTGGGAGTGCTGTATAATCCTGTTAAAGAGTTTCCCACTGTTTAAGATTTTTTATAATTTAGTTGGTGTAATTTTCAAATAAATTGATGTGTCGAACACTTAATCTAAATCCTCGCGAAGATTTTTGTTCAAATGTCGCGTCCCCAATAAACGTATCAACGAATATTTTTCCCCTTGTATATAATAGGTAGTTGCACATAGTTATGTAAAAGGGTGCCTTAAGGGTAGGGTCTGATTTACATAATATTCTATTTTGAATTTTGCTGTCGTCTTTGTGTTATAAATAACACAGAGGAAAGTATGGAAGGAATATTTGACGGAAAATGCGTTCTGTGAGATTTTCCTTTTTACGAATCTACTAACGACTCGCTGCCTTCGCTCGCAGTTAACTGATCACCATTATAGAGTGAACTCCAATTACAACTGTAACCAAGATAATAGAACTCAACTGTGAACTTGTAGACTAGATAGCGGATCAACACAAATATTAATTTAGATTCTAACTTTATAGTAACAAATAAATACATACAGATCCTGACGTTAATATTTACAAACTTAAAATTAAACATTATCTTAAGTAATAGAATTCCTCAAAGTTGCCGATTAGAAACCTACCATTGCTCAGAGTGCCCAGCAGACTGGCAGCATTACCTTTTTAAATAGCCAAACTGATTCATTGACGAAAGAAGCTGCCAGCCCGACGGTCTCCCGAAGCCTCTACCAGTCTCTTACAAATATCAGTAACCAGTCGATGGGCTTCGGGGCGTCAATATGAAACTCTCAGAGAGAGATTGTAACTAATGCAACTCATTTTCATGCAATGATTTTAGGCGTACCTCGTGGTAAAACACATTTTTATGAAATTTAGCGTACATATAGTTTAACACCAGGGGACGGACATAAGCTACTTTTTTTTATCAAAATCTACTCCTAAAGGGGTGAAAAGGTGGATGAACCTTTGTATGGGCAATGCTAAACCACTGAACAGATTAAGATGAATTTTGGTACAGAAATAAACCTTTTTTAATAAAAAAACATAGTAAAAGCACACTAATTAATGCGTAGATTAGATACACTCTTAAACTCACTAAAACACCACGTTTAAAGCGCACTAGAACAGAATGTACCGGAATAACTAACTCACTGAACACTAATTTTGACTATATTTTAACAACGACTGTTCGCGGATACAGCTAAAGATGTACTAACACTGATTGCACTAGACTAGTTTTGTTTAACTGCACACGACGGCGGGTATAATTAAATTATCTCTGACTACCTCCATTCGCTTAAACTGTATGCGCTTGCTCGTTGCTACTTGACGACTACTACACAAATACTAAAGTCAGACTCTTCTATAAAGCCTCATTAATACGTAGGCAAAGTATTTTAGCCCTACTTTTCCTATTACACAGTCACAGATAACTAAATCGACGTGATTAAAATTCTAGTGAAGCTAACAATAGATTTCTTTTTTATCAAAAATCTACCCCTACTGAAGTGAAAAAGGGGATGAATCTTTATAGGAGGAGTGCTGAACCGCTGAACCGTTTGTAATGAAATTTGGTACAGAGATAGTATGTGTCCGAAAACAAATGTAGGCTACTTTGTTTTTTAAAAAAGGACAGGTTGTTTTTATGTATATGACGTCATCATAAATCCAATATGGCGGATGCTCCATAATAGAAAGAAGGAAAGAAAACATTTATTCGCTATCTACAATGACAATCAGTTACAGTACAGTTTATGGCAACAAAGTTAAATATCAACACGACACTACCTATGCTGTGCCAGTGAAAAAGCAACGACTCGGCTCCAATGCCTCTCAACTCACAGAGAGAGCAACACTGATATTCTGTCGCGTCTAAATGGGATGACACTATAGAATAAATAATAAATAAATAATAATTTATTATAAAATGTTATGATGATCATGCAAAACCTTACATGTGTATGTATATAAAAAATAAATAAATAAAATAAATAAGTCACGCAACAAAGGTATGATTACCCCCAAAATTACACCTCGCGCTATCGAACAGCCACTCAGGACTCCAACCACTATCAGGGTTTATTCTGGTCTAACAACAACCACTTTTATCGCCCACAAGTCCTTTCCACTGATCGCCACTTTTATCCAAGAGTCGTGCGTGAAGCAATTGAAATCAAGAGACACAAAAATTTCAATCGGGAAAGCGGATACAATTTATCAACAGCGTGGAATCCTGTGATTCAAATGACAAAACCTCGTTTTTCACATCCGGTTCAGTGTGTGGACACCGTGAGTGTTGTGTGTAGGAACCCTAATAATTATTTACAAATATCGGGGGTAGATGAAATAAAATCTGCCTCTGACACGGAGTGAAGCTTGCTGCGACAGTTTACTTGAGACCACGGCCGATGAAACTCGGCCCAAACGTCAAGAGAAAATAAAAGGTAATCGCGTTAATTTCCCGTGTTTTTAGATATTTTATAATGCAGCGCGAAAGTTTAAAAGTTTATATAAACCACTTTTTTAATTTTAATTTAAAAGTTGCTTTACAGAGGGAATTTCATAAAGGAGGTAGATTATTCCAACACTTTGTAGCCTGATAGCGGAAACTGCCTTCGAACGTCTAAGTTTTATGAAATGGCGTGGCCAGTATGACGCCGTTCACCTTACAGGCAAGAGTAGATGACTTTAGTTTGTCATAAAGATTAATTGTCATTCACTTTGGTTCAATGTCTCTTAATTAATTATTAATTAGGACTGCAAAATGTAATTTTCTAAGATACTCCATATTAAGCAAACCGGCTCTATTTAAATATGAAGTAATGGGACTTCGAAGAGGCACTCTGTAACTAATCGGAAATAACCTTTTTTGTTCAAAACCAACAATATGGGTTGATGCGGCAATTAAGAACACACACTCGCATAGTCACTTTTACATTTAATTTCTCAATAATTAATAACGAATTACAAAGTATAACACGTTGTAATGAATAGCTAACGACGAATAATGAACAGCTAATCCTGTAGAATGATCCAGACTTTTTTTGATTTTTTTTGGTTTCTGAGAGGCAAAATGTCCGGCTACCCAGCCGGACTCTACGCCGACTGGGGAGTGTCGGACTCGAACCGACTAAACAAAACCCCTCTTTGCTGTTAGCCCTACTGGCTTTTACAGCATCACAGGTCGCGTTGGGGCGAGCGCTGAAAGCGCCCTGCCAGATGGTCGACCGCCTGAGGGTTCCTCCAGCCGAGGGATGCCTCGTATGTAGGGCGGACCTCGGGCTCAAGGCGTCGCCAGGGGAGCTTTCCGCACCTGCGTGCATCTTAACGGGCTTACTATTCGGGTGGGGGCCGGGCCTCTAGCGGACCTGGCCGGCGAGGCGGCTGAGGGCCGGTTAGTGTGCCTAGTGTTCCGAATGATCCAGATTTCGGCACGCATCGGGTTATATAGAGTTGCTGACGTCACCCCTCCCGCGCCCCGGTGACAACAGATGTGACAAGCAGGATGTGATGTCAGATAGGCAGACCCCGGTGACTGTGACGTCATCTTGCTTCGTTACAGGATATTAAATGAAATGGAATTCGCAGGAGAAGGTTTCTGTATATGTGACGTCATCATAAATCCAATAGGGCGAATGTTCCAAAATAGGAAATAATTTTTTTTTCAATACCATTAATATGGGTATCAAATGAAATGGAATTCCCAGGCAAAGGTTTCTTTATATGTGACGTCAACATAAATGCAATATGGCGGATGTTTCATAATAGGAAATTTTTTTTTGTGTATATTTATCAAATGAAATGGGATATACAGGAGAAGGTTTCTGTATATGTGACGTCAACATAAATCCAATATGGCGAATGTTCCATAACAGAAAATAACTTTGTTGTTCAACACCAACAATATGAGTATCAAATGAAATGGGACATGCAGAAGAAGATTTCTGTATATGCGACGTCATCATAATCCAATATGGCGGATGTTTCATAATAGGAAATAATTTTTTTGCTCAACACCAACAATAGCGGTATCAAATGGAATATAATATGCAGGGGAAGGTTTCTGTACATGTGACGTCACCATTAATCCAATATGGCGGATGTTCTATAACAGGAAACAATTTTTTTGTTCAACACCAACAATATTAGTATGAAATGAAATGGAAAACGCAGGGGAAGGTTTCTGTTTAAGTGATGTCATCTTAAATCTAATGTGGTGGATATTCCTTTACAGAAAATAACTTTTTTGTTTAACACCAACAATATGGGTATCAAACGAAATAGGATACACAATACACAGTCGACGTAATCGTAAATTCAATATGGCGGATGCTCCGCGTTACAAAGTAACTTTTTTCAAGACCTCCAACAATATAGATATCTCGGGAAGCCTCGGTAACCCGGAGAAGTCACAGGAAGATTTTCCACGCGGATAAATTCGCAGTTACAGCTAGTATTGCAGAAATATATAAACATTTCAAGGCGACTAGTGAAAATCTCATAAATCAAAATTCAATCTACATTCTCTCATGCGTTTGGCAAGAAAAGTTACAGCAAACATATTAAAATGGCCCGAGTTCAAATGCAAATATGCTTCGCTTAAATAAATAAATAGGGTCCAATTGCGTGTCGGACCACGCGCAGTGGAAAGCTCCGTGGTCGGGATGCACAATATTTATTTTATCGGCAGCAAAAATAAATTTGTGTTTCATAGCGTTTCTGTGACACTGAAAAACAAAATTATTTCTGCTGTCGCTGAGCGTGTAACTGACAATACCCACATTTCAAAAACTATAGACAAATATTATGATGAACTCTATGACGCAGTGGTTTAGGCGTTCCATCCAAGCGCGGAAGGTTTCAGGTTCGATTCCCGGTTGAGTCAATTCAGGAAACGAAATTTTCTAGATTGCTTCGGGTCTGGGTGTACTGGGAGACATTCCTGGTAGTCGTCGTGTGGTTCTCATAGCACAGGTAAATGCCCTGGTTTGAGTTGAATGAATTATGTTGTTTGGCGCATTATTATTTATATACTATTCAAACCAATTTAAATAGAAAGTTATTTTTAGATTCTACTATCTCATCAGAATCTTCTACTTCCTATTTGAAAAGTTAGAAAGGAACGCACTTTAATACGACTTTATATAGAAGCGCATATCTTTGAGACTTCTATATTATAATTTTTAATGATCTATCTGAAAATACCCCACATGTTTCAATTTTCTTTTGAAAATTTCACTGCACCATTAGATAGCGGTTAAACCTTCCAGATTCCATAAATTCTATGAAGTAAACGATTTCATTGATGAAACAATTATAGCTTGGTAATAATCTTTTCTTCACTGTCTACCTGAATATTATAGTATGTATCTATTAAAAGATATTAATAAATGTATTGTAAAATACCAAAAACCATATTTTACCATTTTCAGGATATTTCATTGTCAACAGTACGGTTTCACGAGAGGGCGGTCAACAAAACATGCGGGAGCAACCTTAACCAAAACTATATGTACTTGTCTTGGGAGGGGTTACGGGATGCCATTGGCGTGTTTTGTGATTTTTTTGATTATGTTTGTCACAAAACTTTATTTAGAAGCAGATATATTTTGGAATACGTGATAAAGCTCTCGATCTAGTGATTTCATACCGAGAACAAAAAGTGTGTGTAAATGGGGTTACATCTGTCGGTTCTAAATTAAAGATGGGCGTTCCCCAAGGATCAATTTTGGGACCGTTCCTGTTTTTGGTTTACATTAATGCTTATTCCATTTATGCTTAGAGACCTATGTGAAATAATATTATTTAACACATCAATTTTGTTTAAAGTAAATAGAAAAGACAGATATTAGCGGAGAGAATAGGACCGTGGCGGATGTCTTGAGATGGTTTGCTGCTAATAATTTAGTACTGAATGCACAAAAACCAATCGTGTCAAGTTTTCCCTCTCCCATGTACCCAGAATCCATAGTAGACTAGAACTGGATGGGTAACAAGTAGAATACAAGTAGAAATAGAATTGGCGACATCAGCTACTTTCCTCGGTTTAAAAGTAGAAAATAACTTACAGTGGACGGACCATATCGGGACTTTAACTAGTAAGCTCAGTTCGGCAATATATGCTATTAGACGCATTAGAGAGCTGACAGATGTGGCTACGGCTAGGCTGGTCTACTTCGCATATTCCCATAGCCTTATGTCTTATGGCCTGCTATTGTGGGGATCAGCAGCGCATATGAAATCTATCTTTATTTTACAAAAAAGGGTAATACGTACCATCTAAGTATGAACGCACGAAGGCCACTGAGAGATCATTTTAAGTGCATTGATGTTTTTATTGTTATTATTTGATTAACCTTACCCTCATTGTACATCTTTGAAAACATAATGTATGCTAGACAAAATATAGATCTATTTCAAAAGAAAGGTGTTAATAAAGCTGTGAAAACTCGTAACGTGATCACGTTATTCCTAAATTTAAATTACAAAAGCCAAGTGGTTCATTTTTGGGTAACTGAACAGAGAGGATTGAACAGAACGGAAAAACTGAACGGAAAAGAGATTTAAACTTGTTATTTAACGCACACTGATGGGAAAAGCATACTACAAATTAGCGATTTCATTGAAGACACAACAGTAGTCTGGAAATAATCCTCTCTTCACATTCATTTACTGGCTTTATGGATATTGCATTTTAAATAACTATTCTGGAATGATGTGAAAAAAAACGATACCTGACTGAGTTTCTTGTCGGTTCTTCTCATTGTCCAGGTTTTCTTTTTGAACCTAACTAAAGTAGATTTGACGTTCGAAAATACATTGCATTTGGGTTTACTTGAACAAATTGATTTGATTTTGACTTTAAAAATACTTTAATTTTCCGCAAGACAGAGATATAAATAGATAGAGATATTGTCATAGAGCACGCAAGCGATTGAATATGGCAATAGACCCAAAGAGAAAGAGAGATACCGGCTGATCCATCTATCTCTTTCTAGTTTATAGTGTTCAGTATTCTGTTTAGTAAGTTCTTAGCACCAAATCCAGAAAGAATTCTAAATTCAATAAAAAGAGAACAGAGATAGTTTGCTTCCTCACTCGCACCATCGGTGTAGTCAACATACATACAAAAAAAATAAGGCGAACGGTGTCGAGAACTCGTTCCGCGTGGTGAAATGGTATTACCGACTGCGACAAATTATTATATCTACGGAACCCTAAATTCGGATTAAATTGGCGCTGGTCAGAGGAGTGCCCGAACCGCTCTGTGAAGGACTCGGTGGGGGTCTCCTTGGAAGTTGGCAAGTCGCGGCTGCTCAATCAGTTAGTTCAACTTTCTCTGTCAACTCTTATGCTATTGAAGTACCTAATAATACATGCAATATTCTAACCCTACATATAGTTTAAAACATTTTTTGTAGAACGTTAAGATTTCCTGCAATCACATTTCTTGAAAATAGTTACGTAGATTTTGATGACATATATCTCTTGACCATATTTATAATTTTTCTTGACGTGAACTAGACTTGAAAGCGAACAGGGACTCCCAATCAACAAGTACTTTTATAATACAGAAACTAATTTTCTACCTTTATTTTTACTACATGAGATACCTACTATAATCCTATTTGTTTCTGTATCATAAAATAAAGGAGAGAAAAATCAAGACTAAAAAGACTAAAAATGCGTTCCAAAAATTCTACGCGTCTTGTTCAAATAACCCTTTGTTCGCGGACCCCTCGTTAGAACCAAGTTTTGTCCGAGCGTAGATCACAAATACAAATCAAAAAGATGAGACTTGCGATTATGTTACAAACAGTACCTATCAGGGGCTTTTCACTTAGTACAAATTTGTGTCAGAGCATTTTGATATGGTATTTTTAATTCGAGGTGTGTGTGTGTGCTAGTGTGTTGGTTACAGTATTTTGATAAAAATATGTGTATTGATATAGAGGTAATGTAATTTGTTTGCAATAATAAATTACAACAATGACGGATGATATAATAAAAATACTTCGCAATGAAAAGACATTAAAACCTACTTCTGCAACACTGTAGTCATAAAATGGTAATTATGTAGTAACGACGGAGAGACATTTTGCGTTCCATTCATAAAAAAAAATTTTTTTTTTTTTCAATATCTGACAATTGATTATTTCGTTGAAGCAGTTTGTTTATTACGAAATTTTTAATGATAAATAACGTTTGAAAATAGTCAAAATAAAAGATATTTTATATACATCTAGATGATATGAAATTGTATATAAGATAATGTGAAATGAAACAAAATAGCGTGAAATGTAACGTTTGCTAATTTAAATTTTTTTAAATGTTGTTTTTTTTTATCGCTTTCGTTGTGAATTAAAATTTTATTTTAATTTTATCTAATTTTTGTGGCTTTTTTCAACGACTTTATGGACCCTGGCAAAGCTGCTTTACTTTGTGACTGTGCTCTGTTTTTGACTGCTACTGCTGCTGCTGCGAGTGTATTCATTGTTGACCCCACCTACTACCCAAAGACCTGATTTAAATATAATGGCTGGCTTTAATAGAATACCTGTCTCATAAAATGACTAAATTATTAAAGTATTAAATGCTTTAAGATTGCCAGAGGTAAGGATATATGTCCGGAACATATTGTTTTATCTGCGTCAACAAGGTGGATCTATCGAGAGAATTAAATGTATTTTAAGTTTTAAGTTTGTAAATATTAACGATATGATATGCCGGTTTATGTTAATAAATGATATAGGTATTTGTATGGTAATAAAAGATTATTGAAATAATTGTGTTTTTATTAAACCTACAAGAATCCAATAAAAAAATTAAATGTGGTGAGGACAATATTAGATGTATATTTATTTACATAATAGATGTTGATATGTACATGTCATTCAGTAGTTCGAGGATTCGTCACGGGATGTCGCTAGGATAGCATGTGTCACTGACTACTCTATATCAGATATAAATAATGTACTTTGTGGTACCTATTTATACGTTCTGTCAAGTTTAGGAATATTATTGTGCCGGTACTTCCTATCTATGTAGAAGTGAAAGAAACACCTTTGTACCATATTTGACCACTGATTGTACTAGAAGAGCCGACAAGAAACACAGTTAGATAACGTTTATTCAACATTACGCTTTAATAAGGTTTCATTGCAATTCAAAGGCCAAAGACTACGTAATGACAGACAGAGCAAAAACGAAAATTTTTGAATTTCGTCACGTCTCTGTTTGTTTGTTTTTCTCTCTGTCTGTCCGTTGGAACAGCCGGTTATATGGATTCAATTACACGTTCAGAAAAGAATGGCATAAAGTCGTCAATTAACCAAGTTTTTTTAGAGTTTTTAAATCGTTTTTTTATTTTATAATCCATAAACTTCTGCTTTAGTCAAAATTGCTTCGAAGTTCTAAGATACCGCATGTTTGTCACGCTCTGGGCGGTCTTGTAATCAGTATTGTTTATTAACAATTTGAAATGTTGTTTTTCAAGGTAAATGTGAATAAAAGTAGGTAAGTAAAAGTAAAATGAACAGGAGAATAGGCAGGAACAAAAATTCAGCTAGATCTTCGAAATTACATAAATCGAAATGATTTTTATGAAAATGGATAATACGATAGTATCTCAAATGGCTTAAACCAGTTTTACAGTGGGTTATGCGGCTTATGTAGTTTTCTTGCAAATTGAAATTAAGTAAAAAAATAATCGATTCCATTAATTTTGATTTTAATTAATTTTGAAAAAATATTTTTTTTGCTAAATTATGACACTCACGGAGACATAATCAGAACTCATCGTTATAAATTGAGCTTTCTTTCTACAGAATTCTCGCCATGTCGTATTATTGCCTCTCCTCTCCTCTCCTCTGCTTCACATAGCTCTTCTCTGCCTCTCCTCTGCATTACATCAGGCTTGCTTCGCCTCATCCCGTTCTGCTCCTCTTGATGTCTCTGTTACAATTTATTTGTTTTCCATTCGTGTTATCAGTACCTCTATACAATATTGCAGCACAGTAAGTGTAAAGATGACGAAATATGTCAGCTATTGTATTATCGTTTATTTTAATAAATGTATTATATGACTCGTTTTATATTATTTATTTAAATTTAAGAGTACACAAATATTAACGTTCGACATTGTTACAATGTCAATTACGTACAAGTGATTATTATAGAGAGTAGATTAACCAAGACAGTGGTTCCACAGATTACATTAACAGACCCGTTTACACATATACACTACAGCTATGACATACTTTTTCATTTTTGGATATGGGTCACTTATTGAATTGTCCTCTATACCAAATTCCAGCTCAGTAGGTGTAAAGATGACGTTAATAAGGGTACCATTTTAGCCATTTTGATACAAATACCTAACAAGATTAAAGCAAACAGCTTAGTGAACGCTCTTGCGCTCAAAGTTCGGCATCTCCCAAAGGATTTTGCACCCCCACAGAATTGTCACAACCAAAGCAGAAGGTAACATCTCGAACGTAGCTATAGATTTTACATGGGAGGGGGATCGAATAATATACAAAGAAAAACTAGTTTCTATGTGTAAATTCACAGCACGAAAAGACAGAGTTCTAAACGGTAATAAAATCAATCAATTGGAAATTACATACGCATACGCACAATATTTAGTTGTAAGGATACATAAGGTGGGCTACTGGTGGAACATGTCGTAAGCTAAGGAGTGAGTGGGGAGGTCCGGACCCCTAAATATTCCTCTTGTGTATGCCCGTGGGTAACATTCTCATAATGCAAACTCTTTAACCAGTCACCCCTCTATTAATTTGACAACTATTCTTTGCCTAAAAGAAAGAACAATAAATAAGTGAAATTACATTTGAGCGACATTTTTTGTGCAAACATTTTGAAGGTTGTTCTTTTTTCCTTCCGAGAATAAATATCATGTCACATAAATATGATACAAGCCGTTTTATTTTCAACGTGATTTGTTAGACGAGACAAGAATATTGGGCAAATAATTTAGAGTTTTAGTTCTTCGAACAATCAGTTGGCACATTTATAGACATTTTATCGTTAATTAATAACCTTGTCTTCATGCTCTTGTTTAGTATAAATAAAAATATTTTAGGAATAGCCTCACTTACGTTATTAGCTAATTGTACCTTGCGATTTTACAAAGTGTTAAGATTGGTATTTTTCCAAAGGCGACGCATTGGAAATTTTGACGCCAGTGATGACAAATAAGATAAGTGATGACAAAATGTATGACAGTGATATTTGGTAACCTAATTCTTCATTTCATTGACTTCATTTTGACAGTTGCGATACACGGATGGTTAATTTTTGTAACATAAAAAAAATATCAAAGAAACCTCTTTTAAAACAGAGATTTCTATTTTTCGGAGTAACGGGACTGATTTATGTTTCTAAATTTTTTGTATAGTTTAATCTGAACATATTCTTTAAAATGACAGTTGGGTTTTTTAAAATTAATTATAGTTTTTAAAGTAAACGAAAAAAACAGGTGTTTCGTATTTTTCGCAAGCTAGCGCGTGCACGTTTGCATAGAACAGAAGGTCTATTTTAGATTAAATTCTTGTTTATCAATGCGTCGCCTTAATCTTTGGGTTTTGTTATGTGCAAATATCTATATGAACTTAAAAGCCTTAATTTTTAAATCACAGACCTCCATTTCATTCATTTGTAAAGATTTACTTAGATGTGAAGACAAACAATTATTTTGGCAATTACAACTGAGTGATATCGTGAATGAAATAACAATTGAGAAACGAATATTTATTATTACTAATTGATGACATTCGATAATACGTGGGCTCTGATCATGTAACATATCCACCCTTAGAACGATGAGTGGGTCTAATTGAGCGATTTTTGAGGTGTTGTGAGCTGATGAACTGATATCGGTGTCTTCGTTACTAGAGACACACGTTGTTGTTCGATTTGTGTGTGTGATCTTAAAGCAGATCTGTTGCAATCCTTTGGTTCTTCTGATTATTTCTGAAACAGTTCTTGAATATTGAGACGCAGCCTTCACAATGTTCAGTGGAATGACAGTAGCTTCTTAGTGTTCACCACATTTAGAGTATACAATAACATTAGTAGTCCTATCATATAACTCATGAATTAAATTTAAGTATTTCTGTAAGAATGTGATTTTATTTTATTTATATTTTCTAGCTCTTTGCAAACTTTCCTTAGTTCTTCCTTGATCGGTTTCAGAGAGTTCATTTCAATATCGTTTAGTTTCATATCGACTATTTTAGTAGGCCTCGATGTATCCATTAGTTCTATATTACCTTTCCGTGATGTTATCTTTCACAGTGCGATGGCTTGGATTTGTTGTCGACTTCCTTGCGGCCAACAGTGTTGCAAAACTCGTATATAATTTACAATACGTGTTGAAGCTTATTATTCAGGTTCCTTTAAGTTTGTGACGTCTTCTCAGTGAGTACTGTTTTCCACACATCGTTTTTCTATCTAATATGTTAACTTTAAATTGTTGAAAAATTTTGGTTTGTGTTTAAATGTGATGGTTTCACAAGTTTGAAGGACTTCTCTACTGACGCTAACAAGAACAGCCATTTTGCAGATTGGTCTTGAGTTATAGTTGCATGCGGACAGTTCTCTGCATACCATTTAGAGTGAATGTTTTGGTCATTTAAGTCATTAGCGTTGACGTACTGTTGATACGTAGCGCTAGTAGCATGATATGTATCTGTACAATGTACAATACGCAACATCATATTATAAAATACGTTACATAAATAACGTTTACATAACAGCAGTTTAAATAACAGAAATGACGACCTCCGTGCCACAACGGCTTAGCGCGTCCGAAAGTAAACAGGAGTTTGCGGGTTCGATTCCCGTCCTGAGTCTGGGTGTATATGTATAGTATGTATTTATTTCCAAAAAAAAATGTATGTAAGTAGTATATCAGTTGGCTAGTTCCCATAACACAAGCGCTGTGCTGCTTACTTTGGGACTAGATGGCGCTGTGTGAAATGTCTGAGTATATTATTATATTTAGAGTGAATGTTTTGGTCATTTAGGTCATTAGCGATGACGTACTGTTGATACGTAGCGCTAGTGGCATGGTATGTTTTCTCAGGGAAAATTGTGGAGTAAAGTGGGGATTAAGGATGTTTTAAGGGATAGATTACATGCGGCAAGTTT
This sequence comes from Zeuzera pyrina, assembly GCA_907165235.1. NCBI lineage: Eukaryota > Metazoa > Arthropoda > Insecta > Lepidoptera > Cossidae > Zeuzera > Zeuzera pyrina. The sequence continues at coordinate 950,200 of OU015642.1, read as the reverse complement.
TAAATTTCTTGTTTCCAATATGGGAAAATTGTAAAATATCGATAATATTTGTTTTCTGTCTGACTTATATGTCTCTATAATGTATAATACAATTTATTTCATAAGTAATTTGACACAAACAATTGTTTGTTCCACTCACAATATACACAATCATTTATAGTTTAGTTATCACTACAAATTGTGAATTGAAATTAATATCTAAATAAATAATGGACCTAATCATTGTTTTCTTTCCAAAACGACACGCTTGAACTGAAATTACAGAACATGATGTGTGTATCGCAGCTGTACAAAAGAGCTATGGCTCAGATAACTTTTTATAGATAGCATAGGGGCAAAGCTATTATTTATATAAAGTTATATTTGATATACTGCGACAATTTAACAACCAACAAGTGATTGACAAGCGATATAAGCTGTACTATATAAAAATTTTGAAAAATGAATATAAAATTTCGACCGATTACAAAAAATATGAATTTGTCACTCACACTCACACTTTGTCGGTAGGATATAGCGTAATCTGCTATGTGAAGTCAACTAAGCAAAACGTCAATTAACCGGTACGATACTTGAAGGGTTTTAATCATCTCATCGAACTCGTGGAACCACCGTGTAGCTCCTGTTATACTTATAACTGTTGTATAATACTGATATTCTCAATTTCTTTGTGTAACCAAGTGCTTACTCTCGTAATTGTTACATTTCAACCACAAACCATGTTTAAAGCTGAAGATAAATGGCTAGCCTGTAAGGCAAATGACGAAAGCCTTTCTCTGCACATGCATTTACTGGCTCTCTGAATATAGTATTTTAATAAACCTTTTGTAAAATGATGTTGAAAAAATTATACCTAACTGAGTTTCTTGTCGGTTCTTCTCAGTGTCCAGGTTTTTTTTTCTCTTCTCTTTGAACCGAACTAAAGTAGATTTGACGTTCAAAAATACCTTGTGATTGGGTTTACTTGAATAAATTGATTTGACTTTGACTTTGAAATGGAACTTCAGGCGATGCATTGGAAATTTTGACAGCAGAGATCTCAATTTTTCTAAGTGACTACGAAATGTATGACAATGATATTTGGTAACCTGGTTTTTCATGTCATTGACTTCATTTTGGTAGTTGCGATACACGATTGCTAAACTTCTTGTAACACAAAAAATTACCAAAGAAACCTCTTTTAAAACAGAACTTTTATATTTTCCGGAGTAACGAGACCGATTTATGATTCTAAATTTTCTGTATAGTTTAATCTAAACATATTCTTCAAAATGCCCGTTGGATTTTTTTTAATTAATTTTAGTTTTTACAATAAACGAAAATAACTGTTTTTTCGTAATTTTTGTAAGCTAGCGCGCGCACATTGGCATAGAGCAGAAGGTCTAATTTAGATTAAATTATTGTTCATCTATGCGTCGCCTTAATACAATTTTGTATATAATTCACAAATTCGATACGTCCGAACATAATCAAGTACATCGACTCATTCGATTATGCGAACCTGCGATGCGTCTCGCGGAAAGTTGTAGAGGGAGATTTTATTAGGCATTGTATGAAATAAAATCATCATCCTTGGATGTTGGTGCTAAGCAGTTCTTAGCATGGAACGAGGAGATCGTTTCCTATACGAACATTTTCACATTAATAATAAAACACCTTAACTTAAAACTACGGTCTACGTTCCAAAAATAAAAAAAGTCCGTTACAGAATATTTTCACAGATATAAAATAAAGCTATCAAATTAGGCAAAAAAATTAAACCGCCTTCAAAAAAAAACACTGAAAAGTACAAAATAACTATCCTTTACTAATCGAAACTCAAGTACAATTAAAATAACTTTATAAATACGATACACATGCTTATATAATTAAATGTGATAGTTATAGTTAGTCGGTGCCAAGCCCACCAAACTAATAAACTTTCTGTTGTTGCACATTGATTTGGCACCGACTTCAATAACTGTCAAATTTAATTGTATAGGTATGTGTATCGTATTTATAAAGTTATTTTAATTGTACTTGAGTTACGATTGGTAAAGAATAGTTATTTTGTATTTTCCAGTGTTTTTTTTTTTGAAGGCGGTTTAATTTTTTTGCATTAAAATTTTTTATTTCTCCCTTTTGAGTGATCTTGACCTAAATAAATATCTAGGGCAAGTCTGCAATTAATTACGGAGCGTAACGACATACAGAGAATCATCAATATAAATAAAGGTTATAACCAAGTCGCGTATTTGGTGTATCTTCGAAATCCAAGCTTCAATGCCGGTGAAATTTAAATAGGACCACCTCTGAAGTATTTCTCACCAAACGAAGAAAAAATTTTCAAAATCGGTTCATAATGGACGGAGTTATGAGGTAACAAATATACAAAAAAAAAAGACAACATACAGTCGAATTGAGAACCTCCTCCTTTTTTTGAAGTCGGTTAAAAATCAATGATAGAAATAAAAGCAGACTCTATTTTAGGAAGGAAATTGGCTACCGAAGAAACTACCTTGAACTTATTCGTAAACGGCGTAAATTCCGACGTAGATATAATGCATAGAATAAAATAATGTTGTAATTTTTGTGACGCGGGTAACTTCACGATATATAAAGACGAGGTTTTTTTTATGAAAGAGGAAGCAAGCGAGCAAGCGAGTCACCTCGTGGAAAATGGTGGCTTCAAAGTAACGAACAATAAATGAACAATGAGTCGTTATAAAAAAATGAAGATGTGAGTTGGAGCTAAAGTCTTTCCTTCTAATCTGCATTGAGTACAATACGGAACAACTCAATGCAACAGTACAGACCATAGCCAAGATGAACTCACAAGAACACAATAATATTTATCTATTGCAAGAAATTTAGCCATGTAATAGCCGACTTTCGTATACGAGATAACATTAATAATGCATTACGATATCGTTTCTGTAATTAAAGAGTATTAGCCCCAACTCAGCCAAACGTTAGTCATTTAAACTGGAAAATGAAATCAAGATTACTCTTCGGAAACCTCCATTGATTCTGAAATTGAAATTCTGAAAATCCAGAACACAGACATAGAAAGAAAAAATCTCTAACTCTGAAGGATATATCCCGGTCTCGAGTTATTCGCGTAATGTACCGAAAATAGTCTATTTTTATTTTATTTTTTACTTCTATCACAGACAAACTCGAGATGCTTGTAGGTACTTGAACTTACGATTATCATGCAAACTCTCTCGACACGGATCCAGAAACCTAATTCCTAACCCGCAAACTTCTAGATCATATTATCAGCTCCAAGCATACGGACAGGGTGATCTGTTCCGAATTTGCGACCAAAGGGAATCCTGTAATAAATGAAAGCCTAAAATCGAAGCCGATCAATCAAATACTAATTTTACGTATTTCTTCTTTGAACATACATTCTACCAGAAAACACTTTGCACTACATGATTTATTACGACAGCCAACTCATAACTTGTTAATTGATACAGGCGTCGCTATTTCCGTGATACGCAAAGATTGGTTATAACCTAAGAGACTTGTCCAAAATAGCGTTTCTAAAACAATTCGACAATCCAAACTCGTGGTACGTCCGATCTATCTCTACACCAGTTTCCTGAACATAAATTCCATGTAGCAGATTTAAATACGTTTTAAATTTAAATTAAGTTTAAATTTAAATTAAGTTTTAGATTTAAATACGTTTAATAAGTTTAATCGAAAGCAATAAGAGTTAGCGGCAGCTCATGGAAACTGTTTTTCTTGGTCCAAGAAATAAGCGCAGATCGTGATGTAAAACCAGCGATAGATCAATTATCAAAAATTGTAATCAATTGCTTCACTAACAACATTTCTATCGGCACGGCTATCATAGAAAAACAAATAACAAATTAAGGCCTTATTGCTATTAACACTTTAATACATGTCTAAGATAATGATAGCGACGAATATGTTTTAATGCTTAACATTCATGCAAACGTGTTTGCGTATCTGCGTTGCGTATCTCTAACTGCGTATCTCTTCACTGCTTATCCTGTCTGCAAAGGTGACACCGCGCATCTTTCTGAAAACCTATATATATGTGGGAATGAATGATCCGTATTATTTTAGTGAAGGGTAATTTTTAAATTTTTAAAAGAAAGTTAAAAAATATAGGCAGTTGTCATAGCTATGTACGTGTGTCAAAACTGCACTTGTTACGTAAATAAAAGATTTCAGTTTAAACGCTTTAACTCGTGTTTTTCTTCGTGCCATCCCCACATAAAAGTTCGGGGCTCGTCCGGGATGGTGAAAAATATTGAAATTGAAGTGTTTTTTGAAGATTACGACGAAAAGTTTTATAACACAAGACGTGAGTAAGCAATAAGAATCGATCTGTTTTATCGACGGAGGAACTGTCACAATCAAATTGACAAGTGCAAGTTGGCGTTCGTGACAGCTGTCAAAAAGAAACTCATCGAGAGCTTCGGGACGTGTTTCGTTCTACATAAAATGATAAAATAAACAGATGAAAGCTACGGGACGTCGAATTGTGAATACTTCGGGACATTTTTATTAATATTTGCTGCAATTATTTTTTCTAAGAAGACGATTTATAAGATTGAAATAGTTTTTTGTAGTATAATATGCCTAAGAAAAATATTAAAGAAGACGAAGTCCCACCTTTTTTGGAAATACCTCCCCGAATTTCATTCAGCGACCTGGAAAAATCTATGACACTTTTTAGTGGTGATGATACTTACGGGATTGAGAGCTGGATTAAAGAATTTGAAGACGTTGTAAACTTGATGCAATGGAGTGAAGTGGAGAAATTGATATACGCAAAAACATTACTTACCAGAACTGCTAGATTATTTTTTAGATCGTCGGATAGCATGGACTCATGGAATAACTTGAAGGAAGCTCTGAAAGAAGAATTTGGGTGTAAATTAAATAGTGCCGCGATACATAAAAACTATCTGCGCGAAAAATGAAACCTAATGAGACTTACCAACAGTACTTTTTACATATGAAGGAATTTGCGACGCATAGTTCTGTGGAGGATGAGGCATTAATAGAATATATCATCGATGGTATTCGAGACACTGAACTAAATAAAGCTATTCTGTATGGAGCTGCTAATATTAAAGAATTTAGAAAGAAGTTAGATCTGTACAGCGAGATAAGGAAGAAAATTTCATATAAGACTCACAATGTAACTTTTATATCTAGACCTACATCGTCTAAAGACAAAAAACAAATACCAAAGAAACGATGCTACAACTGCGGTGATACAGATCATCAGTCTCCAAATTGTACCAAGGGCATCAAATGTTTTAGATGTAACGAAATTGGGCACAAATCAAATAAATGTCCAATTAATCCAAGGAAGACTTAATATTCAACAACGAGATCAAGATTACTGTTCTACACCTTACAAAAATGTGAAAATTAATAATGTTGAAACTAAAGTTTTAATTGACACCGGAAGTGATGTAAATTTAATTAGAGAATCACATTTTAATAAAGTCTATGATAAAAAATTGCTTTATAACCCCAATTCAGTATCACATCTTATTGGCATAGCAGAGAAAGAGATCCACACCAAGCATTCATTTCTAGCAAAAATTCAGATAGACGATTGTTACTTTGATGCTACTATTCAAATAGTGGAAGACCATACCGTACCAGTTGATGTAATACTCCGTAACCCAATACTAAATGAAGTCGAAATCAACTTTTCAGCTATAGATATTACTGTAAAAAGAATATTACATCTCACGATGGTTGATGACCATAAAGAAATAATTGACGACATTGGTGAACCTAGTAACATTAAGACGATAAATGAAATGATTGAAAAATACAACCCAGAAAATATAAAAAAAGAAAGCAATGTTGAACTAAAGATTATACTTACCGATGAGACTCCAATTTTTCAAAACCCACGACGTTTAGCACCATTAGAACTTGATATTGTGAACAAGCAGGTAGAAGACTGGATTGCTCAAAACATTATTACACCGAGCAAGTCTGATTTTTCAAGTCCAGTAGTTCTATCAAAGAAGAAGAACGGCAACTATCGGCTGTGTATAGACTACCGACGATTGAACAATAGAATTATTAAAGAACGATTTCCATTGCCGCTCATAGAAGACTAGATAGACCGATTAAAAGATGCTCAATTGTTCACTACACTTAGTTTACAAAATGGATTTTTACACGTGAATAGTGATAGCCGGAAATACACTTCGTTTGTGACACCCCAAGGTCAGTACGAATTCTTAAAAATGCCTTTTGGCGTATGTACGGCTCCATCTATTTTTCAAAGATTTGTGAGTGACATCTTCAAGGATATGATTTTAGACGGAACAGTAATGGCGTATCTCGACGATTTAATCTTACCGGCTAAAACAGAAAAACAAGGAGTAGAGAAATTGGAAAATATATTCAAAAGGGCAGAAGAATATGGTTTAAAATTCAATTGGGACAAATGTCATTTTTTGAAGAGAGAAATCAGTTATTTGGGATACATAGTACGCGAAGGAGAAATAAGACCTTCAAAGGAGAAAATATCAGCTGTTGCTAATTTTAAGATTCCACAGAATATTAAAGCAGTACAATCATTTTTAGGTTTAACAGGATATTTCAGGAAATTTATAAAAAAATATTCACTGATTGCCAAACCATTAACGGATTTATTAAAAAAGGGAGTTGTTTTTAATTTAGATCTAAATTGTGAAAGAGCTTTCGAACAACTGAAACAGGCTTTATGTCAGTCTCCAGTCTTAAGAATCTATGACGCCAAACTAGTAACAGAGCTGCACACAGATGCAAGCAACGAAGGATATGGAGCTATTTTGTTGCAAAGAAACCCTAAAGATAATCAGATGCATCCTATCTATTACATGAGCAAAAAGACGACTCCTGCTGAAAAGAATTATCATAGTTATTATCTTGAGATTTTAGCTATCGTAGAAGCTGTAAAGAAATTTAGAATATATCTAGTGCGAATACATTTCAAAATTGTAACAAATTATTCAGCCTTAACTATGACCTTAAAAAAGAAAGATTTACCTCCAAAAGTAGCCCGTTGGACGCCGCTGCTTGAAGAATATGACTACGAAGTCGAGCATCGACCTGGTACACGAATGAAACACGCCGACGCTCTTAGCAGACAACCCATAAAGAATGTTTAATACTTACTGATACCACTGCACGTCTGAGAAAAGCTCGAAATGATGACCTGAAAATAAAGTTACTGAAAAAAGTATTAGAAAGAGAACTCTATGAAGATTATGTGCATGAAAATTAAATACTATGGAAAGTAAAACATGCAAACAAACTAATGGTGGTACCTAAAGGAATGCAGAATGAAATAATTAGGAGAAACCACGAAAAAGGACATTTTGGTGTAACTTAGACTGAAGAATTGATAGCTAGAGAATACCATATTGACAACCTTAAAGAAAAAATGAAATCGGTTATAGACAATTGTGTAGAATGCATACTGATATCGCACAAAAGAGGCAAAAAAGAAGGCTATTTACATCCTTTAGATAAAGGTGACACGCCTTTGTCTATTTATCACGTAGATTACCTAGGTCCACTTACATCTACGAATAAAAATTACAAGTACATTTTAACTGTTGTGGACGGATTTACAAAATTTACTTGGATTTACCCGAGTAAGACTATAACAACTGAAGAAGTGTTGGATAAACTTAAGATACAACAACAGACTTTTGGCTCGCCAGACAAAATCATAACTGACCGCAATGCTTCCTTTACTTCAAATGTTTTTAAGAACTACTGTTCTGAAGAAAATATTATTCATCATACAATTACGACCGGTCAACCAAGAGGTAATGGCCAGGTAGAAAGGATTCACCAAATAATAATAAACGTTTTAAGTAAATGAAGTTCCGATGATCCTTCTAAATGGTATCGTAGAGTTAGTGCTGTACAACGATGTCCAAATGGCACATATCAAAGGAGTATTAAGATGACCCCTTTCGAACTTCTAACAGGAGTCAAGATGAGAGGTAATAATGATGAAATTTCGAAACTAATTGAGGAAGACGATATTCTAAGTTATTATGATGCAAGAGAAAATCTAAGAAAGAAGGCAAAAGAAAACAGGAAAAATTCAAGAAGAAAATAAGAACACCTGTAATAAAAGACGAAAACTCGCTAAACAATATAACATTGGAGACCTTGTTGCTATAAAAAGAACTTAGTTTGTTCAAGGTCACAAGCTATATCCAAGATATCTAGGTCCTTACGAAATAGTAAAGAAAAAAGGAAATGATAGATACGATTTGAAGAAAATTGGTAACAATGAAGGGTCAATCCACACGTCTAGTTCTGCTGATATGATGAAGCCTTGGGTTGAAAATGATGAGTCGGCCCATTCATCTGAGACAGATGAATGAGTAGGATGGCCGTGTGGGAATGAATGTTCCGTATTATTTTAGTGAAGGGTAATTTTTAAAAGAAAGATAAAAAATATAGGCGGTTGTCATAGCTATGTCCGTGTGTTAAGACTGCGCTTGTTACGTAAATAAAAGATTTCAGTTTAAACGCTTTAACTCGTGTTTTTCTTCGTGCCATCCCCACATATATATAATTATGTATGTATATATATATATATATATATCTAATAAGTTTAAAAATTTAATCTGTAATTAAACTAGTCTTACATGTGCTCTTGTATATATATATATATGTAGATTCATAATCATATCAAGAATAAAAATAAAATTTGAATGAGACTTCATCTTTTCTGAGGTTACTACAAGTATCGTTGCCGATATAAAAGTAATAAAGACTTAACCTCGCAGGCAGGACTATTTTTCAAGTAAAAAAGCTGTACATTGCCATTTTCTAATCCTGGAAACTTTAAGTTTGTAAAGATTATACTATATTCATTGTCCACGAATCTCTCTCATGGCTATTTAATAATTTCCGGACTATATCGTCGCAACACATCAATTTTCCTAACGTACGGGCCATCGCATCGTTTCTCAAAATAAACTAAACAAAATCAAAAATAGATTTTCAGAATTCACATATAGATACGTCACGTCGGTAAAAATGGACGTCCAAAAGCAAGAGGTGTCGGACGGGCTGTATTCTGAAATGGCTCAATAGTACTCCCGACGAAAAGGCGCGAGAAAATATAATGAATGGAACGGCTTACTTGAAAAATGCAAGTCGGATCTAATTTCATTAATAATATAAACAAATACAAATTAAGTAATCTACTATAAAAAGACTCAACGAAAGCATTTTCCAAATTTTATTCAATTAACAAATCATTAACAAAAACATAGATTTACTGAACAGTTATTTAAACGTAAATAGAACCAATAAACAATGAACATAGCGCCTGTTAAAGCTTAGTTTACATTTTAGAATTTCTTAAAACAACAACCTTTTTATTCTGTATCACGTATTGTTGCAACGGCAACACAGGTCCGCGGGGAACACTTATTAATTTTTAATCTGTTTTTTGGTTAACATTTAATTTTTATCTACCTTACATTGTACTTGCCTGTGGATTTTTTATTACACGATTGTATTCATATTGTTATTTTGTCGTCGTATTCTAAGTACCTATAAACAGACTTACCAGCCACCTATGGATACAGTTACTGGAAGCATTAGCCGCAAACCTCAAAAAATAGCAGTACATATCAACAAGCTCGCTGGTCAATTGTAAGAAATATACCTACAGCAAGGAAAATCATCTGCGTCGACTTGGTAGTGGACTACTCCACTGCACATCCCATTTACGAATTAAAAATATTATTCAGCGTCTCCACAACAATACTGAAACCCTGTATAGCAATTACGTTCCCCGCGGAAATAATTACTTTTCAGGCACTACGTGAAAATAAGCAAACAGAAAATTACTTCCAAGAAATAGAAACTATTAACGTAATAAATTAATGGAATACCTCTAGATCATGAAATCAGTTTAAACATCATCTAGATAAAGAATCCGATGAACCAAAAGAGGCAAAATCACAGTTATTCTTTTAAAGATTCCAACAAATTTTAAGCTTATATTAGCATTGTTTTAGTAATGGTAATGTTTGTCATTTATAAATGCTGTAATAGTTGGCCTAAATATTAACTCAAATAGGAAAGAACCCATATCCAAGAGACAACACTTCGGGTTACATATAAATTATCAAGACCTGTTTCGATAGATCATCCTGGTGACAAGCGACACGCATAGCCATTCCGAGTACAAACTACAATGTTGTGTATTCTAGAAGATGAAGATAAAGCAGCAACATTAACTCTGAAAAGATCAAACGCTAACGCCCAATCTTTATACCAAGACTCGCTATGTGTTCTTTATAATCGTTGGCCGTAATTATGTATTAAAATTTAAACTCAATAGTTATTACTGCTTGTACAAAGATAATTAATTGTATGTCATAATGTATACCAAGTCCTAATAATTACTATTACTATTGATGTAATGATGAACTCTTTGTTCCTCTATTAAATACAATTAATAATCGCTTAGTTCTCACTACAAATTGTGAATTCCTTTAGATAAGTAAAAAGTAAATGTTGTCTTCGTTTTCTTTCACCAAACGAAATTCCTTTCATGAATGCCTTCTCGTATTCCAGATTCCAAAACCATAACTGCTAAGTAATTGTACATAAGTCGAAGTTTAAAAATATAATAATTCATTCGATATGATGATAACTGGCCCGTTGGCGTAGTGGCATATGCATTTACTTTCCAAACTAGGGTCCCGGGTTCGATCCCCGGTCAGGTCAATTTGGCTTGGAGTCTGGGTGTTACTGGGTACTCCCCTGAGTTCGTTGTGTGATATCCATAGTACAAGCTTACTGCTTAGTTTGGGGTCACGCAATCTGTGTAATTGTCTGGAGTAATATTATTATTATGATATAAAGAAAAATTGAAATTTGTCACTCGCTAACTAACAACATGTACTTCTATAATTATTGCCACTAATTATTTCATCATATCGTCACGTCAATAGTTGCTCTATTGTTTAGTTAAAATTATTGTTGACATAGTACAGTTATTCGTTCTTTTCATTTAGTTACAATTAACACAATGATATATCATTGCTAATTTTGCACTAAAATTGTGAATTCATTTAAATAAGTATAAGCAAATAATGTAATCATCGTCTTTCTTCCGAAAATTCAAGCCATTAATACCCCTGTCACGTATTCCTTTAGCGCGCTTGTATTCCAAAGTCCAATTTACAACAGTACAATTATTAAGTAAATGTAGGTGCATGTAAGTGTAAATAAATAAAATAAAAGTCGTCACGTAACATAATACACTTAAATAATTTATGTATACATACATACGCATCTTCACGCTGTATCCTTAATGGGGTAGTCAGAGAGGACGAAGCGCCAAGCCTAGGTATGCGAGTGCTTTTGAAATTTCCGTCTGCTAACGCTTCGGTGGTATTAAATATTTTATGAAGCCCTAAAATCACCCTAAAATAAACAAAACCTAAAACAATAAATTCCTAGTAGTAGGTTCATTCTTTAATGAAATTCAGTGTAAATTATACATAAATGGATACTTTACATAACACTGTATTGATTCTGCTTAACTTTATGTAATATTTACATATAAATATAAATTATTGAAACTATTTCCATTTAAAGGGAGGTATGGTATTGTTTTTTATTTTTAACAAACTGTTTAATATCAGACTTGATTGAAAAGATTTGAAGATCCAAAAATAGGTAATTTCTGCGGTGCCTTCGCAGACTTCAAAAATGTCGCGGAGCATACTTTGAGAATAGTTGACTCCATAGTATACATCATACATATCTTCACGCTGTATCCCTAACGGGGTAGTCAGAGAGGACGGAGCTCCAAGCGTCGCAGTCCTTACATACTTTTTTCGCTTCTTCGAATCTCATCATTCTCCTCACACATTTTCGCCTAGGTGTACAAGTGCTTTTGACATTTCCGTCGGCTAACACATCTGGCTATTTGATCTTCCTATACGTCAACCTTGGTCTTCCTTGGCTTTTTAATTCTTCTTCCTAATTCTAATTATACAGGGTTAATTTAAAAAGACTAATAACCTTAGTGCAAAGTTCCTGTCTACATACCTATCAACTTTTGTTATACGACTTTTTTCAAAACTCAAACAAAAAATATTTGTTAAGTTTTGTTGTACTGTCTGAAACGTAATTATTCTGTACGTATTTCCAATGGTGTAGTGCAAGCGCACCGAGCCTCAGCGCCTCAGCGCTGTGCGTGTGCGCCGTGCGTGTGCGTGTGTGTTGTGCGTGTGCCGCTTTAACGACCGGGTAGAGTAGGTGCCATTTTCAGAAACATTAATGTATTTTTATTTTTGTATGAAAGAAAAAATTTATGAATTTTTGAAAACGTAAAACAAAAGTTATTGGGGATAATATTTAGTACAAAATACTAAGAGGTTATTAGTATTTTTAAATTAACCCTGTATATATAAAACAAATATATAAAACAAAGTCGCTATTTCTTTTAATGTGGTTTATACTATCATTTAGAGAATATATTCGAGAAAATTTTTAATAGATATATTACAATAGCTCCAGTGTATAACATATTATTACACTTAGTTGTAGTATAGTTATTAAAGCCCTATATTGTAACCAAATTTTAGAGTAAGTTCTCTATGTATCGAGTCTCAATCTCAAGTTCTCAACACAGAGTTGATTGCATAACAAAATCCATTAATTACATATCTTTTTTAATTAAAATAATAAAACTATTCCAGATATTTGTATTTCTTTCAAGTTCGAGATTTCCGTGTCGTCACATGATAATGAAGTGATCCACTTTATATTTCCTTAACTCGTTTATGAAGGCTTTATGCTCATCAGTAACGCTTACGAGCCGTTACTACGGTTCATTATGAATAGCTCGACACCCATAAATAGTAATGCGTGTACAATTATATCAAACAGTGTAAAGCCGCGCGTCGACGGCATAATCCCATATACTCAACTCGTTACACACGACGTGAGCTCGATGATTGCTGATACGATTAACTAATTTTCAGTATATATAGTCCAGGAGATGACGATCAAACAAGGCTACTACTATATGTTCAATATTTTTTATTTTTATTTTGCTGGATTTCTGGATCCAGCATTGCGCTCCCTACTTACGTATCCGGCTGAGTGGACGCAATTCTGTTAAGACTGAGATAAGAGTAGGCCTTCTTTTATACATATTCTCTGACCTGATTTTAAGTGGTAGAGCCATGCTGCATTGCAGCACGAATAGAGCTGGCTCGCCCGGTGAAATACCACCCTCTAACAGAATATCGGCGTGAAATAACAGCATCTATTGCTGTTGTGTTTCGTTCGGTGAGTGAAAGTGCTGTTAGCCCATCCTTCCTCTCCCCTTCCTCTCCCTCCTTTCCCTAAAGGCCGGCAACGCACCCGTGATTCTCCGGACGTTAAGCATCCATGGGCGGCGGTCGGCACTTTCCATCAGGTGATCCACTTGTTCGTTTGGCCCCTCTATTATAAAAAAAAAGTGATTGAAGTTTCTTTAGCTTAAAAAAAATTGTTTCATTTCTTTGAAGAATTAATGCTAGATCCGTGCTTGATTGACTTTGATCCAGCGTCTACTATCGATTGGTATAAGTAAAATTAAGAAACAAGAACAAAGTTATACTTTGAAAATTCCGGAGCGCTGTGTCATGTACCTACTCATGCCAACTCGCGGCGTCGAAAACAATGTCGTAATATTTTTTCTTTTCTTTATTACTATCATTCGGTGTTTGCTCTAGAAGTTTCCACCCTCGTTTTATCCGGCTATAACTAGGGCTAGCTACATGTCCGCCAGTGAGTCACTTTTTTCAACTATCGATTGAAGTGAGTTATCTAAGCGATACCGAGGTAAATTTTTAATCCAGCTGGATTGAAAATGCCGTTGAATTACAATCTCTATACGTAGGGTTGTAGTAGGTTGCAACCTTGTAACTCGGACCCGCGAATAAGGCTACAGTATTCTCCGCTTGTCGTCAAATGCGACTGAAAGGCCTTCGAGGTCACGACCGAAGGAGGTAGAGGCGCCGATCGCCCTTCCGCGCGACCCCGAGAACAACGGCAGCGAATGTGGATAACGCTGTCGTGGCACTACGAGGGTGCCAAGGATTGACTTACAAGACAAGCAATTGCGACCGTCAGACATCAGGCATCACAGTTCATTATACTTGAAATAAAGCACAAATATTGTAGGATATAACCTCAATGAGTAATTTAATAATAAACACGTTTTTAATGAAGTGTTCAAATATTTAGCTCACAAATCAGACAACCCGATCTCATAATTGCATGTGATCGACTAAATGAGTTGTAACCAATTCACTACTCTTTAGGTGACGAATTAGTTCTACATTGCCTGTCTTTTAAGTCGATGGTGCCGGGGGGGTTCCGTATCCGCTTGAGAAGTCCGTTTGTCACAGTACATGCTATAATGGTAGAATTACAGCATGTATTTATTACCTTAAATCAATCTGCCCGCCTACACTAACCTCGAAGTGAAAACTTGATTTATGAAGTGACAATTTCTTTAATTTTTGCTACCCTTACCCAAAACTCAAAAACCACTAATTGACCTTTCATAATTTTGTAATGGAAAACTTAAAATGAATAACGAAATCCCTGAATTCCTGACAGAAATTACTTATGAAATCTAGTTACATATTCATTTAATATATCAATCTAATAAAATCAATGTTTGTTTGTTTGTTTTTGTCGTATTTTATGGGTTGCCATATCGTTCATCAGATTGCGATGAAATTTGGTATGGAGATAGCTTGAATCCTGAAGAAGGACAAAGGCTATTTTATAAATAAAAAACGCGAACGAAGTCACGAGTATCAGCTAGTATAATATATTCTATTTATCGTAAAGCTAATATATATCCCCTCAATGTATTAAATTAACTTTTAACGATATGTCGATATTTTTCTGTACTTTAATGGTTGTCCAGAAGACAACTTTAAGTTGTCCAAGGGAAAATTTTGCTATTTTTTGAGGTATTTTAAGATTTTATAATAATTACTGAATAAGTATAAATTTCATTTTTTTTTTTAATTTTGTAAAAATTTACTCAAATGGCGTTTAGTCAATAAATTGAAACTAGGTGCATTATACTTTGTAATGTTGTTTGCCGTTACATTTGAAGTTGGAGACTATAGGAAAACGTGTATTTCAACTGCAAAGTTGGCATACCGACGAAAAACACCTTTGAAAAATAATCATTATATGAATATTGCATAAAACCCTCCACATACAAGTTGAACTTACATTTACTTTATTTTATGACTCGAGATAAATTGATTTTTGACCAGCTGAAAAGAATCATTAAATTATATTAAAGATATTACTTTTCATGCATATTTACTTTATGATTTTATTGGTCACAGTTTCGATAATGTAATAAATAATATTACAATTATTTTTATTAAAATAAATTCATGATTAGAAGTTTAGATTTACGAAAAGCCTCATGAGGATAGAAATGATATTCATCGACTTTTTTATTTGATATTCTATTCTTGTTAATTTATGTTTCTCATTCTATTAGCTGCTGCTGTGATCGATCACTTTACCAGCGTTTAATTTAGTATTTTCTGGATTAAAAAATACACTCATCAAAAGTGTCTAGGGATCAAGTACGTTTTAGAGTATCGCCGCAATTGAGGATTATTATTGTAACCTTTTTGGATCGTTATTGATTCTTTTTAGTGATTTACACTATATGAACAAATAATGTTCTTTAAATTTTGATTAAAATTAGAAAATGAACTGTCAATCAGGATTCCTATAAAAGTGTGTAATAGCGTTTTTACAAAACTATTACAATTTCTGCATCGGAACTGACAAAAATTGCATCGATATGGTGCGACGACATCATTTGACACGAGAAGAGATCATGAGAGCCGTCGGAATGTTGCAAGCTGGTTCCAGGCAATGTACTGTGGCTGTCGCTCTTGGTACTACACAGAGCGTCATAAGCCGTATCTGGACACGCTATCGTCTATCGTATCACGGGCAGCGTGGCAGAGCGACATAGAGGACGATCTCGCATCACCACATGCAGACAGGGCCGGTACATCCAAAATATTGCTCGACGGAATCGTACTATGACCGCCATGATGTTGGCTATGAGGCTCCACAGCTCTTTAGGCTTGCTGATAAGCGACCAATCATCCGAAATCGTTTACGTGAAGTGAGTCTGCGTTCCCGAAGGCCGCTGAGAGTTCTGCCTATAGCACCCTGTAATCGTAGGGCCCGTTTATAATGGGCTCGCGTACACAGAAATTGGGAGGAAGAAGACTGGCGTTGTGTTTGCTTTTCCGATAAATCTCGTTTCGGTATGAGGCAGGATACAAGACGTACTCGAGTTTAAAGGACCTCTGGACGTCAAGAACGTTTGAAATTTTGACAGGGAGTTCATTCATATGGAGGGGGAACAATAATGGTTTGTGCCGGTATTTGGATCGGTGGAAGAACCATTCTCATTTGGATCAGGGGCAACCTCAATGCTCAGATTTCAGATGCTGATAGGATTGTTTCAGACGTGATCATCCCTCTGCGAAGCCGGTTGGTTGATTCGTTTCGACTAATGCACGACAATACACGTCTACACACGGCTAGAGTCGTAACACGCGCTCTTGCCGACGCTCGCATCAACGTTCTGCCGTGGCCTGCTCAATCGCCAGTCCTCAACCCAATTGAGCACGCATGGGATATGCTTCAAAGAAGAGCTCTGCCGAGTATGGATGCCGTGCATACCCCACAACAACTTTTTGACTTGTTAGAAAGAATGTGGGCGGCCATTCCTCAAAGCGTTTTTGATGAACTGATTTTAAGCATGCTAAATCTCTGTGATTGTGTAATTCGTGTCAATGGTGGAAACACAGATTATTAATTTTTTTATCTTTAAAATAAAAATTTAAAAAATCCTCATTTTGCGTTTTTTTGCCATTTAATTGACATTAACTTAGGTTAATTTCCCACAATTTTTAAAAATTGTAATTTTTCTTAATTTATACAAAATATAGGCATAAGTTGTTAACTTAAACAAAGGAATTAAAGTAAGAAGCCAGTCTGGGACACTAGATTTGATAAATATTAATTGAATAATTTTTTATAGTTAAAAATGTACTTCCCTAGACACTTTTGATGTGTGTAGCTAAAAATACTGTAAGAAAAGTCTGTCATTGAAAATTCTATCGAAATTGATTCAGCCATTTTGGAGATTAACCCGGACAAACAGATCAAAAAAATTGAAGCACACAAAAATTTTAAAAATGAGTGTTAATTCAATTTTATTGATTTGAATATAATAATAATAATAAAGCCTTTTATTTATTTCCTTAACATATACTATTGAAAATAAAAATAAAAATAGTTAAATTGAACTAAATTATTTGTACTATGTAGTACAAATACAGTTAAGGCCCCCGACGGGTATAGGCCTCCTCCAACATTTTCCAGGTCTTTCTTATCTTTGCCTTGTTCGTCCAGTCATGTCCAGCATTTTTTATAATCTCGTCTACCCAACGTTCCTTAGGACGTCCTCTAGCTCTCTTGCCACTTGGACCTGGCCAATTTGTAACTAATTGTGTCCATCTTCCATCTGTCAATCTTGCTACGTGACCAGCCCACTCCCACTTAAGTCGTTTCATATGCTGGAGAGCATCTATCACCTTGGTTGTTTTTCTTATGTTTTTGACTTTTTTCTTGTCCTTCAACCTAATGTTCAGGATACTCCTTTTCATGGCACGCTGTCTTTTGTACTCTGTCTCTCGCATATTTCTTGTATATCCAGGTTTGTGATCCGTACGACAAGCAAGGTAGTAGACATCCATCCATGACTTTCTTTTTCAGTTTTAAAGGTAGTTTAGATTTCATTATTTCTTTTAAACTCCAGAATTTACTCCATGTCATGTTTATTCTTTTATCAATCTCATCTTTGTTTCTGGAATTGTGGAATGTAATTAATTTCCCTAAGTATATGTAGCTCTTTACGTACTCTAAACAATGGGTGTTGTTCAATAGTATAGGTGTTTCTAGAGCGTTAGTCATTACTTTTGTTTTTGCCGTGTTTAGTTGTAGTCCTATACTGTTGCTTATTTCGCATAGCTCTGTTATCATTTCTTGCAATTGTTTCGATGATTTTGAGAAGAGCACTATGTCGTCAGCGAATCTGAGATTACTTAAGTTTTTCCCATGTATGTTAACACCTTTGTGTTCCCAATGTAGGTCTTTCATGATGTGTTGTAGAACGGATATAAAAATCGTAGGTGATAGCGGGTCTCCCTGTTTCACGCCTCTACATATGTCGATTTTTGGTCCTAATCTGTCAAGTTTTATACGACTTACGCTTTTGCTGTAGATGTCTTTCAGGATGTTTATATAGGTTTTTGAGATGTCTTGGTAGTCTAACGCTTGCCATAGGCTGTCGTGAGATATCGAGTCGAAGGCCTTTGCGTAGTCGATAAAGGCTAAGTACAGTGATTGCTGACGTTCTTGGTGCTTTTCAATTACTTGTTCTAAAGTATGGATATGTTTGATTGTGCAAAAACCTTTTCGAAAACCTGACTGCTCTATGGGTTGGTGCGTCTCTATCTCTGGCTCTATTCTCTTGTTTAAACAGGCCGCGAATAGTTTGTACATAGTAGGGAGTAGACTAATAGGCCGGTAGTTACTCATATGCGATGGATCTCCCTTCTTGTAAAGGAGTACAATTCTTGACTCCGCCCATTTCATAGGTACTTTTTGCTCTTGTAGGATTTTATTAAATAAAGTAAGAGGACTAGCCAGTAGGAATTTTCCTAGTTTGAGAGCTTCATTGCGTATATTATCATATTCGGGACTTTTTTCTTACTTGAGCCTGTCTATTTGTTTCATTATTTCTAGTTCTTCGAAAGGTTTGACCGATAATAGAGTCATTTTAGTATGAGGTTGAATTTGACCTATTTCAATTTCTTTGTTACAGTTTTGGTAGCTATAGAGATCTTTATAGTAGTCTGAGGCAGTTTTAACGACATCAATTCTTGTTTGCGTGCGTTTTTGAGGATTACTTAATTTTAACTTTGGAATCCACGTTTTGCTTGTATTCAGTTGTTTAAACGCCCTTCTTTGGCTTCCAGACTTTAATAAGTTCGATTCTATTATTTTCATTCTGTAGTTTTCGTAGTCGGTTTTCAATCTCTTGTTTGTAGTTTTGTATAGGTTTGATAGTTCTTGTCTCTCTTCTCTAGTTTTTGGTTTTTTACGTTGTAGTTCTATTCGTCTTTTCATCATATTCTTTGTTTCTGCTGATATTATGTTCTTTTTTTCTTGTTTTGAACTTGTTTTATTAATGCTTTGTAATACGGTTGACTCTATTTTACTGTAATAAGACTCTACGTCGTCATTTTCACACCAAGATACTATTTGTAATTCGTCTTTTAATGAATTTAAGAAATTTTTAGTATTTTCCTCCCCTTGTATTTTGGTTAGATGGTTATGGAACTTTGCTCTACCTTTCCTGTGTTTTCCTATGTTAAATGTACCACGTACTAATTTATGGTCACTCATGAATATGTTGTTGTCTAATGTTTCTATGTTTGAAAAGTTTTCTGGTTTATTACTGAGAATATAGTCGATTTGATTTTTAATATTTCCATTTGGACTAGTCCAACTCCATAAACTTTTGTTTTTTTTCTTAAATAATGTATTTATTACGGTAAGTTTATTTTCCAATGCACACTGTAGTAGGCGGTCGCCTCTATGATTTCTGTTTCCATAACAGTCAGTTCCATAACATTACAACAATTTCTCCCTGCTTTTTTTGGCCAATTTTTGCGTTTAGGTCTCCCATAGTAAGTAGTATTCCATTGGCGAGGTTATGAGCTGCTTGCAACTGATTATAAAAGGTTGTAATTTCTTCATCTGTTGCCTCTTAGGTAGGTGCATATACTTGTATTTATGAAATTTTTGTTGTTTCGAATTTAAGGTTCAGTATACATACTCTTTCCGATATTCCAATATAGTTCTCAATGTTTGACTTGTATTTCTTTTTGATCAAGAAGCCAACACCGTGCAAACCTTGCGTTTCTCCTGTGTAGCAGAAAATATGTTCTTCCAGTTCTATGATGTTTCTACCAGATCTTCTAACTTCCGCTAATCCAATAATGTCATATTTGATTTTATTTAAGGAATGTTTAAGTAATATTATTCGTGGTGGCGATAAGTGTGATCTCACATTGTATGTACATATATATAGTTGTTACTGTGTTGGAGGGTTATAGTCTTTATCTCCCGCGGTGACAAACCGTATTGGGAGATAGAGAGGGGCCTTTTGTGATTGTTATTTAGTGTCGAAGTGTCAGTGTCGAATCTGGTGATGATTCATGCGAAGTCCTTTCCGAATTAAATGTAAGTTTTGGTTTTTGCAGAATGTATTTCTTTATTGTTGTCTTACTCTTCTTAACAGGTTGTTTTTTATTTTCTACAGTATTTGGGGTATTTACTGTCGCTATCTCAGGAGACTCAGATAAATTTCTTTTGTTAGTAGGGTTTTGTGTAGAGTTTTTATTTTTGACGGGTAATACTATAAGCTTGTCATATTTTATAAAAACCTTGTTGCCTGCTTTCTTTTCCTCTTTCAATTGAGCCTGTAAATCCCTGCGTTTTTGCAGAACTTCTAGAGGAAAGTCCTGTTTTATATAATATGGCGAGTCTTTCAGGCATTTTTGGTTTTGATGGATTCTTATATTCATTCCCATTGTGCTAAATGTAACAATAACAGGCCTGACTTTACAGCTTTTTTTTCCGAGTCTTCTGACAGCCTCTATATTCTTCTCATAATACAAACCAAAATATTTGAAGATTTGAATATACTAATATCTAAACTTCATCAAGATCGGAAACAGATATTTTGTTTGTTCGACTATAACGGAAAAAATTTGATGAAACATTGGTTCGAATCGCTCATGGGGAGTTTAGTACAATACTTATAAAATGGTGACATAAGCTAATATATCTTCACGCGGTATCCCTAAAGGGGCAGTCAGAGAGTGTCAAGAGAGAGAGAGAGTGCCAAGCATCGCTGTCGTTACGTATTTGTTTCGCCTCATCAAATCTCATCATTCTCCTTAAACACTTTCGCCTAGGTATGTGAGTGTTTTTGACATTTTCCACCTGAAAATTCACCTAAATTTTGCCTGAAATTTGGCTATTTGATATTTATAAAAAGAAGATCAAATAGTCAGTGTTATCTGACGGAAATGTGTAAAGTACTCGCATACATAGGAAAAAGTGTGCGAAGAGAAAGACGAGATTTAAGGAGGCATATAGTTTGCAACGACTGCAACGCTTGGCACTGTCCTCTCTGTCTATTCGAGCGTGATAATAAGTATGTATTACATAAAAAAGATCAATGTATCTTTTACTTCGCTGTCTCCATGGTTTTATTGTTAGAATTAGCGTCAATATATTATTTCTTTGCCCCATAGTGGTCTGTCAACACTGAATGGAAAATGGCGTGAATATATGTGGTAGTGAGGAGTGGTAGAGCCATACTGATAATGAAATACCACCCTCTCACATAATATCGGCGTGAAATTACAGCATCTATTGTTGTTGTGTTTCGTTTGGTGAGTGAGAGTACCAGTGTCCTATCGCCTCCTCCCCTCCTTTCCCTATTTATCTAAAGGCCGGCAACGCACCCGTGATGCCTCGGACGTTGCAGGTGTCCATGGGCGGCGGCGGTTGCTCTTCATCAGGTGAACCGCTTGCTCGTTTGCGCCTCTTCCTATAAAAAAAATGTACAGTGCTAGATTGAGAGGGGACCCCCCATCCCCAGAGTGCCAGGAGCCGAGTAGCGTCGGGCATTACCGAGATGCCTATGACCCTGACATGATAGGCCATTTGCATATGAAATTAATGCGTTGAGGAAATCTCGCCCAGAATGGCTGAATGGCCGAATGGCTGCCTGACGTTGTATATGTGTTATATGATAAATACTTCAAAACTTACACATATACATCACACAGTTTATTTTCGAAAGTTATTTGTGTATGTCTCCTAGACTACAAATATGAGTAGGTATCGTAACTCAATCAAGTCGCCCAACAAGCGTTAATAGTATTGTATTTGCGCAAATGCGGGTATTTGAACTAACATTGACTATACAGTTAGACTACGATGACTTGTTACTACAACTCCGTAACGGCACTAGAAGACTGTATTTGTTTATGGAAGAGAAATCTGCACACGGATACGCAGCCTTCTAGGGTAGAGACTGTGTTATGTGGGACTTACCCGCCAACACTTCTGAGGTGGTCACTTTTGGCATGTTGTCGAGGGGCTCTGGGATCTCCTGCGGAACACACCTGCTCGCGGTGCGCCGAAGCACTTATTGAAAGGGGCAGATGTAGAGCTCCCCGGCATCTGTAGCTACGAAAACGTAGTTTTTGGGGCCAGTCAATCACTTAATTTAAACATGCCTCTGTCGCTATAAATGCCTAACGTTCTGTATACGCCTGCCGCTGGCACAATTTTCTCAAATTATGTCGAAAGTACGTAATTTTTGTGCAGTAGATGGATGTAAAAGTTAAATGACAAATGAGAATTTGTCTTTTTTTTCATTTGCTAAAAAATGAAAAAAGGTATGATATGAATTCCTAAAACCTTTAGCTAAATTTCGCCTCTCAACGAAGTATCCTCAAGATATACTCGAAGTACTCGGTCAGCTAACTCAGTCAGTGTCGTGTTCACGTGTCAATTGGAGGTTTTTGGAGTTTGAGCAGAAAATAGCTAAAGGTTTTAGGAATTCATCACATGAAATTGGTTTCCGCAAAGTAACACCTGAATCTATACAATATCTGAAAAAAGGTATGCAAATGACTTGAATAATTCATTTTTATGTGTTCATGTAACAGGTCGAGTAAAAATTCTAAATTCCACTACATTTCACAGAATAAAAGCAATAAGAAAAATGGCGGGTAATGGTGTTTTCTTGAAATAGGTATATTAGTTTGTAATATCAACTTTAAGTTTATCAATGTTATATTAGTTACAAATAAAATGTTTTCTTTATAATATAGTCGTACAACCTTATTCGTATTCCTTTGAGGAAGCGACAAAGTAATCTCGATACTGGACATGTACTGTAAGGTAAGTTTCTCATCCTCGCGACGAACTCTTGATATTATTGTTCAGATTCCGTAACCTGTTTTAGCGTAGGTATTTTGTATTTAATATCGGAGTGTTATATCCTGTTACCCAATAACTGTTATTTAATCTGTGCTTTAGGTGGCTTCGCAGAGATAATATGGAGAATCACGAGAAAACCTCAAGAAAATAATGACAGAACCACGAGAGTGTATTCGAGGGTCGAACGAAGGTGGTCGGGCACTGGTGGGGTTGTAGGCACTCTTTTATCCATATCTGTAAAGATGATCGCTGATAGTGTTCCCAGTCTTGGTAATACCCCTACCAGCCAACCGGGCAATACGCCAAAATAAACAGAATATTAGTAGGTACATGTGGAAGAGAAATAAGAGGAAATTTCAGTTCGGTTCGAATTTCGGGTAACGAACGCAGTTACCCCAAAATGACCCACTTGACTTTTGTAATTTAAATATGGAAATAACTTGATCACATCCTCGAGTTTCTACGTCATTAACATCGTCTTCTTTTTTTAAACAGATCTATATTTTTTATAGAACGTGTCACGTTTTCAAAGATGTAATAAGGCCGGCTAACTGATTACGTAAGTCTTTAAAACGATCTCTTAGCAACTCTCGTACATGCTGTAAATGGCACGTACTGGCCTTTTTCGTGAAATGAAAATCGCCACAGCAGAAGGCTATAGAACATTAGGCTATAAATATTTTAAGCATTCAAAAAACCCTCTCCAAAAGTCTAAAAGTTCACAATGAATTGGTCGTATTCCGATGTCATCTCATAAGCGAGTAATCGCAAATTCAAATATCAAGTTATCTGACGTTTAAACATCTAATATGTGTTTTAGTTATGTGATCAAATATCCACTAATTAGGCAAACACATTGTTATCTCTACATTATGTTGACGTATGCGTTACTTAACTGGAATATTATATCCTTACTAACACGATGGGTATACTATAACGTAAAACACATACCATGGTCAGTTCTAGACAGTTCTTTGTCGTCTATTGAGTAAAATTTTATTAAACCTTTTAGTCTTAACTGCATTTTCATGGGTTCCAAATCTTGGAAGAAAATGTATAAGTAGGGTAGAGTCATCTTTGAAATTATTATGTTTAAGAGGAAAAATATAGATCTGTTTAAAAAGAAAGGCTATATTAATTGTTAGTTCCACATTAATTTTAATCACATAAATTACCCACATGTGATATTTTGTAACATTTTAGTAACAAGAACGAGGGTGGAATGGATTTCCTGCGTGAAGTGGGGCTGCATAAAAGCCTGATTTTGTTCTTGTAAGAGTTCATTTGTTGAGAAGTCGTCGAATAGTCAAGTACATAATAGTTGTGATGAAGAATTGATAGCGTGTTCATAGTAATCAGTGTTTCTGTTACATTTCATATTTAACTCAATGTTATGGAAATCCGAAGTCATGATACATTGGTTATTCCAAAATGTTTCATTTTCGGGTAACTGCATTCGTTTTATAATAAAATTCCTCAGGAAGGTACTGAATTAATTGAAAATACATTTAGATTTACTATAAAACGTACATTGATTAGATAATCACACCTTGAACTAAGCGATTTCGTTGAAGATAAAACAATAGTCTGGATTTACAGGCTTTCTGCATATTGTATTTTAATAAACATTTTGTAAAGTAATGTTAAAAAAATGATACCTGACTGAGTTTCTTGTTGATTCTTCTCAGTGTCCAGGTTTTCTCTTTGAACCGAACTAAAGTAGATTTGACGTTCAAAAATATCTTGTAATTGAGTTTATTTGAATAAATTGAATGGACTTTGATTTGGAGGAAATATTCAGACGGTGTTCCATTCAAAAGAGTGAATCTACTCTGAGAAAATCAATGGGCATGTTGTACTTGCAATACAAAGTTTCATCCCCCCTTTCACCTTTTTAGGGATTGAGTTTTGATAAAAAAAAGTAGCGAAATCCGTCCCCTCGTGTCAAACTATCTCCGTCCCAAATTTCATCAAAATTAATAATTTTTATAGTTATATTAATAATCAAAAATGTAATAGATAACAGACAGCCTTTTGCGTTTATAATATTAGCATGGATGAGAGCAGAGCTATGGGAAAAAGTAGTCAACAAAAGATTTATATTCCCTTATATTTATGTACCTACGTAACTGCAATTAGGTAGCTAGTCACTATCTAAAGTCAAATCTATCACAGTGCGGGTACATCAAAGCACCGATTAATTCGTTTGATCTGGCCGCCGATGGATGATTGGTTGCGGCGTCACGTGAACGAGAATGCACCTGCTGAACGGGACACACGGCCATTGCGTTAATGAAACAGACGTATTACTCTTCAAAATAATTTATTCAAATTTTGGTAATTACCGGTTTGGAAAAATCTGTCAATTTATAGATTTACCATTTTTTCAGTTTTCATAAACATTTAAAAAGAAAAAATAATATAAAATGGAATTATTCGACAAACAGCCAATTTCCCTATCGCGCCACTCACTGTCGGCAGGGAATTCATCACACTTTGTAATCTACGTGGTCACGCACTGCCTTTATTGAAAGGAGTGTACTCCCTCAGACCATCAAGTTGTGGAATGAACTCTTTCTCAAAGTTTTTCCGAAAGACGACGGAATGGAGCTCTTCAAAAAAGGCGTGAAGTTATTTTACAGGGTTGGCAAAGTGCAAGTGATTCTTCTGGAGTTGCATGCGTCCATAGGCTACAGTATCCTTGTTTGCTATCTTTGTGGTTTAAAAAAAGGAAAAAAAACACTGTACATATTGAATTTTCTTGCAGCTAAGGCGACGCATTGGAAATTTTGACGGCAGAAATCTTAATTTCACGTATTTCACGTATTAATAAGTAGAATCACAAGTAAATTAATTTTTCTTATCGTAAAGCTCCTCCAGTAAAGTGATAGTAGGCTTTACTGAAGTTATAAAGGACTTCTTGGAAGAGCGCGAGAACTTCAGCTACACATGTTTATTTAGATTCTTTTCACTTATACAGAACTTTAAAACACTATTGTAACGAAGCAATATAACGTCACTACTGAACTGAACTGAACTGAACGTCAACTGTCACCGGGTCTGCCTAGCTGACATCACATACTGCCTGTCACATGTTGTCGCCAAGGCATTGGGAGAAGTGACGTCAGCAAGTCTATATAAGCCGATGCGTGCCAAGATCTGGATCATTCTACATCATTCTGCGGCTTTAGCTGTTGATTGTTCGTCGTCGGCTATTCGTGACAACGTGTTATAGTTTGCAATTTGTTATTAATTATTGAGAAATAAAATGTAAAAGTGAATATACGAGTCTGTGTTCTTAATCAACGCAACACTATATACTATCACTTTTGTACTTTAAAACTCCCAAAAATGTAAAAAATAGAAAATCTAAATAAAATGACAACCTCACTTCTCCCGCCAAAAGGTCCTACTTGATTCTTCTTTTCATTGACTTTATTGTGCCAGATGCGATACACGATTGGTTAACTTTTGTGACGCAAAAAAGAATCAAAGAGACCTCTTTTAAAATAGACATTTACATTTTTCGGAGTAATGGGACCGATTTATGCTTCTAAATTTTCTGTATAATTCTTAGGTATAATTAATTCTAAACATATTCTTCAAAATGACAGATTTTAAAAATTAATTATAGTTTTAAAATAAACGAAAATAAGTGATTTTTTCGTATATTTCTTAAGCTAACGCGTGCCCGTTTGCATAAAGCAGAAGGTCTATTTTGGATTAAATTATTGTTTATCAATGCGTCACTTTAACCCTAGAAAGATAATCTACGTCTAATCGACGTGTGCCGTTTTGTTAAATCCATTTTACTCGTACGCGCCTCGCGACACGGCGACTATCTTTTTGATCAACTCGGTGGTCCCCAACAGCTCGTAGGACACACACTCGTTGTTCGGGTAAGTGCGCTATTTTCGTAGATATTAACCTATCGTACGTCTAAGAGACGTATGATTATCTTTTAAGTTACTTTTGTGTCTTTTCTGAACATGTTTTTATTACGTTTATACGGTTAATTTTTGCATGTATTTTTTTGTGTCTTAGGTGAAAGTTAGCATAACATCATGACGTCACAAAATATGTTAAATGACGAGCGAATATGCCGATTATTGCAAGAATTTAGCGAAGAAGAGGTGAGAGAATCGGATAGTGAGATTGAGAATAATTTGCATGAAGATGAAGTTTGCGGTGATACTGAAGATGAAGAGGTGAATCTACCTCATGCTGATGGCAGTCCTTTACTCGTAGAACTTGAAAATACAACAGAGCGACCCGCGTCTTCAGTTACAAATGATTATATTTATAGGCCACAAAAACAAAGGCTAAGAGGCAAGAATGGTCATATTTGGGCAGCTACAAAAGCTACATGTAAATGCCTACGTTATTTACTGTCACAACATTTTGCTCCACCAAGAAGAGTCATTGAGTCGCCGCAATTTTATGAAAAACCTCAGCAATAGCCTTATAGCTTCTTGGATGTTGACACGGCAGAATATACCTACTTTGCCTACGAATCTGAAAGACAAAATCAGCAATATTCTAACAAAGAGAGCAACTGAGTCTTCTGAACAAGAAGATGATGTGCCTATGCCAAAAAAGAGGAAGTATTGCGCATTTTGTGCTTCAAAACTTAGAAGCCTGTCAAAATTTCTCTGTGATAAGTGCAAAAATCCTATATGTGGAGAACATAAAAATAATGTTTGTTCTAAGTGCATTTAAGATAAAGTATGACTAGTTCTTTTATTTTGTTATTATAAAATAAGTAAAGACGTTATAAAAAGTTGATTATGTGAGCCATAATTTCGAATAATTAGTCTAAAGAAAAGATCTCAATTTAAGGTCATTTTTGTTTGGTTAAAATAGTTTACAATTTTTATAATTCGATTTTTTTATTAAAATTCTAAAATGCAAACAATGTTTTTATTTTATTTACATAAAAACACCATGGACAATAAGTACCATTCACAAAAATACTAAATTTACATGATGATCTTAAATATTTATTAATAACTAGAGCACACGTCTTAACGACGTATGATTATCTTTCCCGTACTATAAAATAAGATTATCTTTCTAGGGTTAAACCCATGAGATTTTATTCGTATGTCATAGGCGATTACTCCGCAATCTTTGTACCTGTTAAGCTAGAACTCAATACAGAGAAGTAAATTATTATTGGTAAATCAAACCCAAAAATTTAAAATAATGTGTATTTTAGACCAATTTTTTAACTTCTTTTTAAATTCAAAATCAAAGTCAAATCTATTTGAACAAATAAATCCAATTAAAAGATGTTTTTGAACGTCAAATCTATGTACTTTAGTTCGGTGCGAAAAAAAAGGGCTTTATCTCTGTATAACTTTACCTTATCCAAAATTGCTCCAGAAACCTCTTACTTACCTAGACTAGTATTATGTAAACGAAGATTATATAAAGATATAAATAAATAATAGATATACAACGTCTTAAAGATTATAATCTTGATGGGGTACTTAGGGAGGATGGAACGCCAAGCACCGCGGTCCTTGCATAATATATACTTCTTTTGTCTCTTGAAATTTTGTCATTCTCCTCCCACACTATCGCCTAAGTATGCTAGTGCTTTTGGTATTTCCGTCAGATAACACTATGGCTATTTGACCTCCATAAGTCAGTCGTGGTCTTCTTTGGCCTACCACTCACTTTTGCTCCCTAGATTTTCTTCGCAGTTCGTATTATAGACACTTCTAAGTTATTATTTTCCTCAAAGCACCATGATCAATACCTCAAACGTGTACTCATAATGTTTTACAACTGTCAGGAACACAATAGGCCAATCATTCGTTATTTCTCCTTTGAAGTGAAGGAAATACGAATATTTATGTACCTACCAGTACGTAAGCCACTCAAGTAAGCACTGAATAACAAGAAAAACAGAGGAAAAAATGAACTCTTTGGAAGCCGTATTTAAGCGATCTCGACAAGAGCTTTCGTCAGAAGTTATTGACCTATGTCGTATTATGTTACGGCTAAAAGTTGAAAAATTTGCAATATTTTTTACTGACTTCAAAAAAAAGGAGGTCAATTCGAGCCGTATGTATGTAATATTGTCAGAATTGCAGTTTTTGTATATATTAGTCCATACCAGCTTCTAAACATGTGTGCCAAATTTCATAAGTGTATGTATGTTTGTATGTGTTTGTGTGTATGTTTGAATGTATGTCTGTATGTTTGTCTGCGCATATTTAAAAAAATGTAAGTCTGATTGCAAACATTCTTTTTCAGTTGGACTAGGTATAGTCTAACTTGGGGTGCTGGGTTGGGCAACCTCCACGTTGTGCATCCTGGGCGCCGACCGGTAACTGCTCGTTGTTTAATCGGTTGTTACTGGGCGGCGGCTAATAGCCCGACCAACGGGGTGGTAAAGGGTGTCCATCCGCGTGTATCCTGAAGGATTCACGTTGATGGACTTCGTTGTGTAGTCGTCGTCACCTTACCCCTCTGCTTTCAGAGGGGAATGGTCGTCGTGCGCTGGTTTGTGTTTTTGTGTCCTCCACGGAGGACACAAAGTCAAGAAGACGTGAGGTGGAAAGAAGGAAAACTTTTAAAAACCCGTGAGGAAACACGTAAAAATCAGAGGTGGAGAGAAGGAAAACTCGAAATGAAACCCGTGAGAAAACACGTTAAAATCAGAGGTGGAGAGAAGGAAAACTCGAAATTAAACCCGTGAGACAACACGTTAAAATCAAAGGTGGGAAGAAGCAAAACTTGTAAAAACCCGTGAGTAAACACGTAAAAATCAGGTGGGCGTGCGGACGCCCCTGCCGTGGTGTAGGCGGGGTGCGGAAGCCGCCACTTCGGAGGCCTGGGGTGTCCTTCGGGGGAAGGCGCCTCACCAATGGCCTCGGGATGGTGCGCGCGGTTATTCCCGCGCGCCTCCCAGGAGAGCGGGCAGGTCAAACTGCCCGCAAACGGAGGAGGGCTTGGCTCAGGCTGAGCATAGCCGCCGGGGTCGCGGCAGAATGCCAACGCGCTCCCGTTGCCCCGGCATCAAGGCTCTCGAGGAACACCGTCAGGTTTTAGTGGGTAGACTCGGCCTAGCACCCTAATGTCGAGGAGTCCCACATACCCTCCTGCCACCCCCCTACGGCAGGACGGGATGCATAAAGCATTTCCTGACGCAAAAATTAAAAGGTATAGTCTAACTTAGGGAAAACTGTAAGTTTCATTAAAATCGGTTCAATAGTTTGTTCTGTAGACTTCTGTAACTGTCAAATTTAATTATATAGGTATGTATATCATATTTATAAAGTTATTTTAATTGTACTTGAGTTTTGATTAGTAAAGGATAGTTATTTTCTACTTTTCAGTGTTTTTTTTGAAGGCAGTTTAATTTTTTTTTATTTTCAAAAAATTTATACACGTATGAAATAATTACACGGTTATTTTGTTTTCCATACAAAAAAAACATTCATTTAATAGGAAAAAAAAGTACAACCCTATTATTATGCGCTATATTCCAAAGGTTTGTTAGCGACGTAAAAACGCTGATAACATAACATATCTTCACGCTGTATCCCCAACGGGGTAGTCAGAGAGGACGGAGCGCCAGGAGTCGCGGTCCTTACACATCTCTTTCGCTTCCTCAAATCTCATCATTGTCCTCACACGTTTTCGCCTAGGTATGCGAGTGCTTTTGACATTTCCGTCTGCTAACACTCTGGCTATTTGATCTTCATAAGTCAGCTTTGGTCTTCCTTGGCTTCTTTTACCACTCACTTTCGCTCTGTATATTTTCTTCGTCAGTCTTTCATCGCTCATTCTTTCCATGTGCATCTAAGCATTCGTTTCTTCACTTTTACAATGACACTGTTGTGCAACCCTGTCATACTGCTGATATTAGGGTTATTTTACCTTTTTTTTTAATTTTAAGGTATTAACTATACTAGAACTAAACTGATTAATCTGTGCTAGAACTATTAACTTTTGTAGTAGTCGTAGAACGCAAGTTTTCCGTTGTCATGAGTACTTTAATACCTCCGACAGATCCGAAACTAGTCGGTACCTACACCAATTGGACGTGACTTCAGCCGTTTTAATTATTGAGTTTATTTTAAAACGCTTTCGTATTTACACATCCTTTTGAAATAACCTTGTATAAGTCTTTTTAATGTCCACTTATCCTCCTATCATTTAACAACTCATAAGTCTCCTTTTACAATCCACATATGCTCGACTGCCTTTTTACATCTTCTAAGTCTCCTTATAACGTCTACTTGTCCTCCTATCGTATCTGACTTCAGATCAGATGGTTGCGTGTTCATTTTACGTTGGGGTCACCAATTATGGGATGATTAGTACAAATAATAGATACGCAGGTTGTTAAGTATTTAAAACGATTTTTTAATATCCCATTCACATCAAGTATAACTGTTTGACTCCTTTTTATTAACTACCTACGTACTACATTTATTGTAAGCGCACGGCGTGTGTAGATGTAAAATAAAAATACGTATATAAAAAGTTTGTACATAAATTATTTAATTATTTTTACATATATATATTTATGTATGTGCATGTCTATGAGTACTGTAATAAGTATATAGATATATAGAATAGAAATATAGTGTAAATATTATGTGTGTCCGTATGTAGTAAGTGTATGTAGCGCTGATTAAGAACACAGACTCATATATTCACTTTCACATTTTATTTCTCAATAATTAATAGCAAATTACAAACTATAACACGTTGTCACGAATAGCCGACGACGAACAATTAACAGCTAAACCCGCAGAATGATGTAGAATGATCCATATCTTGGCACGCATCGGCTTATATAGACTTGCTGACGTCATTTCTCCCACGCCTTGACGACAACAGAGGTGGCAGGTAGGATGTGATGTCAGCTAGGCAGACCCGGTGACAGTGACGTTATCTTGCTCCGTTACATGTAACTCCTACAGTTTCACGAGACATAAGTCTCCTTATAATGTCTACTTACCCTCCTGCCTGTTGATTGGATGCGCGGTCGTGATAACTGTGTGTCATGTTATATCCTTCTTACGAGTACGTATAGATTATTTATTAATTAATTTGTGGCTTGTATATGATACGTATTAATTCGCTTGATAATTGACATTTGGTGTCTGAGTTAAGTACAATACTTATTCTTAACTATTATGGAATTTAATAGACTATTAAACTATTTAATTAATTACAAATTACTATATGATTACAAAATTAATTGATAACAATCACTTAACGTGCCTTCCGGAGTTAAATTTGCAAAGTGAAAAGTTCAACTCGTAAAAAGAGGGATGCGCACGATAATTATAATACTTAATGGTATTTACTTACCTTTCTTTATTCGACATATTTATTAATATTATATATATATATTTATCACTATCTGGTGCCCGAGACCTCATCCGCGTGAATGTCGGTTTTCTTACAAACAGAAGTTCGAAAAACGAAAAATTCAGTCAGCTTTGTTTGTATTTACAGTCCGAATTTCATTACCGAGGAAGAGAAATTACTTTATTGCGATTGATTCTAATGCGACACATAAATTAAAGAATATCTTTGAGTATATACGACGTTAACGGTTTGTCCTGCTGGGGCACAGATAAATAGATTGTCAGCATTACTGACCCGCAAGGGTCCACGTACATTTGGTTGTGGGAAAAACAATTAGACTTTAGGTCAACACCAGCAGCGCGTACGGCGAATTTAAAATTATATTTAGGGCAACGCATTGGAAATTTTGACGGGACATTTCTCAATTTTTCTAAGTGACTACAAAACGTATGAAAATGATATTTGGTAACCTGATTCTTCATTTCATTAACTTTAATTTGATAGTTGCGATACACAATTGGTTATCTTTTGTAACACAAAAAAGTATCAAAGAAACCTTTTTTAAAACAGAGATTTACATTTTTAGGAGTAACGGGACCGATTTATACTTTTAAATTTTCTGTGTAGTGTAATCTAAACATATTATTCAAAATGAAAATTAGATTTTTTAAATTTAATGATAGTTCTAAAATAAACGAAAATAACTGTTTTTTCGTATTTGCCGTAAGCTATCGCGCGCACGTTTGCATAGAACAGAAGGTCTATTTTAGATTAAATTATTGTTTATCAAACGTCGCCTATGACGACAATTTTTTTCACTCTCATTCGATGTCAATGAAACAAAGCTTACGTGTTGCTCCAAGTTAAGCTTAATCTACTTGTGAAAACCACAAGAAAATCCGTTCCGTAGCTTCGTGCGTGTACATACAGACGAACAGACAGATAAAAAGATTTGAAAATGCTTTTTTGTGTTCTGTTACTCTTTTTTTTATCGCCCGCAGTCAGTTTTTGGTAAATTTATTCACTGTACAGACACGGTTTCTACTATTTTATTATATTTTGTAGTTTATTATTTTTATTGTAAAATATTATTACAGGTACATTTATCATGTTTCATATAGCAGTGTTAGTGAGTGTTAGCAGACGGAAATGTCAAAAGCGCTCGCATACCTAGGCGAAAATGTGTGAGGAGAACGATGAGATTTGAGGAAGCGAAAGAGGTATGTAAGGACCGCAACGCTTGGCGCTCCGTCCTCTCTGACTACCCCGTTGGGGATACAGCGTGAAGATATTATGTCTTTATGTATGTTTAATATTATTATTTTTTAAATACATTTAATTTTTATTACAACTATAAGTATTTGCTTACTTTGGGACTAGATGGCGCTGTGTGAAATGTCCGAGTATATTATATTATTATTATTACTTACCGTTATTGAAAATTATTATAAACACTTAATTTCTGGGAATCTGTAAGACCCATAACTTTTGTTATATTTTCCTGTAAACTTTACAAAACGGGGAATGTTTTCTGTAAACTACAGATGAGAGGATTTTTCCTGTAAATTCTATTCTTGACCCTTTTTACTCGACAGCGTGACAGAAAAGACATGGTTGTGTTTTCACACGTATCTGGATATACATGTAGGATTCTTTGTGCCCTAGAACACTGGTTCCCAAACTTATTTTGTCTACTGAGTCGACAGCTCATGCAGTCGTTGTCTAAGATGCCTCCTAGCTAAATGAAATTACAAATCGCCCCCCAGGCCTCTACACAACGCTCCCATTTTTTTTCTGGGTCTCTTACCGCCTCCCTTTAGGCCTGCAGCGCCCACAAGGGGGCGTTATCGCCCACTTTGGGAATGGCTGCCCTAGAAGGATCACAATGGCTGGTTGAATTTTAATTAACGAGATGTCTATCGATTTATCTAAACCATGCTATATAGGCTATAGGTCTGGACTTTGTTTTTACAAAACAAAAATGACTGTAAAATACAAAATGGTGGTAAAGGCAAAAAAGAGTTGCGTATTAGGTACATTGAGTGGCATATCATTGAATAGCTCTTTGAATATCAACATGATGTTGATATTCAAAGAGCTCAAAGAGCATTCAACGATATGTTTCCCTGACTATTTTACAGCCATAAGCTACGTTGTATAATTTTTTTTTGTTAAAAACTGAACCAATCATATAACGCAACTGGCAAATGAAATCAATGAAATGAAGAATCAGGTTACGAAATATTACTTTCATACGTTTCGTAAACACTTAGGAAAATTGAGATCTCTGCCGTCAAAATTTCCAATTCGTTGCCTTAAGGAACGAACTATAATAAATTGGCTTAGAGTCTGGGTGTTATTGCGACCTCCCCCAGTTTGTCGTGAGGTAACTTTAGAACAAGCCTGGTTTAATTTGGTTTAATTTAAGTGTTTAGTTTGGGATAAATTACTAAAGTCTTTAGCTACGAGTATTTTCCGCTCAAACTCCAAAAACCACCAATCGACACGTGTTTCGTTTCTCAACGAAGCATCCTCAGGATATACCAAAAATAGGATTTGGTGTTGGTTAGCTGACCGAATCTTGTCTCTGGTATATCCTGAGGATGCTTCGTTGAGAAGCGAAACACATGTCGATAGGTGGTTTTTGGAGTTTGAGCGGAAAATAGTTAAAGATTTTAGTAATTTATCACATGAAATGGATTTCCCCAAAGTAACACTTGCGTCTATACAATAGTTTAATTTGGGGTCACACATACATACATATCCTCACGCAGTATCCCTAACGGGGTAGTAAGTGAGGACGGAGCGCTAAGCTTCGCGTTCCTTACACGCATCTTTCGCCTCCTTAAATCTTATCATTCTCATCACAATTTTTCGTCTAGAAACGCGTGTACTTTTGACATTACACAGTATGTGTAATATATCCCCAATTTTATCTTAAGGAATGAAATTTTAAAAATCCTTTCTTAATGCTCACCTATATTCTGTATTGGATTCTTTTGAACTATTTCATACTTTGTGACTCACCGGTTTATGTGGTGACAGATCATTCGCTCTTGAAGTGTTAGAATTTCATCAAGTAGAAATACTCTGCCTATTATTTGATTTTCACAAGTCAACCTTGGTATTCCTTTTGCTTCTTCTGCAACTTACTTTCGCTCTATAGATTTTCATCGTCTGTCTTTCGTCACTCATTCTTTCTATGTGCCCGAATCATCTAAGCATACCGTCCTTTAATATTAAAATTAATTTCAAATGAAGAGATAATTGCGAACAATAATATCGCCTTATATTATAATGTAATGTTATAATAGGGTTATTGTTAAAATGAAGAAAGGAATGCTTAGATGGTACGGACACTTAAAAAGAATAAATGATGAAAGACTGACGAAGAAAATCTACAGAGCGAAAGCTAGTGGTAAATGAAGCCAAGGAAGACCAAGGCTGACAAGGCTGAAGATCAAATAGCCAGAGTGCTAGCAGACGGAAATGTCAAAAGCACTCTCGTACCTAGGCGAAAATGTGTGAGGAGTATGACGAGATTTGAGGAAGCGCAAGAAGTATATAAGGACCTTGATGCTTGGCGCTCCATCCTCACTGACTACCCCGTAAGGGATACAGCGTGAAGATATGTATGTATGTATTATAATACAATATTTAAAAATTAAAACACAGTTGCCTCTTTTATGAAATTAATAACTGATTTTGAAACGAATATCGCTCAACAATGGAAACTTTATTTCCAAGAGGAAAGCGATGATTATTGAATTAAATTACTCTGGGAGTGATTCGTTCATTAACTTTCACTTGGGTGAGATCAGCGGAGTTAAATATCAAACTTTTTAAGGTTCGTGCAATTTTTTTTCAACCTGATAATGTAGCTTTCTTATTTATTATACTAACGACCCGCCCCGGCTTCGCTCGGGTGGAACGTTGAATGTGTGCAACACAACATAATTTTTGTAAACTTTTAAACTTTCATTTTAAAATTTCCCGTGTTTTTAAAACCGAGTCGCATCGGCATTGAGAGCACGGCCGATGCAACTCGGCCGAAACGTCAAGCGAAAATAAAATGTAATCGCGTTAATTTCCCGTGACATAGACATTTTAAATTTTTTTATTGAGATTTTCATACAAGAATATCCAAATTTCCAACTTTTCCGCCAGATTGTCCCAAAATTTTCTTTCCTGTAAACCTTGTCCAATTAGGAATACATTGACAACGGTTCCAAAAATTTATAACAAAATTCCTCAATATCTAAAAGAGTACAACAAATTACACGTTAAACGAAAATTATTTGACTTTCTTATTAATCATTCCTTTATTCTGTTACTGAATTCTTATAGTGGAAACGTCAAATCAGTTGCCTGATTGAC
This sequence comes from Zeuzera pyrina, assembly GCA_907165235.1. Lineage (NCBI taxonomy): Eukaryota > Metazoa > Arthropoda > Insecta > Lepidoptera > Cossidae > Zeuzera > Zeuzera pyrina. The sequence goes on along the minus strand of OU015642.1, from coordinate 913,291 downwards.
TAAATATGTAATAATTAACTATAATTATAATTAACTATGATTATTTCTTTTGACAAAGGAATTGAAATTGAAATAATTTATCATCACAATAAAGACATAGAAATATATAGCTGTATTAGACTCGGTTATAATAGGTTCATATATGTATATTCGTATGCAAAATCGACTGATCACCATATGGTGATCAGTCGATATATAAACAGGTTTATTTTTATTTTCAACATAAATAAACAGGTTTATTTTTATTTTCAACATCTGTATTACAAGTACGCTAACCTGTATCCAAATACAACATTTGATTTGATTTGATATTTGATTAAAACAGCAGGCGTTGATAGGTTCTCCAGGTGTTGATATATTTATTGTCATGTTAAGTAAATTGTTTTCTGAATTTTATTTACAACAAGTAGATTTTTACTTGCCTTTTTTAAAGTCCATTTAACTGATTTGTCTAGGTTTTTTGCATTTAATAATGACAATAAACAGGTTTGCAATTGAAGGCACTTAAAATATAATAATAAAAATATAATAACGGTATAAAATAAGTGTAGACTTTATTATAAATTTATAATAATATAAATTATCAGCCCGTATTATTGAACTACATTTCCATGTACTTATAATTTATTTCAATATATTTTCTATTTTTGTCTGAATAATATCTGAATAATGATGATATAATGGTAGTTATTATAGTATAAGTTAAAAAAATTGTGTGAACTGATATTGATTTTAAAATTTATTAATTAAGGATTTGTTCGGAGTACTGCCTGCCGCTGAATTCCATTACCGTACGTCACGCAATCGACTGTCCTTCCATCCCCACCACCTTGATGGATGGCGGTCTACAACTGTGCGTTCTTTACGACATTTTCTGCCACGTACGGCAATCTTGTGAAACCGACTTATAGCGGCGGTATTCCCGGACCGTTACGACTTAGGGACCTTCCAGAAACGAGCTTACTCTTTCCTTAAAGGCCATGGGCGGTGGTGATCACTCTCTGTCAGGTGACTCGCTTGCTCGTTTGTCTCCTCTGATATAAATAAAAAAAAAAAATACAATGTTTAATATTTATAGGTAGATCAGGAATAGTCAAATTGTAGTAGAAACCATTAGTGAACATTTGAATTATTGATTTCATTTCTTTTTTTACTTGTATATGACAATTTCATTTAAATCCGTACAGACATATCGTAACATTAATATTTACAAACTTAAAACTAAATATTATCTTAAACAATAGACTTCCTCAAAATTGCCGGTTAGAAAGCTGTCGTGGCTTAGGGTGTCTTTTTTGTTTACGTAGGAAAAATCTACACACAGATAAGCAATACTAAAGAGAGAGTCTATGAGCAATGGGTTGAAAACTCCTCCAATGGCGGCTTGTTATCGAGGCGCTACGGATCTCTTACAGAATGCACCGGAGCCCCTGTCGCATTGTGCCGAAGCTTCTCAAAGCGGCAGTTACAGAATGAAAGTACTTTAGATTAACTACTGCTTACGTGTTCTTATACATAATTAGGTGTATTATTGAGATGTCTTGCGATTGACCAGTCAAATTTAATGAGCCGATTCTGTTCTAGCGCTTTGCCGGCCGCTGCCGCGGCACGCTCTCTTCGCTCGCTCGTCTCGCGCGTTGTGGTCAACATACTAACCTTACTTACCCAAAAAGAGTGTTCTTATAGAGCTGATTCTGTTCTGGCGATTCGCCGGCCGCTGCCGCGGCACGCTCTCTTCGCTCCCTCGGCTCGCGCTTTGTGGTCAACATACTAACCTAACCTACCCAAAAAGAGTGTTCTTATAGAGCTGATTCTGTTCTGGCGCTTCGCCGGCCGCTGCCGCCGCACGCTCTCTTCTCTCGCTCGGCTCGCGCGTTGTGGTCAACATACTAACCTAACCTACCCAAAAAGAGTATTCTTATAGAGTTGAATCTGTCCTGGCACTTCGCCCTCAACTTGCAGAAAGTATCTTTGAGATTATTTTATGTAGTACCCTCGTAGTGCCTCGACAACGCGGACCGCACGCGCTGTCATCCATCTTGAGGTCCCATTTATGGACTATCGAGTCACCCACTCCGATCGGCTGTGACCCCGAAAGCCCCTTTACTCACTTTTTATAACGGACGGGAAATGCCGTACCCTTATTCTCTAGTCGAGCCACAGGACTTGCTTAGGATGCCTAGTAGACCGGTAGCATTATCTCTTTGATTTTATTGCTTACACATGTCCCGGCTCGCGTGTTATTAGGTAGGCTAGCCGGTAAACAGAATAGAGGTAATGGATATGGGAGTGGGTTAAATAAATTGGCGTAGCTTGGGTACCAAATTTATTCAACTCGCTGTACGCCGCACAAGGCGATTAGTTGTTCGATAGGACGGAGTCACTGGCCTTAGCTGTATGGTCCCCCTGCGATGCACCATGCAATACACGCCGTGGTCCGGAGGTCGGCTTGGGTCCCTATTAGAGACTGCGCAATAATTCCTGAGCCTAGCCTAGACCAGGCGTAGGCTCCAAGCTCATACGGGGAATCCCCAGCGGGATTCCAACGCAGCTTGTAGTTTATAATTTTACTTCTTATTTATTTTTAATAATATTATAATAGAACGGTACGAGTGACCGTATTCTCGCCTTCAGAGGTGTAGTAATAATAAATCCGATAGCTAATTACCCTCTTAGCGAATAATTTTCCACGCGTACCAAAGTTATGCAGGCACACTTTAGCGAACCACTGGGTTATTTAAAAAAAATTGAATGTTCCGTAGATAATTTTATATTGCAGTTATAATTAAAATTATGACACAAAATTTATAACGTTACACACATTTACTTAACACAAATCTCAGCATTATACTAATTCAGTTTAAATAATTCTTAGCCTAGTGTACATTATGTTGTCGTTATGACACAATAACACATCAAGTCGACAATCACAGTAGCTTTTTAATATTAATATAATTCTCATTATAAGAGAGAAGGGTTCAAATGGGGCTCTCACGGGACAATGCGGAGCAAAGTCGCAGTTCTCTTGCGGAAATGAAAGTTGGAAAGTGTATTAATACAAGCATATAAACGCGATTTCACTCACATACTAGCTTTTACTCTTACTTCATTCGTGAGAACTACACACAAAAGTATTATGGCATAAAAAAAACAAAAGTGCGAGCGTCACGCTAAATTTATTTAAATTTTTATCTTGTCTGTTTATTTGTATGGGTTATCTCCGAAACGGCTGATCGAAAATCGGTTGATTTTGACGGGACTTTCATTGGCAGGTAGAAGATTTTTCAGAGACTAATCAAGGCTACTTTTTATACAAAAATTTAAGTATTTTAACGCAAATGAAACGGCAAAATTTAAGTATTTTAACGCAAATGAAACTAGAAAATGTGATTTTCTGAAAGATTTATTCAAAAATTACATACATATGTTAATATTTACAAACTTAAAACTACACATTATTTTAAATAATAAACTTCCTCAAAGTTGCCGCTTAGAAAGCTGTCATTGCTCAAGGTACCCAGCAGACTGGCAGCATTGCCTCTTTGAATAACCAAACTGATTCGTTGGCGGAATAAGCTGCCAGTTCGGCGGTCTCCCGAAGCCTCGACCAGTCTCTTACAAATATCAGAAACCAATCGCCCCAGGGACCCAAAAATTTCGACTGCAAAGGGCATAAATATGAAACTCTCAGAGAGAGTCACATACTTACGCCGCTTCAAGTTCTCGGCAGTGCTGGCCGCGGCACCTGCTGACTTGAAAGTCGCCAGCACATGGGAAACAGCAAGTGTATCGACACAAGTGGCATCCCACACCAGCGATCTTCCAAGTTTCCAAGGAATGAGCGTCAAACCATCTGGTCTCCTCCCGTCGCTGCGCGCAATACCTACAGGCTCTAAGACTGCAGGAACGCTAGCGGCGACAAGAGCCCGCCGAATGACGTTATTCAAGGCAGCATGTCGTAACATTCGGCCCGCACTACGTAAACAGGATAAGCCGTGGTGACCTAGTACATCGACGAGAGAGACGAGGCAACGATAAGGAAGGTTAGTCCTGGCCCCCAGACGAAGGGATACTATGAGAGAAAGCGTGGTATTGTAAATTAAGGTTCCTAAGTTTTTTGAAGGTATTACCTTCAACCGTATCCTGACTCCTTCTCAGAAACAGTCAGGAGGCGAGACCGATCTTTTTCGGTAATACAAGAATCTAAAAGTTGTAAATGAACAATTTTGCATAGAGGCTCATCCCAGTGTTTCTGAGAAAAGGTCGAGGTAGGCAGGTTAGTACTCGGGCAAACACTTAACCAAGCATTTCGAGCATCAGTCAAGCACGGCACCTCCACCGATCCTAAGGAAGGGCGAATAACAGATAGGAAAAGGTTTTCCGTGCTGTAGGCTGATGAAAGAAAAGCAGGCAGTGACACACTCGAGATTTTGCGTATGCCCAGGCCTCCATAACAGATAAGAAGCGAGGCTTGATTCCAGACCCTGTCATCAACAAAGGAGCAATTTAATATTTTAGATAATGTATTTTTGAGAATATTGTCTACTGATTTTAAAAGCGTTTGAAATTTAAAAAGCTGAGAACAGCGAAGAGCATATGTAAATTTTGGAACGAAAAGGCAAAAGCGGACAATGAGGAGAGCCATGTGGGAATTAATTTTGAAAAGTTCGTCTGAAGTCTGGCTAAATTTTTGTATTTAATCATTGATAAAGCAGGGTATGGAGTCATCTAAAACGGGAGCACCTAGGAGGTACAGCGATTTTTTTGACAAGACTTTAATATTTGGTGCCAGATTGTTAAATTTATTAATTATTATTTTTTTAATAATTGGAACAGAATCGGAAACAAAGAGTTCACATTTAGAACAATTTAATTCTAAACTAATATCTTTAAACCTTTGAATGAGGGTTTTAAGGTCATCTAAAACAGTAATTTCTTTACCTCCTATTGTTCCGTCGTCAAGGTACTAAATATTTGGAATTTAAATTACAAATTTGGAATTTAAATTACAAATCGCAGGATGGATAGCCAAACTGAAAATAGCTGGTCCGAGAGGATTACCTTGTTGACAGCCAAGTTCGGAATGTAATAAAAAATTATCTTATATATTAATTTTGAAGGACTGCTGTAAGATTGCCAGAGGTAGGGATATATGTCCGGAACATGCTGTTTTATCTGTGTCAACAAGGTGGATCTATCAACAGATGTAAATGCATTTTTTGTGTCTAGTTTGAGGAGTACCTCACCTCCATCATGTGTCAAGAAAGCACGCGCCGCATGCACTGCCGCTTCACATCCTCTCTTTGAGCCAAAACCTACTTGTGTAGGACAAAAATAGTTTGATACGGTAGAGAGAATGTGACGGCAACAAATTTTGGAGGCAATGCAGCGTATAGTTGCACCTACGCCAATTGGCCTAACACCACCGTCTTTTTTTTTTCAGGGCTCATAAATTAGCACCATACAGGATGTCGGTCATCTCCGGGGGCACCTTACCAGCCAGCATAATGTTTATTAGAGCTGTTAAACTAGATAAGAGTGTCTTACCTGTATCACCGACGTTGTGGCGTTAAGCCATCGAGACCTCCAGCGGAACCGCTTTTAAAAGAATTTATTGCGGCAAGCACATCTTCCTCCGTAGCTCGAATCGACACATCATTTGGATGTGGGGGATCTGGCGACAGAAAGCCACAGAGGAAGAGGGATGCTTTGATCTTAAAAAAATACATTTTTTTTAAATATGGAACATAGTTTTATATGTCACACTAGTGATGTCACTTCATCGCTCAGCCATTCATAGTAACGTACTGCTATAACGGTGTAAACATGAACAAATTAACAATAAATGGCAAAATTCTTTAATTAAGAAGACTTGCGAAATCTTCCTAAGGTTCATGTGGACATGGTAAGATGTTTCTCAGCGGAAAACATTCTAGCGCTGTAAACGAAATATAATAATAATAATATACTCAGACATTTCACACAGCGCCATCTAGTCCCAAAGTAAGCAGCACAGCGCTTGTGTTATGGGTATTAGACAACTGATATACTACTTATATACTTTTCTTTTGTAAATAAATACATAGTATACATAAACACCCAGACTTTAGACGGGAATCGAACCCGCAACCCCCGTTTACTTTCCGACGCGCTAAGCCATTGCGCCACGGAGGTCGTCAATGAAATGACGTCACGTCACATACTTTTAGCCGTGAATTTTTAGTCATAATTAGATGTACGTTATTTAAACTATTTGCGCATATTTTAACTTTGCCATAGACTCTTCAGATTTTGTCATTCTCCTGTCACATTTTCACCTAAGTATATTTGTGCTTTTTGGCTATTTGATCTTTATAAATCAGCTTTGATCTTCCTTGGCTTCTGCAACCACTCACGTTCGCTCTGTAGATTTTCTATATAATATTACTTTAACCGATAATGTGTTTAGTACGTGGGCACCGAAACTAAGCTTTACTTGTTCCTTGTACAAAAAAAAAAACAAACAAAATCTGACTACATTGCAGGATTCGAACCGCGCACTTCGGCGTGGTAGACCTATGCTCTAGCCATTGTACCATTGAAAAAGTAAACCTTGTTATAAAATTACCAATCATATTAACACGAAGAAAACGAATGGCTAGATCCGATTTTTCGTCTCTGTAAACTCCTTTCTTGTTAAATTCATCGAAATCGTTAGAGCTCTTTTTGATAACGCGATTACGAATATACCAATATTGATAGTATAGTATATAGAATAGGATAGTATAGAATACATTACTTGATGTTTAAAACGTGTTAATCTGAAATGCCAATAGTTTACATTTCAGACAGGAAATATTGAATATTAAATAATCGGTTGTCTGAATCAAACTTGCCAGTACAATATAATACCAATAAAACGAAAAAGTATACGTATAGATTTTAGATATTTATTTGTTAATTACAGGTAGGGGTTTTCAACAACTGCTTCCCAACGCTGTGGTAAATAATTTCGATTTCTAAGGCTCTTATGAAGTTAAAGTTAAAGTCAAATAAATTTATTCGAGTATTCTGAATGTCAAATCTACTTTAACTCGGTTCTAAAAGAAAACCTGAATATTGAGAAGAACCGACAAGAAACGGACCTGACGGATCAGGTTATCATTTTTTCAACATCATTTTACAATGGTTTTATTAAAATACAATATTCATAAAGCCAGTAAATGCGTGTGCTGGGAAGATTATTTCCAGACTATTGTTTTGTCTTCAACGAAATCTTTTATTTTATACAACGATTGTCTAATCAGTGTGCGTTTTATAACCAATCTAAATCTATTTTCCGTTAATTGAAAAACTTCCCATGTTTCATAACGCTTGCCGCCTGCGCTTCAATTGATGAAAACAGTTGTAATCGCAAGAGCTGTAACCTCAGACAATTGTGCAATAACAATCTGTAGAAATCTTACATGTCGCTACATGGAGCACTCAACCTATAGAGACGAAATATCGGACCATCTTCTTCACCACTGCTCAGTTTACTTACACTAACAAATATCAACTCTCGCTCGCGTTAAGCAGTACTGGACCTGTGTATACATCTCTGTATATTCCGATAGATATTTAAATATGTATGTAATGTCTTATTGTTCTATTCGGTGGTGTGGCAAAAACAGCAGAAATTCAAATTACAAAACAGAACGCAGTAACCGCAACAGTGATAAATTCCTGAAGTCTTAGCTATTTTCCGCTCAAACTTCAAAAACCACCAATCGACACGTGTTTCGCTTCTCAACGAAGCATCCTCAGGATATACTAAAGATAGGATTCGGTCAGCTAATCAGCACCGAATCCGGATTCGGTGGTTTTTGGAGTTTGAGCGGAAAATAGCTAAAGATTTTAGGAATTTATCACATGAAATGGATTTCCGCAAAGTAACACCTGAGTCTATGCAATAACCGCAACAGTGTTTAGACGTAAATTGTTTTCATACAAATTAAATAACATGGCCACTCCATAGGTTGAGCGCTCCATGTGTCGCTATAACCAAGAACAGTTCTAAATGTAGCGGCAAGTTTGAACCAGACAACTATTATTATATTTTCTTTACGGCTTTTTGCGTGTGAATATTTATTTCATTCCCGTCATTTCCTCACTCATTTCTGAGGCTGTACTTATATTAATGAAACTCATTTGTCCCGGTAATGAAGTGAAACCAACCGGCCGCCCCCGGGCCATAATATCATTGCCGGGTTGCGAAGATAATCATGTTAGTGTTTATGAATTAATTATCAACGTTATGAATGAAGTTATGGAACGCCCATTTTAAATTAAGTTGTGGTTATCAATGAGTATTATTTCTACGTTGATGATCCCATTTTAAATCCAGTGAAGGCCACAATTATATTTATCATAGAATATTATCTTCCTTCATAGTCAGATCCAAATCAATTTATTTAAATAAATCCAACTGTAAGGTGTTTATAACGTAGTCGTATAATAACTGAGTTATAAACACCTTGCACTGAGTAGTTAACTAAAGGAGGAGGTTCTCAATTCAAAAGACGATATAAAATATATATATATGTCGGAAAAGACACGGGGCAACCCGTGCTTTTGCAACTCAGCCATGAGAAATAGGTACCTAATCTTACAAGAGGCGAACTACTCCATAAAATACAACACTTAAGACAAAGTTAATGTGCAAACGACAGAAAACTCTTTGTAACAATTATTACGTAGGTAATTGGAAATTTAATAATGGCAAACGATCCGTCGGAGAAATGCTATCGCACCGCTCGCCGTAGTCTAACTGACCCTCAGCGCCGGCCCCGACGTTCCGTTAGCGCGTCATCGGAAGACGCGCTTTGCCATAGTATAGTCAAATGAGTGCCTTTTATTATTTCCACCGACATATATATATAGCTAGAGTGTTAGCCGACGGAAATGTCAAAAGCACTCGCATACCTAGGCGAAAATGTGTGAGGAGAATGATGAGATTTGAGGAAGCGAAAGATGTATGTAAGGATCGCGACGCTTGGCGCTCCGTCCTCTCTGACTACCCCGTTGGGGATACAGCGTGGAGATATTGTAACATTTTTTCGCTATTGTACCTTCTTTTTAAGAGCTTAGAGGCTGTCAGAGAAAATAATTATAGAACTGGCAAGTTAAAAATTTAAATATGTTTTTTTTTGGAAGAATAGAACAGGATTTGAAAAATGAGAAAAAAAAGAGAGCGAGGAGGTGTTTTTTAGACAGAACAATAATGGTTGTGATGGAGTAAAAAGGAGATTATTTTTCTCCTCAAAAAAGAAGATATTTGATTTCTTTGTAAAAGTAAAATCTGTTAAAAATATTAAAGATGTTGGCAAAGTGAAAAAGAAAGAGGCTCGAACCAGAAAACTGATATCGCCCAAACTTCCAAGGCAAATGGACCCCTCGACAAGAATAAGAGGAGCAATGGTTTCAATCGGATAAAGAGCACATTAATCATGGTGACGCACCAGTTTCATACGAGTTTATAGAAGTTATATTTACAATGACGATGCTGATTGCAGAATTTTACAAAGTCGACTTATAATTTTGGAGATAACATTCGAGAGTGGAGTATGGGACAATACAACCTAATTTAAGCCAGTAGTTTGTGTTTTTTTATCATAATGTGTAAATTATAAGGTGAAAGGTATTTATATCTGATTTTTGTAAACTACACCACACCATCACAGCCACTTTGATATCTTTCTGTTTCTATTTTATTTACAAAATTTATTCTGGTTTATTTGTTTCAAATTATATTACAATTTTCTTCTCAAAATAGAATTTTATTTAAAAAGATTTCCAATAAATTTCAAAATTTACTTTATCCATTCCCTTTTTGTGGCATCCGGGTGGGAATGGTATAATATGTATGTATGCATTATAATACAATATTTAAAAATTAAAACACAGTCGCCTCTTTTATGAAATTAATAACTGATTTTGAAACGAATATCCCTCAACAATGGAAACTTTATTTCCTTTAAGTTTTTTGCAACTACCCACACTCATTCAATGTATTTCTTAATTTTTATTATTGTCACTGTCGGTACTTCGACACACTACACTAACGACATCTACACACTGGCAACGTCCGGTTTTCCGGCTCCGAACACACTCACTGACACCGCACGCTACGAAGACGTCATTTATCCTCATCAGTCTGCCCGTGACCATGATCGGTGCAATCCGGTCGAAACGTCGGGATGAAATAGGTAATTAGCCTTAAAGTATAAACGCGACATAGACCCGTTAGTAAATATTGTAAGATGTGTACAAGTCGTGAAAGTTTAAAAACATTAATGTGTTTAACAGGTTACTCTGGTTTTCCTAATAATAGTTCGATATGCTAATTCTAGTCGTTTTTTTTGTTCCGTGGTGCCAAATCAATGTACATTAACAGAAAGTCTACTAGTTTGGTAGGCTTGGCACCAACTTCAGGAACTGTCAAATTTAATTGTATAGGTTCGATTAGTAAAGGATAGTTATTTTGTACTTTTCAGTCTTTATTTTTGAAGTCGGTTTAATATTTTCTTAAAAAAATTTTTTGTACGCCAAATCTACGTTAGTTGGGTTCGAAAACAAAACCTAGATACTGAGAAGAACCGACAAGAAACTCAGTTATCATTTCTTCAACATCATTTTACAATAATAATTCATGTCGATATTTTCTTAAACCTAATAATAAAAACGAAAATGGATCTTAAACTATCTTATAAGTTTTAAAGTGTAATTTAAAACTGAAAAACATTACTGTGATATATTACTATAACATATAATTACACTGAATCTACAAGGTTGCATTCTGTGGATATATCAGTTGAGGCTTCACGTGTAGAACGGACTGAAGTTGAAGTCTTTCGTAGGGTTGACTGCTAGGTCGACTGTTACTCGTACCAACAGCAAGTAGTCTAGGTATTACAGATAAATGATATTCTTGATTCCAAGGTCCGCAATTGACATTCTTCCTGTCAAGTGTAAAGTGAAAGCCGTTCTGAAGTATTAACTGTAACAAACTTGCCTTTGTGTTGCGGAACAATAGGGCCAGCTCAAAAAGATGGCGACTATTTTTCTTACCATTTATTTTCGATGATAAATGTGTGAGTTTGAGATACCTTAAAGGGAATTTTCTTATGCGTATGATACTCTATCCACCTCAGTCGAGAACCAAATATAATAATGCCAATTATGCGATCACAGAGAAAGCTAGGATTACAGTATAGATACTAAACAAGAAACTGGAGGAGCATTTAGTAACACAGTCTAGAAAACAGTTCAGAGAAATTTATTATCCAAATTTATCTCGTCGGTTTGGAACATGGATGGCCTACCACCCGCACATATCTAACCTGGGTGATAGTGGGTACTAATGCTTGCTCTGAGAATTATTATTATCACTTACGAAGATCAAATAGTCAGAGTGTTAGTTAACGGAAATATCAAAAACACTTGCATACCTAGGCGGAAATGTGTCGGGAGAATAATGAGATTTGAGGAAGCGAAGGAAGTACGTAAGGACCGCGACGCTTGGGGCTCCGTCCTCTCTGACTACCCCGTTAGGGATACAGCGTGAAGATACATATGTATGTTATTATTACAATTTTAATCATCCAATTATTAACACATTTGGTGTTACTATGAGTTACTATAAGACATTGTGTGCAGGACATTTGCAATGGAACACGAATATCTATAGACGTCCATTGCGGATATTCTCCACGCGCACTCTATGGATTCGCCTAGCTTCGAAATCTGTTATGACTGTTACAGTACTTCTTTTTTAGCGTGATTATAAATAATACTGCGGAGTATTTAGTAAATAATACTACGTACTATTGTGACGTGTTAACGCCTTTGCACAGATTAATTAGTTACTAGCGTAAAGCTATAGCATTGTCGTTCATGTCACATGTCTATTACTACTTTTACAAATTAATTGCACTTGATACGTGAAAACTTTATTGACATAAATCAGTACATATATCTTAACGCTAAACTTAAAACTAAACGTTATTTTAAATAATAGACATCCTCAATGTTGCCGTTTAGAAAGCTGTCATTGCTTAGGGTGCCCAGTAGACTGGCAGCATTTGCTCTTTAAATAGCCAAACTGATTCGTTGGCGGAAGAAGCTATCAGCTCGACGGTCTCCCGAAGCCTCGACTAGTGTCTTACAAATATCACAAACCAGTCTATGGGCTTCAGAGCTCCAGGGTTCCAAAGTTTCGCCTGCGAAGGGTGCAAATATGAAGCTCTCAGAGAGAGTCGCGTAATTACGCCGCTTCGAGTTCTAGGCGATGTTATTGTAATATATTCGCAACGGCGCTGACATTGATTTTGCTGACATTGACATATTATCAAAGATATTGTATAGATTCAGGTGTTACTTTGCGGAAATCCATTTCTTGTGATTAATTTCTAAAATCTTTTGCTATTTTCCGCTCGAACTCCAAAAACCACCAATAGATCGACACGTGTTTCGCTTCTCAACGAAGCATCCTCAGGATATACCAGAATCCTATCTCTGGTGTATCCTAAGGATGCTTCGTTGAGAAGCGAAACACGTGTAGATTGGTGGTTTTTGGAGTTTGAGCGGAAAAAAGCAAAAGATTTTAGAAATTAATCACATATTATCAAAGATCGTGCATTGACATTACGGAAATGCTGTGTCAGCCATAACCTTGCAAAATAACTAATGTTTCTTCGTAGATGGAAAGCAACAACGGACTAATACACCCTTCTAGCAGTCATCCTCGTCCATTTTATTTTCGACATCTGTGTCCATTTTTATTTCTGTTAATGCCAACGAGTTTCCATCGTTAAACCAATGGTTAGGTTCTTGGGCACTCCACTTGGGACTTCTGTGACATTAAACAGGCTTTTTGTAAATAAACGGGGGGATTTACTCGTGAAAATTGAAAAATGTCGCCTTATCTGCGGAATCATTATGGACTCCACTTTTTGTTTTGGTTTAATTTCTTTAAAAAATAAATCTACAACGCACCCTAATTTAGAGAGACGAGCTCTCGTTGAATAAGTGGATTGAATGAAAGCCTTCGTTTTTTATTTATTGAAAAAATAACGGTATCGGGTTTCAGTGGAAGCTGCTCCTAGGGTTCGGCAGCCAAAAATAACAAAAATAAAAGTTACGAAACTAGAACCCGATACGTATTTATTAAAAATTTGCAAACTAGTTCAAATAATAATAATTTCCGTGAACATAATAATATCAATTAAGTTAAAATATGTACAAGTGATTTAAATATTGCCAATTGTAGTGTGATTTTTAAAATTTGCACCAAAAAGGGGAGTCACCCCTTAGACTACTTTTTAAGTTATATAAAATCATTAAAATTATATACGTATGTATGTAATTTTAATTATTATCTTCAAGCTGTATCTCTAACGGGGTAGTCAGAGAGGACGGAGCGCCAAATTTCGTGATCCTTACATACTTCCTTCACCTCTTCGAATCTCAACATTCTCCTCACGCATTTTTGCCTAGGCATGCGAGTGCTTTTGTCATTTCCGTCAGATAATAACACTGGTTATTTGATCTTCGTAAGCCAGCTTTGGTTTTCCTTGGCTTCTACTACCACTCACTTTCACTCAGTAGATTTTCTTCGTCAGTCTTTTATTACTCAATCTTTACATTTATTATTAATTTTTTACTAATAACTAGTTTTTGACCGCGTCTTTGTTCGTGCAAAGTTCAAGAACACACAATATTCTGATCTATGAATTATATTTTTGTGAAGTTTCATCAAAATCCGTTCAGTAGTTTTTGCGTGTAAGAGTAACAAACATCCATATATCCATCCTCACAAACTTCCGCGTTTATAATATTAATAGAATATAAGTGGAGTCGTAAATGTTTTTTGGCATTTTCTTTACTGCTTTTTGACAATACTTGCATATGGGAAAATTAAATTGAACAAATTTTTTACGAGAAATTACTAAATTACGAGAAAACCAAAAACGTTCGCTAGATTTATTTTAGTCTTGTGTAAAGGATCTATCTGTAAATACACTATACAGACCACTAAAATTTCATACTTCCTTCGTCCTTCAAGTCGGATTTCATAGATCTCTAAAAACTGTATAGACTTTTAAAATGTCGCTTTGCATAATACTGAAATATCAAAAATGGGAACTTAACGCGATTAACTTTTATCTTGGCTTGACATTTCAATCGAGTTACATCGGCCGTGGTCTCACGCAAATTGTCATAGCAAGTTTCACTTCGTTTCCGAGGTAGAAGTTTTGTCATCTACCCCCGATATTTGTTAATAGTTTTCAGGATATCCACACACTGTTTTGTGTAGGTCATCTACCCTAAACTTCTACTTCGGACACGGATTGCAATTTTCTGGAACTGTTTGCTTGAGACCACGGCCGATACAACTCTAAAAATTTTTTTTTTTAACTCTTAAAAATTCTTTTAGATATTTTACTCTAAAAAATATGTTTAGAAATAAATATACTGTTTCATACTCGTAATTATCATACGGACTCTGTTCAAAATTACGACGGAACTCTTAAATTAATGAATGTCCAACGTACCCTTGGCTATTTTTTATTTATTTACTAGAAAAATAACGGTTAGGATTTTAATACTTCGGTACTGAAGTCACTTTTTTATACCGCTAGTGATTAAAAATCAATTATGCTGGAAAAATATCGTATTATGAATTGTATGGTAAACATTTTTACACAATTTCTGAGCTATTAGCATATTTCTTTTGATGAACCTAATCTATACATTTATACTTGTATTATAAAGAGGTATAATTCAATTGTTCGTATGTAGAGGTTAATCTTTGGAAGTACTGAACACATTCTTAAAGTTCTTTCATTAACCGATAGAAACATACGTATCTTCACGCTGTATACCTAACGAGGTAGTTAGAGAGAACGGAGCGCCAAGCGTCGCAGTCTTTACATACTTTTTCGCTTCCTCAAATCTCATCATTCTCCTCACACATTTTCGCCTAGGTACGCGGGTGCTTTTGACATTTCCGTCTGCTAACATTCTGGCTATTTGTTCTTCATAAGTCAGCCTTGGTCTTTCTTGGCTTCTTTTACCACTTACTTTCGCTCTGTAGATTTTCTTCATAAGTAATTCTTTCTATGTGCCTGAACCATCTAAGCATTCCTTTCTTCATTTTTACAATAACACTGTCGTACAACCCTGTCATAGATAGACAGTGTAATAGATAGATATTTTCCTTAATTCTGAGTCTTGTAGGTTTCATTTTGTTTTGATAGAAATCCCAATATTAGTAAATAAGTCGGAAGATGAAGCGCTGCTTGGGTGCTTTATCAATATTTGTTGACCATGTTACCAGCATATTAATTAATGTACTAAGTATAAGAATAATATATCAACCGGAAACCACGGGGCGCTACTAGTATGTTAAATGTATAGTCCATTTCAATATCTTATGTCAAAAAGGTCTTGAGTTTTTTTAAGTAAAATTTAACGAAAAATGTCTCCATAGTAAGTTAAATTAAAAACTATTTCATGTATTTTAATTTTTATTATTTATAAAAGTAACTAAAATAAATAATTTTTACCTTTTTGGCTAATTGGATTGAATGGAACTATATATATATATCATGGATGGAGATGCATTTAAAAGAACTATGAAATATAATTTGTTATAACACAGGTTTTCCAATTATGAAAAAAAAAACAAAAGAACGTTATAGTCATATTTTACGGTAGTAAACTAATTAATCTGTGGTCATATGAAATCTTTAGCGAAAAGATAAAATCAATTGTCCGTTAAGTTACTGCAGTTCCGATAATAAAATGGACCAATTAAGAACGTTTCACTGTTAAAAAACTAATTTCAAACACAATAACAATAATAAATAATTCGTGCCGATAGCACTCGAAAGCGTATTACGATTTAATTTAAATGAAAGTGGTCTCGCAACGCTATCGAATAATCTGCTCGTGCGTGTTTCCATTGTATTTATTTGACGTGTCAAATAGATTTTATGTTGTTTTAATCGAGGCGGTATTTTTTGGAAAATCTTCACATGTGTATCTTGACGGTGCTTTGTCCGCATTAGTAGGCAGTGTGAATATACATCTAACTCAGCCGAAATGGTCATACACAATGCTGTGTTGGTGCCAACTTTATTGTACGGTAGTGAGGCCTGGAAATGCCCGAAATCGAGTGAAAGTACGATAAATGCATTAGAAATGCGATCTCTTACAAATGTGTGCAGTGTCACCCTTGCAGACAAAATAAGCAATGAAGAGATACGCAGTATGACAGGGTTGCACGATAGTGTTATTGTAAAAAGGAAGAAAGGAATTTAGAGACAGACAGAAGACATTAGTTCGGGTACATGGAAAGAAAGAGTGATGACAGACTGACGAAAAAATTTATAGAGCAAAAGTGAGTGGTAAAAGAAGCCAAAGAAGACCAAGGCTGACTTATGAAGATCAAATAGCCAGTGTTAGTAGTTTTTTTATGAAGAAATTGATAAAGAAGCTGTTAAATTGTAAAAAATTGTTCGATTTTTTCGCTTCTTTATTGTGAAATCCCACGGTTTATGCTCTTCAATAGAATGGAAGTTAACACATTGCGCTCCAAAATTAGAAAATAAACAAGTTGTAGATCTGCCCTAGACATTTTTTTAGGCCTAGGTCACTCAAAAGGGCAAAATAAACATTTTTTTATAAAAAAATTAAACCGACTTCAAAAAAGAACACTGAAAAGTATGAAATAATTATCCTTTACTAATCAAAACTTAAGTGCAAAAATAACTTTATAAATACGATACAAATACCCATATAATTAAATTTGATAGTCACTGAAGTCGGTGCCAAGCCTACTAAACTAATATACTTTCTGTTGTCGAACATTAATTTGGCACCGACTTCAATAACTGTCAAATTTAATTATATGGGTATTTGTATCGTATTTATAAAGTTATTTTTGCACTTAAGTTTTGATTAGTAAAGGATAATTATTTCATACTTTTCAGTGTTCTTTTTTGAAGTCGGTTTAATTTTTTTATAAAATTTTTTTATTTTGCCCTTTTGAGTGACCTAGGCCTAAAAAAATATCTAGGGCAGATCTACAACTTGTTTATTTTCTAATTTTGGAGCGCAATGTGTTAACTTCCATTCTATTGAAGAGCACAAACCGTGGGATTTCACAATAAAGATGCGAACAGATCGAACATGGCATATTATTGCCCATTGTGGCCATTATCAACATCATCAATATCATATCAATATCAATCAGTTATAAAAGAACAGTGTAAAGGTTGCATCATAATGACACCTTATCAGTATTCTTACAATCCGAAGACGACAGCTACCAGTCATATTCTCTGCCCGCCACAAGACTGACTCTACTGACTGAATTTATTATATCACAGGCAATTGATATCTTCGCCCTACTACCATTATACCATGTGGGGACAACGATAGTTGACAAATGTCATACAAGAGAATCATCAACATAAATGAATAAAGGTTATAACCAAATCGCGTTATTTGGTGTATCTTCGAAACCAAAGCTTCAATATGAATGAACTTTCAATGGGACCAATCAGGAAGTGTATCCTTTCAAACAAAAAAGAATTTTTTAAATCGGTTTATAAATGACGGAGTTATGAGGTAACAAACATAAAAAAAAGTACAACCGAATTGAGAACCTCCTCCTTTTTTGGAAGTCGGTTGAAAATAATGAAGAAAGGAATGCTTAGATGGTTCGGGCACAGAAAGAATGAGTGATGAAAGGCTGACGAAGAAAATATACAGAGCGAAAGTGAGTGGTAAAAGAGGCCAAAACGACCAAGGCTGACTTATAAAGATCAAATAGCCTGAGTGTTAACCGGAGGAAATGTGATAAGCATTCGGTTACCTTGACGAATATGTGTGAGGAAAGATTTAAGGAAGCGAATGAAGTATGTAAGGACCGTGATGCTTAGCCGCTCAATCCTCTCTGACTATCCCGTTAGGGAGACAGCGTGAAGATATGTATGTATGTTGTATATGTATCTTTACTGTTTTGTTTCAATACTGAAACACCAGAAACTATGGGAGTTAGTTAAATGTATCCAACACAGCACATTTTAAGTTTTTGCTTCTCAACTTATTACAAAGTCGCTTGTGAAAGGGGTACAGACAAACGGATGCGTATGTTATAATTTTTTTAAAAGTACGAAAGTGTAAAAATCGTTCTTAATTCGCTTTCAATAAAGATGAAAATACAGTCTGGGAATAACCTATATGTATGTGTATTTAATGATTTTTCGTATAAATTTAATGACTTGTTGTCAGATGACGTAGAAAAAACAACGTTTGATTCAGTTTCCTGCTAATTTTACTCATTGCAGATTTTTCTGCAGCGGTGGTAGATGAGCTATAAATACGTCTTATTTACTCTTTACTGATAAAACATTTGAATAAATATTAAGAAACTTAGCTTGATCAATTAATTTCGGTGTCGTGCGCATCAATGGGAACGCGCTTCTATTAGCATATTATAGTTTTTCAACGTTTTGTCCGTCCCTACAGCAATGTTCAGTTTATGGAGGGCTCGACAAAACGCTGTTATCTGCACATAACTGAGATAGCGGCCCTCTAGCCCTCTCGGTTATGGGAGGCCCGATTTACGACCATTTCATGTAGTTGTTGGGAGGGAAAAAGGAAATTGATTCCCGACTTTGCTAGAATTGGGACATCTCATTGTCGGTGTCACAGAATAAAACCATAAATTGTAACTATATGGAATAGGATTCTGGGGTTTTCTTCACATATATTTTAAGGATGAGTGTAGCAGATGCCAATTTAGTGTTTCTCTATTGTAACGCTGAAAATAATTATCAGAATCTGTTTTATGTTCCTCAATAAATACTTAACTTATATGGATGCTACACAACAAAATTAGGTAGTACCCAGTAGTCTTAGTTTTATTGAGTGTTTCCTAAGTTCACTTGAAGCCAAATAATAGTCGAAAATTAAAAAAATGCTTGTCTTGTATTCAGAAAAGCCAAAAAAGTGTATAACGATCTTTTTGTTAATTAAAGTTAATGCCGAGGTCAACAACCTAACATCCGATCAACATTACCTTCTCTTGAGAAGTTGGGTTTCTTTATAAATTATCCATATATTATATAAGCTCTTCGCACTATATACAAACACACATACATATCTTCAAGCTGTATCCCTAATGGGATAGGCAGAGAGGATGGAGCGCCAAGCTTCGCTGTCCCTCCGTACTTTCTTCACCTCCTCAAATCTCATTGTTCTCCTCACACATTTACACATATTTGTTGACTTATTTGATTATTTTGTGTTATTCCTGTTTTATTTCAAAGAAGTAGAAGTTTTCAATGATGATTACGTGTTCTCTATGTGATTGTGATAATATTGCAATAATCAAGGGAATCATTTATTTTACAGGTGACATAGTCAAATTAAAGATCGACACGCGTTGACGAGCTCTATATTCCTCTATACGCCAGTATATGCTAAGTTTATGCTAACCGCGTGGTTTCCACTAGTTGGGCAAACACCCGTTGAAAAGGGTGCGATGTGGGCGCCGAGTGGCGAATTGGTGCTGATTGGATAGTCAGAGTGCTACACGATATATGAGCGTCGACATTTGTACTCAACATACAGACACCATTTTGTTGCAGTTTAATATTAGTAATATATTGTACTGTACATGAGTTTCGATTTATTGTATTGTTTTTATTTTTCATGCGTTATATTGTAAAAATCTAGCTGTCGTCCGCGACTTAGTTTACGTGTAATAAAATGTAATTACATGTAAAAAAATGAAGTTTAGAATGGAGGGATCTTTATTTTTTTCTCTAATCTCTAATGATCACTAAGTGTCATCAAAATCGGTCCAGCAGTTTAGCCGTGAAATCATAAGAAACAGACAAACGCACTTTCGCATTTAATATAATAATATTACAGCTGTTCCCCGTGACTTTACTAGAGGTCGATGAAGCTATAAATTACCTCATATAATTATGATTTTTTTTTTATTTACATTAATAAAAAGTACATACATATGTTAATATTTAAAAAACTTAAAACTACACATTATCTTAAATAATAAACTTCCTCAAAGTTGCCGCTTAGAAAGCTGTCATTGCTCAAGGTACCCAGCAGACTGGCAGCATTACCTCTTTGAATAGCCAAACTGATTCGTTGGCGGAAGAAGCTGCCAGCCCGGCGGTCTCCCGAAGCCTCGACCAGTCTCTTACAAATATCAGAAACCAGTCGATGGGCTTCGGGGCCCCAGGGACCCAAAGTTTCTACTGCAAAGGGCGTAAATATGAAACTCTCAGAGAGAGTCGCATACTTACGCCGCTTCAAGTTCTCGGCAGTGCTGGCCGCGGCACCTGCTGACTTGGAAGTCGCCGGCACATGGGAAACAGCAAGTGTATCGACACAAGTGGCATCCCACACCAGCGATCTTCCAAGTTTCCAAGGAATGAGCGTCAAACCATCCGATCTCCTGCCGTCGCTGCGCGCAATACCTACAGGCTCTAAGACTGCAGGAACGCCAGCGGCGACAAGAGCCCGCCGAATGACGTCATTCAAGGCAGCATGTCGTGACATGCGGCCCGCACTACGTAAACGTTATGATTTTGAATGTAATTTCACATAACCAATTTGCTAGTAGGATTGTTTGATGGCTTAATTCTGACTGTCATCGGAATAGGTCCAGCGGTTTAAACGTGTACTTTATCTGGCTAAATTTTACAAAAATGTCAAACACGTGTCTCATTCTTTTTAATAAGTCATATTCGTATTTTACAGCTATATTCCATTCCATATAAACTTTTAAACTTTCGCGTTGCATTATAAAATATCTAAAAGGGAAATTTAACGCGATTACCTTTTTATTTTGGCTTGACGTTTCGACCGATTTGCATCAGCCGTGGTCTCAAGCAAACTTATATTCCATTCCATATTAAAGTTTCAAACAAAGTATAGTTTTAAAAATCCTTTCTCGTCAGGCCCGTCAAACTATCATCGGTCTTTGAGATTTCGCAATTGTTCCGCCAGTCTGTCAGTGAGTGGTATTTCGCTGTTGTTATATTGGTTTATATTATTATTTTCTAATTGTCACGAATTGATTAATATAGGTAAAAACAATATTTTCAAAACACATTATTTATTGCAACTTATAGCTATTCGATGTTTCTGGATTCGTCCGCTGTCAGATTAATTTAAGCAATGAACTTTGTTAGATTGGCTTGAAGTCTGGGTGTGGGTATTTCTTAACTTTATTATGTAGCACCCGTAATGTAAGGATAGGTCTATTGATGTTGTCTAGAGAACTTTTAAAGATTATCCTTACATCTATGGAGAAATATAAAACTGTCTAAATAATGTTAAACTTTTTTATTTTTTTTTTATATGATCGTGGTTTGTGGGTGTTGCTGGGTGTTCTTTAAATTTACGTGGCTACATAGTTTAGGCTTAGGGTATAGTATCAATTTTTAGTGATATTGATTATTCACATTATCATTCATTTGTACAAATGTACAAATTTTGGTTGAATGTGTAAACCACAACGAGCAAAACTAAAATAATTATGAAATATATTAACTCTGAAACCGCTGTAAAATTCCATCAAGCGCACGTTCGATACGTCCTTAGCGAAAATTAACATCGCAAGCTATTTTTTCATCAATCACATTTTAAAAGTTTTCAGGTAAATAGAGCTTGATTATAGCAACGAACTAAGTAATTTTCATGCGGCGAATATATTGTTTTGACCTAATTTCTGTTGCTATTGAAGGAATTCTGTGCCTCCTGTGAAGAATGATATATTTTCAAAATGACAATTTTTCAGCACAGCGAAAGTTAGTTTTAAAAATTATAAAAAGAGATCATCTCTTTTTATAAACAAATAAAGTATTTTATGCAATGTGACACGACTCTGTTTAGTTTTGTTTGAACATTGTATAATAATAATAATAATAATAAGGATACAGCGTGAAGATATGTATGTATGTATTATTGTATAATTATTCTACAATAGGCAAATGTTTATCACGCGATCATGGCGAGGCAAAACCGATTTGAAAAAAATTTGTTTTTATAATTGTAGAAGCCCTGTGGGTAAACAGGTTAGATGACGTCATCATAAATTCAATATGGTGGATTTGAGAACTTGTAAAGGATGTTGAAATCATAGTAATTTATTTCTGGTGTCGAAAGCCTATATTTACTCATACTTGCTTTAGTCATGGCCTCCGTCTCGAGCAATGAATTCAAGTAATGAAGAAGTTACATTAAGGCGACGCATTCAAAATTTTGACGGCAGGGATCTCAAATTGTCCAAGTGACTAGAATACGTATGAAAACGATATTTGGTATACTGAGTTTGCATTTTATTGACTTTATTCTGCCAGTTGCGATATACTATTAGTTAACTTTTGTAACACAAAAAAAAAATCAAAGAAACCTCCTTTAAAACAGAGATTTACATTCGTTCATGTTTCTAAAATTTTTGTACAGGTTAATTTAAATATATTGTTCAAAATGGATTGTTGGATTTTTTAAATTAATTATAGGTTTTAAAATAAACGAAAATAACTGCTTTTTCGTATTTTCCGTAAGCCAGCGCACGCACGTTTTCATGGAGCAGAAAGTCTCTTTTCTATTAAATTATTGTTTATCAATGCGTCGCCTTGAAATTATAATGAAATATTACGAATGTGTTCATAATATTCATTAATAAAAGCTGAAAAAAATGCTTTATTGGAAGATTTATTTCGAAAATTATAATTTTTTTAACAAAATATCTTACTTATTAAGTAAAACCGAACATAATTTCAAACAAACACAAGTAGTAACATCATTTAGTCGCTCTGAGCTCTGCAGTTACTTTTGCGGTGTAACCACAATGCAATTAATAAGAAATGGTTAACGAAACAGATTTGTAAAACCCAAAGTTGATGTGGTTGTGAACGAAATGTGTGGCACGGTTGGGTGTTTATTTTAATTATGTATTTGCAAATTGTTTCTAGTGGATATCGTGATGTAGAATTGGCGAAGTTTTGCGTACCAAGTATCTACGCTGTTATGCAATATGCGAAATTGTAAAAATAAGTTCTTATTTAGTAGTGTGGTGTTGACATTTTTTAATGGCTTAGTCTGTATTAGAAAGGCTGCCTCAATATCTTTGTCACCAAAAACTTCATGATACATTAAAATGTATGTATTATGTCGACATTTAAAAAAAATTATATGAAGAATTTATCTATTTATTACTGAAACATCGGATGTATAGGCTTGGATCCCTTTAGCTTCTACTAATCGTAATCGTATCGTATCGTAATCGTACTAATACTAGCGACAGGCTTTTTGACGCGAATTATTTAAACATATCACGCTGTATTTCTAACGGGGTAGTCAGAGAGAACGCAGCGCCAAGCGTCACGGTCATTTCATTCCATTCGCTTCTTCAAATCTCATCATTCTCTTCATACATGTTCGCCTAGATGTGCGAGTGCTTTTCACATTTCCGTCTGCTAACACTGGCTATTTGATCTTCATAAGTTAGCCTTGGTCTTCCTTGGCTTCTTTTACCACTCGCTTTTCTTCGTCAGTCTTTCATCACTCATTCATTCTATGTGCCCGAACCATCTAAGCATTCCTTTCTTCATTTTTGCAATAACACTGTCGTGAAATCTTGTCATACTCCGTATCTCTTCACTGCTTATTTTGTCCGCAAGGGTGACACCGCACATATTTCTATGAGATCGCATTACTGCTGTATTTACTTTACTTTCAATCGATTTTGGGCATATCCTGGCCGCACTACCGTGCAATAAACTTGGCAACAACACCACATTGTAGATGTCATTTTAGCTGAGTTTGATATATTCACACTGCGCACTAATGCGGACAGAGCACCGTTCTTTTTATTGCCGGCTGCTACCCATCCCTTCTCTCCACATCCAATTCATATCTTCTATTCCTCGAAAACGCACTCTCCAGATATACGATTTCGTTCACTTGTTCTAGACATTTTCCATTTACCCATATTTCACCCTTTGTCTGTATATCTTCTTATTCAAACACCAAAACCAAGTTTTGTTCACATTTATATTATTCTTTTCCATTCATATGCCTTTCACTTCACAGTCTTCTTTCATGCACGTAACTAGTGTTTGCAACTCCGCTTCTGATGGTGCTATAAGCACAGCATCGACGGCGTATATAAAGCAGTTTACCACTGCACCATCACATATCATTATGATGTATATAATATATATCGTTATTAAATGTATATATATTTGTATTTATATATGTCAAATTTATATATTTATATGTACTGATATATTGATTGTATGTGTTTTTGTTATTGTATTTCATATTCATTATTATTTATATTTAGTTTGATAATATTGTGTTACACACAGTGTCTGCCTTTCTTTCTTTATAAAATTTCTCACTCGCGGGTCCGCTGGGAGAAATTTCTTATAGAAATAAGCGGTACCTTTTGCTCTTTTTTCTGTTTGTATCTCTCTTTGTATATGACGTTGTGTGTGCAATAAATTGTTAAATAAATAAATATCATATCACTCATACTACTTTTCAATGTCTGGAGGCAACTGTCCAATTACAGCACGAATAGCCAAGCAGACATCACGCAGCCCTGTTTAATGCCTGAACAGACTTTGAACTAGGGCGAAAAGTCATCATCTATAAACAGGCTCTGTGAGCCCGATATAATGACCTCACAGTCTGCAGTAAGGGGCCCTCCGCGCCACATTCAGGCACAAGACTCCATAATTTCTTTCGCACTACTCTATCGAATGATTTTTCAAGATTCACGAAAACGCAGAAAACTTTCCGACCTATGGCCAGAAACTTCCCCATAATACCGCTGAGCGAGAAAATCTGAACCATACAACGCCTACCATTTTTAAAACCACCTTGTGCCTCCCGCAAATATCTTTCAGACTTCCGAAATATATTTGAACGTATAAAAGGCATTTGCCGTTCATACGTTCAGTCAATACCCTGGTATAGACTTTACTTGCTAAGTTGACCAAGCTGATGGCCCTATAGCACGCGCAGTTCAAATGGGAACCTTTTACTTCATAGAGAGGCACTATGACTGCGTTGCGCCAGTCCTTCGGAACCTTTCTATTCTGCCCGCAAAGATTACACAGTTTATGGAATGTATCCCAGACTTTAGGACCACCATACCTCATCATTTCCCGCAGCCTTTCCACATTTCAGAATTGTTATCGTTTTGTCAATCTTTTTATAGTAATGACTTTCTCTAGTTCTAGATCGCTCTCAGTGTCACAGACAGAGTCGTCGTTCTCATACAGTTCTCTATAATAATCACTCCATCGCGGCTGAATATCTTTTTTGTCTATTAGCAGATGATGTTCTTTTAAACGCTTTATTCATTCTACAAGGTGTCGGTCCACTTCGGTACTTACGTATTTCTTTCCAAAATAATTTGGAATTTTACACGAAGTACTAATTATATTTCTTGTTTAATTTTCAATGTAAAAGTCAAATCAATTTATTCAAGTAAACCCAATTATAAGGTATCTTTTGAACGTCAAATCTACTTTAGTTCGGTTCAAAGAGACGACCTGGACACTGAAAAGAAGCGACAAGAAACTCAGTTAGGTATCATTTCTTGAACATCATTGTTCAAAAGGTTAATTAAAATACAATATTCAGAGAGCCAGTAAATGCATGTGGATCATTTTCAGACTATTGTTTTATCTTCAACGAAATCGTTTATTTCATAGTATGACTAGCGATCCGCGCCGGCTTCGCACGGGTGCAATGTAGATACTAATGCCTGGTATCGCTCTAAATAGCTTTCCAAACTCCATATAATTTGTATCCATTTTTTAAACATTAAAATGGTTATAGAAGGCTATACGTATAATATAGATAATATATTACACGGACTTTTTTGTAGTCCTAATAAAGAGCAACAATTCCAACATATATTGTTTTGGAATAAGATTTCCGATGAAAGCTCTCAGTCGGCTTGAGTTTTTCCGACATCTTGAACTATTATCGTCATATTTCAACAAATTAACACAAAACAATATTCAACTATACATATAAACCCTCCTCTTGAATCACTCTATCTATTGATGAAAACCGCATTAAAATCCGTTGCGTAGATTAAAAGATTTAAGCGTACAGAGGGACAGAGGGCGGGAAACGACTTCGTTTTATACTATCCATCCATACTATATATATATATATATATAATATATATATATAATATATAATATAATATATAATAATATTATAAATGCGAAAGTCTCTCTGTCTGTCTGTCTGTCTGTCTGCTTGGTTTTTACGGCTAAACCGCCGGATCGATTTTAATAAAATTTGGCATGGAGATAGTTTGACACCAGATAATGAACATAGGTTACTTTATTTTTCAAAAATCTGCCCCTAAAGGGGTGAAAAGGGGGATAAAACTTTGTATGGGAAATTTTTAACCGCTGAGCCGATTAAGATGTAATTTAGTACAGAGATACACCTTTTCCATTAAAAACCATAGTTTTCTTTTTTATCAAAAATCTACCCTTAAAGGGGTGAAAAGGGGGATGAAACTTTATAGGGGAACTTTATAATGCTAAACCCTAACAATATGGGTATCAAATGAAATGGAATAAGCAGGGGAAGGTAAGATACGTATGTGACGTCACCATAAATCCAATATGGCGGATGTTATGATATTCATTTTCAAATCTCGGGTTGGTTTCAGGTTTCTCGGGGTGCTAATTACGAAAATGATGTTCATTTCAAATCCAAGATGGCGAATATTACTTTAATCGATATGGGTATCAAATTCTAGGTTTTTTGGGGTGCTGATTACGAAAATGACTTTCATTTTCAAATCCAAGATGGCGAATATTACTTTTTTGGATAAATCGATATGGCTGTCAAATTATAAGTACCTCGAGGTGCTGATTATGAAAATGACGTTCGTTTTGTAATCCAAGATGGCGAATATTTTTTTGATAGAGCTACAAGGTGTCATGTTCTAGGTTTCTCGGGGTATTGTTCAATACCAAACAATATGGGTATCAAATGAAATGGAATACGCAGAAGAAGGTTTTTGTATATGAGACGTCATCATAAATCTAATATAGCAGATGTTCCATTATAGAGAATAACTTTTTTTTTAACACCAACAATATGAGTACCTCGGGTAACCTCAGTAACCTAAAGAGGTCAAGGAACATTTTTCCATGCGGACGAAGTCGCGGGTACAGCTAGTATATATATATATATATATATATAAGTAAGAAGATAAGAAGATTGTCTAATCGATGTACGTTTTATAACAAATATAGTGACTTCTTGAGGAATTTTATTATAAAAACGAATGCAGTTACCCAAAAATGAAACATTTGACTTATGTAATTTAAATTTTGAAATAACCAATTTATCACGACCTCGGGTTTCCATACCACCTATATCACCTTTCTTTGTAAATAGATCTATAGTTTTCCTCGTATACATAATAATTTCAAAGATGTATAAGGACGGCAAGGTGAGTACATCAATGTCTTTTAAACGATCTCTTACTGATTCTCGTGCATTCATACTGTAGATGGCACGTATCGCTCTTTTTTGTAAAATAAAAGTGGGATTAATATGCGCCGCTGATCCCTACAGCAAAAGGCCATGAGACATTAGGCTATGAAAATATGCAAAGTACACCAACGTAGCCGTATCCGCATTCGTAAATTGCCTAATGTGTCTAATGGCATATATCGCGGAACCGAGCTTACCAGCCAATGCCCCGACATGGTCCGCCCACTGCAATTGACAATCTACCGTTAAACCAAGAAAACTAGCAGACTTAACTAATTCTAATTGTTTCCCACCCAGTTCTATTTTATCATGGATTCTTGGTACATTAGAAACGGAAAATTTAATACATTTGGTTATTTGTGGTTTCAGTAGTAAATTATTAACAACGAATCATCTCCAGATGTCTGTTAGGATCCTGTTCACCAAAGTAATATCTAGATTGTTTTGTCTGACATTTTGTTTTAGTTTAACGCCCTACACCTTTCATGCTTTTCTTTCACTAGTGCCTTCGTTTCTGCTTTCTGCAGCTTATATCTATCTTTCATCAAATTCTTCATACCAGTCATTTTTAGTAGTAGTAGTAGTAATAGTAGTAGCCCCCCATGCTTTCTTCTTCTTATACACAGACACTTTCACCTCTCCATCCCACCACTTATCATGTTTTTTGCCATTCCCAATCATATTCGTTCCACACACTTTTTCGCAGCCTCGATTATATATATCTCTATGGTTCTGCCTACATTCTTCAATTATTCAAGGTTACAGAATTATTTAAAGTTACAATTTAATACAGTAAATAAACACAAATGCAAATACTAATGAAACATAACTTAATGAAAAAACGGAGTTTAATGAGATTTTAAAATTTACCGTAATAAATAAATGCAATCCAAAATGTTTCATCTCCTATGGTGAATAAGCGTGAATATAGAATTCGGTACGCTACGGTGCAGTAGCGATAACATCTGTAATTCAGTTAGTAATATCATTCATTCAGATTACAACGTTACAGAACAGTTCTTTAAAATGTATTACATTTGTTTCTTGAATATTGTTTTATTATTAACAAGGAATATTTTTGTGTATAGTGAAAATGGTGTGTATAATGCTCTCTGTAGTCATAAATGTTTATAATTCACTCATATTTATAATTGATAAATAATAATAATACTCCAGACAGTTACACAGATTGTGTGACCCCAAACTAAGCAGTAAGCTTGTACTATGGGTACCATACAACGATCTCTGAGGGAGTTCCCAGTAACACCAATCAATATATTCGAACGAATGAAGTAATATATACACAATATAATACATAACATGATTTGATGAAAGTCTTACGCCATTTTTCACTAACACAGGCTTAGTAATAGTAATACTTAATGCTAGGTTACTTAATGTTAATACCAATCGCGTTTATTTACTTTCTTAGGCGTTATCTGAGGTTAGTGAAATATATTTTCGTTCTAGGCAGTTCCTAATTCATTGAGTATTTACTTTAGGCGACTCCTAAGTTTAGTGAAAAGGAGCATTAATATATTAATTAAGAAAGAAATGCTAAATTGTTCAGGCACGCAGAAAGAATGAGTGAAGAACGACTGATAAAGAAACCCTACAGAGCGAAAGTGTGTGGTAGCAGAAAAGTAGGAAACCAAGACCGCCTTATGAAGATCGAGTAACTAGTGTCAGCTGACGAAAATGTCAAAGCACTCCATACAAAGCGAAAGTGTGCGAAGAGAAAAATGAGATTTGAAGATGCAAAAAAAGTATTTTAATACCTCGTTAGGGACACAGCGTGAAGATTTTCGAGAAAATCCAATTCCTAAGGTATTTTTGAATGTCAAATTCACCATCTATTTGGAAAAAAACTTGCGCTGAGGAGAACCGAAAAGAAACTCAGTCAGGTATCATTTTTATTTTACAATAGGTAAGGATATTATAGTTGTCAAAAAATAAAAGGCCCGTTTTGACATTTGAGAAAGACCCTAGAATGTAACTTGGAACGAAACTGAAAGAAACAATAAAATAATAATTAATTACAGTGCTTTAAAAAAATACATTCATTTTTTTGACGCGTTAAGTAATATGATGGAATATATTGCGAGTATTCTTTTGCGCTTACTTTATAGTAGCATGCAATTTCTAATTATTACGAAACGTATCAAAAACAGTTACGTTCTCGGTCTTTTTTTTTTAATACTAGTGTTGTAACCAATTAATTACTGAATTTCACCAGCTTCGTTCGATTTTAATAGTAATTAAATATTGTGTAGTAGTGATCTTTACTGAAAAGAATGAGCTTGGTGCTCAAAGCTGTAAATAAAATTTTGAATTGGCGACACTGGTTTCTATAGAATGGCTTGTCTCTCACAGTTTTTCGTTCGCCATCTTGTGAAGTTGACTGTGCGCTCGTTTATGTTGATTTAAAGATAGTGATTTGGACTCGATTTTGGTGTTTGTTGTTATATCGTACGAACTGTTTCAACATGTCGAAAAGAGGACGTACAATCAACAGCCAGTCACGCAAATTGATTGTGAAGTTAACCGAATACTTCGAACGCTAATCAGTTAATGGTGGACCTTTATTGCCCAAGTGCAAGATCGCGTCGCAGAAGTACTTAGAATTTAAGTTAAATTTTCTAATCACAACTTTAATGCAATGCACTTTACAATACATAATCAAATCGATCAAATGCTCATACAAACTTGAACTGATTTATCGTGAGTATCGAGTACAGAGTAGTATGGTTACTTCACTAGTTACGTCGCGATGACAAATGTCAAAACGGGCCTTTTATTTTTTGACAACATAATATGAAATACTCGGGAAGCCAGTAAGCTAGACCACAGTTTTCTCTTCGATGACATCGTTTATCTTATAGTATGATTTTACAGGCAGTGTACGTCAAATACCGAGTTTAAATTTATTTTTAACCAACTTCAAAAAAGGAGGAGGTTCTCAATTCGGTTGCATTTTTTTACGTTTGTTATCTCAGAACTCCGTTATTTAAAAATCGATTAGAAAAGTTCTCTTTTTATTTGAAAGGATATATTCCAGATTGGTCCTATTTAAATTTAACTGGTATTGAACCTTGGACTTCGAAGGTACACCAAATAACATCTTGTAAGCTTCATTAATATTGATTCTCTCGTATGACATTGCGCTCCAGAATTAGAAAAGAAGTGTATTGTAGACCTACTCTGATATTTATTTAGTCCAAGAATAGAAAAAAGGGAGAAATAAAAAAAAATTAAACCGACTTCAAAAAAAAACCACTGAAAAGTACAGAATAACTATACTTTACTAATCAAAACTCATGTACAATAATAACTTCATAAATACGATACAAGTGCCTATGTAATGAAATTTGACAGTTATTGCCGGTGCCAAATCAATGTGCAACAATAGAGTTGAAAGTCTATTACTTTGGTAGGCTTGGCACCGACTTCAGTACCTATCAAATTTGATTTGATTTAAAAAGCTATGTTTGTATTTGAAATTTGATTAGTAAAAGATAGTTCTTTTTTTTCCGTGTTTTTCTTTTTGAGGTCAGTTTATTTTTTTCTTAAAATTTCTCTGTTAATTGAGTGACTTCCTGAGAAACAGATTATAAAAATCAATGCAGTTTCCTAGAATTGAACCATGTGTCTTACATCCAGTCAAGAAAGTATCGGGAATGGATGATTTGTTTATGGTTCCAAATTCAATTTTTTGTTTTTTTTTGTTGTTGTTAGATTGGCACAACTGTTTTCCATTTTGGCGCGGAGTTTGAGTTGCATCTATTATTTAGATTAAATACAGTGCTGTTTTTAGTTATATCATTCTAGTGTATATCGCGAATTTCATAATGGACAAAAACATCGAACAAAGAGTTTGTCTTAAATTTTGCATCGCCAATGGAATTTCGTGTTCGTAGTCACTGAAAATGTTATAGAAGGCTTACGGTGAATTGACTTTATCAAAAACACGTGCTTATGAGTGGTACAAAGCGTTCAAAAGCGGTCGAGATGTGATGGAAGATTTGCCTCGCTCTGGTAGGCCATCAACGTCTGCAACTGAAGTTAACATCGCAAAAGTGAAGGAAATAGTGACTGAAATTCCTCATTCAAGTTTGAGAGAGATAGCCGCCGAAATTTCTGTGTCTCACGAGTTGATCCGTACCATTTTAAATAATCACTTGGGTATGAAACATGTTGCCGCTCGGCTAGTCCCAAAAGACCTGAATTTTCTTCAAAAACACAATCGCATAAGAGTCGCTGAGGACATGCTAGATCGAGTCAATTCCGACCCAACATTCATGAAACGCATTGTCACTGGTGACGAGACGTGTGTTTACGAGTTTGACATGCAAACTAGTCAACAAGCTTCGGAGTGGTGCCTTCCAACTGAACCGAAACCGAAAAAACCACGCCAAAGTCGGTCAAAAGTCAAAGTCATGTTTACTGTTTTCTTTAACTATCGCGGTGTTGTGCACTTGGAATTCTTGCCGGAAGGTCAAACGGTAAATAAAGAATATTATTTGGGCGTTATGCGCGGCGTTTAAGAGAGCAAATTCAACGAAAAAGGCCAGATTTGTGGAAAGAAAATTCCTGGATTTTGCACCACGGTAATGCGTCTTCGCACAAGGCCATCATTGTGAACGAATTTTTGACCAAAAACAACAAATATCATCGAGCAACCACCTTATTCACCAGATATGGCTCCAGCCGACTTCTTTCTTTTTCCTAAACTCAAATTACCACTTCGTGGCACCCGTTTTCATTCGGTAGAAGACATAAAGGAGAATTCGCGGCGAGCACTGAACTCAATTCCGGAAAAAGCGTTTAAAAAATGTTTTGATGATTGGATTATTCGTTGGCATAAGTGTATCGTTTTTGAAGGAGCATACTTTGAAGGTGATAAAATAAATTTAGATGAGTAACTAACATTTCGTGTATTATTGTTTTTTTCCCGGTACTTTCTTGACAGAGTAGTATATAATTTTAATTTTGGAATAACCAATTCGTAAACCTCTGGTTTCCACACCATTAATATCGACTTTCTTATAAACAATAATTTACAGATAAAATACAAGGACGGCAAGGTGAGTATATTTATGTCTTTAAAACGATCTTTCGGTGATTCTCGCGCATTCATACTGTTGATGGCACTCATGATGGCATAGCGGATTCTAATCAGGCGCTTCGCTGGCCACTGCTGCGGCACGTTCGCTCCGCTCGCTCGGCCCATGTATTTTGGTAAACATACTAACCTAATTACCTAAAAAAAAATTAAACCGCCTTCAAAAAAACATTGAAAAGTATAAAATAATCAAATCTCAAGTACAATTAAAATAACTTTATAAATACGATACACATACCTATATAATTAAATTTGTCAGTTACTGAAGTCGGTACCAAGCTCACCAAACTAATAAACATTATGTTGTTGCATATTGATTTGGCACCGACTTCAATAACTGACAAATTTAATTGTATAGGTATGTGTACCGTATTTATAAAGTTATTTTAATTGTACTTGAGTTTTGATTAGTAAAGGATAGTTATTTTATACTTTTAGTGTTTTTTTTGAAGGCGGTTTAATTTTTTTTAATATTTTTTTTTTATTTCTCCCTTTTGAGCGGTCTTGAGCCAAATAAATATGTAGAGCAGATCTGCAATTAACTTCATTCTAATTCTGGAGCGCAACGATATACAAGAGAATCGTCAATATAGATAAAGGTTATAACCAGGTCGTGTTATCTAGTGTATCTTCTAAATCCAAGCTCCAATATCGGTGAAATTTGAATGGGACTACCTCTGAAGTATTACCTACCAAATGAAAAAATAATTTTTGAAATCAGTTCGTAAATGACGGAGTTATGAGGTAACAAACATGCAAAAAAAACATACAGACGAATTGAGAACCTCCTTCTTTTTTTGAAGTCGGTTAAAAAGAGAGTTCGTATAGGGCGGATTCTGATCGGGCGCTGGAGCGAAACACGCTCGTTTCGATCGCTCGGTTCGCGGGTTGTGTTCATATAGAAATTACTAAACATATATCTTAAAAAAATTAAATGTGTACAGCGATACTTTAAATCTTGAATATTTATAGCGATTGCCTTGTGAAATATATTGTCATCTTGCATAACTTTACAAAAGACTCTTAAAAATCTTACCCGATTCGAAGCAATTTAAACCGTAGCTCGTATCTTCACGGAGTATCCTTAACGAGGTGGACAGATAGGACTAAGCACCACCTCGACACCAAGCATTGTAGTCTATACATACTTCGTCTCCTCGAATCTTAGATTACTCATCATTGTCGTCGTGATAACTGACTTAAAAACTAATTATGTAATTTGTACGTAGTGACATTTTACCAAGGTGCTCTCACAGCGGAGTGCGTTAAAAGTTACTTTAGAATGTACGTAACGAGGAGAGTGCCTCCGAGAAACTACCAATACTGCCACGAAGCTCTGACTGGGACTGGCCAAGAGGAGCCAAACGCCACCAGTCTAGTCACCAACAGAATAGACGTAAGTAGTTCTAATTTAATAAAATTGATCAATTGCGAGTTAGTCTTGTGCACAGAGCGTTTCGTACATAACATAACGTTTCCTCACGTTATATCCCTGATACCCTATCATGTTATCACCCTGCCATAGAGGATGGAACGCAAAGCTCGCGGTCCTTATATACTTCTTTCTTCTCAAATCTCATTTTAACTTAAGTGCTTTTTACATAACACGTCGGTTAACTTATAGGCTATTTGGTCGTCATAAGTCAGCCAGTCGTCTTGGTCTTACACCTTCTGCTACTACTCGCATTCGCAATTTTTAAAATATTGTACTGTTTTTATGACATGATAAATTTCTGCACATAATTGCCAAAGATCTATAAGATTTAGAATTTGTTACCTTCGAGTAAAGATTTATATTTCTCAAAAATTCAAAATTTCAATTCCAGTAGTTCCAATAGTGGTTAAGTCAAGTTCCAATAATCACTTTGCCCCTTCATTATTTCTCCGATTAATATTTTAAAACGTCTATTATATAATTTTATTTATAGTAACAAAAGGTATTCTTTATTGACATTAATCGATACATACATATCTTTACGTTTAAAATTTACAAACTTAAAACTAAACATTTGATTAAAAATAGAATTCCTTAAAGTTGTCGAGTAGAAAGCTGTCATTGCTTAAAGTGCCGCGCAGATTGGCAGCATTACTTCTTTGAATAGCCAAAGTGATTCGTTGGTACAGTAAAGCCGTCAGCCCGACGGTCCGGAAGCCTAGACCAGTCTCTTTCAATCATGTTGGAACTTTACAAGTGAAAAATTAATATCAAGTCGAAGTCAAATAAATTAATTCAAGTAAACCCAAACAAGGTATTTTTGAACGTCAAATCTACTTTAGTTCAATTCAAAGAGAAAACTTGAACACAAAGACGAACAGACAAGAAACTCAAAAAATGTTAACTAGTTCAGTGTATGCGAGTCAACAATGAAATTGATTTTGACAGACAAACGGACAGATAGATATAAAAGGTCTTTAAATCACGAATTTAAAAATGTATCATTAGGTATTTAGATTTACAATTTCACGCTTTCTCGAAAAAAATAAAAATGGCTGTCCTTTTATCTCCTTCATAAGAACATGAAGACCAGGCCAAATACCGTATTGTGAAATATCACTTTGACGGCAAAAGTTAAAAGCTTCTACTGTAGCTATAGACTCAGGATAAAACATGCGCAAAGGAAAATAGAGGTTTTAACATTTTTTAGAATAGAATTTACAAATACAATTACCATGTAACAGCTGAAAAAAAGTTTCGTTTCGAAGTTCTCGTTTATTTGAGCGATAACTATATGTTTTTTTTTTTTGGAAATATGAACTGAATGCTATTGAATTAAGGATTTATAGGTTCGATAATTTTTTATGAAGTTTATCATTTTCTCATAATTAACAAAAACATAAAAATATCATTTTCGTCGTCCAAATGTTAAACATGAACATTAATAAATTACAGATAGTACGTTTCTAATTATCACAATTTTGCTGATGACGATGACACGTCTGTAGAACAGCCATATTCGACCATTTTGTGGGTTTGGGGTTTACACGACCTTATGGGTTTCATGAACACTGGTTTATTTTTTTCTTTTTTGTACATTTTAATACTTTTATTAAAAGTATAGGCTTAATTCTTTAAAATCTTTTTTTTTACTATTTATTTTTGCTTGTTAGGAAATATCTTTATTTTGTGATATAATATGGATTTGTTAAAAATGTCACGTATACTCTGAAATCGTCGTCGAAATATTAAAGGCTTACATTTTGCTTTAGGAATACCACACTATTTCTTCACAAAATCAAATCTTATGTGTCTTGTTACCTGCAGCTCCAGTGGAGGATAGTGGGTGGTATGAAGGTGTCAATCAGTGATATTCCGTACCAAGTGATGTATGGGCCTTATTGTGGTGGAACTCTCATTGCGCCGGAGTGGGTCATCACTGCTGCACATTGTAAGTGAGTATTTTACGGAACGTTCGTAATTTTTAAAAGAAAGACCACCTTCTAGAAGTCTGTTAAATTTGTCAATTTCCAGTTCATTCTACGTTTTCTATAGGGCAGTGTTTTTACAAAATATCGATATCGCGACGATAACATTATTTCGAATTCCCTTGCGAGTCCGGTATATCCAATGACATTATTTATCGTTAATAAGTACTTAGGGTATTCCCCGGCCAGGAGGAGCGTGGGAGCGGTTCCATGTCTAAAATACCACACTGATATTAATTTGCAGACAATGAATATTACATAGTAAGTCCCCAGAGAGGAAGCATGTATGAAATATTTATTCATTTTGTATATGTGGAATGAAAGTCCCATAGATATTTTCTCAAGAGAATACAGCACGGGGTTCTTCTACATGGACATTAAACTGTTTTTATAGGGGCAGCAATAAAAAAGTGACGCCTGTCTATTATAGTCGAGACAAATAAATGAAATTTGATTGGATTACTTTTAAAAATATCAATTTACATTTTAAGCTTTCACGACTTGTACACATATTACAATATAAACTAACGGGTCTATGTCGCGTTTATACTTTAAGGCTAATTACCTATTTTATCCCGACGTTTCGACCGGATTGTACCGATCGTGGTCCGATAAAATAGGTAATTAGCCTTAAAGTATAAACGCGACATAGACCCGTTAGTAAATATTGTAAGAAATTTACATTTTATTCTCAATATTCAGCATAGAAGATAAAGTTCAGCTTGGGTTCATCAAAAGGGCATTAAACGGTTTCTACTGAGTTGGCAACGCGCAAGTGATTCCCTTGGTGTTGCATGCATCCATAGACCCATAAGACTACAGCATGGGATTTTTGAAAAAGAACGTGAAAATATTTTTGCAGCTTTGGCAAAGGCTAAATGATTCCTCTGGACTTACACGCGTCTATAGGCTAAGTAACTGCTTACCATCATGCGGGCCATATGCTTGTTTGCTGCCTTTGTGGTTTAAAATATGATCAAGTCCACTCGTGCACTTCATTAACAGTTACATTTTTATATGTATTTACAAAATCCTATAAGTGGAACTTTTCTATTATATTTTCTATTATATTATATTTTTGTACATTTTTCCTGTAAACTGTCTAAGACTTTATATTACCAGATATTTTTAGATTTCTAAGTAGGCTCGGAGATAAGGCGGGGAAGTAAGTTCGAGTATCCATTTATTATTCTTCCCTGCTTTGATTTGCCATTAAATATTTTGAAATGTTACTACTGCAAGGTCCTTTTTATACATGGGAAAATATCATGCATACTGCTCCATCTCAGGAGAGTGGAAGCGCTTATATCAGAGTACAAATGAACAAATCCTCGTGGTGACATTTGAGGGTACATTAAAGGTCTTTAGGATCGTCAGCAAGCACAATTGCTTGTTACCATTTTTTTATTGCACGATTAACTCCTGAAACCTCAAGTACTCATTGAAATTAAATTTCCCCCCTTGCTTAACGGTGGTGACTATGGACTGGGTCCACGGGCACCCCGTCGTTCTACTCGTAGTCGTTATGAGAATGACAAAAGCCCCCGCTCTGACCGCACAGCGACTACGAAGATGCCAGGGTGTCTGCTGCCTCAACCTGGCGTCTCAGTGAAACTGCAAAATACGTGGATTAGCACGATGTGTCACTAAGACAAATTTAAAGTTTGTAACATTAATAACTTCTGAAAAAATCAACTGCGATAGACGAACAGACAAACAAGACATACAGGTGAATATTCCTACAAAAGTTTCGTTTTTCTTAAGGTGTATAGGTGCGAAAAGGAAAGAAGTATTCCGTCCTCTCCCACGCACACGTGACAGTGCCATCGGTGGCTGTCTAGAGAAGGGAAACAATTATCTACGATCTGTCTCTTTGTCTGTCATGGAGCACTCAACCTATAGAGATGAAATATCGGACCATCGTATTCATCACTGCTCAGTTTATTTACACTAACAAATATCAACTCTCGCTCGTATTAAGCAGTACACAACCAATACTGGACCTGTGTATATTCCGACAGATAATTATATATTTATGTAATGGCTTACTGCTCTATTCGGTGGTATGGCAAAAACAGCAAAAAAAACCAACTATAAAACAGAACGCAGTAACCGCAACAGTGTTTAGACGTAAATTGTTTTCATACAAAATAAATGACATTGCCACTCTATAGGTTGAGTGCTCCATATTCTCTGTAGACCACTGCAAGGAACGGACGTGTAGAGAGCATTATAAATGTGCTTAAAAACCGTACAGTACAGTGCAATGTGTAACATAAAATTTTTTGTTCACAGAGAAAAAGAGACGTTTGTTCTTGCTGGATCCACGCGACGTAGTCTGTGCACAAAATATTACATCTGTGCACATTTCACCCACCCACTCTGGAATGCCCCTAATAAATTACACAAACACGATTACGATTTCCAACTGGTTTTGCTAGAGAGGGCTATTCCCATCACTCTCAACTCCAGGCCAATTGCTATCGGTAATATAGATGACATAAAAGTGGGGGCGATGGTGACCGTTAGCGGTTGGGGACACTTGCATTACAAAGTGAGTGCTATTTATCTTATGTTAAGAACTAGCAATGCTTTTATCCTTTATGCACTTATTTAATTTTATTTGGAATGACATACAACAGGAACTGCACAACCCACAGTGATGGGTACTCATACTACTAATGTGCCGAAGTACCATTTATATGAAGCCATTTTTGTTATTTCTTATATTTTTTATAATGGGAATTATGCATCTATGTTTATTTGAATTTTGACAAATCTTACAAACAGAAGATAAGTTGTAGTATGTACCCTTTACGAGATAAAAAGAGGGAATCATATTTGGAGTACTTAGAACTACAAGCCTAGTGACTAGTTTGACAGCCTAGTCTTTAATTTGAGTAATTGTCTGGAATATTATTATCTATAGGTGACATGCTTGCTCGTTTGCACCTTCTGATATATATAAAAAAAGAATATATTAACTAATACGTGAAGGAGAAACTTTGTACCCCATTTTAAGCATTATTGCGCGTACGGCGAAGTGTAAGATTTGACGTAATTAAATATTACATGGAAGAGGAGTGAAAAAAGCTAAAATTTTAGTGTAGGTAATATTTGTTACAAATACATTAAATTATCTAAAATAAAACATTAATTATGTTCTACTGTCAATGTCAAACACGATAGTTATACTATCGATGTCAACACATGTTCGTTTGTGGTCAAACTTCGACCCTATATAATGATAATGGCCAGAGCCATAATGAGTTGACTTGACTTTTTTGACTTTGACTTTTATCACCTTACGTCAAACGAATTTTCATGTCTCTGTCTGTCTCACTAAACGTAACCACGATAAAACAGCTTTGGTAAAATGGCAACATCGCACTGGCGGTGTAATTCGTGTCAGCTCATGACCGGCTCGCCGTACAAAACATTGCAGTACTGAAATGATTATTTTCAAAATACTCATAAATCATAGAAATTTTGGCTACTAGACTTGACAAAAATAAAAATGTGACGTTATGTTCAGCTGTGCATTATGATACTGTGATCTTTCTCTAGTCAGTAGTCACGCACATCAATACAACTTTAGAACCTCACACCAACAAGAACCGCAAAACCTCCTTCCATTATTTTCGATCCGAGGGTCAAACAGTCGCATAGAGGAGATCGTCGTCAAAGAATTCTAAACTGTTGCCAACAGATAATTACTGCCAAACTGACTGAATGAGTTTCCAAAGTCGAAGTCAAAGTCGAATCAATTTATTCAAGTAAACCCAATTACATGGTATTTTTGAACGTCAAATCTACTTTAGTTCGGTTGAAAGAGAAAATCTGGACACTGAAAAAAATCGACAAGAAACTCAGCCAGGTACCATTTTTTCAACATCATTTTACAAAAGGTTTATTAAAATACAATATTCAGAATGCCTGTCTGGTTTGTCTACCCGGAAAATGAATTTAATTTTTTTAACCGAAATGAAAGAACACGTGAAGCCTATTGAGTCATTGTATTGAGGTAAGGGATGACATGCGGGGTACGGATATGTTCACGACTTGTGGGATTTATGAGTCGTCGACTGTCAGAGGTCATTTAAGCTAATGATAGATATACTCGATATAAATTTAATATATTTTACAGTAATGAAATATAAAAAACCCGTTTTATTGTAGTCCTTTTAGGATAGTCACTCTTAAGGTGCTCAACCAATTTCTTGGCCGACAATACATTGGAAAAAATCCCAACACGCGTGTCAGATTTGAAATAAAGTGACCGTACGTCAAATACATCCTCAAATAGATTCCAGTCCAAAAATACGTTTGACTTTGAACATTGTAAATCAGTCAATCGGAAATCCATTCATCCAATTCAATCAATTTATAATCTTGACCTTGTTCGCGAAAAACATCGGCTCCCGCCATTCTCGGATACAATAAATTAATACTTTGACAGAATCACTTTAAATTTCTCCTGAAGGGCTCTCGGTTACTTGGGAAATTCATAAAAAGGCTACTCGTACAAATTAGAAACAAGATGAAGAAAAGAGATAACTTGACTATAAAATTCTGTTTTAAAGCTAAAAAGTTGGAACAGGACCCGTTGAAGTGAAAAAGTTGATTAACGAGTTGTTTTTATTAAAACAGGGTTATTAGGTTATTATTGTCAGAACGAATTGTCGGTTTATTCCACTAGATGGCGACGCTTGAACAGCACTCAGTTTTGAATACCATCTATACATCTACTTCTACACATACAATTTGAAGTGTCTGTCTGCGATATCAAAATAAAAGCTTTTTCTTACGCCAGTACATTATTATTTATATGTACCCAAAACATAAACACTTTATTTTAATTTTTGTTCAGATAGTTAATAGGCCAGATTCTTTTTTATAAAAGAAGGGGCAAACGAGAAAGCGGGTCACCTGATGGATGATCACCGCCGCTCATGGACACCCGCAACGTCCAGGGAATCACGGGTGCGTTGCCAGTCTTTAGAGAAAGGAGGGAAAGGAAGAAACCAAGTGTAACGCTGGTGAAACTAGTATAACGAGTAGGGCGACTCTACATAATAGTGACAAATTCCAATTTGTTGACACCAATAGGTATATTGTTAACATTTTATACAAATTTCGACTGACAAAAAGTACTTTGGACTTGTCTAAAAAGACAAAACTTATGTTACTCCCTACATCAGTAGCCAAATGTATTAACTCGGTTATAGGGACTATAACTCAGAACTTAGGGTCAAAGGAAGTTTTAATGGTTATACTAATATTAATGCTGATAAAAATTATTTAATTTAAATAATCAGACAACGTAGAAACTTTATAATAATTTAATTAGGTTTATACATTAAAATTTCAATAGTTTCTCTGGCAAAATATTAGATGCTGAATTATTCATATAAAAATAGAATATAGACATTTTGTGCCTCACCAAGACTTGGTTAAAGGCAGATAAAATGTCTTTTAATATAAATAATTTTAGTGTGACCAGTTGTTCAAAAGAGCACCGATAGATGGCGGTGTTAGCATGATTTTGTGTAAAAATTATCTTGAATTAAAGAACCGCAAAGACATAGTATGTATATGTGAAATGTCGTGTGCAGAGACGGATCAGCACATATTTTTATGTATTTACCGACCTCCCTCGTCTGATTTTTGACAATTTTTAATTTCCGTAGAGGAGAGTCTCAAAAGACTTAGCAAATGTAAAAAGTCAATTATAGCGTGTAGTGAGATACGTAGATTTCACTCTTTCATTTCATTTAATTTAATGCATATTTTTAATGAACCGACCAGGGTCACATACCATTCCGCGACGTGTATACAGGGTTAATTTAAAAGTACTAATAACCTCTTAGTACCTTGTACTAAACATTATCCCCAATAACTTTTGTTCAACGACTTTTAAAAATTTATAAGTTTTTTCTTTCATACAAAAATAAAAATACGTTAAATATTTCTGAAAATGGCACCTACTCTACCCGATCGATAAAGCGGCACACGCAAAGCGCGGCCCGGTGCGCTTACACTGAACTATTGGAATACGTACATAGAGTAATTAAGTTTCAGACAGTACAAGAAAACTTAACAAAGATATTTTGCCGAACGTATTAAGTTTGGAGAAAAGTCGTAGAACAAAAGTTCTTAGGTATGATGACAGGAATTTTGCACTAAGAGGTTATTAACATTTTTCAATTAACCCTGTGTATAACATTTTTATGATTAAGTGTGAAACTATGTAAAATACTATTGTTAGTGGTATCCGCTCTGATCATAAAGCTTGGTTAATTAAAATAGAGGACATGAAACATAAATCAGAACACATGATGTAGTAAAATTTACAATCACTGCTTTTTTAGTAGACGATCCAAATATCACGTATGAATTATTTATTAGTCAAAAACTTATTCGAAATATTTAATACGAGCTGTAAAAAAAAGAAGGTAGTTAATGAGAAATCTTACACGGTAGATGAAAGTTTTCATAACTATGTCCGCGCTCACTCGAAAATATTTAAGAGGTTATCAAAACACGCCAAAGCAATCTACCTATATTGCAAATAAAATTAAAAAATCAGATAACGCAGTAAAGGTTACATGGAACATTATTAACAAAGAAGCCGGTGATAAACAAAATAAAAAAAAACGAAGATATTTCAATACAAATTGATAATAAAATGGAGGCTGCTAATGTTTTTGAAAATTATTTTTCAAATATTATACCCGTTAAAATTACTAGTGGTCTAGGATCGTCTTCGCATACAGCAGAGACGTTCTTGAGTAAAAATATTAGAAATGGTTTTCTAGTTTTCGATTTAGACGCACATCACACATAGGTACACATCTTAACTTGAGATAGAAAGGAATTCCAGGCAATTGAAATAAAAACAAAAATGAGAATTTATGGGGACTATCATTCCATGTAATAACTAATGTAATTAATACCTATATTATCGCCAATTTTGGTAGATATATTTATTAAATTTGTCGATCAAGGGGTATTTCCACATTTAAAAAAACAAAATGAAATTATTCCATTATTTAAATCAGGCTGTATGTTAAATCCAACAAATTATCGTCCGGTAACTTTAATTTGCAAGCTTAAATACTATGGAATGCGTGGTAACGCTCTCGATCTCGTGATCTCGTATTTGTCTGGCCGGAAGCAAAAAGTGAGTGTTAATGGGGTTTTGTCTGTTGGTTCAAAATTAAAAATGGGCCCCCAAGGGTCACTTTTCGGACCTTTAGCAAGACAAGAACTAAAACTATGGTTACATATTTCCTGCAAAATTTAGCTATCGCTTTATATTACCTTAAAAGTAAGAAACTCTGGCCCCATTAGTTTTGGAGATAACGAGGGGGTGCAGGCGGTCAAATCGAGTTTAACTACACCGTAGTAAGTCTACAAAGCGAAAGAGAGGGGTAAAAGAAGCCAAGGATGGCCAAGGCTGACTTATGAAGATCAAATAGAGTGTTACTTGACGGAAATGTCAAAAGCACTCCCATACCTAAGCAAAAATGTGCGAGAATAATGATGAGATTTGAGGAAGCGAAAGAACTATGTAAGGACTGCCCCACTTGGCGCTCCGTTTTCTCTGACTACCACGTTAAGGATACAGCGTGAAGACATGTATGTGTGTAAATGTCAAAGGTGCCTCCTCGTCATATTTGACATTGCAATTTACAGTCCAAGAAAAATCAAGTATGCAGAAACCTTATATGTTATCTGTGCCAGTAACAGGTTTTATTTTCAATGTGAGAGTAGTTTCGGTGTAATTGAATCTCGGCAGTAATTGGCAATTTTTAAAACTCAAATATCCTGTGAGTGAACAGCACATTACATTATTTATTCACGTCAAAATTGTTTCAGGAAAGCAAAATGCAAGATTTGTTGCGAAAGGTATCACTTCCTATTATGTCATCAGAGTTATGTGAGATATCGGATCATCCCCATTACAAGAATATTACCGCGAGGATGTTCTGCGCAGGGTTCCCTAATGGCGAAAAGGATTCTTGTCAAGTTAGTTCATAGGATTTAGTATTTCTTGATAATAGTATTTATACAGTACAATATAACTTAGATGTAGCATCGGCAAAACTCGTAAATCTAAATATCGCGCAATATCTGCTGTCAAAACGAGAATTTGTATAATGGCGCTAAGTCTACCGCGAGAAGCCCATTTTACGGTCCTGACGCAATAGACACGCAATCGTCATATATGATACCAATTTTTTAATACGATTAGTCACCGGTCGCGCGGTTATCGCGAGGCTGTCGCTGTCTACAAATTTTTGAATAAGAACCCCGCCGATCACTTCCGATTTACACAACCATTAGAAATCGCTATTACGTTACCGTAAAGATCATTTTCGCCTAAAGCCGTAATGAGCATTGGTGATTTTGAAGTTGCGCTCAATTCGGTAGTGATCAGTTTCCACGAATTTTGCCGCTGTTATATGTAAATTGTATTGTAAAACTTATCTTATGAGTTAACAGCAACGTCATGCCATTTCTAACAAAGTATTCAGAATTTCTTAACATTTAAATTGATCTTATAATCCACTTGACTTGACCATATACCTCACCCTAATCTCTTTAATAGAGAAGAGGATCATCATGTACTGTAAATCATACGATCACTTCAATACATGCTAGCGGCCCATTCCGACTACGCCTGGGTTGAACACATAACAACGTACATAGCCTACGTCCATCTGAAATAATGTACCTTTCAAATGATTAAAT
Source organism: Zeuzera pyrina (assembly GCA_907165235.1). Classification (NCBI taxonomy): domain Eukaryota; kingdom Metazoa; phylum Arthropoda; class Insecta; order Lepidoptera; family Cossidae; genus Zeuzera; species Zeuzera pyrina. Next base: position 868,374 of record OU015642.1, on the reverse strand, counting down.
AAGTATTCAAATAGGTGCAGCAATTCCGGAGATTGCCTTCCACATGTAAACAAACCTAGAAAAATCTCTCTCTCTCTCTCTCTCTCAGCACAGAAATGAGTTAACAAATAATTTTCAGAATATCATACGAAATCGATCTCAGTCTTGACAAATTTTTCTTTTTTACTTCGGGAACCAAAAACAGAATAACCAATTGTAAAGAAAATTGAATAATAGACTTACCATAAGAGTCCGCCCATGTAGCCCAGTGCAACCGAATTCCTTCCTTACCCCCGCGCCCTATGGCGATAACAATAAAGTTGATTTTCGCAGTCGAGGTTTGATCATATTTTAGCGTGGAGAAATCTCAACATTTGTTTTTGCACATAATTGTAATTTATAACTACATTTCCTATTGAAAAACTGGCTTTAGTGATTTGAGGTATTATAATTACCTATCCATTTTAGTAAAAATGTTTAAATTCTGTAGAATTTCAGAGATGCAACTGAATCTTTGTGCAAAACAGAGTTTTTTCTGGATTTTTTAACGAATTTTTTTTCCAATCATGTTTCCACGTTTAAGGATTTCAAGATTTTGAAGTTGTATGTATCCAAATGTCTAAATCTCAGGCTAGTTAGATATCGAGATCTAGGTCACCAAACACACCAAAATCTGCATAGGCAGACTCTTAAATATGTATAATAATATAATAGACTCAGAGATTTCACACAGCGCCATCTAGTCCCAAAGGAAGCATCACAGCGCTTGTGTTATGGGTACTAGACAACTGATATACTACTTACATACTTTTATTTTGTAAATAAATACATATTATACATAAACACTCAGACTCGGGGCGGGAATCGAACCCACAACCGCCGTTTACTTTCGACGCGCTTAACCGTTGCGCCACGGAGGTCGTCTATGTACGCTAGGGTATAAAAATTTAATACAGAGAACTATATTACAACTTATTGAATCTAATGTGTAAAACAACACACAAACATTCAAGTATCAAACAACACTGGAGAAAACTAAAAAGAGAACAGCCGCTTATTCCTTGATTTTTATAAGTTCGCAGCGATACTTGGGTAGCCATAAATGACATCACGAACGCCGTCACGCTCCGCTAGGGGGCACCAGTGTTCGTATTCGTCTGTGTTGCCAATATATTTATTTTCAGGGTGATTCCGGTGGACCAGCTGTTTTGGATGGGAAGCTCGTAGGCTTGGTGTCGTTCGGAGTGGGTTGCGCTGCGAAGGGTCAGCCGGGAGTCTATAGTGCCATACCTGTAGTTAGAGATTGGATCAGACAAATAACTGCTTTACCACTATGATCTTACAATAATATCATATTAAAGGGGTTTGAAGGTTTTTCTTTTTATAATTATGGTGTACGATAAAACCTATATAGATCGATTGTGGAAACTTAAACGAAAAAAAATTCGAAAATAAACATCAAATTACAGAGTTATTTGCAAAAAAAGATGCGAAATCTTTAACAATCTTCTAAATATTACTAATTTAATATTTTTACGCTGTGTAGTATTCAAATAGCAATTCCTAGACAGGTTAAACTTTTACTATAAGGATTATTACTTTATAAACGATATTATCGTGCAAATATTATTTTAACCTTATTATTATGTTGTTAATTATCACACTGAAGAGATAATGATCAATACATGTAAAGAACCCGATAAATATGTATTCATAAAAATATATTCATCCGGACAGGCTACATTACAGCTTTCTTTTAAGACTTTTAAGAACCAAAAATAGCTATTTTAATTTCATTTATTGTGTTTTTTTCTCATGGAAATTGAAATTAATTAAGTTAAAAATAACTGTCACTTGACACTTTAGAATGTAGCAATCTTAGTAAATTTTTGATCTTATGCGGTGGGTCAAATCAGCTGCATTCGTACTGAGCTCGTATACCTTTAGCGTATGCCGTGTTGTTATTAACTTTGGAACACGTTGCCTGTGTTTTTTAAATAAAGAGTTTTTTTTATTTGAAAATTTTGCTTTTTTTTGTGTCATACTTATTTCCTACAATAAACCATCCATGATGTTTCACATCAGCCAGTAGTTCCGCGACGGCTAATTTTTTTTAGTTGTGTAAATGTCCTCAATCAGTATAAACATATCATATAGTTTACATCGTGCGCGCCATTTTCGAAATAAATTAAAGTTTCACCCACCTTAAATTAGGTATTTTACTAGTATAAAATACAGCCTAGATTAATATCTAAAAAGTCCTTTACTCATCAATGAAAGACTTGTGAAAAAAAGTATTTATAGGCTTAAAATGTAAACACGACATATATATTTTAGTTAGCTTTGTAAATTCTCAAAATTGGTTCAGCCGTTTCGGAAATTAACTCGGCCAAAGAAACAGAGACACAAAAATTTAAAAGAAGCGTGTTGAGGTTTTGATTAATAATCATGTAAGTTTAATAAAAAGCCTTTATTTCGAAATCACAGATACACTTCAATTTTATTTATATTTGTAGATGATATAAAAAATTGAGTGCTGTTAAAGCATCGCCATCTAGTGGAATAAATGGAGAATTCGTTCTCACAATACTAACCTAATGCGAACCCAAAAGGATAGTATGATTTTAGCAGTGTGCATACGCATGCATATAGTATGCAAAGTCGGTGGACGTTTAATGAACTTATTACATATTTTAGTCGTTTAAAAATTTGTATCCTATTTATGACATTGTAGATAATTATAGGCCTATCACTATAGTCCCTAATATCTCTAAACTAATGGAATCAATATTGTCAACGGAGATGATGAAGCATTTTGAAACAAATGATCTATTGACTAAATCACAATACGCCTATAGAAGAACAAATCCACCACTCTTGCAGCTCAAGAAGCCTTAGACTGTGTTATAACTGGTTTAGATGATAAATACAAAGTAGCAGGCATATTTTGCGATCTCTCAAAAGCTTTCGACGTTATCGAACACGAACTATTACTGAAAAAATTAAAATATTATAATATTATAGATAATGCGCACAGTTTGATAAAATCATTTTTAACAACTAAGCGCCAAACTGTTGAAGTAACAGTCAACGGAGGTTCTGGAAAGGCAAGATCTAAACCCGGAGCAGTAGTGATAGGTATTCCCCAGCGTTCTGCACTGGGAAATACTCTGTTTTTGAATTTCGTAAACGATCTGCCATCTTCCATTACTGATGGTCTTGTAGTATTATTTGCTGATGATACCACTGTAATAACATGTGCTAAAACTTATGACCAATTAAATATAAAAATAAATAACATTTGTAGACAGTTAAATAACTGGTTTACATCAAATGGATTAATACTTAACATGTCTAAATCTCACGTCATGTTATTTGCCGGTAAAACGGTACCAAATATGCCGGCAATAAATTGCATTATGCCCATAAGTACAAACTACAAATTTTTAGGATTTACAATTGATTCCACACTAAATTGGAAAGCACATATTCAGTCTTTGTGTGATAAACTTAGCAGTGCAGCATATGCACTGCGTAAAATCAAACCGTTAGTATCAAATGCAATATTAAGACAAACGTATTTTGCGCACTTTCATTCCATTATGACCTATGGCACAATAATGTGGGGCAACTCATCTGAGTCTAATCGCATATTCGTTTTGCAGAAACGTGCTGTATACTATATATTATGTATACTGTATACTGTACTGTATACTGTATATATGCGTATACTATCCGGAGTTAAAACTAGAGAAACTAGTAGAGGTTTTTTCAAAAAACATGGAATACTAACACTGTACTCAGTATACATATACCAGATTGTAATGTTTGTACGGCAGAATATATCAAACTTCACCCGTCCGACTGGTGGTGGGCGTGCGCTCAGGAATGTAGGACGTTTAAAATCAGTCCAGTGCCGTAGTCAAATGGCTACGAAAAATCCCCGAGCGATCGGGCCTACATATTATGAGCGTTTGCCTACTGACCTGAAGGATGAAACAAAAGACGAAACGTTTAGTCGCCGACTGAAAGACCTTTTGTTGGATGGTGAATATTACTCAACTAACGAGTATCTTTCTTAGGACATTAAACTATGTAAAATATTATTTATTTATGATTTAAAACATTGACATTTTTATGGACCTCCTGACATTGTAAATTTATAAAATATATAATAATTCTATGCATAATGTTTACCTCATTTGATAGGTATTTGTTGACAAATTATTTACTATTTAATTTTGTTATTTTTATTATTGTATTGACGATCATATTATTCTCTGACATTTTTAATACTGTGTGTAAACTTGACTTTGATAATATGAAATAAATAATTCATTCATTCATTCATATGAAATAATTGTTTACTTCAGTTTTGATCAGGGCTCGGAACCGGTTTCGAAATAGCGGTTAATATCGTTCTTTTACCGGTTATAATTTCCTTCATTTATTAACCGGTTAATGAAGGGAAGGGCTTCGAATAAACCGAAAGGTTTCCGGTTAGAGAAGAAAACGAAACTGAAACTGACACTAAAACCTAAATTAACTGGTTTTACTCAGACGCACGGTGCCTGCCTAAATCGATCAAAGCCGAGTGCAACGCACTTCGCACACCGGCGCGCCACGGTCATGTCATGTGACGCTATGGTCTATTCGTCTCATTCTCAAGAGCTTACTTGTATTTGTCGTAAGTTACCACCACGTGGACGAAGTCGCGGGCAAAAGCTAGTATGTATTCTTAATTTCGATTATAGGAGAAAAGTTTGTAAGTTGATTTCGGTTAATAGTACTGAAATATGTAAAAAACCGGTTTCTCAATTAACCGGTAAAAATACCGGTAGCCGTAACTCAAACCACTATCAATTCCAGTTCGGGTTCAATGACCTAAACCGGTTTGGAAAATTAACCGGTTTCCGAGCCTTGGTTTTCATTAGTTAACAGCAATAATCGATTCGTATTTGTCAATGTTTCAAGCAGCAGCAACCTTCTCGCTAACTATGTTCATAAGTTATCGTCGCGCCAGAATTCTGTCCTACCTAATAAAGTATTTTCACATTTACTTGCTTTGTTTTCCTGCAATTGAATTCGGCTAGGGCTCTTGGGATTCTTGAAATATCGAAAGCGATCTGCGACTACAAAAAGGTAAGAAACCTTGCACTTTTTTACTTCCCGCTCAGAGGCAGCGGGAAGAATGTGTGGGACTCCTTTGAAGTGAGACATACCCACTAAAACCTGACGGTGGTTAGTATCGGCGCGTTGTCGAGAGGATCCGGGATGTTCTACGAAACTCAACCGGCAGGGTTATTACTTAAAAATTTGCAGGCAGCGACAGCCACATGATCACTGCGCGACCGGTGACGATTGCGTATCTATTATTCAATGACCGTAAAATGCACTTTTCGCGTAGTTTTATCGCCACTATACAAATTGCATTACACAAATTCTCGTTTTGAGAGCAGATATTGCGGGATATTTGCTGTCGCATGCTGTCTGCAATTTAGGTAATGAGTGTGCCGAACTCCTCTCGCGCTGTGCCGAAGTATACTTTTTTATTATTATTATTTATTATTACAACTATGATATTACAATAATAAACATATCTGGTCGGTAGTAAACTTTATAAAGTTTTTCCGACTACCGTCATTCATCTGTAATTTTGTAGGTATAGAAATAACAAAAAACTCAATTCATGCACATACACGTGTTTGTGACTGTGAGTGTGAACGTTTCGATGTGTATATTTAGTACGTTATTGTTATATAGCATGTTAAAAATATTAATTATGTAATATTAAATTAATATATATTTTTTTGATTTTATATTATAAGGATTGCGATGTTTTTAAAAAATATTGTTTTAGTTTGAGTTTGATATTTTTTGCGGTAAGACAATCCTTTATTTCTTTAGGCAGGTCATTTATAATTGTTGGTATCTTATATTTTAGGATTTGTTTACCATATAAATTGTTGAATTTGGAAATTGTTAATTTTTGGTTCGAAACTTGTCTAGTAACTCTTTCACTGCTGTAGGATATCTTCAATTGGTCATTAAAATAATTTTCCTTTAATAATGAAAATTTTATCTTGTCATGAATAGGCATTATCCTACAGTAGTGAAATAGATCACTGTAGTTATCTTTATATTTCAATTTAATTTTACGGGGTATTATATATTATGTATAGTCTTTAGTATTCTCAATTCCAATTCATATATCTTGTTTAGGTGTGTTTTGCAAGTAAGGCCGTAACTGCTTAAGCCATATAATATGATTGATTCGCCTAATGATTTGTATAGTTCCAACAGTAACGAATATGGAAGATTACATTTTAGAATACAAAATTTGGATAATATAACTCTAAGTTTGTCACACACCGTATTTATGTGTTTAGTCCATTTAAAACGGTCATCTATTACTAAGCCTAGGTACGTTTGTTCGTCTACGAGGTCTATATTTGGGCACACACATGACGTTACTGCGTCGTCTCTTAATTTAGTAATTCCCACCCCAATTTTAACCTGTTCATCGCATCATGAAATGCAAGAAGTGTCTACTTCTGGGCGAAATAGAAGATATAATTTGCGGCCTCTGGCCAGCCACCGTCGGGATGCACCTGAAGGTGGCGTAGAAAATTATGCCAGAAATGATCATACATCTAATAAAATATTACAAGCTGAAATATTATGGAATACGTGATAAAGCTCTCGATCTCGTGATTTCATATCTGGCTGACCGAGAACAAAAAGTGAGTGTAAATGGGGTTACATTTGACGGTTCTAAATTAAAGATGGGCGTTCCCCAAGGATCAATTTTGGGACCGTTCCTATTTTTGGTTTACATTAATGATCTTCTATTTATGCTTAAAGACCTTTGTGAAATAATATTATTTGCTGATGACACATCATTATTATTTAAAGTTAACAGAAAAGACATAGATATTAGCGGACAGAATAGGACCTTGGCGGATGTCTCGAGATGGTTTGCTGTCAATAATTTACTACTGAATGCACAAGAAACCAATTGTGTTAAGTTTTCCCTATCCAATGTACCCAAAATCCATAATGGACTGGAACTGGATGGGAAACAATTAGTATTAATGAAATCAGCTACTTTTCTTGGTTTAACAGTAGACAATAAGTTACAGTGGGCGGACCATATCGGGACTTTATCTAATAAGCTCAGTTCGGCAATATATGCTATTAGGCGCATTAGATAGTTGACAGATGTAGCTACGGCTAGGCTGGTGTATTTCGCATATTTCCATAGCCTTATGTCTTATGGTCTGCTACTGTGGGGATCAGCGGCGCGTATGAAATCTATCTTTATTTTACAAAAGAGGGCAATACGTACTATCTACAGTATGAACGCACGAGAGTCGCTGAGAGATCATTTTAAAGAAATTGATGTACTCACCTTACCCTCGTTATACATCTATGAAAACATAATGTGCACTAGAAAAAATTTAGATCTATTTCAAAAGAAAGGCGTTGTTAATGGTGTGGAAACTCGTAGTCGTAATCAGCTAGTTATTCCTAAATTTAAATTACAAAAGTCAAGTGGTTCATTTTTGGGTAACTGTGTTCGTTTTTATAATAAAATTCCTTAAGAAATTACTCAATTAACTGAAAAGAGATTTAAACTTGTCATTAAACGCACACTGATTGGAAAAGCATATTACAAAATTAGCGATTTCATTGAAGACACAACAATAGACTGGAAGTGATCCTCTCTGCATATGCATTTACTGGCTTTATAGATATTGTATTTTTAAATAACTATTGTAGAATAATGTTGAAAAAATGATACCTGACTGAGTTTCTTGTCGGTTCTTCTCAGTATTCAAAGTAGATTTGACGTTCAAAAATACCTTGCATTTGGGTTTACTTGAATAAATTGATTTGAATTGACTTGAATTAGGCATTTGTCATCTGCGAATAAAAACACATTGCAGTCACTAACTAGGTGAACAGCATTGTTAACATAAGTGAGATAATGCAAAGGCCCGAGCACCGAACCTTGAGCTGTACCAACACGCACCAACACTCTGTCACTTAGAACGTCTCTTATCCTTACACAATAAGATCGATTCGCAAGATAATCCTGGCACCATTTTAGTAAAAGCCCACGAATACCACTCTCATCAAGCAATACCACACTCATCAAGCACTTCTTTCCTGTATCCTCACAGTGCCACAACATCTTGGATCACACGCACTGTAGTCATCCTCGGGGTCACGTGGAAGGACGATCAAAACCCCCACTCCGATCTGCCACAACTCCGAAATCCACTGAAGTTGTCTCTTAGCTATATTCTGGGGCCCGGGTCACAAGACTGAAGAAATCTTGCGTTAAAGTTAAAGCGTTAAAACTCGACAGTCACGTTTGTGGCCGTATTTTTTATTATAACGTATCATAAAGAAATTCACGAAAAGCCGTGCTTGGCATAATGACAATGAAAAATGAATATGTAATAACGTAATAACTCATGACTCATAATAACTTGACGAATGGGAATTAAATCGAGCGCACCGTAAGCGCGTCGTAAACCCCCGCGACACCAGTAGGGTCTCACATTTAGAAGCTCGATCACGTATGTCTGCACGCACACACGTGAGCCTTAAGCCACATTATAAACTGCCACGCAGAACACTAGGCACACTAATCGGCCTTCAGCTGTTTCGCTGGCCGGCCCCGCTAGAGGCTTAGCCCTCACCCGAATGGGAAGCCTGATAAAAAGCACGCAGTTGCAGAAAACTCCCCTGGCGACCGGCCTTGAGCCCGAGATCCGCCCTCCATACGAGATATCCCTCGGCTGGAGGAACTCTTAGGCGGTCGACCATCTGGCTTTTAGCGCTCGCCTCAACGCGACCGGTGACGCTGTAAAAGCTACTAGAGAAAAGAGGGGTTTTCTTTAGTCGGTTCGAGTCCGCCACTACTCAGTCGGCGTAGAGTCCGGCTAAGCGTCCGTGAGGATTTTTTCCCCTCTCAGCAACAAGAACTTTTTTCTTGTTTCGTGAAATTTCGTTTCATCTTTGAGAATCCTCGGCGGCGTTATGCCTTCTCTTTTACTCTTATTATCTTCATATATTTGCTTTTTCCTTTAACAACACGGCTTCTCCGATAAGAGAATTGTTCCTTGACAAAGTCGGAAATTAACTTTACCTGACATTACCTGGAGTGCTATTCACAACTTCATTTCATCGGATGAAACATCGGATGAACGCATCGTTGATAACATCGATGAAAAATTACATCGGTTGTTCGCAAGGATTTTCCTACGATGTAACAGCCAAGGAGTTGGTAGCAAAAACTTTTTACAACCTACACGTGGTAAAAATGAAATTTAATAGTATAATATAAAAACAAATTTGTTTTTAAAATTGTTCTGATCATTCCGATGATGTTTAAATACAAAGCTTATTTAAAATGTAAAAATACACGTATAAATATTTTAATGAATGTAATGTTACAATTATATGAATCAAACTAAATACCAAATCCCGGTTCATTCATTTTATTACATACGGAGACGTCATTCGTCAACTTGTCAGTTGTCAATAACTTTTCAAAATGGCGTCGTTATGCCCAATTAATATCGTTAGGTACTCTCTTCACTTACCTTTATATTATTTAAGCAACGGTGTTGTACAGTGATCTCATATTCGTGAAATAAATGGTGCTAAAGATTTCTCAAGGAATTAATGTTACTAAAACTGCAGTTCATGGACATTTATGGTGATTTTGGTGATCGAAGACGCCTACGAATCCTACAAAAGCCTACAAACTATCCATTTGTTTCTGTTAAAAAAAATATAAATAAATGTGAGACTTAAGAGTTAATGCCATTTATAAGTAAGTATTGTAGAAGTTAGGACAAAAATGTGTTTCATATTTTGCTGTAATAGCCAACTAAATATTAAACAAAAAGTGCGGGAAACTGCATTCTCTGTAATTTGTCATGTTTTTGTAAAACTACAGCTTAAAGGTGTTTATTTTAATATTTCAGTGGGAATGGATAAAAAGAGAGGCAGTGTCAAGTTCTCATACAAAGAAATAACCAATATCCACTTATCATTTTATGTATTATAAGGCAAGATCATGATGTAAAAAAATAGAGATGATTACAAAGAGAAATGTTGATGCAGTGAATTGTTAAAATGTATTTTGAAGTGTAAACCTTGAACAAAAGAAAAAGAAATGATAATGTACCTGCCTACCATGTGCCTGTGAATTACAAACTACCTATGAATTACAAAAAAGTTATAATAACTGGTATAGGTTATATTTATTTATACTTTTATGTATATAAATAGGTTTCTAAAACTTTGTGCTATTTTTGAAATACTATAGAAGTCATGTTACAAACAATTATTATCAATCTTATTTAATATAAATGTAATAAGTAGCTATTAAACTTTGCATTATGAAATAAATACACTAATGATATCTACTGATCTACTTATTTTGTACCTGCATACTTTTATTATAATTGAGGTTCATAAGGTAAAATTTATAAACGAGGTACATTTTTTTTATTCTTTTAGTTCTCCAAATTATATCTCCATAAAATTATACACAATGTTTTCATACATCTTACCTGGGTACTTCTATACTTTCTGTAGGTAAATAAGTATTAATAATTCTAAAAATATTAGTAGTTCAATCATTCTCATCGTTAGTGCCATAGAATAATTTATTGGCCGATTTTATTGGCATGAAAAATGATTTCGAAACTGTCAAACTGGATATACGCACCACGAAACAATGCTTTGAGGAGCTGAATAACAAGTGGAACGACATGGAAAATAGATTCACAGGTTTAGAAGATAGAATAGTCCTTGTTGAGGAGAGGATGTCTTGTGTGTCTATTATTCAGAAGGATTTAATGGAGGCAAAGGTTTCGATATCTGAATTGCAATATGAGAATAATCTTCAGGATCAATTTTCACGGCAAAATAATGTTGAGATTTCAGGGATCCCAGTGACAAAGAGTGAAAACCTTAACTCAATATTTACTGATCTGTGTCAGCTGGTAGGTTTTAAATTAACAGTTAATGACATAGACACAATTCATCGTGTACGTACTTACCGCTTGGATGCCACAAAACCAAAACAACCAGCGCGCCATCCACCTATAATAGTAAGACTCACGCAGCGTCGAAGAAAGGATCAGCTGATCGCAGCTGTGCGCGCGCGCCGAGGCCTTACCACAGCCGACATTAAGTTACCGGGGCCGGCCGCAGCAGTCTACATTAGCGAACACCTCACACCCACAAATAAATTACTTCTCAAACAAGCTCGTGAACTGAAGAAAGAGAAGAACTATTCATTCCTATGGGTTAAGGACTGTAAAATATTGATGCGTAAAAGTGAGAACTCCAGCATTATACGTATCAGCAAAGAATCTGATTTACTTAAGATAAAGTGACTATCCATAGTATTTTACACTGTCATGGTGTATTTTACACTGTCTGATATTGCAATGCCTGATGTTATCAAAATGATATTTTCCCCACTTTGTATTTTTCGTTATTTTTTTGTTTATTTATTTATCTATTTATTTATTTATTACTATATGAATGCAACGATTACAAAACACCATATAATATCTATTTTATATTTAAATAATATAGCCAATGTTAAGTTATTCTACTTGTACTTCAAACACGTTTTGAATAAGGTATTTGCAATTTGTTTACCTTTAAACACGCTGCTTAAACGTTTGTATTATTATTATTATATACCATGACGCAGATAAATTCCTTAAATATCTATTACCAGAACGTTAGAGGGCTCCGTACAAAATCACATTCCTTTTTAAATAATCTGCTCCAGTCTGGCTACGATATAGTTTGTTTAGTCGAAACCTGGTTAACACCGGACTTTAACGATGCCGAGTACTTTCATATCGGTTACGAGGTGTATCGGAGGGATCGTGAGGTGGGTGCGGCCTCACGCGGGGGCGGCGTGCTAGTAGCGGTGAGACGCGGGTTGTGCGCGCGCCGCCGTGACGAGTGGTGCTCCACGCGCGTCGCTGAAGAACTGTGGCTGACCGTCGAGTTGCGCCCGACCGCTTCCCAGTCAACAGCCCCCTCTCGACCCCGCCCGCGCTCCTCGCGTGAACCTGTTCCTACCGCTACCATCGTTCACCTTGCTTGTTGCTATTTTCCACATAACAGTAATCATTACAACTCGCTTCAGTGTTTTTATGACAACGCTGCCGAATTAATACATAACTTTTCATCCGATCATTTTTTGATATTAGGCGATTTCAATATCTCACATGCTGTATGGTCTTTAGACGATAACCTTAAGCTTCAATTGAACTCTAATAGTGACAACAAAGCGGCATGTCTCTCGGATTTCATTAATTTAACCGATTTATCACAATTTAATGGTTGTACGAATGTTAACGATCGCATACTCGACTTAGTGTTAAGCGATTGCAATTGTCACGTAAGCCATTGTATCACACCTCTAACACCAGAGGATTTGCACCACAAATCGTTGGAGATTGAGCTAATATTACCTAATTTTGTGCATTATAGAGATAAACAGCACTATAAGCTCATTTATCACGCGGCTAACTTTGAATCAATAAGTGAAGCATTGCTTAGCGTAAATTGGGCGACTGAATTAGCAAATTTAAAAACGGAGGAGTCTGTATCCTTTTTCTATGGTAAGGTGCATAAACTAATAGACGAATATATTCCAAAAAAGTTAGTTACGTCGCATTCAAACTTTCCACCGTGGTATTCTAGGGCCCTTATCAAACTGGTTCGTCGGAAATTAAGAGTGCATGCTAAATGGAAAAGATACGGAAACGATCGCGATTATATTACATTCTCTGCTCTGCGCTCCAGAGAGAAGCAATTGGCTCAGGAATGCTATAAGAAATATATTGAATTTTCTGAAGATAAAATTACTAGTTCTCCTCAATATTTCTGGTCATTTATAAAATCAAAATTCAACGTCAGTAGTATTCCATCTTATATGCATTATAATGACGAATCTTCAACGGACACAGAAACAATAACTAATATGTTCAATACTTATTTTAATTCCGTTTTTGTGAAAAATAACAACACAGATATTTGTAATGAAAAGTCCGTCTCAGAACCATCTTCTTCAGCTGATATTTGTACCATTTGTATCTCGCAAAAAACAGTTTCGAAATTATTAGAGCAAACTGATGTAAATAAAGGCGCAGGGTATGATAATGTTCACCCAATCGTCATACGAAGATTAAGCAAAGAACTCTCCATTCCACTTACTATTATTTTTAAGAAATCCCTGTCAGAGGGCTGCTTCCCTAATATATGGAAAAAAGCGCTGATCACACCTATACCAAAAGGTGGTGATAAACATAATGTCAAACAGTATAGGCCTATCTCAAAACTTTCTATATTAGCAAAAATTTTTGAGAAAATAGTAGCAACTGCACTAACATCTCATATGCGTCACTATGTGGCGGTGGAACAGCACGGATTTTTCCGTGGTCGTAGTGTTAACACCAACCTAGTTTCTTATACAGATTTTATTCTAAATGCTCTAGATGCCGGCTGTCAGGTGGATGCCGTGTATACCGATTTCTCGAAGGCATTTGACAAAATAAATCATAATATTCTTTTAAAGAAGCTGTCGAGAGTCGGTATGCATGGCGATCTCTTGAGGTGGCTGGAATCTTACGTTAATAATCGTAGTCAGGCTGTTGCACTTAGAGGTTATCGATCCAGATTCCTAAGCATTCCCTCAGGAATCCCTCAAGGATCCCTTCTGGGACCTTTTTTTTTATTTACGTTATATATTAACGATATTGGGAAATGCTTTGACGGTTCCTGTCATCTCTTGTATGCAGACGATACAAAAATATTTAAAGTTATACAAAGTATTGATGACTGTAATGTACTGCAAAAGGATTTGCATACCTTTGAAATGTATTGCGCAAACAATCAATTATATGTTAATACGGAGAAATGTTATACTATAACGTTTACACGTAAATATCAACCAATCATATTTAACTATACTCTGGACAATCAACAAATTAACCGAGTAACTTCTATCAGAGACTTAGGCATTACTTTGGACTCCAAATTGCACTTTAACGTACATGTGGATAATATAGTAGCAAAAGCATACAAGCAACTGGGACTCGTGCTGCGATTAAGTAAACCTTTTAAAAGGGATAATACCCTGAAAACACTATTTAACTCGTACGTCCGAAGTATCCTAGAGTTTGGGAGTGTAGTTTGGAGTCCTCAGTATGCAATACACAAAGATAGAATAGAGAAAATTCAGAAAAAGTTTTTGAAGTCATTGGAATATCGCAAAGGATCATATTACACAGATTACAAAGAGAGTGCATCCAGGCATAATGTGCAAACTTTAGAGTCCAGGCGAACGTATCTGGATAGTATTTTCTTGTACAAAATAATTAATAATCATATAGATTCTGATTTTCTTCTGGAAAAAGTCGATTTTCATATTCCTCGCCCCTCTTCACGTTCAAAGTTTACTTTTTATATTTCTCTTTCTCATACCAATTACGCAAAGAATACCTTTTTCAGACGCTCGTGCCAACATTACAATAAGAATTTGCATGAAGTGGATATTTTTTGTAAATCATTAAATAATTATAAAAAAGAAGTTGGTAAAATTTTATTCAAATGATATGTGTAAGTATTAATTTATTTGAAAGTTTTATTTATAAATTATGTATTTGTTATATAAATATATGTAAAAATATATATTATATTATATATGTATATAGTAAATTATATATTCAATTTAATTATAGTTTAATTATGTCTAATTAAGTTTAATTATATTTATTAAAAATATGTATTTGTTAATGTATAAATTCTTTAGATATTTTTCGGCATCTGTGTTTTTCTTGAAACCATTTAATGTATGTAAGTTTATGGTACTTTAGGTCTGTTTGTATTCTGTTAAACTTTTAAGTACGAAATTGTATATTGACTGTTTGTTACCTAAATGAATAAAAAAAAAAAAAAAAGAATAAATTATTTATAAATTATATCAGGAATTAAATTAAAAGACAGTAGGTATGTACGTGCTCTTGCTTTTAATAAATCTTTAATTATTATTTAACAATCAATACAAAATTTTCTGTGACTAGAAAAGTTGTGGAAACTTGTACAAAGCTGTGTTGAATGCTATGATTTCTCAGTTCTTACTTCTCAACAACAATGATAAAATTGTAATCAGTAGCTGTATCCATGTGTATCTGTAAGAAAAAAAGTTGCATAAAATTCATTACCTAAATAAAATTAATGTGCAGCTATTGAAAAAGTTACTGTTTCTAATAATCAATTCAACTGAATTTTAATTCATTGCTGGTCAATATTTAAAAGAAAAAAGACCATTAATTTGTTATCCTTCTGAGTCATACCACTAATACAATTCAGAAAATGTACATACATGTCAACATTTTATTAGAAATATACATACATATTATATTACATACAGCTACAGCTCTATTAATATCATTAATGTTAATACTAACTTCCTTAAAAAGGTTCCTGTCTGTACATCATAAATAAACAATACTGTTGTGATTTCATTTACCTATACATAAATACTTACAAAGGTGTGTAGTTCTAAAACTTCATGGTTATGAGTTCTTATTTAGTTTTAGAATATGTACATATTACAATAAAAGTGTCCATACTCACATTTCGTAGACATTGTATTTACTGGATATATCCATATTTTAAGTCTGTATGCTGTATGTCTGCTGGTGCATGACATAAGTGATGACGTACAGCATACAGTATCCATTGTAAGCCTATGATTCGAAATATGTTGTTTACAATTCCTGAGGTTTTTGAAATATATTATCTACCTATCACACACGACATCGAAACGTTTCAAATACTTTCTTATGAGGGATTTAGATTTATTACATCAAAGAAGAAATGGGTATTAACAAAAATCAGGCAAAAATCATCAATTAGTGATTACCACGTGATTACTTACTCAGTGTCATAAATTGTTTTTTCTATTTGAGAGGGAAGGCAAAGGGATCTACGCCCACAAAGCCGATGTCTTTAGTAAGAAATAAAATGACAATACATACAAAATACCTTTCTGCAATAAACTAGCAACCAATTTCATAAAATAATAATACTGTATTACTAGGTGTCTCTCTTTATAGCAAGGATTAATCTTTTAATAAGAATGAGATAATAAATATAACAGAATAAATGAGACAAGTTATGAGACCAAATAAGGTCTCATAATCTATGGTAAATAGTAATGGGTAGTTATTTATGTATTTCTCGTTCATACGTACTTATACGATAGTTTCACGTTGTATTGCAGACGGAGTTGCCAAGCAAAGCGGTCATTGAATACTTTTTCCACCTTATCAAATCTCATTACCCGTCTATGCATTATTCTTCTCACACACTCGCCTAAGTTATGCAAGTGCTCTTAATATTGCTGTTATTTGTGATAGGTACTAATAACGGGTATTTACTATTTGAAAGAACGAATGTTATATGTAGTATTTGTTAGAGCGTTTTTTCATTGGCTGATACGATAACGATATATCGTCGCAGATGCAGACTCCTCGATATCGGGGCACAGAAATCTATGGAGCGACGCTTTTTCACTAAACGACGCGACCCCGATTTATCGTCGCCGGCGATCGGCGACGACATGTCAGTACTAGGGATGGCGATCTGAGATCGATTAATCGAAGAATCGATTATTTCGACCATATACATCGATTTTTAATCGATATTTTGTAGTGAATCGATACTTTACCCTTTAAAATCGAGATTCGATAATTTTTGTTATGATAAGAAATATAAAACTGTTTAGAATGAGTTGAATGTACGAACTGTAAATTTTATAATTTTTTAACTTGAATATTATAATTTTTTTTTTATCTTAAGTAGAGGTTCTTAAACATGTAACATTTAAATACAGTTGTAATTGTTTAATTCATTAAAACTGATTAGATTGATTATTTTAGCGTCTTCCAAGTTTTCTATAATTACATTCATATCTCAAATGTCAAAAGCACTCGCATACCTAGGCGAAAATGTGTGAGGAGAATGATGAGATTTGAGGAAGCGAAAGAGGTGTGTAAGGACCGCGACTCCTGGCGCTCCGTCCTCTCTGACTACCCCGTTGGGGATACAGCGTGAAGTTATGTTATGTTACATTCATATCTGTCATCAATACAAACTTATATAGTAAGTCGATGAAAAATCGATTTTCGAGAGATCGATTTTTTAGACTTCGAGTTTTCTATGAATCGATTTTTCATACTTCGAGTCGAATCGATTCGAAGATCGATCTTTTTTCGAGAGAATCGCCTTCCCTAGTCAGTACTACGTCCGCTCTCCATAGAATCGTCCCGATAAAATCAAGAATGTATGACATAATTACACAATGGTGCAAGTGTGGGTTCAACATCACCATCCTCCCACCTCCCCGCTAATCTGTCGTTCGCTCTACTCCATTTTACTGAACAGTTTAGTTTGATTAAATATTCAAAATGACTTTTAAATAAGTTCCTTCAACGTTAGATACGTTAGACGTAAGTAAAGCAGATATACTAAATAACTAAATATAATTTGTCGTCTGCCATATGAATAAGTATACGAGTAGTTTTATAGTTAACGCACTGATCTCGAAGGTGTAATGTTTGTCATTGAGACATGAAAGTTCTGTTTTTGTTTTGTCGCCATCGATATTGGTACCGTGTCATTGAATCAAAAAGTTTCAAGATAATAAAATATCTACGTGTGACGGCTACCTTATTATCGTTATCGTGTCGGCCAATGAAAAAACGCCCTTACGTTAAATTGTATGATTTACCGCTAGAAATAAGGACTTATTTAAAACCGGCGGCAAGTGAAATTTTAATAATTTATCACATACCTACAATTTATTGTATAATAGTTTGTAATGTGTAATTAGATTACACTGATTTTAAAATCAAATTATAGAGATTAGGTTTATATGCCTACTTTCTCATTGTTTCGAAACTATTTAAAATTAAAATATCGATTTTCAATTTAATGCATACTTAGGTATATTCATGATGTAAGTTGGCAGGCTAATAGCTTATCCCTTCATGCTATAAGTACCTACTTATCCTCCATGCGATAGAAATATTTTATGTACTTACTATACTTATGTAGTTTAAATGTATTGCTCATGTGTTGCTATGATTTTTTATGCTTTAGTCTTTTTAGTCTTAATTTATAATGCAATGATGGTGTTAAAGAGACCAATCACAAACAGAAAACAATAAATTTATAATAAATACCTACTGTGACATTAAGGCCATATACTTCATTGTAATGGTATTGCATAATATTACCCAGTAATTAGATTTAGGAGTACCTACCTATTATTACATTGAATGTTTTACTAATTTTTCGGTATTGTGACTTGTGAGGTTGTGAATATATTAATATTGAATAAAATTACTGCTTAGGTATTATCTACTAGAAAGTTAGTTATGTGAAAAGGGATGAAAATGAAAGTTAAAAGTGAACTTTAAACTTCAATTAACATTGAAAACAATAAAGGATACACTTTTAAAGTATACTAATTCCTACATAAAATGGCCTCGATCTGGAAGTTTCCAATTATTATCTGTGAACTATATAATATACCTATTTCAGTAATCTAATTATCCTGATTCATATTATATTTATCAATTATCACACTACAGCTAATTCATGTAATTAAAACTCCTATTGTATTTCATGTTTTATTTTTATTAAGTACTCATGTTTACTTTGCTCAATAATATCTCTAAAATATTTTTAACTTATTCAATACATTATATACATTTTGGAAGATTTCTTGCAAACCTTAGACATGATGTTTTTTAGGTAGGTTAGTTAGCCGAGTTACCTGTAATACAATAATATTAAAAGTATTAACTAGATTACATAGAGATATAATGTTTATAACTCAAAACAAGATTAGTGAAGTTGTTGGAGGATTATGCATGTAAATTTGAGTCAGTTTTAAGTTTTGGTTATTTAAGTCAGTATCAGTTTGCTCATATAGCAATGTGAAAACAGCAGTCAATTTCAGTAGGTACCTATAGGTTGTATATCAACTTAAATCTTACATCTTTGATTTCACATTACTAACTAAATACTAATAGACTAGTGTTGCTTTATTATTAATATAGTGTCACCGGGTAACTAAAATATCACTACACTAACACAAATATAATCCAGACAAGATTTGTATTTTGTACTCAAGAGCAAAATAAATACCTATATAAATTGTTAACTACATGGCAAAACCTTGTTTTTGTTCATAACTTTAGTTTACATATGACTATTGAGATATTTTATTGTGGCCTGGGTGTGCTTCAATCCAAAACTAGTACGAAAAAATATTATCACAATTTTTCACCGCTAGATTTAAATTTTACTTAAAATAACTTTATATCATATACGTAATCGCACCTACAGTTACATGTACTTACTAATTTTATGAAATTAATCATTTATAATTTATAATATATAAATTATAATTTAGTAATAAAATTCAATCCAAGAAAACAATTGCAATATTCATGGTAACCTCACCTTCGTCTGCAAACACTAACAGCAAAATGAACATTTTGCGTATAGAAAAGATATTGAAAATCGCTAAATTTATTCGCTCCTTTTCTACTATAAATAAGTCTACCATCTTGATGTGAATTTCCATACTAAGCGTCTTCCTTCACAAAATTAGTTTTTTTGTTCAATAAAATTGCACGTAACTTTATGACACACGTATCACACGTTGAAAATAGAGTATATTTTAATTATTTTAAGAAAAACTTCCAAAACTTTAACTGTTCACCGAGAAAATAGCTTAACATCGTAGAACTCGTCTAATAGAAAGTAGCTTTTCGCTCGTGGATGTTGTCATACAATTTGACAGATCACAAGCGCGAGGATGTACGCAACGTTGCACGCGACGAAGTGTCAAAATTACATTTTGACAGTTAAAGTCGAGGTTGAGAACGAGAGGTTATCGGACTTCTCTTTCTCACAATTTTACATCGGTGAAGTTGTGAATGCCAATTTCATAAATTAGTATGGAAAATTCGTACATCGGTTGTGATCATCGGATGCAAACAACCTTTGCGCATTCACAATTTAAAGCTCACGGATGTTTCATCCGATGCAAGGATGTTTACGTGTTGTGAATAGCACTCCTGAAGTTAGTTTGACATGTTAAAGTGTATTTAAAGCCTAACCGCTTCTGTACCGTGGACTGATCGTGAGATGGACAAATCATGAAATATGTATACATATAGTCGGGCGAATCTACTACTTACCTTAATTTAAAGTAAAAGTCTTTGGATATTTAGGGTAGCTTGCACTAACTTTAAACTCGATTTAAGGATTTGACATCTCGCTCGCACCAATTATTTAATAGTTGGCGTAAGCGAGACGTCAAATCGTGATCGGCTTCGTCACCATCGCCGGCGCACCCCGCGCCCCCCACCCTGTCATGCCGCGCGTTGCGAGCTCAGGCGCGCAGTGCGAGACGGGGCGCGGCCGCGAACTCATCCCACCCACCCTGATGATGGACCTCCAATAGGTCCGAAATTAGTCGGTACCTATACCGATTACACGTGAGTAAAGCCGTATTCAATAATTAGTGACCTATAATCTTACTTACAAAAGAGTAAATTATGAATTTATGCTATTAATTTTATATACTTATACATATCTCCACACTCTATCATTAACGGGGTAGACAGTTATTATTATGAATGAACAGTAGGTATCATTATTATTAATTAATCAGTTGTTATTATTAATTTAATGTAGGTATTTCTTATAGACCTTTTTTACAAGTTGAGTAAGTTACGTGAAGTGTGCTGACTAATTTTATAATAAATTAGGTTATTTCATTCTTTTTATAACATTAATCGAAAATGAAAACGTGTTTTTTTAATATTCATAAACTATGCTCTATTTAATATCAAACCTAGCATCAGCTCGAAAAAACGAGCACCAATAAGAACTAACAAGAAACTTAACTGCCATTGTTCTATTCGTATTTGTAGTTCCAGAAAACTTGTTTATTTCTGTGTCGAACGCCCCGTATTTTATGCCCTCGCGGTGTCAAATCACGACCGAAATATTCCGGACATAAATATAAATAAATGCGAACAAGACATCACGTCTCGCCGCCGATGTAAATAAATCATCGAGGAGTCCCCACGCATACGAACTCGTTCGTTTACGAACCGCGCTGGAAAACGTTTGGAAAACACTCGCGCTCACGCCGGCGGAATGCAGATCACGGCGCGGTGACATACGGACGCGAGACCCGTATTAAATAACTAGCTTTAAGGTTATATAATACAACGAGAAAACGGGATCCATAAAAGATGGATTGATGCAAAGATGCATGCACTCATGCATGCGTCTTTTATAGTCGATTCTTTAATAAACTGTCTAACGTAAAAGCTGGAACTTTAACGCAATCATAGACTTAATACGATGATAAGTTTCGTTCAGCAACGAGCGTCAAACCAACTAAGCTAACTCACAGATCTGAGCATAGACATAGTGAACATAAACTAGATAATAAATGTGTCGTATGTCACATACCACACATTTATTATCAGTTAAGCTGATTGGCCGCCATTTTGTTAGAAAAGAACCCATATATATACATTTTATTTGAATGAATTATCCTCTACCACTACTTCGTAGTGCCAGTAGTGCGGGACAGACTATCTGTAGTTTAAAGTCTATGTTAATGTACACGTTATCTTTTTAAAACATTTCTAGAAAAATGAAAAAAGTAGACATACTACATACATACATGCATAGATATGTTCACGTTGTATCCCTAACGGGGTAGTCAGGGACAACGGAGCGCCAAGCTTCACGGTCCTTACATACTTCTTTCGCTTTCTCAAGTCTCATCATTCTCCTCACACATTTTTGCCTAGGTATGCGAGTGTTTTTGACGTTTCCGTCGACTAACACTATTTGATCTTCATAAGTCAGCCTTGGCCATCCTGGGCTTCTTTTACCACTCGCGTTCTCTCTGTAGACATACTATACACTCGACTTGACCGCCCGCGCCACCTCGTCGTCTCCAAAACTAATGGGGCCAGAGTTTTTTACTTTTAAGGTAATATAAATCCACAGCTAAATTTTACAGGAAATATGTAGTCATAGTTTTAGTTCTTGTATATATAACATATCTTCACGCTGTATCCTTAATGGGGTAGTTCACGATTCACCTGTCTTCTCGCACACTTTTCCTTGGATATGCGAGTGCTTTTGACATTTCTGTCAGCTAAAACTTTGGCTATTTTATTTTCATAAGTCAGTCCTGGTCTTCCTTGGCTTATGAAGAAATCTTACTCAGTGAAAGTGAATGATAGTAGAAGCCAAACAACACCGAAAATGATTTATGAAGTCCAAATAGCCATAGTGTTGCCTAACGGATCTGTCAAAAATGCTTGCATACCCAGGCGAAAGTGTGTGAGAAGAATTATGAGATTTAAGGACGTGAAAGAGCGCGATGCTAATTATGTAAGAACAGAGATTTTTTTTTATTCAATATGCTTGATACTTCATTCTTTTTGACTACCCCATTAGAGGTACAGTGTGAGGATATGTATTTACGTATATATTTATTTATTAAATTACTTTTGTAAATAAAGTTTTACATTTATTTTTATTATTTTTAATTTCTTCGACGCTTGTCGAAATCTGAAAAAAATGCCTGGAGTTTCGACCCATAAATCCCAGAATACGTGGCAATCAAATGTGAAAAAGTCCTGGGACTTCAAGGTACGAGGGCTCAACGCTAGTGTGTGACCGCACGTTATATAAATGCGTGTGTTTCGCACATCTCCCACTTGCACCGAAAGTACGGGAAAGTCTGAATATGTGAATGAGGAATGTAATACGAAAAATCAACTCGTGATCGTTGTTTGGACGATAGCTGAATAAATGGCTGGGCAATGCGTAGCCTTAGTAGGTCTTTCCACTTCAAGGGCACAGGTTTGATTCTCAGCCAATTCAATTTACAATATTGTGCGTGTATTGTTTGTTATTGTCAATATTCATGTCAAACCAGAGAAGATTAGTTTTGTTTTCTTTAGGAATACATAGATGGTTCGGGCACGTAGAAAGAATGAATGATGAAAGACTGACGAAGAAAATCTACTGAGTGAAAGTAAATGGTAAAACAGGCCAAGGAAGACCATGCCTGACTTATGAAGATCAAATACGACCTCCGTGGCACAACGGTTAAGCGCGTCGGAAAGTAAACGGGGGTAGCGGGTTCGATTCCCGCCTCGAGTCTGAGTGTTTATAATAATAATAATAATATACTCAGACATTTCACACAGAGTCATCTAGTCCCAAAGTAAGCAGCACAGCGCTTGTGTTATGGGAACTAGCCAACTGATATACTTTTTTTTTCGTAAATAAATACATATTATACATATGCGCCACGGAGGTCGTCGTGTTTATGTATAATATGTATGTATTTACAAAAGAAAAGTATATAAGTAGTATATCAGTTGTCTAGTACCCATAACACAAGCGCTGTGCTGCTTACTTTGGGACTAGATGGCGCTGTGTGAAATGTAAAAAAAAAAAAAAAATACCGAGTGTCAGCCGATGGCAATGACAAAAACACTCGCATACCTAGGCGAAAATGTGTGAAGAGAATGATGAGATTTGAGGAAGCGAAAGAAGTATGTAAGGACCGCGACGATTGGCGCTCCGTCCTCTCTGACTTCCCCGCAAGGGATACAAAGTGAATATATGTATGTATTTTCTTTAGAAGTCGGGCTAAAACAAAAACTCAGCGATAGCTTCTTTACTCATGACATTTCACAATTATTAACGTATTTTTTAGCTGATGGAAATATCAAAAGCACTCGCATACCTAGGCGAAAATGTGTGAGGGCAATGATGAGATTCGAGGAAGTGAAAGAAGTACATAAAGACCGCGAAGTTTGTCGCTCCGTCCTCTCTATCTACCCCGTTAGAGATACAGCGTGAAGATATGTATGTGCGTAATGTAATGAGTTTTAAACTCAATCGATTGAATGAAATATCAAGCGAAATGAAGACTGCAAGGAATATTATTATACATTACAACCTCCGTGGCGCAACGGCTAAGCGCGTCAGAAAGTAAACGGGGGTTACGGATTCGATTACCGCCCCGAGTATGGGTGTTTATGTATAATATGTATTTATTTAGAAAAGAAAAGTATATAAGTAGTATATCAGTTGTCTAGTACCCATAACACAAGCGCTGTGCTGCTTACTTTGGGACTAGATGGCGCTGTGTGAAATGTCTGAGTTTATTATTATTATTATATTATTATTATATATTATTACTACATATTCTTTGCTAACTTTCTGATTTATTATCAACAAAGCGCCACACGTTATAAGTATGATAAAAATATCTTTAAAAGCACGTACACCGTGTTGTTTAAACTTAACCTTGATGGATGGCGGTCTACAACTGTCTTCGATCACAAATATATAACAAGACACACAATCAGCGTTCCAAAAACGTCCGAACCAAATGTGCGCTGAAATGGGAATTTTAGCGCACTCAGTCTTAGTAGTAATTTGTGAACACTAAAGGAAACATGCAAAGTGCTCCTTCAAAAATTGTAAAAATGATTAAACGTTAAAAAAAGATGGAGTTTCTTATTTTCAGTAAGTAATTAGGATTATTTTATTTTCGTGTTCATTATTTCGTTATAATAATAACGTTATATAGCTCTTTTTTATTAAATTCATGATAATACAATAATATTCTTACATTGCATCTGAATATGTCATTGCCTGACATGCAACATCTTATTCCTTGTCTAACATTATAATTTCTATGTCTTATCCTTGTCACTTTCGTCTAACAAATCATAACATAACATAACTTCACGCTGTATCCCCAACGGGGTAGCCAGAGAGGACGGAGCGCCAGGAGTCGCGGTCCTTACACACCTCTTTCGCTTCCTCAAATCTCATCATTCTCCTCACACATTTTCGCCTAGGTATGCGAGTGCTTTTGACATTTCCGTCTGCTAACACTCTGGCTATTTGATCTTCATAAGTCAGCCTTGGTCTTCCTTGGCTTCTTTTACCACTCACTTTCGCTCTGTATATTTTCTTCGTCAGTCTTTCATCACTCATTCTTTCCATGTGCCCGAACCATCTAAGCATTCCTTTCTTCATTTTTACAATAACACTGTTGTGCAACCCTGTCATACTGCGTATCTCGTCATTGCTTATCCTGTCCGCAAGCGTGACACCGCACATATTTCTGAGAGACCGCATCTCCACAGCATTTATCATACTTTCACTCGATTTCGGGCATATCCAGGCCTCACTGCCGTACAACAAAGTTGGCACCAACACCGCATTGTGGATGGTCATTTTAGCAGTGTTAGATATATTCACACTACCCACTAATGCGGACAGAGCACCGTTCACTTTATTGCCAGCTGCTACCCGTCTCTCCACATCCAACTCACATCTTCCATCCCTCGAAAACGCACTCCCCAGGTACACAATTTCATTCACCTGTTCTAGACATTTTCCATTTACACTAATCACACATTTCGTTTGTACCGCTTCTCTTTCAAACACCAGAACCTTAGTTTTGTTCACATTCATTTTCAATCCTTTTACTTCACAATCTTCTTTCATACACGTGACTAGTGTCTGCAACTTTGCTTCTGATGGTGCTATTAGCACAGCATCGTCAGCGTACAATAGGCAGTTTACCATTGTGTCACCACATCCCATACCACTCATATTACCTTTCAATCTCTGGAGGCAACTGTCCAAATACAGCACGAATAGCCAGGCAGACATCACGCAGCCCTGTCTGACACCAGAACAGACTTCAAACCAGGGCGACATGTCACCGTCTATCCTTACACAGGCTCTGTGGTCTCGATATAATGACCTCACAGCCTGCAGTAAGGAGCCCTCCACGCCATATTCAGGCAGAAGACTCCACAATTTCTTCCGCACTACTCTATCGAATGCTTTCTCTAGATCCACGAAAGCGCAGAAAACTTTCTGACCTAAAGCCAGACAAATCATAATGACGTAAATAGCGAAACAAAGAAATTACGTGAATTACACTTTAAGCATGAAGCGTAAGATTGAATTTTAAATATATTTTTGTTAACAAACGTCGTTTCAATGCCATGGGAGAATCTTTTACAAGCTTTTACAACCTTTATACGCATTGATAGTAAAGTTTACTTTAAATTAACACAATATTGAGATAATACTATACGATATTAGAAATGTATATGTCAATTCAGACAATAATTTGTTCCAATTTTATAAATGATTGTGAATCTAGTTATATATTTGTGATCGAAGACAACTGTGCGTTTTTTACGACATTTTGTACCATGTACGGCAATTTGTGGAACCAACTTATAGCGGCGGTATTCCCGGACCGTTACGACTTAGGGACCTTCCAGAAACGAGCCTACTCTTTCCTTAAAGACGGCAACGCACTCGTGATTCCCTGGACGTTGCGGGTGTCCATGGGCGGTGGTGATCACTTTCCATCAGGTGACATGCTTACTCGTTTGCCCCCTCTGATATAAAAAAAAATAAAAAACTTGTTAATTTTGAGCACAAGTATTGACCCTCTTGTGGCTACAGTTAGGGATACTAATGCTATCTGCACAATTATGACAAGAATCACAGACTACTTCCACTGATATCACATGACGACTTTTTTTTTTGTTTCTCGGAAGGGAAGAAACTCCGCACGAGCACCCAACCGCCTCCGACGCCTCACGAGAGAACGTCGGGCGCGACCGGGTAGTGCCGGGCTCGAACCGGCTAAAACTACCCTCCACCGCCACTTGACCCTACAGGCCGTCGTAGTGAGCTGAACGCGTAGCGGGAAAGCGCGGAGGGCGCTCTCCCAAGAGAGGTCGACAAAACCTGAGGGCCCCTTCGTCCGGCGGTACCCGGCCGGCGTACAATCGGCTGAAGGCCCGAAATGGTGTGTGCCTATCTTGTGACTCAGTGCGAGCGGAAGGCCCGCGCTCAAGTGAGGCCGTATCTGTGTGTGGGTGATGTGATCGTCGAAGAGAACCTACAAGAAGAGGCTCTGGTGTTAGCGCGCAAGACGTCGACGCCCCCCCGGAGGGGGCGGTGTGATGTCGCGGCGTTGGTTGTGTAGTTTAAAAGGGCGTCGTTCCCCACTGTTATGGGGTCGTCTGGGTCCGTCAAAATGTCCCTAGGACGTCTACGATGGGGTCGGCACATGACGACGATTAGCACCAAACTATTTAACCATTCCCGAGGCGTTTCCAGCGTTTAATCTTCAATTTTGAAATGAGATATTAAAAAAGTGTCGTAATTCTGAGTTGCATCAGTCTCTCGTATATTATTCAAGTAAATAAAACAAACTTCGAAATAGCTCCCCATTTTAATGAAGCTGAGAGCTACCCGTCCCGAGATGCAGTGATCGTTATTACCGAGAAGAGTTTTTAATTTAGACCAGGCAGGGGAGGATCCCGCGGGAAATATCCCGCGGCAGCGGGACAATATCGGTTGTATATTAATTTCGAAACCCGTAGATATTTTGTGGGAACAAGACAATAAAAAGACGTAGTTATGCAAACTGATCCAAAATATAAAATATTAATTTTCAGAATTTTGTGATCCGTAAATTTAATATATGTTTGGACACATAAAACATTAACTCTTAGTTCTAAAATCTTCGAACGTGGAAGCATGATTGAAGAAAGAAATCTCTATGAAATCCAGAAAAACATTTTGCACAAATAAATCTCATCATATCTCAGTTCCACAGATTTTTTAAAATAAGTTGGTAAAGTTCATTGCAAGAAACGGTCATCAAGATGAGGTTTAATGAGATCGATTGCAAGAGCCTTTACATATGATGTCCATCTCTGGATATCGATCTTCATCGTACATTAGTCACGCTCCTCTAAAGGTATGTTTCTGTGAATGTTGAAAATTATTTTCTGACAATACGCGCGAATTAGAAGCCATCTAAGACAAAAATCATTAAATAATGTTGAAATCGATAAGTTTAAAATAACAAAACAGCAAATGTAACAATTGACAATTGAAAATATGCTCTTAATTATATGAATTAAATATCTTATATCTTAATTATTATATGAATGTTACAGTGAACTAAACCCATGTAAAAAATAACGCATTTACAACTATGAACACCATAGATCATAAAAAACTCCTCTTTGACTATCCCGTTAGGGATATAGCGTGAGGATATGAATGTATGGCAAAATTTCAAGAAAAAATTCGGAAAAATTTCGATAATGAAAAAATATAAGTAGGAAAAATAATTGAAAAATATGAAAAACTTCAACGACCCATCATTACTTGTATGTAAAAAGTTATAACCGACTAGCATTCCTCCCAACTTCGCCCGGATTGAATACATAATGTATAGGCAATGTCCATCCAGAGTAATTTATCTTTCAAATAGTGAAAGAATTTTTCAAATCAGATATTATTAATATGTATTATATTATATTATATAATGTTATTAGTAAGTAATTAGTATTAGATTTTTTTTATTTTTTTTATTGTCGCCAGAGTGCGCTTCTGAGGGTAAGTATCTCTATTGGATATTTTTTTTTGATCTGCTTTGCATAACTAAGTCCAAATATTGAATCTTGCCTTCAGGCTATGCGCTGAATTTTGTGTAATGACGAGAAATAAAGATTTGTTCATGTGATGCTGTTACTCGAACGAAATTGTAGTTATAATAGCTTGTTAGGTTTGTGAAACAAGTTTCGACTCTTGACGCACCGTTGATAAAGGTTAAAAACAAGTCAAAGAAAACAAGCGAAAGAAGTATGTAAGGACCGCGACGCTTATAGTGCTCCATCTAATAAATACAGATAATCTTTTCTCCGGAACTTCCTGCCTTTTATAACCAAAATGCTTACTCCATATTTCTTCTTCCTGTCTTTGACTATGAAGTATGTAAGGACCGCGACTCCTGGCGCTCCGACGTCTCTGACTACTCCGTTAGAGATACATCGTGAAGATATGTATGTATGTATTTTATAGCATTATTTCTGCAGACGCTGAGCGTGTAACCGAATATAACCCACATCTCAACAACTGCGAAATATATTATATTGAAATCGATTTGAAAAGAAATTACGTTGCAAGCTTACTTAAAAAATTAAGTTTCACTATTTTAATTTTTTCTATGCCTATTACATTTATATATCTACAGTTTTTACACCTTTAATGGCGCATAAATCTCAGTAACTATTGACAACCTTTGAAAACTCGATATCGTTTTCGAAGACTTTTTTTTTATATAAAAGATGGACAAATAAGCAAACGAGTCACATGATGAAAAGCCGCCATAAACACCCGCGACGTCCAAGGAATCACGAATGCGTTGCCGGTCTTTATGGAAAGTAGGGGGAGGGGGGAGATGGGCCATCGGCGCTCTGACTCACCGAACGAAACAACTATTGAGATGCTGTTATTTCACGTCGATATTCAGTGAGAGGGTGGTATTTCACCGGGCGAGCGGGCCCAATTCGTGCTGATATGCAGCATGGATCTACCACACACAAAGTCCTACATAGAGAGATCCCAAGCTTATGTGCACTGGATAATTTTTCAACCCTGAGTCACATGAGCGAAGTGCCAACCCTAATTTTATATTGTTAAAGGAAGAGCTCTATTTATCTCAATAAAAGTAAAAGAGCTGGACTATAAATAGAAAGGGATGTGGAATCAATGAAGTATTTGACAGATGTCATTTAGACATTCACCCGGAAGGGGAGGCGCCGCTAACAATGGTCGACGCGAGAGCATTTCACTCAGCGGTCCTTAGCCTCCTTGTATGTGAAGATAGCAAATTCACCGATAGCACACATGCATAGTTCTATTGATGTGTGCTCCTGGTCATTTCATTTCCTGTTCAAATTTATAAATATAATTTTTTACTTTTATTTGCAATCACTTTTAAATGTATGTGACTTTATGAAAATATTATTCAGTTTAAAAAATATAATTCTGGCGTATCTGATACACCATAAATGTGGAAATTGCATATTTTCCTTAGCGGAACTATTCAAATTTTGACTTAATTCTCCCATTTTGAATTTTGTTGTGGTATTGCTTTTATTCTATTTGTTGTCGTTTGTGGTTACATTCTGGAATATAGCATTTATTGCAACTTAAACGTGTTATTTGTTTGCTTTTGCTGTTTATGGTTCCACAATTATTATTGCGAAGTCAATATTGATATCAAAATGAATACACAGCGTTGTTGCAAATGCGGCATATTGCGTAGGGATTT
The DNA here is from genome assembly GCA_907165235.1 of Zeuzera pyrina. NCBI lineage: Eukaryota > Metazoa > Arthropoda > Insecta > Lepidoptera > Cossidae > Zeuzera > Zeuzera pyrina. Next base: position 838,022 of record OU015642.1, on the reverse strand, counting down.
TTCATCTCTACGTTTTCACCAATTTCCCAGAGTCAACGATAAAAGCCTTTTTCGGTAAGTGAAATTATCTATTCTAAGTGTAATAATAACATATTTGACTTATCAATTAACCAACGGTACCTAACCTCAAAGTTCAGTATAATTATAAATAGATAAACTGATTATAACTGTATATGAAGTATATTTTCTTCAATTAATTTATTACTATTTCAGAGTACGGGCTTGGGCTAATTACTGTTTTCCGGAACAGGATTGGTCAGCTGTAGACTCTCTTAGAAAACTTAGAAATAATAAGATGGTATGCGAAAAGCACTTTGATAAATCATGCTACAATAACAAAGGTACTCTTTTGCCCTTTTCAATCCCCGGATGCCATCAAATGCAACCAGAGTCGTCGAAATACGCACTGTATGGGTCGACGGACCCTGCTGCTTTTATGTGTACATCGAATAAACAAACTGTAATCAGTAATGATACAGTAGAGGACGGAGCATCACATGATGTAGTTCTCTCGGCAGTGTATGGGTCGACGGACCGTGCTGTCTTTGATTTACGAATATTGAAAGAGCAGAATTTAATTAGATCTGCTTTATCAGAGGACAGAGCATCACAGGATGTAGTTCTCTCGACAGTGTTTGAGTCAAGTCACCAATAAGACAGTGTTTGAGTCAAGTTACCAATACAGACCTGTCACAACTCCAAAAATATTAAATGAGCAGAAACAAATTACTATGTCAGAGGTCCAAGTGTCACATGATGTAGTTGCCTCTACAGAGGATGGGTCAACAGGTCCTATGGTTGTTGCTCTTAAAATTGCAAAAGAGCAGAATACAAATACTTGCACTTTGACATCAAAAACAAACAAAAATAAAAAAAGACCCGGCTGGATTTTAGAAAAATTGGGCTTAACTCAAAAAAATAAATTAACCCTACGAGAGCAACAACTATATAGACAGTTTAGACTGACATTGAATGAAGTTTCTCGGTTAAAATCGAAATTAAAACACAAAAGTGATATTCTCAAAAAGTTAATCGAACATGATAATTTACAAAATTTGTGTAAAAACAAAATTAGTGGCTCATTTGCTCTTCTGTTACAAAGTCAGCTTAAAAATTGTAAGAGGCCCCGAAAAGGTGCACGCTGGAGTAATGAAGATAAAATAATGGCTTTAAGTATTTACAAAAAATCACCTGCCTGTTACAAATTATTAAGCCGGCTTTGTCGACTCCCATCAACAGCCACATTGCGGAATTTATTGAATCGAATACCTTTTAAGAGTGGCATAAATAAGCACATGTTTACCACTCTAAAAAATATTGTAGACAGCCAAAAGCCAGAAGAGAATCTTTGTGTTTTGATGTTCGATGAAATGTCAATTAGAAATAATTTAAGTTATAATGGAAAGTTTGATATTATTGATGGGTACCAGGATCATGATAAACAAGGAAGATCTGCTCAAATTGCATCTAAAGCTCTTGTATTTATGATTACAGGGATTAAGAAGAAGTGGAAGCAGCCTATTGCATACTATTTCTCTGGAAGTTCGGTGTCGGCTTATAGATTGTCAGCACTTATTAAAGAAGTAATATGTCTTTTTTAATTTTAATAAGTAATCATAGACTTTTTCTTAATAAAAACTTAAATCTCATACATCACATTCTCAGAAAAATTTTTATTAAAAAAAATTAAACCGCCTTCAAAAAAACACTGAAAAGTATAAAATAACTATCCTTTACTAATCAAAACTCAAGTACAATTAAAATAACTTTATAAATACGATACTCATACCTATATAATTAAATATGACAGTTCTGAAATCGGTGCCAAGCCTACCAAACTAATAGACTTTCTGTTGTTGCACATTTTGGCTTTGAACCTAGCAATTCGGCTGCATCTTTCGAATGACCCAAGTCCACCATTGGTTATCATCTAACTTAACCTGCTTAAACACGATAATAATGCAACCATCTGCCTAACACTAGAAATTCTTTATCCTCCCCCTTTCACCAAATTATTTACGTCCATTATTTTTTTTCTTTATTCCCAGATAAATATATTATCTTTTAGTCACATTGCAAAAGCATTACATAAGTGCTTTAAGGCGACGTATTGATAAACAATAATTTAATCTAAAATAGACCTTGTGTTCTATGCAAACGTGCGCGCGCTAACTTATGAAAAATTGGAATTATTTTCGTTTCTTTTAAAAACTATAATGAATTTAAAAAAATCAAACTAGCATTTTGAAGAATATGTTTAGATTAAACAATACAGAAAATTTAGAAACATAATTACTCCGAAAAATGTAAATCTCTGTTTTAAAAGAGGTTTCTTTGATATTTTTTTTTGTGTTACAAAAGTTAACCAATCGTGTATCATAATTGGCTTCAATAACTGTCATATTTAATTATATAGGCATGTGTATCGTATTTATAAAGTTATTTTAATTGTACTTGAGTTTTGATTAGTAAAGGATTGCTATTTTATACTTTTCCGAGTTTTTTTTGAAGGCGGTTAAATTTTTTTTAATAAAAATTTTTTATTTCTCGCTTTTGAGTTATCTTGACCTAAATCAATATCTAGGGCAGGTCTACAATTAACTTCATTCTAATTCCGGAGCGCAACAATATACAAGAGAATCATCAATATAAATAAAGGTTATAACCAGGTCACTTTATTTAGTGTATCTTCGAAGTCCAAGCTCCAATACCAAATTTAAATGGGACCACCTCTGAAGTATTACCTACCAAACGAAAAAAGATTTTTCGAAATCGGTTTATAAATGACGGAGATATGAGGTAACAAACATACAAAAAAAAACAACATACAGACTAATTGAGAACCTCCTCCTTTTTTTTTAAGTCGGTTAAAAATATGTTTAGACATTGTCAGGTACTTTGTCATTGTCAGAAATTCTCAATGCATTTCAGGGAGGACTATACTCCAACATTAAAATCTCAAAGCCTGATATGAAGTTCAAAAATGCAACAAATTCTTTAACCTCCAAAAATATGTTTTGTATCTATTTCAATGCAATTCTTTTCAAATAATCTAAATCCATATTCTGGTATTTCAGATTTTGCATGAATGCTTTTTGGTTGGACTCAAGGTTGTGACTACTTGTTGCGATTTGGATGGAACAAATATTAAAGCATTGGATATCCTAGGATCAAGCATGGAAGAACCATATTTCACCTTCGAAGGACATGAGATAGTAACAATTCTGGATCCTCCACATTTATTGAAATGTATGAGAAATTTATTTATGTCATATGATGTAAAATACCAAACTGAATATTGTCCAGAAGGAAGAAACGGCACAGGCATATATTTCTTTTATTAAGTTCACTTCTCTAATATAATTAGTACATATTAGTACTATATGTACATATAGTAGTAGATGCTACATCTGTGTATATCTATACTACTATAGAAATCTGTAGTGTAAATCTGTAGTCTGTATATAGAATTTTTTCTCCAAATTTTGTGATAAATATTCAGTTTACGACATATTGATCTCAATTATACATTTTTAAAATTTTATTCTCCTCCTCATAACTCGAGAATGATTTGACCAGTTTTAATGTACTTTCAAAGGACATTAAAATTGGTCAAGATTGGTCATGAGACAGTAACAATTCTGGATCTTCCACATTTATCGAAATGTATGAGAAAGAAGACTGCCCAAAATGTGTGAGGAGAATGATGAGATTTGAGGAAGCGAAAGCAGTATGTAAGAACCGGGACGCTTGGCGCTCCGTCCTCTTTGACTACCCCGTTAGGGATACAGCGTGAAGATATGTATATATGCATGTCTAATGATCAAGTGACTTTGTTGATGAAACCAATACTAGAAGTGATTGCTCTTTCAGGAATGGAACTTTGATGTGTGGCAGCGATGTTTTTTTTAAATAGAATAAAAAATATATTCAGACACGGGGTTCAACATTTATTGTTTTGTTTCCTATGAGAATATGTTATCACTGCTTCTTTTTGTTTAATTCTGGCTATCATACAAAATCATATGCAGTGCAACGACACTCCACAGACAGATGGGCAGTCTCCTTTATTTATGTCATATGATGTAAAATACCAAACTGAATATTGTCCAGAAGGAAGAAACGGCACAGGCATATATTTCTTTTATTAAATTCACTTCTATAATAATATAATTTGTACATGCTATAGTATAGTAGTAGATGTTACATCTATGTATTACTACTATAGAAAACTGTAGTGTAGTAGTCTGTAGGTACAATAATTTTTGTTCCAAATTTTGTGATGAATGTTCACTTTACGACACATCAATCTCAATTATACATTTTTAAAATTTTAGTCTGTCTGTATATCCCCTTTTAACTCGAGAACGGCTTGACCAATTACAATCAAAGGTATATAGTAAGAGCATGTGGTCGCGTAAATGATATAGAATGATAGGTTGATACTGTTATATAAATCTGTAGTATCTGTCTGTACATAAACATTTTTCATAAAAATTTTCTCACTGATTAAGAATGAAAACCAAAAACTGCTTAAGCTAGGATTATAAAGTCAGATGATAGTTTGTGTAATGTAGGGGCCTGCTAAGAAATTATATTTGGAAATTGACATTTTAAATGGAAAATGTGATTGTACTTTGTATGAAACTATTTTATTGAGCAGAATACATAAATAGTAGCTTCCTTTTACAACGCAGAGACTCAATATTTGCTTTGCTAAGGATTTGCTTAGTTCGAATTCCACGCAGACGAAGTTGCGGGCAAAAGCTGTACTTATTATAAATGCGAAAGTGCCTCTGTTTGTCAGCCTGTTACATTTTCGTGTCTAAATCGCTGAACCGATTTCGGTGAAATTTAGTTTGATGTGGAGATACTTTGTGTTCCGGCCAGCGCGAGTGCCTGTGTAGTTTGTGGCAAAAACCATAGACATTTGCTTGCATTTTGTTTTTAATAGGCATTTTGTATTGTAAAGTCTTAGTCTTACCTACAATCTACCTACAACTCTGCTTCTGTTGAACTACGTTGTACGCTGTTACAAATTATTATATTTTATTGATATTAAATGATTATCGCAAGTATATTATGTATAATTTATGAACTCCTAGTGTCCGTCAAGACACTTTGAAACTTGGGGATGGACATAAGTTACTACTTTTTTTGTTACTTTAAATTCTACGCAGATGAAGTCACGGAAACTACTAGTGTATAATATAAATAGTATATAATAATTAATAGAAATATAATATATTTACATAGTATATAAAATATGCTACATTATTAATTTATACAATTTTACTTTATTTTCAAATTTTGCTTAATATGATTTTTATGATGTTTATTGTTAGCCCTTAAAATGTTGATAATTTATAACGTAACATATTGTATTATATTTTTTAACTCTAGGAATCGCAAAGTGGAGTTATGTTCAACAGTTTTATGAAGTGGATAGCAATAATCCAAACTATGCTTTGGCTCCTGCATTGTCCAAGCATCACATACACCCCAATTCAAAACAAAAAATGAAAGTCAAACTCGCTGCTCAAGTTTTTAGCCATACAGTCTCTACGTCGATTCTAGCCAAAATTGGTACAAGTAAGTATTGTATATTATACAGTCTAATAGAGACTTTTTTTAATTTAATAAAAATTATTCAAACCAAAATTATTAGTAATAAGTATCAATTAATTAAAAGCTTGTAATAGTTGGAAAGAAGCAACATAATTTGGAACTAGGTATATAATTTCAAAGCATAATAGTCATTATAAACCAAAATTAATTGAAATAATAGTCCAAATTGATACGTTTTTTCGCATCTCTATATACATGTGCCATCTTACAAGGGCGAGATGCATTATGTAATTATAGCGTGTTACATACAAGGACAAACGCTGACTCGTAAGCTTAACAGCAACTAATGTCACTATAACTACTCACTTCATTATGAATTTCTATTATTAATTTTTTACTTATCGATGCAACATGATATTGTCCTCTTTGAAACTGTTTTTACGACTGTCACTACCTCACCACATTACATCGCAATTTGGCATTTGATTTTAGGACTGATGATATTTTTATATTATTTTTATAGATGAACTCCCAGCAGATGTATTAACTACAGCTTTGTTTTTGGGAGACATGGACAAATTATTTGATACACTCAATACGGATACACCAGATTTAAGAAGAGGAAAACTCTATTCTACAAATTTGAAATCAACCAGTATACATTTAGATTATTTAAAAAAAAATGAAAGAACGAATACAAAACATTCAATTTATAGGTATCAGACATAAACCACCATCGCAAGACGGGTGGATTAGAACGATCAATGCAGTTACTAGGCTTTGGGGAAATTTAAAAAATGATTTTAAATTTAAAAGTCTAAGTACTAGACGTTTGAATCAAGACCCTTTAGAAAATACATTTGGCTGTTTAAGATTCTATTGTGGTTCAAACCCAAACCCAACAGTTCAACAGTTTGTAGCTGCTTTAAAAACATCCATTATCAATAATTTAAATCAAAATTCAAAAAAGAAGAATTGTGAAGATGATCAATTATTGCTACTTGACAATTTAAAATCATTTTTGTTTGCACAGAAACCTGAATCAGAATGTAAAGAAAATATACAAGAAATACATCTTGCAACAAATGTTTTAGATCTTGCATGTAATACTATAGAACAAGGTATGTCTGAAGCACAAGCGTGTACATATGTTGCAGGATATATTTTAAAAAGAGAAAAAATTAATTGTAACATGTGTAAAACTGCACTGCTGGCACAAGATAAAGATCCTTTATTGCATATGTTTACAGAATTTCGGGAATATAATGCTGATAAGTCCAGTCTTACATATGCCAGTAAAGACTATGTAAAATGTGTTGAAACTTGTACTTATTTTATTAACAATTACTTAAAAACCAATGCACACAAAAATTACATTAAAAAAACTATAATACACAACCTTGAAACACAAATTAATTTTGACTTTTTAAAAATTTGCCCTGATCACTACAATCATAATGTAAAATTTATTTTAAATTCCATCTTTTATATCTGTGTTAACAGGTTTTGTGTTGTAATAAATCGAGAAATGTCAAATGAAGCGACGAAGTCGGCTTTGAAAAGAAAATTGAACATTTTGCAAAACACTTAGACTATTATTTTACTTCATTGGATTTTTGATGCCGGAAATTGATATTGTAAACAAATTATTTTTACATGCTTTTGTAGTGTATATCGTGCTAAGTGGTTATCAGAATTTTCAAACCCAAGATAAATTATTTTTTATTACATTTAAGTTTTACATTTACCCTGGAAGCCAAATGTTCCAAGTAACATTTACAACTTTTGAAATAACATCTTTTCAAGAACTAACCTTTTCGAATAAGTATGGTAATGATTTTTCTACTTGATAGCTACATGAATGCCACATTATATGAAAAGTTAAATGATAATCTCAATAGTAAGAAATACTACATTTTCTCAAAAATGTTAGTTGAATCAGTTGCCTTCAAAGGTAATCATATCATTTAACTATTACAAAGTTAGCACAACAACTGAAATATCGAATTTGTTTTTTAAAAAATATTTATAAATTTAAGTTGTTTTTAACCTCCTAAATTATTTTATGTACATGTATACATTTATTTTTATATAAATTTGCTGTGGCGGTTTGTGTTTGCTATTTATAATACAGAATTGTCAGTTTAAGGCGTAGGAAGATGATGTTTTTTTTCTTCTATACAACAATACGTGACTAGGTTCTGTCTCAAGCATACTTTTATTACTAATTTACTTATGGTATTCAATTAAAAATAATAGTATTTAGTCGTTAACTTCAAACTAGAACTTACTGTTCTGATTGATTTACTTCTTATTTTAGTAGGTTTAATGAAATTGTGTATTTTGGTGTGAATTTTATTTTAAATATATGCATTTGCAATTTTAATACTTTTGTTTTTTTTTTATCTATGCACATTTAAATATAATGCCGTCTTACGGGAGAAAGAGTAACTGTAAAATATTTTCACAGTTACTGTTTTTTCCTTAGGACGGCATTAAAAACTGAAATGAAATTGAAACTAAAGTATATTTTAAAATGCCGCCACTAATATTTGGAAATGCCGCCATTCTATACTTCCGGTAGTAGTTTCCTTACACTCCAGCTATCTTCCGGTGTTAGTGGCGCTAGTATCTATGCTCGTATTTGTCTTGCATCAAAAAAGTTCGAAGTTGCGTTTCTTTATACGATAGTATATTAGTATTCTGTGATTTCACTTTTGCTCCAGACACAGAACGAAGAACACCTGCTCTCGATTGTTAATTCGTGATTGTTTTCTGTTCTTAAGAGTTATTAGATCTTCCTTTTAGTGATTTCTAGTTACTAGCAAAATTAATCTCTAAATCAATATTAAAAGTTGGTATAATCATCCCGTGTATATTTTTTTTATAAATCCTACTTTTGATTATAACAATATTTTTAAAAGTTTTACCACACCGTTGCACAGCGATTCATTCAATACAATACCTTCCAAATTTCATATACTTATAGTGCCAATAGTTTCCGAGTAAAATGGCTGCCACATACGGACAAACAGACAGGCAGGACGAAAATATAAGTTTCGTTTTTTGTCTACGGAACCCTACAAAGTATATAAGGCACAACATAATTTAAATCTTAATCTACACATATGTTTCTCTATATAAAAGAGGGGGCGAACGAGCAATTAAATATAAATATAAAAGCACGTCGGAAAGTAAACGGGGGTTGCGGGTTCGATTCCCGCCCCGAGTCCGGGTGTTTATGTACAATATGTATTTATTTACAAAAATAAAAGTATATAAGTAGTATATCAGTTGTCTAGTACCCATAACACAAGCACTGTGCTGCTTACTTTGGGACTAGATGGCGCTGTGTGAAATGTCTGAGTTTATTATTATTATATTATTATTATTATATAATCTAATATAATTGAAGTGTCTGTCTGTGATTTCAAAATAAAGGCTTATTTTTTAACTTATATGGTTATTTGAATGTAACCAAAACCCATACAAGCTTTTTGAAGTTAGACTTCTTTTGGCGCGCTTGAAAAAATAGATCAGTGCAATTTTAGCATGTAGCGAAAAATACGTTATCTATGTAACACGATTTTTTTTTTCAATTAGTAGTAGTATGTAGTAATAGTACAATTTTTCCTTATGAGGAAAGGCAAAGGGATCTAGCCCATACAACCGATGTTTTCAGTAATGAATACATCATAAATTCTTCATATTATTTCATTAAAATGTCGACATAATACATCTTAATGTTTCGAATATATCGAAGCCGTCTTTCTAGTATGATCCGCTAAGACAGACTAAGGCACAAAAAATCTCTATATCACACTACTAAATAAGAATTTATTTCAACAATTCTATATAATGCACAACAACATAGACAATTGGGACGCAAAACTGCGCCAATTTTACATCACAATATCCACTAGAAACCATATTTTAAATAAATGTCCAACCACTCCCCATAAAATCCCGCGAAAAACTCTTATTTCATTCATTTCAAGCAGCCAGTTTAATTTAAAAAACGTTAAAGAAGTATAACTTCATACGTACAGACATGCATATTTTTAATTTTTATCTGTCCGTCTGTTTGTTTGCCCGAGCTAATCTCTGAAATTGATGAACCGATTTAAACAAAATTTTCATTGGCAGGTGAAGGATTTTTCAGGGAGCAATCTAGCCTACTTTTCATACTTGTAAAGTACCTAATTTAACGAGAGAGAGAACACTTAGCTCTAAATAATCATGAGTAGAACAATACCTACGTTTACTATCTACGTTCAACGTATGTATGCCTAAAATATAAATCTATGTTCTCCTTTCTAGTCTTCTAAGCGTGAGTAATAAGTTACGGATTATTCCGAAGTTATACCTTCAACGCCAATGTCATTAGTTTTTAATCTTCGAATACACAAACTCATCTTCTTGCTAACTCATGTAGTCTTTGTCTTGAGTGGTAAATGTGGGGCCGCAGATTTTTTTAGGGTTGCATTTTTAAGCATTACAATTTCGTGCTGTTTTTCTGTTTCAATTATCAGTCGATTTATCAAGTCATCTTTACTAGAACTGATATTGGGTACACAGACCTAAACTATTAACCCAAAACTAAAAAAAAGAAGCATGTGTGTACTCATGTACGCACATAAGAAGTTATACTTCTTTGACGTGAATAAAAATAAAAAGCAAACTGGCCACATATAAAACAGAATATAATAAACAAAACTGGCTACATATAAAAAAATTAAAACTGGTTACTTAAAAAAAATAAACTCTCTTCGTTGCTAACTTCATGTTGTGTTAGATCGACGTAGACGTGCGCAACTTTCTTTGCCAATTTCGTTATGTGTAACATCGATGACGTAACTTCTGCTACATGCTGAAATTCTAAGCGCGCCTAAGAGCATAACTTCAAAAATTATTCTGCAATGTCATATGTTACAAAGCATATGATAATCATTCATTTACGAAATAAAGTAGCTAATTAAATCCGTATGTATGAAATTAAGAAAAAGCGAGGTGCTGGGTTGTAAACAAAGAATAAGGTCTTTTTGGCGGGAACGGGAGAAGTGAGGTTGTCATTTTATTTGGATATTCTATTTTTTAAATTTTTGAGAGCTTTAAAGTGTAAGTAAGTTTCACTTTAAGTGAAAAGAATGGAGTAGGTCTAAATAAACATGTGTAGCTGAAGTTCTCGCGCTCTTCCAAGACGGCTTATAAAACTTTGGTAGAGTCTACTATCACTTTACTGTAGTGGTTTTGCGATAACGATTCTAATACGTGACATTGGTAAAAGCGCTAATCTGTGCGCCATGCCATGAAGAAAGAAAAAAAAAACAAAGAATAGAAAATAATAATACCACGCGACATTATGTAATTACATATATAAATGTACACGTATTATGTACTCCGCTAGAAGTAATTGTATATAATGACACCAATGACATGTACACCAATCTTCAGGTCTTATTGTGTGTGTTATACATGGTACAAACAAGATAAAAAAACCGGCCATGTGCGTGTTGATCGACAGGCAATGTAGAGTTCCGTATATGCCCGTCATAACATACGTAATTAGAAGGGAGTTTTTTGATAATATGAACGTATTATGAAATTTTTTACTTTTTCAAGTACATTTTATAAGTTGGCCGATTATTACTCGTTAACTTGCAAACCCTATTTAGCTTCTAACTTTGTTGTATATACATACATACAAACAAACCTTTACGCTGTATTCCTAACGGGAAGTCAGAGAGAATAGAGGGCCAAGTGTTTTTAGTTAAAACTTGTTTTCCCTAGTTAAAACGCATTTTTTCTAGTTAAATATAGTTTTTACTAAATACCTTTGTTATAACTAGAATTTCCTAGTTAAAAGCAGAATTTACTGCTTTATATTTGAATTTTAGATAAAAGTATTAAACTTAATTTTATTTTATTTAACTTAAAATTTACCTTATTATTTAACTTATTTTATTTTATTTAACTTAAAAGTAGTAAAGTTTGAACCTTAGTTAAAACTAAAGCTAAGCTTTAGACAAACTACATAAAATACCTCAAAGATACTTTTTTCAAGTTGAGAGTGAAGTGCCAGAACAGAATCGGCTCTATAAGAACACTTTTTTGGGTAGGTTAGCGTAGGTTAATATAGTGATCACAACGCGCGAGCCGAGCGTGCGGAGCGAGTGTGCCGCGGCAGCGGCCGGCGAACGCCAGAACAGAATTGGCTCATTAATTTGAGTGGTCAATCGCAAGAACACTCTCTTTGAACTAGTTTTTTAACTGATATTCATTTTTGAGTAGCAGTAAATTCTAGTTGAAACAAAGGAATTTAGTAAAAACTAGTTTTAAGTAGAGAAAATTTGTTTCATCTAAAAACGGGGTTTAACTGTAACATATATAAAATACTACTAACGTGTATTTTTTCACATATCTGAAAACAACGGTTTATCTGGTTGGGATACTTGACTTTAGTACCACTTTGAAGCTTAATATTTCGCAGACGGATCCCTGAATCAAAAATAATGTTCAAATACCCTCCGTGTTTTTGAAAAACCTATCCAACGACACGCTACATTTAGACGCGTAAAAAAAATCATCCCTCTGTACACGTTTATCAAAAAAATTGCGTTCACTTAGAAAACTTAAGATGCTTTATGGAAAAGATAAAATATATAATACTAATAATGCTATCTACAAATACGTACCATTTGAACTACAACGGAAATTATCATTATTTTTGTATTTTTGAATAAAATGAAGTGAATAAGTGTGAAATTCAATTTTTTTTCAAGATTTTATATCAGAACTTTGTCGGCGTCATTAATATGTATAACTATGTCAAATTACTGCTTTTTAGTACTAAGAGATTCTGAATTAAACCGCGGACAGTCGGACAGACGAACATGGCAAAACTATAATGGTTCCTTGTCGACTATAGAACCTTATAAACATGGAAATATTCACTTATTAATAACAATTTATTGTGTCAAAACAATTTAAAACCTGAATATTGACAATAGCTAACAGTATAGCGAAACGTGCTGTAAATCCGCATGCTTTACACTCATTATAATCTTCGAATATTGGAAGAAGGATTTAAAAAGAGGCGACAGTGTAATTATTGACTTGACATTCCCTCCATTTTCAAAACTACGGGACCTAGAATTAAAAAAAATCTATGATAATATAACTTTACGTATAGCTTACAGGAAAAATGTAACGAAATATCTATTTCTTATAACCTTCAGAAATTAAATTTACAAAATATCGTATGAACTCTCTCTACTTGAGTCTAAATTTCACTAAAAACGTCTTGCCGCAAATGAATCGTTTTTAATGTTATTTTTAACAGTCTCGAAGTTTCGTGACGTGCGGGTACTTTAATCTTAAAATGTCTCGTGTCCCGGGACTTTGAGTATGTCAATATTTCTAAACCCCAGTTTGCACATTCACTGTAAAGTAAATGAAAGTTTTATTCGACCCGCCTTCAATGAAAGTTTGTCAGCCCTGAACTATAAGAGAATGTTTCCGAACTTAAGCGATCTCCAGACAGCTGAGGAGTTATCCAACTACGGAATAAGTGGTTAGATATCGATAGTGAGTTGACGTCTTTGTTATACTACTTTATTAGGACAATGTTTATATTTGGTATAAAAGTTAGTGTCTATTGCTATTCTGGAGTACCACTTATCAGTTTGAACTAGATCTACAAAATGTTTCAATACCACTTACGAAAAGATAAATAAGATTTAATGAAACAAGAGTTCTACCAAAAATACTCAAAACTGATAAGTTTGCTATTATAAGTATTCAGTATAAGTATTCAGTCAGTTAAGAGAGTCAACGAGAGTCACTTTTTCGACTATCGATCGAAGTGATATATGAAGACAAATTACGAAGACTATTACTATCGCAACGACAATACAGGCCCGCGGGGCCCACTTATTAATTCTTAACTTGTTTTTTTATATATAACTAGCGATCCGCCCCGGCTTCGCACGGGTGCAATGTAGATACTAATTCCTGGTATCGGTCTAAATACCTTTTCAAACTCCACATAATTTGTATCCATTTTTCTAAACATTAAAATGGTTATAGAAGGCTATCCGGCATTTTCGACATTTTTTCCGACATCTTGAACTATAAAATTAACACAAAACAATATTATACTATACACATAAATCTTACTCTTGAATCACTCTATCTCAGCCATTCCCAAAGTGGGCGATAACGCCCCCTTATGGGCGCTGCAGGCCTAAAGGGGGGCGGTAAGAGACCCAGAAAAAAAGGGGGCATTGTGTAGAGCCTGGGGGGTATTGTAATTTCATTTAGCTAGGAGGCATCTTAGACAACGACTGCATGAGCTCTCGACTCAGTAGACAAAATAAGTTTGGGAGCCAGTGCTCTATCTAGTGATGAAAACCGCATTAAAATCCGTTGCGTAGTTTAAAAGATATAAGCGTACAGAGGGACAGACGGCGGGAAGCGACTTCGTTTTATACTAGAACCTTACATTAGACTTACCTTTAGATTTACTTATTACACGATTGTATATGACGAATACATATTGTTATTTTGTCGTCGTATTCTAAGTACCTATAAACAGACTTACCAGTCACCTATGGATACAGATACACGAACATCTACGACGACTACTGCGACGACTCTGGAGAGCAGACTGCTGCGATTTAGGAACGTTGTTTGTGAATGAACCCATGAATATTTTATTTTAAATGAATATTGTATTTTAAATAACTATTACGTATGTACGTCTAAAATGTGTAATACTGAGGAGAATTATGAGATTTGAGGAAGCGAAAGAAGTGTGTAAGGTATTGTATAGACTCAGGTGTTACTTTGCGGAAATCCATCGCATGCGATAAATTCCTAAAATCTTTAGCTATCTTCCGCTCAAATTCTAAAAATCACAAACCGACACGTGTTTCGCCTCCCAACGAAGCATCCCCAGGATATACCAGAGATAGAACTCGGCCACCTAACCAGCACCGAATCGGAAATATTCGGTGCTGGTTAGGTTTAGATTTTAGGAATTTATCACAAGTATGTATAGATCGCGACGCTTGGCGCTCCATCCTCTCTGACTACTTCTTTAGGGATACAGCGTGAGGATATGTATGTATGTATGTACCAACTCATACAAATAGGCGGCGTCGAGAATGATGTTGTAAGCATCATTCTTTAAGCGTGAAGATATGTTTGTATGTAAATAACAATTTTAAGGTGATATAGAAAAAATATAATACCTGACTGAGATTCTTAACGGTTCTTCTGTGTCCGGGTTTTCTTTTCCGACCGATCTAAAGTGGGGATGGTTCAAATATTATAATTTTATTACTCATGTGGGATAAATAGTATCTAAACGCAAATTTTTGCGGTTGATAAGTAGTTACATTCTCATTTAACAATTTGAGTGCGACAAGTTCACTTGTCGCACGTAATTTGTGCTTGGCACACGCAAATTCACGATTTAAAAAAAGAATGTACAATGAATATCTAAAAAAAAAACAATTGATTGTAGTACCCATTGACATCAGTGTGAAAGATAAAGAAAATCTCGATTTTGAAGTTTTACATTAATGTAAAAATAAATAATAATAAAGTTATTACTTTTTAACATTTTTCTTTGTAACGAAAATATCTCCGCATTAGTAATAAAAAATAGTATCTGTAACTCGTGCGGTGTTGTCGATTGCCCACTCGAGCGATTGAGAGCACTCGATTCGCTCGTGCGCTCAACTTTCTTCGAGTGGACAATCGACAACTTGTTGCACTTGTACACTATTGTGCAACAATTGCGGTAAGTTGTCTAATTTAAGTGCGACAAGTAAACTTATCGCACTCAAATAGTAAACTGAGAAAATAGCTACTTATCAACCACAAAAATGTGACTTTAGGGACTATTTATCCCGCATGACTAATAACAAAAAATATCTTACAACTGGCTTTATTTCAATAAATTGATTTAAGTTGACTTTGACTTTGAATACCTTCGGTGACTACTACGCAAGTAGGCACCAATTTCGAGGAGCGACAACGAAAACTATATGTATAATCAATATTATAAACAATCAATAACATCAATAATCAATAACATAAACAATATTATATAATCATATCCTAAAAGCGTCAATATTTATAGTATAAAAGGATGTCCCTAGCGCACGTCTGTCCCTCTGTCAGTCTGTATGATCACGCTAATATCGAGAAACATTAAGCGGATTTCTTATGCCATCTGTTATGATTTGCGTTTCCTTAGGAATATTTTTGTATTTTAAAAATTCTCGTAACACACATAGGAGCTGACAATCAAGTCGGAAAAAAAATTTAAAACAATCACTGTTTCTGTCTATTTCTGCGTTTAGTTTTTTTAAACTACGCAATAGATTTTAATGCGATATTTACAGTCATTCAGAGAATTTCTTTCGGCAGATTTTCGTATAGGTATATTATAATAAATCCCACTCGGCCGAAGCTGGAGCGCGTCGTGATTATAAATATATAACATTTATCGAATTATTGAATATATACATACATACCTACTACATAAATAATAAATATATTACATGTAATAGATACATATATAAAATGTAAATACCTATATATCACGTAAATATATCAGTTCATGAAGACAAGGAAAGGTAGTGATTTTTTACTCGTCTTATAAAAATAGATACGGAATTAGATTTTGCAAATTATTGTAACGAAGAGGTCATGAGGTGCAGGACGATATGAGACGAGGTGAGCCTGACGTGAAGCAGAGGAGAGGTACGGTGTGAGAGAGGCGATGATAGATGAAGGGGAGAGGAGAGGAGGAGAGGAGAAGCGATAAAGCAAAATGTCCAGACAGCGCGTGCGCATTATCATTTCATAATTATGTAAAAATCAATCTAAATTTACAGCAATTAAAATAGTTAACTAGTGATTATATCTGCGGTATTTTATTTCGTGACATGACCCCTTTGATGTCACATTATATTCTTGATCATATATATCAGGACCTCTCTCTACCTCGTTAGAAATACAGCGTGAAGATACAGTGGGTGGCAAATTATTAATGGACATTAAATTTTTACTTTAAATTCAATAAAAGTTTTTTATGTTGGCCAATTGCAACACTGATATTTTTGGGCCATTTTGTGTGAGTTCCGCCATTTCGGAGAACCTCGCAGTAAATGAAAAGAGGGATTTGATCGATTTGATTTCGTCACTTTTCTGATATATCCTCCTAGCTTTTATGTCATAATTTCCAAGTTATCTATTAGCTATCTTTTATTTGTAATATGGTTTCTGGAACCCTTTTCATCCACTCCTAGAGGTACTCTGAAATGATGGAGCCCACAAAAAATGGCGTCCAAAAATATCAGTGTTGCCAGTATCAACATAAAAAACCCAAATTTAAAAAAGAAAGAAATGAGGATCAGAAAACCACAAAAATTACATTGATAACGTCTGAATACAATGAAAAAAAAAAACTTTTATAGAATTTAAAGCAAATACGCACTGTCCCTAATAATTTAACCACCCACTGTATAATATATGCATTCAATTAAACCTCCAATTCGAAATTGTTACAATTGTAATTTAATGCGTTACGTACTCTTAGTCGATGATCTTTCTGCTTCAGATCAGCATGCAAGCAGCATGCAAAGCAAGTTATTGAAGCTATACATTAAAAGCAATTTAATCAAACACGTCCCAGTCACCTGTACGTGACGGGCAGGGAACTGACATGGCGCGGAGTGGGGTCAAACCATTTAAAACACAATAAGACTGTCACCCACTGAATTAATAACCGTTGTGGCCATTAAACACGCCTTTATTATTTTACTTTCAAATAATCTATGTAACGGGGACGTTTGCTATGAACTGGTCTATTATGTCGTGCTGTGACATGATGAGGATTTACTCATATTATATATAGTATCTGGTCGAACGAGGTTTGCTCGGAGTAAAAAAAACAAAAAAGTCTGACCACAGAGCAGGATTCGAACCCGCGCACATCGGCGTGATAGACCTACGATCTAACCACTATTGCTATTGACAATTGATCTAACCACTATTGTTATTGAAGATGAACTTCGTTGCAAAATTACCAATCAATAGAAATTTTAAGTGTATAAAAATACGGGAAAACACGGAGAAAACGGATTTTCCCAGGAATGAGACCTAGATAGGTCAATTTTTCGATCCTGGAAATCCCTATATTGTAAATTGCATCGAAATCGTCAGAGCCATTTTCTAGAACGCGATTACAAATATTACAAATATACAAATATTGCTTTTTTTATTTTTTTTATTAGATATATTATGTAAGTAAGTGCATAAACACATGTTTATACGTCATAACAATCAGTACAAAATACATCAATGATTATTGGTAAAATTACAATTAATAATAATAAATAATAATAATTTATTTACCATAACAAATATAACATACTTAATTACTAAAACAGGGTACAAAATAAGATTAAAAAGACTTCAATTACTAGCGACCTCCGCACTTAATAGTCTACAAATTATACATATAACATAATTTAACTAATATAAGATAAATACATATAAAATTTGATGAAGCAAATAAATGACAAATATATTTGTAATTTAAGCTACAAAAAGATACAATACACTTTTTTGTTAGTCTAAGTAAATACATATAGGTGAAAGTTAAAATTGATGAAGCATACATAATAACAGCAAATTAAATGAAAGATGCAATAATCTAAAATGCAAAAGAAATAGGTGTGTATTTTGTTTGTGTATAGTGATAATATAGTGTGTAATATGTTCTATGTGTGCACGCGCATGTGTGTGAATGAGGGTTTGTGTATTTATGTGTGTGTGTTTCGCAACGCTATCAAAGAGTCTCTTATTACAAGTAGGTCTTCAGTTTGCTGATAAGTAAGTCCCTTTAGCCACTTCCGTAACTCACGCTTTGCACTGTTAGTAGTCATAAATTTCAAATCCGTAAGAGCACGGCAAACGTTGTTATAAATGTTTGGAAGTTGGAATAGCGGAAGTCTTCTCGCATAGGCAGAACGAGTTACAGGTAGGGGAACTCTATAAACCCGTCGCTTGATCAGATTGCCGTACTCCACAGATTTAACAGTAGCACTATGAATACCGATGGCTGCCCGTAGTATATATAATTGCCTCACTCTGAGCACTTTACACTCTTTGTAGAGAGCATCAGTGGGGTACCTATAAGGTTTGCAAAACGTTACTTTAAAAACCGCCCGTTGTGCTCTTTCTAATTCGATCATTATGGATTTTACGGCACCATCCCATACTCTAATGCAGTATGTCAAAAGAGACTGACACAGAGCTTTATAGACCATAAGAAGAACATCTTCCTCTGCTGAATATCTTAAGGATTTTCCTAGTTCGATCAGTCACTGTAGATATATGTTTTTTAAAGGAGAGCCTTTCATCGATCGTAACGCCTAGGTATTTAATGGACTCAAATCGACCGATAGTATCACAACAGCAGCCATCATCCACTCCTCCAGGGCAACAGTTATGTACCTTTAGTTGCGGCAACTGTTGAGGACGTTTAGCCAGTGATTTGTAAAAAGTTAGATACTTAGTCTTATTTAGATTCAATGTCAGCAAATTGTTTCTAAACCACTCGGACAAACATGCGAGGCCCTTATGGGCCTTGTAGAATACTTTATTCCAAGTTGTATCACGAAGAAACATTACCGTGTCATCTGCATAACAAATCAGTTCCGCTTGTTCCAAAGGAAGATCAAAAACATCGTTCACATAAATAATGAAAAGCGTAGGGCCTAAAATGCTACCTTGGGGCACCCCGAAACCTACCGGAAGCGCCTCACTTTGATAATAACCAACTCTAATGCATTGACGTCTGTCTGTTAGGTAACTAGTAAACCAAGCATGAGCTGGTCCTCTGACACCTGAATGTTCTAATTTTTTCAGTAAGATAGGGATAGATACCGTGTCAAAAGCTTTGGCGAGATCCAGGAAAATCCCAAGGCAGCATAAATTTTTATCTACTGACGTAGAAATAATGTTAGTAAGAAGACTAACTGCATCTTCCGTTGACCGACCGCGTCTGAAACCAAACTGTTTCTCAGACAAAAACTTGCTTCTCTCTATAAAATCCACCAACCGCTTGCTGATTAGTTTTTCAAGCAGCTTAGAAAAGATACTGAGAAGAGAAATGGGCCTGTAATTGCCTGGATTAACTTTGTCACCGTCCTTGTGAATAGGGGTAATTATGGCGAGCTTCCATGCAGAAGGAAATTCACCGCTAGATAAACTCAAATTATAAATATGCGTTAGCGGCTCTAATATTACATTTTTTATCCGTTTAATGAGTACTGGTGTACATCTATTCGAACCTGGAGCACTGTCTGCTTTGAGTTCATTTATATACCCAACAACTTCTTGTGTATCTGTAGGATATAAGAAAAGCGAGTTTACCGGGGCTCTAGCGCTTCTGAGACCAGACGTAAGGGAGTTCTGAGAACAGCCTAGACTCTCTAAAATGTTGTCTGACAATCTCTTGCCCACGTTAACAAAGTACTCATTGGAGTTGTTCAGCGATGCAACAGGGTCAGCAGCGTCGTTTATTAGCCCAAATGCGTCACTTCTTCTTACAGTAATGTTGCAAATGTCCTTAATGGTTCTCGAAAGCCTTTTCGGATCACCCTCGCTCTCCCTAATTAACCGATTTTCATAATCACTTTTCAATTTGCGTTGAAGTTTGTTAAGAAAATTTCGATATCTCCGGTATGTTATTTGATATGTTTTATTTGACGGGTTTTTCTTAGCTGTAAGGTGTAGCTTATCGCGATTTCTTTGGCATCAAATAAGTCCAGGAGTGATCCACGGCTTGAGGGTAAACCTGCTGCGTTCAACGACTACATCCCGGGAGTTGTTGTTTATTGTATTATTTAGAATTCTGTTTAATATTTCTACAGCTTCATTTACATGACAGGCTTTCATAACAGCACTCCAGTCAGCGGCATGTAAATCCGAAACGACACCAGTCAAGTTCATTTTAGATCTTGCGCGATTGTGTTTTTCTTGCTGAATTCGGCACGATGTGGCAGCAATACATATATCGTGATCAGTAACATCAGAATGACATACCATTCCTATAGGTATACCACCTGACGCTTTTTGAATGTATGTGTGGTCCAGACATGCAGTTCCCCTAGTTGGTTTAGTAATAGCTGGTATTAGCTGGTGCTCAGCGATTACATTCAGGAAATCAGAACCCTGTACTCCCAATGAAGCACAACACAAATTTATGTGTTGTGCTTCAAGTTAAATATTAAATTTAACAATGAAATGAAAGATAAATTATTGATGCAGCAATAAACAAGCAATTAGCCAAATATTATAACAAAAAATACGTAGAATTAATTGTAAGATAAAATTTCAAATATAATGATAGATTTAATGTGAAGCTTATTAAAATGCACATGTCAGATTTATTTTTAGAGAATATGTAATAAATATTGAAATACACATTTCAAGTATAATAACAGATAATATGTCAAGATTATTAAAATGAACATTAACATTATTGATTTCAAGTCAGCAAAGCATATTTGCAATACAATGTGAAAAAAAAGTGATAAAAAAATATACTGATGTATTAATATTATTAGAGGGTACGTTATTCCAAAATTCATTTAATACGTTGTGATATCCACGCGTTACTGTCGTTTAAATACTCATTAATACTATAATAACCTTTTTTCCATAGAGCAGTTTTGATATAATTTTTAAATTTCTTTTCTGACAATTTTAATATATTATGTTCTGGAATTTTATTGTAAAAACGTATACCGTTACCAATAAAGGACTTAATAACTTTAGTTAATCTTGTTAGTGGTAAAATGAACCGACCTTTGCCACGCGTGTCGTATGCATGACCATCACATTTTCTATTAAATAGCCCTAGGTTTTTTCGGGTGTACATAATATTCTCATAAATATACAGCGAGGGAAGTGCTAATATATTTATTTCTATAAATAATTACCTTAAGCTAACTCTTAGTTTAAGGCCATATATTGAACATATTGCTCTTTTTTGTGGCACGAATATAACATCAAATTCAGCTGCTCTTGTCCACAGCAATATGCCATAGGCCATTATACTGTGGAAGTTGCTGTAATAAACAGTTCTAGAAGTCGAAACATCAGTAAATTGCCTTATTCTACGAACCGCATAGGCTGCTGAGCTTAATCTAGATGATAGTGCCATAATGTGAGGACTCCACTGTAGTTTCGAGTCTATCGTAATTCCGAGAAATACAGTGGTATTAAGATATTTGAGAGGGATATTATCAATTTTTAACCCAGTGTTGAGTTTTGTTGTTACATAGAGTAAATTTTATGCATTTAGTTTTTAAATTGTTTAAGACTAGATTGTTGGTATCAAACCAATCCTTTATAGCAGCCATTCCCAAAGTGGGCGATAACACCCCTTGTGGGCGTTGCAGGCCTAAAGGGAGGCGGTAAGAGACCCAGAAAAAAAATGGGGGCGTTGTGTAGAGGCCTGGGGGGAGATTTGTAATTTCATTTAGCTAGGAGGCATCTTAGACAACAACTGCATGAGCTCTCGACTCAGTAGACAAAATCAGTTTGGGAACCAGTGCTTTATAGTATCAAGAGTTCGATTTGAAGTTACAAGATCGGATTGATCACTTTTCCTAGATATTTTAAATATTAGTGAATTGTCGTCAGCAAATAGTATTATGTCACTAAACTTTTCAACCATGAATGGCAAGTCATTTACATATATTAAGAATAAAAGGGGGCCTAGGATCGATCCTTGTGGTACACCTAAGCGAACTGAAGCGGATATATATTTTTTTCCATTAATTATAACCATTTGTTTTCTATTAGTCAAATAAGATTTCAACATATGGAACGAATTATTTCTCAAATCGTAATGTTCAAGCTTTTGTAGCAGAATTTGGTGATTTACACAGTCGAATGCTTTTGACAAATCACAGAAGATACCAATAGCATCTTGTGAATTTTCCAATGCGTTATATATAGATTTTACTAAGGTTATTCCTGCGTCAGTACCTGCCCTTAGTAAAACCGAATTAGTGTTTATGAAATATATTATTCACCCTAAGAAACGACAACAGTTGAACCAGCATTATTTTTTCCAAAACTTTACTCATTGCTGGTAGAATTGAAATAAGTCTAGAATTTAACGCATCATTTTTATTGCCCGCTTTAAAACAGGTATCACTCTACTATGTTTCATTAGGTCAGGAAAAATTCCTTCGTCGATACACTTATTAAATATGTCAGTTATAAAAAGAGCAATGTCAGTAATATTGGGTCCTTACATATGAAATTGGCGTTTTGTACGGGAGGAATATAAAGTCAATTTTTTTTTTGGAAAATATATTTAATTAATCAAAGTATGCACCGTTGTTATCTATGCACTTTTGCCATCTCATAGGTAGTTCATTGATCCCTTTACTAAAAAAACCATGGGGGCGAGAATCAATAAACTCTTTGAAGGCGGTTTGGACTGCCGCATCGGAGTTGATTTTTTTTCCTTGTAAGAAGTTGTCCAAATTCCGGAAAAAATGGTAATCTGTTGGAGCAAGGTCCGGGGAGTACGGTGGATGTCGCAGACATTCCAATTGTAGCTCATCTAACTTAGTGGTTGTTTGTTGTGCAGTGTGTGGTCTTGCGTTGTCGTGAAGCAGCATGGCCTAGAGCGATTGACCAATCTCGGTTGTTTAGCAGCTAGTTCTTCTTTCATGGTTTGCAGTTGCTGACAATAGATATCTGCCGTAATCGTTTGGCCAGATTTTAGAAAGCTGTAGTGAACGACACCGGCGCTAGGCCACCAAACACTCACAAGTAACTTTTTCTGAGTCAATTTTCGTTTAGGGCAGGATTTGGCTGGGTCTCCAGGGTTCAGCCATTGCGACGAGCGCTTGCGATTATCGTACAGTATCCACTTTTCATCACAAGTAATGATTCGATTTAAAATCCCTTAATTATTGTGTCGGTTGAGCAAAGTAACACAACAGTCGACGCGTGTTTGCAAGTTCGATTCACTTAATTCATGAGGTACCCATCGTTCAAGTTTTTTTACTTTCCCGATTTGCTTCAAGTGGATTAATACAGTTTTGTCACTTACCCCGAAGCCTGTAGCTATCGCTGAAGTGCTTTGTGATGGATCCGCTTCCACAATAGCCTTTAATTCTTCAATTTCCACTTTGGTCTCCGGCCGTCCACGGGGTTGGTTCTGAAGGTCGAAATTTCCAGAGCGAAAACGTTGAAACCAAAAACATACCGTGCTTTCTTTTGCGACACCAGCGCCGTACACATCATTAATCCTTCGAGCTGTTTCTGCAGCACTGGTGCCACGGTAGAACTCGTACTCGTAAATATACCGATATTTCATGTTTTCCATTGTGCGGTAATAAGCGAGGCCAAAGAAAAAAATAATGAGGAAAAAACAAATGAATGACTGTTTTCAAAACTCAAATGTACCTGCTAAATGAATTTATAAATTTGAATTTGGAATTCTTAACCAAAGAGGAGATATTTCAGATCAAAGTGGTCAGTACGACAAAACGCTAATTTCATACGTAAGGACCCAATAATTTTATTTAGTAAATGAACTGAGATATCCCATAAGTCAGCAGATTTTTTTATGTTTCATTCTTTAAAGGCTTTTATTATAGTGTTTTGGATTACACGATGAAATGCAAAGCTGTTCAAACAAGGTTCGGTACTATTTTTTATATTATATTATAGAATATTAGGATAGCATACGATATTTATCCTACTAAAACCAAGATTTATGTAAGCGGCCCGCTATAGCTAGGCTCACAATTAACTCACCTCATCGACAGGTACACAACACGCCGTTGTGGTACTAACCGACTAACGAGTATGTTGACTCCGTTGTAGGACAAGGATAGGACAAGGATGTAGGATAGGGATGGTGCTCACTAGACATAATTAATTTAAATTGACGGATATGTGATTAAAATGTTGCATAGGATAAACAATTTGAGCGTTCCTGTTACATAATCATTTTTGGACTCTATGCATTAACTATTCCTGAAAAAACAAGTTGTTAGGAATATTTCTTGTTTTTAGTGTCTCAGAAACCAGATGCAATACATTTAGAAATAACTGTATGGTAGAGCCATGCTACATCGCAGCACGGATTGGGCCGGCTCGCCCGGTGAAATACCACCCTCTCACGGGATATCGGTGTGAAATAACAGAATCTATTGCTGTTTTGTTTCGTTCGCTGAGTGAGAGTACCGGTGGCCCACCTCCCCCCTCCCCCATGCATCCGTGACTCCCCGAACGTCGCGGGTGTCAATGGGCGGCGGTGATCACTTACCATCAGGTAATTCGTTCACTCGTTCGCCCTCTTTTATTAAAAAAAAAGTACGATTGAATAGAAAGTTGATTTTTATAAAAGGTTAAAAAGTAACAACGTAATTTTACTAATAAATTTGTACTAGTACTAATAATATTATAGTGTAACTATGAACATGCATTTTATAGAAATATTTTAGTGTTTCTAAAGTTATTTTACGTCGAATCTTTCCAAATTTAAATTTTTTTTTAATAGCTCCAGTTTTGGCGACACTACGAAAATAGACATTTGTAAATTGTGCTTCGTGTGTTAGATAACTTGGTCTCAGCGCTATATTTACTCTGAGGCAGAAGTCTGGTAGCTGTCGCATACTATCACGTACTTGGAGAAGTAATAGGAGCATTGTAGCGACTTGAGAGATGGTTACTTCAGTTTGGTATGTCTACCACATAACCTAAAATAATCAGTATTTAAGCCTGACCATTTCAATTTTTATCAAACATACCATTTGATTTCATGTTGGTTTGGAAAAATTATTTCAAAAGTTTTTCAGTGAAGCTTGAACAATGAAACAGATTAACTTAGAATAGAAAAGAGGTCGTTATACAATTTGACGCCATTGTCCCTCTGTGTTTCAAAGTCAAAGTCAAATCAATTTATTCAAGTAAACCCAAATGCAAGGTATTTTTGAACGTCAAATCTACTTTAGTTCGGTTCGAAAAGAAAACCTGAATACTGAGAAGAACCGACAAGAAACTCAGTCAGGTATCATTTTTTCACCATCATTGTACAATAGTTAATTAAAAATACAATATCTATAAAGCCAGTAAATGCATACGCAGAGAGGATCACTTCCAGTCTATTGTTGTGTCTTCAATGAAATCGCTAATTTTGTAGTATGCTTTTCCAATCAGTGTGCGTTTAATGACAAGTTTAAATCTGTTTTCCGTTAATTGAGTAATTTCTTAACGAATTTTATTATAAAAACGAACACAGTTACCCAAAAATGAACCACTTGACTTTTGTAATTTAAATTTAGGAATAACTAGCTGATCACGACCACGAGTTTCCACACCATTAACAACGCCTTTCTTTTGAAATAGATCTAAATTTTTTCTAGTGTACATTATGTTTTCATAGATGTATAACGAGGGTAAGGTGAGTACATCAATGTCTTTAAAATGATCTCTCAGCGACTCTCGTGCATTCATACTGTAGATGGTACGTATTGCCCTCTTTTGTAAAAATAAGATAGATTTCATATGCGCCGCTGATCCCCACAGTAGCAGACCATAAGACATAAGGCTATGGAAATATGCGAAATACACCAGCCTAGCCGTAGCTACATCTGTCAACTGTCTAATGCGCCTAATAGCATATATTATAGCATATATAGCATATATAGCGAACCATCTCGAGACATCCGCCAAGGTCCTATTCTGTCCGCTAAAAGTCTTTTCTGTTAACTTTAAATAATAATGATGTGTCATCAGCAAATAATATTATTTCACAAAGGTCTTCAAGCATAAATGGAAGATCATTAATGTAAACCAAAAATAGGAACGGTCCCAAAATTGATCCTTGGGGAACGCCTATCTTTAATTTAGAATCGACCTTTAATTTAGAACCGACCGTTTGTTTGTAGTGTTGTAGTGGTCGAAGGGACGAATCGGCTTCCATGTTTTTTTGGTAAGTTTTCGAGAAGATTCCTATCATTTTTAGCGGAATAATCTGGCTGTAACATATGCACAGACAGACAAACAGGTTGATAAATAGGCGAAATTACAAAGATTTGATGTATTTGGAGTTATAATTAATATCGATTCACGAGGTGTCATCACATGGTTTAAAACTGTGACTAAAAATCAGCAGTTGTAGATTCACCAGCTGCCAAAGCTGAACCACGGACATTTCTGTCTTTTTGAGTTTCATGATATATTTGTTAATAATGTATAATATTGTTCATTATGATGTACAATAATAATTGAAGTATAATAATATTTATTCTTTTGTGGCCAATTAAGTAAAAGTCAAAGTCAAATCTATTTATTCAAGTAAACCCAATTACAAAGTGTTTTTGAACGTCAAATCTACTTTAGTTAGGTTCGAAAAGAAAACCTAGACACTGAGAAGAACCGACAAGAAACTCAGTCAGGTATCATATTTTTTTAATTTAGTAAACTGTTATTTATTATAATATTGTATATTGTTACATATTATTATAATACAATTATTACAGTTAAGCGAGGCCATGAAATACGCGTTCATAGTTCCATTTAATTTCGTACATTTTAGCGGCATGACCTGACGTTGGAATTCATTAATTGCGTTGATATGGGACACGCCTACGATGTGCCACTGGACGCAACATGGTGTGACAACGCGAGACATAATATACCTTGAAATTTCGCATTTGAATTCAGATAGCTTTTAAACTTTATAACTGTTAAGTGACATAAGTTTTAATTAAGCTGTAAGATTCTGTCTTGTTCTGAGAGTCTAACTCATAAACTTTTTATATAATTCTAGACGCCGTGTTTGAACAGCAATGGCAAATCAGATAAGCCAACTTAGTAACTCAGGCGCATCTTACTACGCCGGTGCTTTGCAACCGGCACTCAAAATTGGGCCATGGTGCAGCAAAATCTTACGCACCAAGAAGATGCCGAGTGGCAATGGCAAAGCGCGCGTCGCCCGCATCCCGCATTCGCTGGCTTTTAGCGCAGGCAGCGTATTATACGCTGAAATGGGTGTCTGGGTGTTAGTGGGAATTCCCTCAGAGTTCGTTGTGTGGAACCCATAGTATATAGTTTGAGGTTTGACAATCTGTATAATTGTCTGGAGTATTATTATTATGATGATGATGATGAATGATGAGATTTGAGGAAGCGAAAGAAGTATGTAAGAACTGCGACACTTGGCGCTCCGTCCTCTCTGACTACCATGTTAGGGATACAGCGTGAAGATATGTATGTATGCATGTATGTACATTTAGAATAATTGAGCCGACACATCCGATGCAGTTAATGGAGTTGGCGCGATTAAGCGGCGTAGCGCAGTGTTATCTATTTCTAAAGCTGGCTCACCTGTACATACAGCAGGCCGCCATTTTAGAAAACCACACATCTATATTTAATTTAACTTTATTTACCTCTCTTATAGTTATAAAGTTTGTGTAATTATTATTTATGGTATTATCATAAAGTAAAGTTATTATGGACTTATTGGCGGGAACGGGAGAAGTGAGGTTGTCATTTTATTTAGATTTTCTGTTTTTTACATTTTTGGGAGTTTGAAAGTTCAAAAGTGATAGTATAGTACTGTATAAGTGACAAGAATGGAGTAGGTCCAAATAAACATGTGTAGCTGAAGTTCTCGCGCTTTTCCAAAAATATAAAACTTCAGTAAAGTCCACTATCACTTTATTGGAGGAGTTTTACAATAACGATTCTACTCACATTCTATTTATTAATACAATACGTGACATTGGCAAATGCGCTAATCTGTGCGCCATAATAATAATAATAATGCGCCAGACGATACACACCAATCATCTAATCTGAAACTAGGGTATTCCCTGTGCTATGAGAGCCAGACGACAACTACTGAGGGCGTCTCCCAGTGCACCCAGGCCCGAGACAATCTAGAAGTTCATTTCCTAAATTGACGCGACCGCGAATCGAACCTGGAACCTTCCGCGCTTGGGTTAACGTCTAAACCACTGCGCCATCTAGGTCGCCATGCCATGAAGAAAGAAAAAAAGTTATTATGTTATTTTTATTAGTAATATTTTTTAACATTTAATTTATTCTTGAGCATGGATAATGTAAGTCCTTCAGTCGAAATATTAAGGATGAATTTTCACAAGATATAAAATAGTTCATTGAAATGTCGACGTAAAATATTTCTTCGAGTTTCTGGCGACATATATTGAGGCAGTCATTCTAGAAGGATCGCTAAGGCGGACTAAGCCACTAAAAAATCTCAACCCCACACAACTATTGAGCACTTATTTTAAGAATTCCACATAACGCAAAACACGCATAGACATTTGAGACGCAAAACTACTACAATTTTACATCACAATATCCACTGGAAAGAATTTGTTAATAGGTAATTAAAATGAACGCTCAACCCCTCCCCATAAAATCCCGCGAAAAATTCTATCTTAGAAATACATTCTTTTGTATTGCCATAGCAAAAAAGTAACGAACGAGAGATTAATTCTAAAATGAACTGAAGCATTTATTTATTCATGTACAAGACATTAAACACAAATAAGTTGTAATAACTTGTGCTGTTCAAAGTACTGAATAAATCTCGTCACTATTCGGCGCAAGTTCAATTCATAATACAACACGAGAATCGGATTATTTTTAATGGTTCTATTCGCATGAAAAGAAATTCAATATATGTACAGTATTTATTTGGTACGTAATAACGAGAGATTTATTTTATTTATATGTAAAAGTAAATATGTAATAGACAGATTCATTATTAAATAATAAATCTGTATTACACATTTACTTAAAAAATGAAATTATGCGACTACATTAATACATACCTATACATATATAGATATAGGCAAAATATATATAGGCATATGGTATTAATCTTACAATAGGTTATCTGGAGTTATGTCATGTTAATTTTGCTTAGAGCTAATACATATCTTGATGCTGTATCCCTAAGAGAGATATTGAAAAAGGGAACAAAGCGCCAAGCATTACGGTTTTTACATCTTTCGCCTTTTCAATTCTCGTCATTCTCCTCTCATTTTCATCAAGGTATACGAGTGCCTTGATAATTTCATCAGCTAACGCTGTAGCTTCACTCTGGTTCTGGTTCCTGATTGAAATATATGGACCCTATTAAAAAAAAAATTGTAACTAACAGTTGTAATATTTTTTATATCTTTTTTTATATTTATTTATAAAAGAATACGTATCCTAACGTTAATATTTACGAATTTAAAACTAAACAATATCTTAAATTGTAATTGTAATTAAAAACAATATGTCTAAAATACCCTCTCTTTATTTTCTATTTCTGGGTTTGAATTACCAATTTCCGTAGTTCAGTTCAGTTCAGTAGGAGTAAACACGGAGGATTGACATGGTGTCAGCGGCTGTGATACACAGACAGACAGACAGAGAAACATTTGACAAAATAATAAAGGATTGGTTTTAATCATTTTAGCTATGGACCATTTTTCCATAAGCTTCTTCTCTTTTTTATACTGGCAATTCTTTTCGTATTTATGAAAAATATGTCTGCCATAATTATGTAAAAATTAGTTTATCTTTAAACGTATAATGTTTGTCTCTTTGTTAAAAAATATTTCTTGGATAAACGCGAAAACTTCAGTTGTACATGTTCATTCATACTTTCCAATTTTTAATACTTGCACAGAACTTTAACGCACAACATTCTATATACTTTTTCCAAAAACGTGAAAAAATAGAAAATCTAAATAAAATGCCGACTTCTTCCGTGCCTGCCAAAAAATCTTCCATGAACTTTTAACTTCATTATGACAGAAGGGACGAAAGACAGTCCATGACATCATAAAACGTTGTCTATGGAGGGAAAATTAACTGTGCTAAATTCAGAACAATATAATAGCCAACTCAGCGAGATTGATAACGTCTTAAATTGTATGGTTGCCTTCGGGCCCGTGCTCATAAAGTTCTTTCAGAGAAATTATGTTAATATGTGTGTATGTGATCGAACGAACAGTAAAAAAAACTTTTTCTTTCTTTCATAATATTACGTAGACGCAGTTATTTGTTATTGTAAATGGATATAATGAGCTCCTATAGGCAAAGGACTAAATACATATCAGTGAAAGTAGTATCGATGTATTATTTTGATGCATCTCAATGCTCTTTTTTAATCGACTTTAAAAAAAAAACGAGGTTCTATTTTCGACTGTATGTTTTTTTTGCTTTTCTTATGTATATTCATCGATGACTTCGTCAACTGTTAACCGATTTGGAAAATTCTGTTTTTTTGTTTGGAAGGGGAATACTTGCAAGATGGTCTCATTTTATTGAATCGGAGCTTGGAGTTTGGAGATACATCAATTAACAATAAGTACTTATAAGCTTTTTAATTTATATTGATGATTCTCTTGTATATAATTGCACTACAGTATTAAAAAATAAATTAATTGTACCATTTGCACAAATTAGCATTAGCAATAGCAATTGTATAAATGCAGCCTACAGAAGGCTGCATTTCCACTACACATGAGAAGCAAAACAGGTGTAGATGATGTGAGGTTAAATTTGACAGAATATAGCTGAAAGTGTATAAGGATTGTATAATATATAAAAATCAATGATTGTTTGTTTGTTTGTCCGTATTTTGTGAGCTGCTATAGTGTTCATTCGATTGTGACGAAATTTGGTGTGGAAATAACTTAAACCTCGAAGAAGGACATAGGCTATTTTAAAAATTTAAAAATGAAAACTGATGAAGTCGCTGACATCAGTTAGTATAATATATAAATATAAGTAATTTAAGAGATGAACTTCGTAACATCTGAGTCAATATAAAACACGCTTTCTTTTTACCCGACTGCTCAAGAAGGAGGGTAATGTTTTGCGAATGTATGTTAGTGTATGCATGTTTCTTTGTCAACTCTTGCAGACTAAACAGCTTGATGAATTTTAAAGTGCGAGATTGGTCTTAATCCAAAGATTGTAAAAGACTATATTTTAATTTGTGTTCTTCAAATTCTAAAAGCTATGATAAAAAAATCAAAACACCCGGCTTACAAACTGTAAAAAGAACAAAGTTGTTAAAAATGACGTCGGCAAGACGGGTTCATGATAAAATTTTTGAAATTCATGCTTACTATTTATTTTTATACCTCAAAGAGAACCTAGTGGAAAAATTTACATAGGCTTTCAAAAATTCGGCGGCTACGAATATTTTTAGTAAATTTATGAATTAGGTAACAACATACCTAGATAGCTGGTGTAGCCTCTGACAGCATATTAAGATTTAACAGCTTCAATTTTTAGAAGCCTAAATAGAGTTCTATAGTATGAATGCACGAGAATCCCTTAAAAATCCTTTTAAAGACATTGATGTCCTCACCTTGTCGTCCATATACATCTTTGAAATTATTATGTATAGGTATGAGGAAAAATATAGATCTGTTTAAAAAGAAAGACGATATTAATGGTATGGAAACCCAAAGCCGTGATAAATTGGTAATTCTAAAATTTAAAATACACAAGTCAAATGTTTCATTTTTGGGTAACTGCATTCGATTTATAATAAAGTTCCTCAAGAAGTCACTTAATTAACAAAAAATAGATTTAGATTAGTTATAAAACGAACATTGATTAGACAATCATACTATAAAATAAACGATTTCGTTGAAGATAAAACAATAGTCTGGAAATGATCTTCTCTGCACATGCATTTACTGGCTGACGATGTAAAACGATGTTGAAAAAATTATACCTGGCTGAGTTTCTTGTCGGTTCTTCTCAGTGTCCAGGTTTTCGTTTCTCTTCTCTTTGAACCGAACTGAAGTAGATTTGACGTTCAAAATTACCTTGTAATTGGGTTTACTTGAACAAATTAATTTAATTTGACTTTAACTTTAGAGTTTTCTACTAAGTACTGCTTAAGGTATAAAAATAAGTAGTAGGTATGAATTAATAAAAAATGATTATGCAAATGTCTTTTAAAATCTTTTTGAACATGTTTTTAGTTCTTCTTTCTATTATGAACAAAAAACATACGGACTTATTCTCATAGCTGTTTTAAATATATATATGTAAACTAATTAATACCCCCTCATTCCCAGCGATAAAGTGGGGGCTGCGTTCAATCAACACCCGCGCGAATTGGAAACTTGCAGAATGGATGAATTCAGAATTCATTACTGAATTTCCTTGAGTCGTTTCCATTCGAACGATCAAACTCAACCCACTAATTAGTCGTTGAATTTTGTTATGATTATATCTGTAACTGTAGCTAACAATCATTTCGTGAATAATTTTTAAACGACTTTCAGAACTCCAAAGGTCAAAGGTCTATTCCATTTGAAATAATCAACAACGTTAACAATA
This sequence comes from Zeuzera pyrina, assembly GCA_907165235.1. Classification (NCBI taxonomy): domain Eukaryota; kingdom Metazoa; phylum Arthropoda; class Insecta; order Lepidoptera; family Cossidae; genus Zeuzera; species Zeuzera pyrina. Next base: position 804,995 of record OU015642.1, on the reverse strand, counting down.
GTCTATCCACAAACAATTTAATAGCTGAGCTTACGTAAATAGAATAAAATGAAGACTCAGTTCGCGTTTGCTTTGATACGTTTACAAGTTCTGAATTTCTAAATGGATTTCGATGCGTTGTTAGGGTTCAGTAACTCTAAATTACAAAAGAAACCCTCACAGAATTACTTCATTTTATATCTGTCCATATGTCTTTCTGTCTGTCCTACTTCTTGGAAACGCGGAGGTATTAAGTGGAAATAAACATTAATTACTTATATCTGCGGTTTCTTGGAGTTATAAAAAAATCAAGCTTCTAAATCAACGCAATAAAAACAATACGGCCATCTGTGCTTTATATTTTGACAATCGTAAATAAATCAAACCTTATAAGGTGCTTCCGGTTGACCTACATACATACATACATATCTTCACGCTGTATCCCTAACGCGGTAGTCAGAGAGGACGGAGCGCCAATTATTATTGTATTATATATACGGTATTATCAAATACAAATACATCAAATAGCCAGAGTGTTAGCGGATGGAAATGTCAAAAGCTCTCGCATACCTAGGCGAAAATGTGTGAGGAAAATGATGAGATTTGAGGAAGCGAAAGAAGTATGTAAGAACCACGACGCTTGGCGCTCCGTCCTCTCTGACTACCCCGTTAGGTATACAGCGTGAGGATATGTGTGTATATTATACACACATCAAAAGTGTCTAGGTATCAAGTACTTTTTTAAATATAAAAAATTATCCAATTAATATTTATCAAATCTAGTCTTCCAGACTGGCTTCTTACTTTAATTCCTATGTTTAAGTTAACAACTTATCCCTATATTTTGTAAAAATGAAGAAAAATTAAAATTTTTGAAAATTGTGGGAAATTAACCTAAGTTAATGTCGTCAATTAAATGGCAAAAAAAAGGCAAAATGAGGATTTTTCAAATTTTTATTTTAAAGATAAAAAAATTAATAATCTGTGTTTCCACCATTGACACGAATTACACAATCACAGAGATTTGGCATGCTTAAAATCAGTTCATCAAAAACGCTTTGAGGAATGGCCGCCCACATTCTTTCTAACAAGTCAAAAAGTTGTTGTTGCTATGCATGGCATCCATACTCGACAGAGCTCTACTTTGAAGCTTATCCCATGTGTGCTCAATTGGGTTGAGGTCTGGCGATTGAGCAGGCCACGGCAGAACGTTGATGCGAGCGTCGGCAAGAGCGCGTGTTACGACTCTAGCCGTGTGTAGACGTGCATTGTCGTGCATTAGACGAAACGAATCATCCAACCGGCTTCGCAGAGGGATGATCACGTCTGAAACAATCCTATCAGCATAAATCTGAGCATTGAGGTTGCCCCTGATCCAAATGTGATCGGTTCTTCCACCGATCCAAATACCGGCCCAAACCATTATTGTTCCCCCTCCATATGAATGAACTCCCTGACAAAATTTCAAACGTTCTTGACGTCCAGAGGTCTTCTAAACTCGAGTACGTCTTGTATCCTGCCTCATACCGAAACGAGATTTATCGGAAAAGCAAACACAACGCCAGTCTTCTTCCTCCCAGTTTCTGTGTACGCGAGCCCATTATAAACGGGCCCTACGATTACAGGGTGCTATAGGCAGAACTCTCAGCGGCCTTCGGGAACGCAGACTCACTTCACGTAAACGATTTCAGATGATTGGTCGCTTATCAGCAACCCTAAAGAGCTGTGGAGCCTCATAGCCAACATCATGGCGGTCATAGTACGATTCCGTTGAGCAATATTTTGGATGTACCGGCCCTGTCTGCATGTGGTGATGCGAGATCGTCCTCTATGTCGCTCTGCCACGCTGCCCGTGATACGATAGACGATAGCGTGTCCAGATACGGCTTATAACGCTCTGTGTAGTGCCAAGAGCGACAGCCACAGTACGTTGCCTGGAACCAGCTTGCAACATTCCGACGGCTCTCATGATCTCTTCTCGTGCCAAATGATGTCGTCGCTCAATATCGATGCAATTTTTTTCAGTTCCGATGCAGAAATTGTAATGGTTTTGTAAAAACGCTATTACACACTTTTATAGGAATCCTGATTGACAGTTCATTTTCTATTTTTAATCAAAATTTAAAGAAAATCTTTATTCGAATAGTGAAAATCACTAAAAAGAATCAATAACGATCCAAAAAAGTTAAAATAATAATCCTCAATTGCGGCGATACTCTAAAATGTACTTGATCCCTAGACACTTTTGATGACTGTATATGTTTATGAATTATATTATTAACTGGCTGACCTACAATTATGAAATTTGGCAAGAGGCGAAATCTCACAACACAATAAAAGAAAAAGATCCAAAAATTGCGAATTTGCAATTAAATCACACTTTTTTGCAATTACAAACGTAGATTTACAGTTGAAGAGTATGGAAACACGCGTATTTCAACTGCAAAGTTAATTTTGTTTTTGAATCCGACATATTTTTAGCTGAATGTGTAACGCAAATACATTATACGAAGTACGGAACCCTCGATACGCGAGTCTGATTCGCAGCTGGTCGGTATTTATCATCGTTTAAAGCATTTAACGGGAAAAGTTTGAGTGTATATCACATTCACATTTAGTCTAACAAAGGTTGCGAAATATGGACATAATATCGTAATGACATCCTCATGCGAAAAGGTGGGACTTATTTATTTTAATAATAATGGTAATAATTCTTTATTTGTATGAAATGTTGTATATGAAATAGAGATGGATCCAATATGAAATAAATATCGCTAATAAATTAGCATACAAATGTTAAGTCAATAATACTCCGATATTAATGTTCAATTATTAATTAGCTCTCGCATACCTAGGAGAAAATGTGTGAGGAGATCGATGAGATTTGCTGTACTGCAAATAAATTAAAGCAAGAAGACGTTACCGGACTGAGCACATAATTTCGTCAAATTGATTAAAATTCATCCTGTATATAGTAATCAACATGCAAATAATATATTCGTAGCCTGCATTATATTTATTTAACGGTGGCAATATTTATGCATAAGATATCGTACGAGGTAATAGAACAGAGTTGGTTTACGACATAGCTACAGACATGAGGCTTCCTTCACTCGTAGTGATATTGAGATAAAGCTGTCTATGGACCTGATACAATTGACTCAATCTTGCATAGGCTTTATAGGGTAGATATGAACTAACAAATAGCTTAAAAGGAATGTACACTGCTTTTATATTGGTCCGGGAGATCAATAAAAACATACAATTAAGGTCTGCGCTCATTTGCCAAACTTGAGTGATTGAGATATATGATCTTTCCATACTAGGCTCTCTCAACAACACTATCGGCACAGAAACGCTTCACTCGCAAGAGGTCCATACGTGGACGGCAAGCGAGCCCCTCGGTTTTCGTTTTCATTTGATGTAAGTAGCTTTGCCGGTCACACCAACCCTGTGTCACTGCGACCAACATTGATTTATTGTAATTGTCACTATGTTACAAAACATTACCAAGTGTCCCTGTAGTCAAAAACTGCAGGGTGTTTCTTGGAGTGATTCTGAGTGTTCTGAGTGTTCTGAGCTTCTGCCGGACTCAGAAAATAATGGCCGAGACAGAATCGACAAATACGTGTCAGTGGTCTGCAGTCACATAAAATATGCATAGGCTATATCATTAACCTCTCGGCAGTACGGCACATTCTTCTGTTGGAGAACTCCATATTAGACATGTGCTTATTTAAGCAATGCCCAGTAAGTGCTCTAACCAAGATACGCGAGTTGCTCCGGCTCATTGCCATAACACAGGAAGCTTTTGGAATGTTCCCAATATTCTCCCAATACTTCCAAGAGTCTTTAAATTGCGATTTCAAAAAAATCCGACTTTTGGGAATTCCGCAAAAACGTTCTGAACAAAAAAATGCGATTTTGGCTGCGGTTCTCGCAACTATTAGTCCCTAGTCTACAAGATGTCTACTTACGATAAGTCGCACTAAAAAAAAATTCATAAAATGTTATTTTTGTATTTCACTAATCAGTAACTACTAATATTACATTGACGTTAATTATAATATTTATGGTCAATGTGCAAGAACCTTTATAATTACATTGGCTGAGCTCCAGCAATATTCCAACATGAATGGAAAAGACCCTACAGTAATACACACTGCGTACGTCATTGATGTTAGTATAGAGGAAGTTACGTCAGGTGTACCTGGTGGGTGAACCTATTAAATTGAGGGGAAATCTCTCAATGTTGTACAGAACAGCCCACAGACGATTCGAAACAATATGCTACTGTAAGAATAACGACAGTTTGTCTCACTCTCATTCTCACTCATATTGCATCATCTCATCTCATTTACCGCTGGCATTTTATAACATTGCTAGCACTAGATAGGCATGAGAATTCTCGACTCCGGGGAGTGAAATGTAACACCTTATTTGGATCCTCTCTCGCATCCGACTTAATGATTCCTTCATTTAATTCATTTACGCTCAGTTGCAAGAACTTGTGATTCATAATAATAATATTTATTGCCAAAAAGTGTTTTAAAATATAAGTACAGTACATGAGCTGAAGATGACAAAAAGAGCATTCGTTGCTGTTACACTCGTATTTATAGACAAGTCAAAGTAATTACTTAAGCAAAAGTAATTACTTGAGCAACTATTTTTATTGCATAGTTAAGAAATCGGTCGAAGTAAGAACTGTCAAAAGTTAGAATTCTTAATCAAGTAATAGTAACCACTTTCGTTGCTTAAGCAACGCTTATTACTCGGTTCGTAGCTTTTTGACAGTGTTTAGTACAGAAAATATGGAAGATATCGAGCATTTATTTTTTAATTTGGACAATATTTTAAGTGATCCATTGGAAGAAGTTGAAAACAGTGTTAACATTAATGAACCTAGAAAAACAAAAGTATATTTCCCTAATGACCCTCTTCGCTAAAATACTGAAAATGATTTCAGGATGAGATATCGATTCAGTAAGTGTTGTACTTAATGTTATTTTGCCATTAATAATAACTACATAATAATCTTTCCAAGTTATAAATCACGTGTCAGCTAATATCCCAAGTATAAAAATCATACATTTAAATTTGGTAGGGTTATATCGTGTGCCAAACGTTTCGATTCTCCAAACATTTTGTTTGTTCAAAGATAAAATTGAATGATTAAAAAATATCTTCTACGACTTATTTTTCTTTTTATACCGATAACTTTATCAAATTATATATTACAAATTATATTAGGCAATATAATGCAAGACTTTGTAAAAATAATCTAGACCTCACGTTTGCCCTCTCATGAAACAAAACGCAGCAACGAAGTGTTGCCAGTGAGAAACAATTATCAAGCATCAACTCTAACTTAAGCAATTGCTTAAGTAAGTAACGTGCATTACTCAATTATAGAATAAGATTTTGTACTGAAGAATTCTAGCCACAAGTAATGACTTCATTAAGAAATTACTTAGCAACAAGTAATTACTTGTTTATAAATACGAATGTTAGACACGCTACTTTGACGTCCTAATTAACATTATTTCGACGATTTCTTACAATTTCTAAAATTATGTTGAGATCAAGTACATATTCTTATTTAATATTAGAGTTGTGGAAATGTCATAAACTTCTTCTTTTTTACAGAAAACAGTATTTAAAAAGACTTATTTCAATTATAAAGTGTCGTGATTAAATGTCGATTTAGTTCCAAAAAAAGCAATAATTTATTAAAAAAAATGGTACAATGGAGTGAATGGAGTTTCATTTACAATATACGACAAAAATATTTTTTTTAATTAGTCAGTGTAATAAATATAATTAATGATTAAATGAACTCACCTGTACGTGAAGTTCTGTCATAATTATATGAAGTGCTTCGTCCTCGAGATTAGCATATTAACCACATGTTAGCAACCCACCCACCCTTGCCTGTGGACAACCCTATAACTATCGTAAAATACTTTAACGAAGCCCTGAACTAAATGAGCTTGACCGCGCTGGCGCTGGTTGCCTGAGAGGGGGTGCGTTGTCAAAAAATAAATAAACACCGGTACAATTTATGTATAATATAGTGTAGATGGCGACACGATATGCGTTACTACATGTGGGTATTGTGGGTAATATGCTAATCTCGAGGACGAAGCACGAATGTAATAAACAATAAAATACGCAATGTTGACGCGTAGATTTCGGACCAGCGCGAGCGCTTGACAAGAAGGACCAGTACGAAAAATGTATGCACTCCTTATAACGAGCGACTGTAAGTGAGAACATTAATTAGCGAGCCGTATATGTACCGACTGACTTTTTTGTAATCTGTGGAATACAGACTTTCTTTTTCATCTCAGACCGAATGGCCTTTTATTTAATATTCACTATTCACCATTTTTCTTTTAATCAACTAATAAGCGAATACAAATCTATTCAACAGGTGTTATTTAATATTTCTTATATGTATTACAGTTAGTGTAGTACGATTTCGAATTGCATTTTGAGTACAACGGATATGCAATGGGCAATCAGGTATAATTCCGAATGGACTCATGCAAATACTCAAAATTATTTGGAATCAATGAGGATATGGTACAATTATGGATAAGCTTTAGAAAAAGTACGTAAAATAACCTCAAAGATACTTTTTGTCAGTTTTGACATCTATACATAGATTCTAGAGCCAAACAAATGTTTTTTTTGTACAATTCTCCCATGAGAGGGAAGGCACAGGGGTTTATGCCCATACCGCCTATATCTAAGTTATAAATACATATATTATACATTTTTTTGTTCAAATAACTCTTTAAAGACATTTTTGTTAAATCTCTAAACGTAGTATTTTATTGTTTTATAGAGGCCAAGAACTGCCAGTAGTTTTGGTATTATTAAAAAACTCTTTTTATGTAGGTTAGGTTAGGTTAGTATATTTACCACAACGCGCGAACCGAGCGAGCGAAGCTAGCGTACCGTGGCAGCGGCGAAGCGCCAGAGCAGAGTCAGCCCTATGCAAACACTTTTTTTGAGTAGGTTAGGTTAGGTTAGGTTTGTACGGTTATCATTATGCATGTGTCGAGCGAGCAAAGTGAGTATGGAGCGAGACCTGAAGCTCCAGAATGGAATCCACATGAAACTTTCTGTTTCCTTTTTGTTTAAAGCGTTTTTGCCTAACGGTTTTAATGTGGCTAATGGTTAAATTGCCAAAGCTTCAAAATTAAAAAAAATGTCTGTGGTTAAATATCAAAACACATGAAAATGTGCTTTTGAAAGTTGTTTATAATTGTTTAATTATTTTAAAAACTAGATTTTTGTTGAGCGAAACTTTCAATTTTGAGCATTTACAATGACTGGCTTCTATTATAAATATTAACATCGCATTAGCGTTAGCACTTAATGTAAAATGTAAGTCATTCCGTAAATTTTTCAAAAACCTATATTATATAAAATATTAGCTTTCTGAACTCATTCCTTTACCATGGGAGTTGTTGTCTCATCTCGAGCACGTAAGGGCTGGGGCCTTAAGCCACATTCTAAACTTGCCAAACTGCATGCAAACTGGCCTTCAAAGACTCTGCCAACTGGGAATGTTCCAGGTCCGGCTCTTACCCGAATGGAAAGCGTTAAGACACGCTTGTGGAGATTTCCCTGGCAACGCCCTAAGCCGGAGTCAGTTCTACATACGAGGTATTCCTCAGCTATTAAAATTCTCAGGCTGTCGACCATTTGGCAGAGTTCCTTCAATGCTTGGCCTAATGCGATCGGTGACGCTGTAAAAGTGGGACTAGCTGTAAAGAGGAAAGGTTTTATTAGTTGGTTAGTGTACTGGGTCAGAGCAGAGTCCGGCTGAGCGTCCGTGGAAATTTCTCTTTTCTTAGAAAAAAAAATAGGGAGAGTTTGTGTTTAGTTATCGTTTATCTTTATGTTTTTATTACTAGATGGAAGAGTTTTTTAGTACATAGATACATATACATATCTTTACGCTGTATTCCTAACGGGGTATTCAGAGAGGAGGGAGCATCAAGCTTTGCGGTCCTTAGATATTTCTTTCGCTTCTCAAATCTCATAATTCAGCTCACAGACTTTCGCTTAGATATGCGAATGCTTTTAAAATTTCCGTTTTTAGTCTTCGTATTTAATAAAAAAAAATATTGCTTCCAACCTGCCAGGTTAATAAAAATTCGGGAAACGTCGAGATAAAATAGGTAATTAGCCTTAAAATATAAACGCGACATAGACCCACAATTAAATATTATAAGATAATAAAAATTCGTTAGATATTGTTCAACCTAGAAACTAATATAGATACCTAGCAAGTATTGCGACGAAACTTAATTAATTTGCAAAAAATTAAGCGTTGAAGAAAAACCATTTTCATTAATTAACTTCTACAAAATTTATGGGAAATAAAGAATAGTTGTTTTTTGGGATCCGTAATCAAAATATGGACATTTCTAATTCTGATCTCTCCGTTCACATTTTTGACTGCGTGTCTCTCTGATCTCATATCTCGTATGCTCTTATTTTTATGTATAGCGACCCGCCCCGGCGTCGTTCTGGTGGGATGTGAATATGTTTCATACAAATGTACTATTCAAATTCTTGACTTTTTATGCAAATTTTCAAAAATTTTCTTTCATGCAAATTTTATCCTAAATATTATGAATACAAGAGAAAAGGAATTAGCCAAATCAATCAAACCGTTCTCGTGATGCTTTGTCATACATGTGACTGTCCCGGTTCGCGTGTTATTAAGTAGTGGGTGAACAAAATGGGAGTAATATATGGGAGTGGCTTAAATAAATTGGCTTAGAGTAGATACCAAATTTATTATGTACGGCGCATACTGAGTTCACAATGCGCCATACAAGGTGATTATTAGGTACTAGATAAGACGGAATCACTGGCCTTAGCCGTATTTGTTCTGCTGCGGTGCACCGTGTAATTCAGCACGCCGTAGTCCGGAGGTCGGTTGGGTCCCAATTGGAGACCACGTAGTTATTTCTGAGCCTAGACCAGGCATAGGCACCAAGCTTATATAGCAAATCTCTAGCGGGTTTCCAACGCAGCTTGTAATTTTGGGATTTTATTTCCACTTTATTTTCACACAACGGTATGAGTGACAGTACTCTCACTTACAGAGGTGTAGTAATAAAGTCACCAGATAGCTAACTACCCTCTAAAGTCAAAACGAATAAACTTCCATGCGCATTAGAGTTATGCAGTCACACTTTTGCGAGCCACTGCGTTATTTACAGTAATTAAAGGTTCCGTAGATAATTTTATATTAAAGTTATAGTTAATGTATTTATTTACGTTAAGCAATTTATTTTTAATATGTTTATAGAATATAAGTTTCATTTTATTATATTTTTATTATATTTATTATATTTAAATGATGACATATTTATAACGTTAAATGGCGATTGATTTTTATTTTGAATGATCTAAAGACATAAAAATGAGCAAGCAAACAAGTCATAACTGAATTTAAACTTCAACTTTAGTGTTATTTATTGGCGAAGACATTTTAAATAGCTGAATATCGCTATCTCTTTCACAACATATATTAAAAGTATTCTAGTGTCACCAAGATAGTGAATTTAACAGCTTCTTTATCAATTTCTTCATAAAAAAACTACTAACACTGGCTATTTGATCTTCATAAGTCAGCCTTGGTCTTCTTTGGCTTCTTTTACCACTCACTTTTGCTCTATAAATTTTTTCGTCAGTCTGTCATCACTCTTTCTTTCCATGTACCCGAACCATCTTTGCATTCCTTTCTTCCTTTTTACAATAACAGTATCGTGCAACCCTGTCATACTGTGTATCTCTTCATTGCTTGTTTTGTCCTTGAGGGTGACACCGCACATATTTCTAAGAGATCGCATTTTTACTGCATTTACCTTACTTTCACTCGATTTTGGGCATATCCAGGCCTCACTACCGTGCAATAAAGTTGGAACCAACACCGCATGGTGTATGGCCGTTTTGGCTGAATTAGATATATTCACACTGGCTACTTATGCGGACAGACCACCGTTCACTTTATTGCCGGCTGCTACCCATCTCTTCACATCCAACTCACATCTTCCATCCCTCGAAAACGCACTCCCCAGATATGATATATTACTAATATTCATTGTATATTTACTATTTATTACTTATTAAAAATGAATATATGGGACTTTGGTGTACCTATTGGTACTGGACACGGGACAATAAATGAAAATTCGGTGTTTTCGCGTACTTCCAAGCGATAGGTAATCCTTCCGGTTTGCCAGATTTTTGATCCATATTCTATTTAATGATTGTATTAAATACTTGTCGAAATTCCTACGGAACCTTAAGTTCATTCGTTTCCGACACGCCCTTGGACGGCTTTCAAAGTTAATTTTAGTGAAATAGTTCCTAATCGAATGAAGCGAGACTTCGACGTTACAATGAAATCAATCAGTCTATTACTGAGAAATACAGTATTTTGAACAAAACAAGCCACTGCCTGCTTAGCTATTTTTAGCTACGGACGAAAAGTAAATTTGTATTTTATTTTATTTATTTATTATAACAATTTCTTTCACATACAACAACATATGAAAATGAAAGGTACATACAGATTAAAGAATAAAAAGTACTGCTTATTTCTGTAAAAAAAATCCAACTAACCTCCGAGAGGGACATTTTAAGAGAGGGAAGTATTATAATATTATTATTTATACTAATATTATAATATTATTATTAATATTATAATATTATTATTTATACTAATATTATAAAGAAGTAAACTTTGTTCAATTGTATGTAATGGATCAACTCATCAACGAATTTCAAAAATTCTTTCACCTGTAGAACCTACATTATCAGCGAGTGACATGGACTGTATTTTATTTTTAAACACTAAGAATGCTAAGCCGGGCGCTAGTGTATAATAAGCAGTAGAAACCGTGCGTCTGTACATTGAATAAATTTATCAAAACATCAGTGTAGGCGATAAAAGAGAAAAACAGAATACAATGCACTTTTTTTATTTTTGTCTGTCTGTCTGTATGTACACACTAATCTCCGAAACTACTTAACAAATTTTCTTGCGGTTTTTACAGGTAGGTTAAATAAAAATTTGATAAATTCCTAAAATCTTTAGCTATTTTCCGCTCAAACACCAAAAATCACCAATCGACACGTGTTTCGCCTCTCTCTCTGACTCGGTCAGCTAACCAGCACCGAATCCGAATCCGATTCGGTGCTGGTTTTTAAATTTAAATTTATGACATGAAATGGATTTCCGCTAAGTAATACCTGAATCTATACAATATCTTATAAATAATTAATATATTAAAATTAAAATAATTAATATAATATATAATAAAAAAAAAACACATACAATCAGTACATCAATATTTATATACATAATTTATTTTCATTTATTTATTTATATTTATTGCACACACAAACATTACAAAAAAAAAGATACATACAGAAAGGATGAGCAAAAAAGGTACAGCTTATTTCTAAAATAAATTTGACCTGTAGATCTGCGAGAGTGACAAATTCAAAATGGAAAAGATAGACACTGTGTGTACTGGCTATATTGATAATAAAATACACTAACATAAATTACATATATGTGTATATATGTAATTTATGTTAAATTTACATTAAATTTAAATTTACTTTATAAATTTAGTGTGTATTATACTCGTGATTGTGTAAACACGAGTATAATACACACTAAATTTTAAATTCATAAATATATATGTCAAAAGCTCTCGTGTAGCTGATTTACCTAGGCTGATTTTCGCCTAGGTATCTAGGCGAAAATCTGTGAGGAGAATGATGAGATTTAAGGAAGCGAAAGAAGTATGTAAGAACCGCGACTCTTGGTGCTCCGTGCTCTCTGACTACCTCGTTAGGGATACAGCGTGAGTATATATATGTATGTAAGTATATATAGGAACAGATAAATATACTTAAAGCCGTAAATAAATAAATAAAAGTTAAACGTACATCTTTCATATACTGCTCCTTGACACCATGCTTGAAAATGGAACAAGCAATGGACTGGCTTCTACAGTATCAGTATATACGTATATTCTCAAATGAAAATAATTAATTTGTAAAGTTGTTTCAAAGTTGTTGTCTCTGTGTTTGTCCGTTTATCTGCCCATGACATCGTAGCTTTCGAATAAATTGAGTTTCATTTACTTGAAAGCTGCATTTTCTGAGAACATACTTAGCTGAGTTTAGCCTTTCTCAGGATATTCAGTTCTGAATCTTATATGTAATGGAATACTAGTCTCAAGTTCAAGAATTTAGAGTTTGCTTTGACTTTGCAGCCGAAAGTTTGATAATAATCAGCATAAAGTATTATTATAAATGAGTACTAATTTTTTTATGTATGTTCACTGATAACTTCGTCGATTTGACTCTGATACGTTTCATAGGAGATCAGAGATTATGTACCCTCCCGAAATGTGCTAAGGACAACAACCGTGGGAACTCGGTCAGGTTAGCTGACAAAGTCTGATCTCTAGAATATCCTGAGGATGCTTCGTTAAAAAGTGACACACATGTCGATTAATGGGTTTGAAATTTTGGGTAGGAGGTAACTGGAAATTACAAGAATTCATCACATTATCGATTTGATTTTCATACTCAGAATGCTTTCATGCGTTAGATTAATTGTAATCTTCCCTTGACGTTTCTACAACTGCGAGCCATAATTCAGTTACATGTTTTTAAAAATGTCAGGGTCACGCTTGATCGACTAATCTGTCGCTCTGACGACATACGGCCCGGCCCTCGTCCGACTAATGGAATGTCGCTTCATACGAACGTGTTACTATGTCTGGGGCGATGCGATGCTCGCTCCGTTGGGACTGGGTCTAGGGTTACCAGAAATCATAATAAAAAAATATCAAACTATAAAACACGATAGTTATATAAGACGTATGTGCAATGTCAACCTTGAAGATAAAATAAACAATGAAGAGATACGTAATATGAAAAGGTGCGTGACAGTGTTATTGTAAAAATAAAGAAAGGAATGCTTAGATGATTAAAGGGCGTAGTAAGAATGTGTGATGAAAAACTGACGAAGATAACTTACAAAACGAAAGTGAGTTGTAGTAGAAGCTAAGGAAGACCAAGGTTGATTTATGAAGATCGAACAGCCAAAGCGTTAGCTGACGGAATTATCAAAAGCACTTTCATACCTAGACGAAAGTGTATAAGGAAAATGATGCGGTTTGAGGCGGTGAAAGAATGTAAGGACTGCGATGCTTCGCACTCCATCCTTTCTGATTACTTAACCTTAATTTTTGCACTAGAGATCTGTCAGTAAATATAGTTATCAATAGACGAAAGTGAAAGCTTCAAGAAATGTAAATAAAATGATATTTGGAATATTTTTTTATTATTCACCACAAAAAAGAATGTTACAAGATTCGTTTTCAACGATATAATATAAACTTATAAAAACAAATTTTTCTGTACACCAACAATTCGCTACGCAGCCCTATTTAAGTTAATTATTTCACTTAAATTACAACAGACTGCATCCACGCTATTGGTTTGCCAGCCCTATTGTTAGCTCAAAGCTCCACGATTCTGACGCTGTGCCCTCAGCAGACCGTTAGCAGTCATCTCCATTGAAGCTGAAGATTATATTGTGCGACACTATGACAGCAATGGGTAGCGCCAAGGTGATTATTATTTAATCTTACCTGACTGATTGAGAATATTCCATAGTTAAAAGTTCATTCCACAAAGTCCATTGTACTGAATGTAATAGCTTATTCGTTTCAGCGTTATTGTCGTAGAAATACTATTACTACGTAAGTAATGACGTGTATTTGTAGACGTATCAATGAGTACAAATACACGTCATTTTTATACATTTTGAAATTATACTGGAGTTGAGTCCTATATCTAATCTTATAATATTTTGCCTTATTTAATTCTTAACTACAAAATTAAGTAATCGTTAACTACAAAATATTTGAGTTAGCATCTCAGACGAAATGAAAAAAGAATTATGTAACACTGCGAATAACACAGTGACGCCCAGTACTCCAGTTGTAATAAAAAATATTTATCATTCATTCTTACTTATAAAGTTATTTTTTTAGTAATGTATTTTATAACACGATGATGTGTATCACATTTTGTACAGATACGCTCTCGAGCAGTTTTATAATAGTACTAGCAGGCCCGACAGACGATGTCCTATCCGAAATAAAAAATCCTAGAACCCAATTGTAGCGCTACCTAAATTGTAGCACTATCTACCGAGTCTAATTATGAATCTAAACCATCCAAGAACCCACTCAAACCCACACAAATCCAACAGACGTTATCCTAGCTGAAATAAGAAGAAAATATTAGGACCCGATCGCAGCGCCACTTACCGGGTTCAATTGTGAACCTAAACCATCCAGGGACCCACTCAACCCGAAAGACGTTCTCCTGCCCGAAATAAAAAACAAAATTCCTGGATTCCGTTAGCGGTGCCACTTGCCGGGTCGAATTATGAATCAAAACCATCCAGGGATTAATTCAAACATACTTAAAAATTTTATCAAAATAGGTCTAGCCGTTTAGGAGAAATTCAGTGACAAACACATGTACTGAAGAGTTATATAAATAAAGAATAGAATGTGTCCGCTTCTTACATAGTTGCACTTTCAAACATCCTATTGTACACATTGCCCATCATCCCATAAAACAATCAAAGAAGCAAGTAACGATACCTTGCGTTTGATCTTAGTTACTCAATATTCGGAATAATTTTAATACCTACTAATGGCAAGGTTTGTTGAGGGTTTTTGTTCAAGCAGTTTTTGAATTGATTTTTGATAATATTAGTTTTTAAGTCTATTTACTTGTGTAACGCGATTCCATGCTGTTTTTCCTTTTTTTGAAAACTGATTCTTACCACATAAATTGGAATTTTCGTGTAATTAAATATATAAAATAAATTAATTTATAATTAAGTCACGCTCCCATAATGAACTAGCAAAAACCAATAATTCATTTTTGTAATTCGGTTGCACGTGTGTGCGTGTTGCTTAGTATGTACATGGCGAGGCGTAGTATTGTCGGCCTCACTGAGTTGTTCGCGGCAGCATTGTCTTTCTTTTTTTATGATCCGAGGTTTGCTTATTGAATTGTTGTGCCAAATTTGAGGTTTGTAAATCGTATAGCTTATGACAAAGTTGATGGTGACAGACGGGCAAGTGAATAGACACGTATAATGTTTATTAGATCCTATCAAATTACAGAACCCTAAAAATAAATACGCATATGTAATGCGTCAGATTTTCGAGTCGCTTCACTCATACTCAGCTCTGACTTGATAAAAAGGAGTACTTATCCCCTCTTCGTAAGCCTCACACAGCATAAAACCCTCCATACTGTCCCTGTACATAATAAATAATCCATATTTGCATAACTCACTCGGTGCGGAAACCGAACACATTCGTAAGGCCACGTTGGTAAAGGGTGACTGCGAAATCTGTGGTAAGTTTTATATTTTTTAACGCTGTACATTCAAACCTACGTTTTTTTTATAATTACTAGATATTAGGTTTCTTTGCTGGTTTGGCCACATGGAAAGAATGAGTGAAGAACGGTTGACGAAGAAAACCTACAGAGTGAATCCCAGTGGTAGCAGCAGCCAAGAAAGAGCAAGGCTGACTTATGAAACCCAAATAGCCAGAGTGTTAACCGACACAAATAATAATTATAATTTTATTGACGAATAAACAGGTGTTACCCGTACCACTATACGGGACTGTACACTGTACGACAAGTAAACTTGGCACACGCAAATTCACGATATAAAAAAAGAATGTAAAATGAATATCTAAAAAAACACAATCGATTTTAGTACGCATTGATATCAGTGTGAAAGATAAACAAAATCTTGATTTCGAAGTTTTAGGTTCACTTTCTACAAAAAACTCAAAAAATATCAACATTACGTTTTCAAATTGTTCAAATATAACTGTTTATTTAAATAAAAATAAACTATTAACTTATATACGAATTCTTTATTTACTCAGGGTGTATAATCTGCTCTGTCTGATTATTCTGTTTTACGTTGAACGCTCGCATTTACTAAGCCAAGTTCATATTTTAGTAGCCAGTCTGTACGTCAGAGATATTATTTCCCGGAAGCACGACGTCTTGCCAGCTTCCTGTCGCGTCCCCCTCGTTCACACATGCAAAATAACTAAATTATTGAGTACACTTATACAAGAAGTGTTGGCATTATTTTTAGTCTGTTTCCTTTAAAAATATTACCGCTAAAAGTAGACACAAAACTACAGACTACATATAACGTTTCGAGACAGAGAATCAAGTGTGACAAAACTGAGGTATTGAATTTACAGTTTCATATCATCTACACACTAGACACTAGTCACATCTAGACGCTAGTTACGTGCATGAAAGAAGAATATAAAGTGCAAGGATTAAATATGAATGTAAACAAAACTAAGGTTCTAGTGTTTGAAAGGGAAGCGATGCAAACGAAATGTCAGATTTGGGTACATGGAAAATGACTAGAACAAGTGAATGAAATTGTGTATCGGGGAGTCCGTTTTCGATGTATGGAAGATGTGAGTTGGATTTGGAGAGACGGGTAGCAGCTGGCAATAAAGTGAACGGTGCTCTGTTTGCATTAGTAGATAGTCTGAATATATCTAACACAGCCAAAATGGCCATCCATAATGCGGCGTTGGTGCCAACTTTATTGTATGGTAGCGAGACCTGGATATACCCGACATCAATGTCCACTCAATCACTAACAATGACAATCAATGTTCACTCAAGTGAAAGAAAAATAAATGAAGTAGAAATGCGATCTCTTAGAAAAATGTGCGGTGTCACCTTGCGAACAATATAATCAATGAAGAGATGCGTCATATGACAGAGTTGCACGACAGTGTTATTGAAGACAAAGGAAAAAAGCAATGTGTGGATAGTTTGGGCACATAGAAAGAATAAGTGATTAAAGACTGACAAAAACAATTTACAGAGCGAAAGCAAATGGTAAAAGAAATTAAGGAAGACCAAGGATGTAAGGACCGCGAAGCTTGGCGCTCTGTCGTCTCTGACTACCTTGATTAGGATACAGCGTGAAGATATGTATATCATCTATACCAAGACCACTTCCGTTGTTAACCTAAAAGTAAATCTGGCGCATGCCCATGGCCTTCGGTTTGACAGAGGTCTCTAAATGCCGAAATCCATAATAACAATCCTATCCTATATTACATATATATATTATTATCATATACTCGTACTTGCTGATTATTTTAAAAAAAACCTATGTCCTTCCCTGGGGCCTAATCTATCTCCATACCTTCATTGCATTCGAATGAACAGTATATGGCAACCCATAAAATACGAACAAAAAACATTGATTTTTATATGTCAACTAGTTAATGCAATGCGACTTTGTTCGAGTTTTTTAATTTTAATATACTCTATGCCTTTCCTCAGGATTCAAGCTATTTCCATACCAAATTTCATCGCAATCGGATGAGCGGTATGGCATATGGCAAAAAAAGAAACATTTATTTTTATATGTTAGATATATATGTGTATATATATATATATATATATCGCGTTCTCGAAAACGACTCTAATGATTTCGATGAAATTTACAGTGTTGGGGTTTACGGAGGCGCAAAATCGATCTAGCTTACTCAATTCTGGAAAAGTTGGTTTTCTCTTTGTTTTCACACATTTAAAATTGGTAATTGGTATTGATTTGTAATTTAAAAAAAAAATGCCTTGTCAATAGCACAGTGGTTAGAGCGTAGATCTACCACGCCGAAGTGTTCGACGCGGGTTTGAATTATTATTATTTCTTTTTATAAAAGAGGGTCGAGCAAGCGGGTCACCTGATGGAGAGTAACCAACCGCCGCCCATGGACACCCGCATCATCCGGAGAATCACGGGCGCGTTGCCGGCTTTTAGAGAAATAGGGAAAGGAGGGAAAGGGAATGATGGGCCACCGGCACTTTCACTCATCGAACGAAACAACAGTAATAGATGCTGTTATTTCACGCCGATATTCTGTGAGAGGGTGGTATATTATCGGGCGAGTCGGCCCTATTCGTGCTGCAATGCAGCATGGCTCTGCCACCTTTGGTGTTGAAGCAGAGAGAACCCAAAGGTGAAGAAGAGAATATTGAGTGGGCAATATTATTGAGTCTATATAGAAAAAAATCGATAGTATTCCTTTCATACCAAATATTTTTCATACCAAATACCTTTAAAAATCTTTAAAATTCTGTAAGGTGGTCGGACTTTCTTGTTTTTTTGATCCGAGCAAAGCTCGATCGCACGGTCGCCATTTAATAATGATACTCCAAATAATTACGCAAATGGTGTATAAAGTAAGCAGTAGCCTTGCGCTATAAGCACTACTCAACGAACCGGTGGCTTCCCCTACAGACTACAAGAGTTTTTTTTTTTGCGGAGTGGGCAAACGGCCATTCACCTGATAGAAAGTGATCACTGCCGCCCAAGGACACTCGCAACGTCTGGGAAATCACGAGTGCGTTACTAGACTTAAAAGGAAGAGTAGGCTCGTTTCGTTAGTACATTTCCTAGAAATCAACAATTTCCGTATGTTAGTCCGAAATTAATCCGTGAGTTAAGTAAAACTTTTGTAAAACTCACTACAGTATTTTTTCAGTGTGTGGTTTGTGCTGTGACTAAGTTTTAATTTGCAATTACGCGTCTATGTATGTCACTGGTTGGAATCTAATATATAAAAATCAATGTTTGTTTTTTCGTATTTTATGGACTGCCGTACTATGCATCCGATTGCGATGAAATTTTGTATGGAGATAGTTTGACACCAAGGAACGGATAAAGACTACTTTTTTTTTCATAAATCTACCCTTAAAAGGGCGAAAAGGGGAATGAAACTTTGTATAGGAAATACTAAACCGCTGAACCAATTAAGATGAAATTTGGTACAGACATAGTATGTGCCCGAAAACAATTGTAGGCTACTTTGTATTTCAATAATTGTCATGTCGTTTTGGTACATGTGACGTCATCATAAATCCAACATGGCGGATGCTCCGTAAAGTAATATATGAAAATCAGTTTCTTTGTTAGTTTGTTCATATTTTATGGGTAGTGTAACGAGCCTATGGTAGTCCTATATAAAAATAGGCATATTTTAGGCTATAAATAAGCGCATATAATAATAGACTATATAAATATTATCCGTATGTACTACGATGAATAACCAAATTTTAAGTAACAAAAAGACGAGAGCTGTTGTTCTAAGCACCATGGGAAAGCGCGTGCAATTTAAAACGATTTACAATTTTTTGTTATATTCGACCGTCTCATAAACCATGCTTAAGCACTTACAAACGTCCAAGTAATTGAAAGACAAGTTTGGAGAAAACGAGAGATATCGCCACATGTGCAAGTTCTTTGTCTCCAACTATCGGTATGGTCATAAATTTAACAAGTTTATTAGGGGTTAAGTGTTTTGAGGAATATTAGAAATGTTTGACAAAAAATTGAAATACTACAAAAAAATAAATGCTTGCGAGTTTTGAAGAGAGAGCGAGGCGTTGGTTAAGGGACTGGACTTTCAGCCACGGCGGAGGATGGACGTCCTAGTACCGCGATCTGGATATTTGCCTAATACTGTGCATAGAATTAAATAATACCAGTGATAGTGATACAGTGAAGTCGCATTACTAGAGGACCCCGGTGAGCCCGTTCTGATTTCCATGCTTTATATAATTACTATATATTTGTTACGAATTTAATTATATATAAATATGAATAATGTATATTAATTACAAATCTAAAACCTCCAATTCACTACAGGAGTTCTTTGAACCCTCCATGACAAAGCGAACCATGGTATATTCCTATCAGCCATCGAATGTATATTTGATTATCTATAATATTTATACAAACGCACTAACCTGCGCAGCGTCATAGTATCAGCTGTGATTTCCTTGGTTCTTCATAAATGAGGACGAACCATGTTGTATGAACAACAAGTCTAAACAGCAACTTGTTGACTACATTATTATATTATAATCGACAACAACCCATCAGAATTGTGGAACCAATATTTTGTCGCTGTTGCCCATGAGCTATGACCCGGGACGAGCTACGGAAACACTATCGCTATATGCGCAACGATATATTATACCTCATCAAGAAACCAACGACATTATCTACAGAACCGAGCCTCTCAGTGGTTTATACGACTTGTGCACGTGACACGATGAGTATCAGGTTTCACAATTCCTTAGAAACGCAACAATCAGTAAAACCTATGAATAACGGTATTTGACATTTATTGAATGGAACGTACCATGGTGGACTGCCACATGCACTCAACTGTTTTACACAGGGTCTCGCGACTCTAAACCATTACTGCACATTTGGTGACTTCAGCGTGCTCTGGTGGGCGATGCAACTCACTGGCGCTCATGACGGACCTACGATGATTAGG
Organism: Zeuzera pyrina; assembly: GCA_907165235.1. Classification (NCBI taxonomy): domain Eukaryota; kingdom Metazoa; phylum Arthropoda; class Insecta; order Lepidoptera; family Cossidae; genus Zeuzera; species Zeuzera pyrina. The sequence goes on along the minus strand of OU015642.1, from coordinate 784,509 downwards.
AACCCGGATCCTTGAGCGATACCTGCGGGTGCTCTTGTGTACGAAAGGTGTACAAAAGTCTAGGACGGAGGGGCGCCATGTGATTGTATCGTTATAAGACCCGGACCACGCTGGACCACTCCACCAAACATTAAACCATTCTGCCATCGGAGGCAGGCTAATAGGACACTTACACAATGCCTAGGTCAGGCTAGGGCCCCTAATACCGTCGGGTGGTGGAAGTTGAGCGAAGTGTATATTAGAGGGGCGCTGTGGTTTGTGCCTTGGCTCGTCAATTCCAATGCCGACTATAACTTAATATTATAAATAAATATCATAAGCATGACTTATTATCACGAATCATACAAGACTACTCTCCGAAGTCCCCACATGGCGTGCGGATGGATGAGTCAGCCTTTGATATGCACGGTCGGGTTGTAGGTGTGTTTGGGAGACCCGAATGCCCCCACGATATTAGGATATTATAACGGCTGGCAGAACTAGGTCTATCAGACGGGGCCTGATTCGCCTTGTTGTGCCAAGACTGTTAAATCTTATTGTTCATAGGAAACCTTATTATACGAGTACATATTTTATGGTATTGATAGTATATTGTGTACATGCTTGCATGATTAATAATAAGTATTATTAGAATTATATGCTGTCTTATTGGAATAATTATACGTCTCACTGTGTCTCTAGTAATTACTCATTCCTCATGAGCTAGAATAGACTTTAGTTGTGTGAACCGACTACCACGACTGGCCGACAATTAGACGTGCCTAGAAGGGAGAACGGGATTCCTGGAAACTAAGATAAGACGCATGCTTTCTCCTCTCTCTCCTATAATTTAAAATTATAAGTGTATACTATATTTCTTTATGTTAATGATAGACGAAAAGTATTATTCCACAACATTAGGGTCCGTATTAGGGAAATAGACGATCACGCCTTGGCCAAATTATATTAGACAAGATCTAGATAGACCTAGGTATCCTAAGTTAGGACACTAAAGACTAAGGTAGTGATAGGAAGCTATGATGTAGGGGATTACAAATTAAATAGGTAGGTTGGGCGAGCGCGAATAGATGCGTGACGTCCGTGACGCACACCAACAAAAGGGGTGGTTGTAAGTGTGGTTGGTGGGTGTCGTTACAGTAGCCATATCGTTTATCCGATTGTGATAAAATTTGGTATGGAGATAGCTTGAATCCTGAGGAAGGACATAGGCTATTTTAAAAATGCGATGAAGTCGCGGGCATCAGCTAATAGTCTATATTTTTTGCTGATTAAAAACTGATATTGTTAGATTTAATTTTAATAACAAAATAGTTCATACATACGTTAATATTTACATACTCAAAACTACACATTATCTTAAGTAATAGACTTCCTCAAAGTTGTCACTTAGAAAGCTGTCATTGCTTAAGGTGCCCAGCAGACTGGCAGCATTACTTCTTTAAATAGCACTGGCACTGATTTGATTAGATTTTTAAACATTTTTCTCGTAATCTAAACAAATAAAGTCACGGGAAAAGCTAGTGCACATATAGAACAATGTGTTCGTTAGTAATTTCATGACATATTGCCGTGTTAACTGAAAGAGTTGTCTGTGGAGCTCAATAATAAGAGCGTAGGCTGTCGCCACCAATACTCTGGATTTATGAGCAATTTCATTAAGAGACGCCAGATGGCCGCCTGTTACACCATATACCGTTTTCTAATTGCATTAATCTTAATTTTTTAGTTTTTTAATCCAATATAGCCGAAGCAAAATATTTTATTCCATTTGTTTCGAATAACAAGGGCATAAATGCAAGAAAAAGACAATACAAACAATCCTCCTCACGTACATGTTACAAAAAAAATGCGCGACGTATGTAATTAAAAAGAAAAATGGACTATATCTAATTAATGACAATAATCATAAACATTAATACGAGTACAATGACTCTTAAGAACCAAATAAATACTCAGTAATCAAATGGTCGATTTAAACAAATATATTTGTAAGTTAATTAATTAAAATTTCATCTCACTTTTTATATTCGGTCTAAGGCGAATTTAACATAAATGGTTCCATCAAGTAGCAAGAAAAAGTGCTAACTAAATGGACTGAATTGAAACAAGAGGAAGTCGAACTTTAAATCTCAGTGAAGTGAACGAAAGAAGAACATAGTTAAATGAGTTTATTAAGAATGGGAACAAAACTAAGATTCTGGCATTTGAAAGAGATAATATGCAGTGTGGAGCGATGATATGCGAAATGAGTAAATGAACGAGCAAACGGAGAACGGGCAAATGAATAATTTCCGACTACGTACGAATCCTACTAATATTATAAATGTGAAAATTTGTGAGGATGGGTGTATGGATGTTTGTTACTTTTTCACGCAAAAACTACTGAACGGATTTTGATGAAACTTTACATTATAATAGCTTATACATCAGAATAACACATAGGCTATAATTTATACGCGAAGGAAGTCGCGTCCAAAAGTTAATTAACAATAATAATAAATGCGTCAGACAATTCACACTAATCATCTGGTCTCAAACTAGAGCATTCCCTGTGTTATGAGACCAGACAACAACTATGGGGGGCGTCTCACTGTACACCCAGACTCGAGACTATCTAGAAAAGTTCGTTTCCTAAATTGACTCTACTGCGAATCGAACTCGGAACATTCCATGTTTGGATACAACATCTAAACGAGAGTTATTTGCAGATGCATAATGCATGTCGATATAGTTAGAAGATTGTTTTTGTCTGAAAGAGTATTTGACTAAGTTTCAATAGACAACTTGTTGGAATTACTTAAAAATATTTCACTTAGATAATCTTAAGCACTGTTTTTTTCTTTTTATCATAGGGGCAAACGAACAAGCGTGTCACCTTATGGAAAGTGATCCCCGCCGCCCATGGATACCCGCAACGTCCAGGGAATCACGAGTGCGTCGCCGGCCTTTAAGGAAAGAGTAGGCTCGTTTCTTGAAGGTCCATAAGCACTAAGACGTAATGGTCTGGGAATACCGCCGCTATAAGTTGGTTCCACAAAATTGCCGTACGTGGTAGAAGGTACGTCAAGCAGAAGAAGAATCAACCACTGTACCACAATAATTTGGACTTATTTTCTGAAATTTGACATTATTTTTTTAAATTAAATTTTGTGCAAAAATATTGTGGATTTCTATGTTAATTCAAGTGGAACATGATCTTGGCTGGTTTTTTAAATCTTAGCTACAGAAAATTTTAGTTAAAAAGGAGGCAACCAAGAAGACGCAAGATCGTTTTACAAAATACGTACTGAAATATTCAGAGATATTTCTTTGTTATAGTGCGGGGCGCATCAATTATTACTGGGAATGGAGCGCGCGGAATCCCGGCTTTTGAACCCCGGGATTTCGTTAATGTTTCATGCAAGTGCCGTGATTGTCGTCGGTTGACTGTTTTTTCGTCGCTAACCGTATGCTTTCTTAACCTTTTATTCCAAACAAAATTATACAGGCAATTGTGGATAAATCGATGCCAAAAAGGTATTGATATATTCACCCATTTCTTTTTTTTCTTTTTTCACGGCATGGCGCACGGATTAGCGTATTTGTCAATGTCACGTATTAATAAGTAGAATCGACATGAAGCACATAAGAGGTAAATTTGCTTTTCTTCTTATTATAAAACTCCTGCAGGAAAGTGATAGGAGACTTTACTGAAGTTATAAAGGACTTCTTGGAAGAGCGCGAGAACTTCAACTACACAGGTTTATTTAGGCCTATTCCATTCTTTTCACTTACACAGAACTCTAAAACACAATATACTGTCACTTTTGTAAAATAAAAGTAAAAAATAGAAAATCTATATAAAATGGCAACCTCACCGCCAAAAAGGCCAAAATTGGTTGTTTTTCAAACAACTTTCAAACAACCAATTTACCCATTACTTATATTGATACATGCTAGTATCGAATGGGTGGATACTGATGATTAAGAGATATTTCAGTAAACGAAATTTCGACTATCGATAAACCTCTCCCGATCTACACGAGCTGCTACATCGTTTTACACGCGACGTTACTTGATGATCGAAAAATTGGTCATGTGTGTTTGACTCATGCCAGAGGGTTCTGTAAATTTATTATAAAATATTACATTTTTAAACCCAATTTATAAAAATCTGTAAGACTTGTTACATTCATTTATTTTGTTCATAAAAATCTATTTTATGAACAAAGTAAAAAAATGAAAGCAAATCAGTTGCTTAATTTTTTTTTAATGATAGTTATTGACGCACAGATTTGTCATTAAGCATTGGAAATCACCTAACTTTCACTCTTCTCAAGTTAAACTCAAATATCATTTCCTCTTGTACAATTCTTATGTTTTCATAGCTTTCTTTCTCTATATCTCCGGTTCTATTTGAGGTACGCAGTTCGTTTTGGTCTAAGAACACTCGCTGGAAGGAGCTCTTTCATTTGAGTTCTTCCCCACTTAAATTGATTGAGTAGGAAGGAAGCTAGGTGTGAACATTCAACTTGACTTTCAATTTTTGTATTCAACTTAGGTTAGGTTACAATTACTCATCATATGAGAGCGTTATTTTTGAACTATATTATCAACACAGTGCTACGGAGAAACACGGGTCCTCTAGTTCTTTTGTTGAAATTTTTTATCAATCGAGGAGGATTACCGTAGCGTACTTACGTTATATAAACCAGTAACACTTATCTATGAAGAAATGCTGTCACTTACAACACTTATAGCTACAGCGGCTTCTATCCTGTTTTTTTTTTGGTTCCTGGGAGGCAAAATTAAACCCCCGCGGGCTACCCAGCCGGACTCTACGCCGACTGGGGAGTGTCGGACTCAACCGACTAAACAAAACCCCTCTTTGCTGTTAGCCCTAGTGGCTTTTACAGCGTCACAGGTCGCGTTGGGGCGAGCGCTGAAGGCGCCCTATCAGATGGTCGACCGCCTGAGGGTTCCTCCAGCCGAGGGATGCCTCGTATGGAGGGCGGACCTCGGGCTCAAGGCGTAGCCAGGGGAGCTTTCCGCACCTGCGTGCATCTTAACGGGCTTCCTATTCGGGTGGGGGCCGGGCCTCTAGCGGACCCGGCCGGGGAGGCGGCTGAGGGCCGGTTAGTGTGCCTAGTGTTCCGAGTGGCAGTTTACAATGAAATGCTGGCACATTTTAACATTCACGGGGTGTTTCACGGTCAACAGTACGGGTTCACGAGAGGGCGGTCAACAACTCATGCGGGAGCAAGCTTGATCAAGACTGTACTTCAGGCTTGGGAGGGATCTCAGGATGCCATTGGTGTTTTTTGCGATCTTTCCAAGGCCTTTGATTGTGTTAGTCACGAAATTTTAATTTGCAAGCTTAAATACTATGGAATTCGTGGTAACGCTCTCGATCTCGTGGTCTCGTATTTGTCTGGCCGGGAGCAAAAAGTGAGTGTCAATGGGGTTTTGTCTGTTGGTTCGAGGTTAAGAATGGGCGTTCCCCAAGGATCAATTTTGGGACCTTTTCTGTTTCTAGTCTACATTAATGATCTCCCATTTATGCTCAGGAACTTATGCGAAATAATATTATTTGCTGATGACACTTCATTTCTATTTAAACTGGACAGAAAGAACTTAGATATTACCTGGGTGAATGGGATCCTGGCGGACGTCTCGGGGTGGTTTGCTGTTAATAATTTACTACTGAATGCACAAAAAACCAAATGTATTAAATTTTCCCTTTCTAATGTACCCAGAATCCATGATAAAATAGAATTGGGTGGGAAACAGAATTAGTTAGTTCTGCCAGTTTTCTTGGTTTAACAGTAGATAGTAAATTGCAATGGGCAGATCATATCGGGGCATTGGCTAGTAAGCTCGGTTCCGCAATATATGCCATTAGACGCATTAGGCAATTGACGGATGCGGATACGGCTAGGTTGGTGTACTTCGCATATTTTCATAGCCTAATGTCCTATGGTCTTTTGCTGTGGGGATCAGCGGCGCATATTAACTCGATTTTTATTTTACAAAAAAGAGCGATACGTGCTATTTACAGTATGAATGCACGAGAATCACTAAGAGATCGTTTTAAAGACATTGATGTACTGACCTTGCCGTCCTTATACATCTTTGAAATTATTATGTATACGAGGAAAAATATAGATCAATTTACAAAAAAAGGCGATATTGGTGGTATGGAAACCCGAGGTCGTGATAAATTGGTTGTTCCAAAATTTAAATTACCTAAGTCAAATGTTTCATTTTTGGGTAACTGCGTTCGTTTTTATAATAAAGTTCCTCAAGAAGTCACTCAATTAACAGAAAATATATTTAGATTAATTATAAAACGTACATTGATTAGACAATCATACTATAAAATAAACGATTTCGTTGAAGATAAAACAATAGTCTGGAAATGATTTTCTCTGCACATGCATTTACTGGCTCTCTGAATATTGCATTTTAATAAACCTTTTGTAAAATGATGTTGAAAAAATTATACCTGACTGAGTTTCTTGTCGGTTCTTCTCAGTGTCCAGGTTTTCTTTTCTCTTCTCTTTGAACCGAACTAAAGTAGATTTGACGTTCAAAAATACCTCGTGATTGGGTTTACTTGAATAAATTGATTTGACTTTGACTTTGACAATGTGGCTTAAGGCCCGCGTGTGTGCGTGTAGAGCTACGTGATAGAGCTTCTAAACGTGAGACCCTACGGTTGTCGCGGGGGTCGAAACTTCTGTCCTGCCTCGGCGCAGTCGTCTTTATATCGCGCTATTCGCTATGTGCGAAGTGCATGGTGGGGGTAAAGCGGTCTGTTATACCCCAACAATGTAGTCCTTAGTGCCTTTCTGACTGTTTAACAGCTGACTTAAGCATATTAGATCCTATCGTCTCTCCTTTCTGACGGAAGCTCAGGCAGTCTGCATCTAGCTCTCAAACTAAACGGTTGCCAAAAGACCCTTTAATATTACTACTTATTGTTAAACTATTCTTATAAATATATCTAACAAACTATTCTATCGCGGGTGTTAAACAGTTTCTTTTTTTAAAAAGACATTTTTCAAAACCTGCATAACAGATCGCAGCGCATGCCGTGGCAGAAATCTGCTACAATTAGGGATAGTCGATTTGTTTATATTTTGAAATGGGTCATAACTATTGTTGCGTTGTGTGACATTAAGATTAATTACATTACAGATGTAACAAATAAATTATAAAGGTAATTAAAGTACTTTACCTACCGTAAATACTAAACTAAGTGTGCTTTATAACGTTTAAAGTTGTGAGAGTACTTACGTTCAAATTTATTGTATAGGGTGTTAATGTCACCGATGTTTGACGAATGATGTGGGCTCGTATTAGATAACTAGTGCCATTATTTCGCAGCCCTTCACAATTTCTTACATGTTATATTAAAGGTATTTTATTTCCTTTCATCATAGTTTGCGGTTGGAAACTTATATTATGTTTTATACTTTCAAAACCGGTTTCTAAGTGCTGTTAAAACGAATTCCTCTAAGAATACTATTTGTTGTCTTTCCATGTATCTTTAAATTAGTTTAGTTATTAGAAAACAATAAAACAATTGTATGACATTATTTGACATAATCCCGAATAGTTGCGCATGCTAGGCGGCGCTACTGTCGTGCATATAGGCAATACATATACGTTTGATTTAAAATTTTAAATTTAAAACAATAATGTATTTTATTAATGTATACTTTGTTAGCTACGTAAAAATTAAATAGTAAGTTAGATACTTATAGCAATGGAACACTCCAAACTTTGCTTAAATTATCGATTAATATTTAATTAATTTGTATTCGAACACTTCATGCTGCAGTCGTGAAGGTAAAAAGCAATATAGAGCGTGGAGCGCTCGAGTTTTGACTTATGTAATCTCGCAGCGGTAGTGGGGAACAAGCCGTCAGTCGTTCTTTTCTATGACGTCGCGAACACCGTCGCGCTCTGCTAGAGGGCGCCATGGTTCTCCTTTATGTTTATTCGTCGGTGTTGCTAACAACTTATACATCTATACATATCAACAAAATAAGACATAATTATATTTATTAATAACAAAAAAGTTCATACATAATATTTACAAACTGAAAACTACACATTATCTTAAATAATAAACTTCCTCAAAGTTGCTGCTTAGAAAGTTGTCATTGCTTAAGGTGCCCAGCAGACTGGCAGCATTGCGTTTTTGAATAGCCAAACTGATTCGTTGACGGAAGAAACTGCCAGCCCGGCGGTCTCCCGAAGCCTCGACTAGTCTCTTACAAATATCAGAAACCAGTCGATGGGCTTCGGGGCCCCAAGGATCCAAAGTTTCGACTGCAAAGGGCGTAAATATGAAACTCTCAGAGAGAGTCGCATACTTACGCCGCTTCAAGTTCTCGGCAGTGCTGGCCGCGGCACCTGCTGACTTGGAAGTCGCCGGCACATGGGAAACAGCAGGTGTATCGACACAAGTGGCATCCCACACCAGCGATCTTCTAAGTTTCCAAAGAATGAACGTAAAATTGAAATTTCGGTCTATGATTTCAAAATAAAGGCTTTCTCCTATATGGTTATTTGTACATAACAAAACCCGAACACGCTTTTTTTAATTTTTGTCTGTCCGTCTGTCTGTGTTTGTCCGGGTTAATCCACAAAACCGCTAAACCGATTTTAGTGGGACTCTCATTAGCAGGTAGAGCACTTTTCAGTGAGTAATATAGGTTACTATTTATACTGGAAAAATACGAAATTCAACACGGATGAAACCGTGAGTCACGGCTAGTATACGTACGTGACAAAACAAAAATATGTATTAAAAACTTCAATTTAATTCATTAAACCAACTTACAAAATTCGCTCTCTTTATAACGTTAGCATAGATTTTTTGTTTATAGTTCCTTACTTTTAGGTCACCGATATTAATTTATTGTATGTATGTCTATGTGCCAACAGTAGTTGAAAAAGGCGGACTAAATCACTTGTGACATAGGGCAGACAGACATGGCTAAATGCTATTGTGGGTACAGAACCCTAAAGTAACCTTCATACATTGCGTGGTATTATACAAAATGGTCTGATCATTATGCAAAATTAACCTCGGAGAGTGGACAGACGGGTGGCGAGGAGCGAGGGGTGGCTGAGGGAGTCTGAATAACGAGCCCCGCTTGCCATATGGGACTTGGACATTACTTGAATATATCATCATATGTACCTACTCTATGCACAAATATTAAATACTCTGTATTTACTAAGTATACTTTTAATTAAATAAAAAGCAAGATTTGAATATAGTGTGTTAGAATAATTATAAAAATAAAACCCGACTGTAAAGTAAAAAACCTTAGACACAAACAAACGTTTAAAAAGAAAAAAAAAACAATTTCCGTTTTCTTAGTTAAAGCGTCGGAGATTCGCTAAGTACCTGAACAAAATAAAACTCGGCACAAAATAGGTAGTTGGTATCGTTGTTTTGTTACGAGGGTGGGTAGCTATTACTTAGCATCCTTTTTGAGTTTTATTCTATTTAGTTAGCGAGATTCTGACACCTTTTAGGTAAAAGAACGGAAATTATTTTTTTACCTGAAAAGGTTTTTTATGTGTCAGGGGTTTTTGAATTTTTATATTACTTTTATTTCAAGGTACCTTGAAATATGATGTGTATAAGTCTAACTTGTAAAAATTTTGTTTTATTGCTTTTGAAGTACATAATGGGTTTCCATTTTAAAACTGAGCTTCCTTCACTAAAAAGTTAAAAGTGCTGATATTCTTTGGATCGGCTAATGATCCTCATCACGCATAGCTAAGAACCACTCTAGTTCAGCTAGCTTTTTATTTAAATAAACCGCGTCCGAATAGGTCAATCCGTTTCGGAATTACAATGCCACAGATAGATAGACACAGACAAACAAACAATGACATACAGACATAGACATCAAACTTATGACTACCCTATAATTGCGTCGGGGGATATAATCTTGCAAACAAGATGTGTCAAGTGATTTTTTTATTTCCTCCTATTCGCTTAGGAATGTTCAATGTCCGATATTGATATGACCAATTACGACACGCTGTCCTCCCGCCCCACAAGATTTTGAACAATTGTTTCCATTATAAAATTATTTAGTGTCATGACGAAACGAAAGATCAAAACATAGCGAAGTATTTTCAATTACGTTTTCCTTTCACATGGGGAATGTTGACCTTACATGACCGTGAATCGAAAATCTGCTTATTATATAGTCTTGGGACTGATTCAAGTATAACAAATCTTATAAAAATTTCTATACGTTTAGAGTAACAATAATATTAAGTTCGACGTAACCTGGTAAAAATAGCTCAACATTTATTTAAAAAGCTAAGCTTAAACTTGATGAGCAAGGATTTTTGGTTTCCAGAGCAGGTATATGTACTATTTTACGATCAAGACTCTTCTCTGCAAATCACTACTTCGGTTTACATTCGTGACGTTGCATGGTCCCACTGTCAGCGATAAACTGTTTTAACATTACAATTATCATCTACCAGTCAGATGATCTGATGGCGTCTATATCAGCGACTTTGAAAAAAAATAGAAATGTAGGACAGAATCACGAATATACTTAGAATGATCATGACAACAAGAAAGAGAGATAAGAGGAGCCAACTAGAGATTGTACAAGTTTAGACCACCATTTTGTAGAAATGACGCAACCGATAGGGCGGATGTGGTGAAAGAAACAAATATTAGTGTCTGTTCTGCTTCGCAAAGACCACTCGATCTCAGCATTCGCGGCTGTGGCATGGAGTAGACGACCGGAGGTTCCCGCTCTAATCGGTGACTCTGAAAGTCCTATTTCAGTCTCCTCCTATGATAGGTGAATGATTTTTTTGTTTTGTTTATGGCGGAGAGTGCAAACGAGCAAGCGAGTCTCATAGAGAGTGATCATCGCCGCCCATGGACAGCCTCAACGTCCGGGGAATCACGGGTGCGTGGCCTTTAAGAAAAGAGTAGGCTCGTTTCTTGAAGGTCCTTAAGTCGTAACGGTCCAGAAACACCGCTGCTATAAGCTGGTTTCATAAAATTGCTGTACATGGTAGAAAATGTCGTAAAAAAACGCCCAGTTGTAGACCGCCATCCATCAAGGTGGTGGGCATAGAAGGGCAGTCGATCGCGTGACGTACGGTAATGGAATTCAGCAGCAGGCCGTACTCCGAACAATTCCTCAGAACATTCCCCATGATAAATGCGGTAAAATATGCTGAGGGATGTTGCATCCCTTCTCAGCGCCAGAGAGTCGAGCCGTTCAGAAAGTATTAGATCGCCGATAGCCCGAACCACTCTACTTTGTATACGGTCAAAAGGAAGGAGTTGATACTAGAGCGCTCCAGCCCAGAGATCGGAACAGTTTTGCAAGTTAGGCCTAACCTAAAGCCTTGTAAAGTTGTAGGCAATGGTCAGGGTGAAATAGTATTCCGCTCTACTGAGCAAACCCAGCTTTTTCGAAGCTAATTTAGCTTTACTTACCTGATGACCGCGAAACTGAACATCGCTCGAGATATCGACGCCAAGGACGCCAATAGTCGGCTTGGCATCAAGGGGAGTACCTTCAAAACTGAGGGATACGACGATGGGACAACTTTTTGTGGTTAACGGTTGTTGATACTGAAACTTTATTTTGTTATCTAGGCCACAGGGATGAAAGTGTCTTACTTAGCGTTACCAGTACAGCTAATTTATAACTACAGCCAGGACCAATGATTTGACATGTATATTACGACCGCAACGGTAGTTATAGATACCACTAATCCTCATCATCGGACCAAGTACCACAATGGACGCAGCGTTTGCTCTAAGGGCGTGTCCTTACGGTACTCTTTTTTTGTTGAACGACTTTCTAGATTATTACTAATGTGCGTGACTAGGAAACGTCTCAGTACAACGATACACAGCTGAACGTGACATATTTGTATTTTTGTGAACACTAGCAGTTAAAACAAATAATTATTTCATGACCGAGTCATAAGCTGATACGAATTACATTGACAGTGCGAGGTTGCGATACTTACTATAGCTAACTCTTTTACTCAAGGTTTCGCTCAATGAGATAGAAAGAGGCACGAAAATTCGTATGACACACGGTGGTAAGAGCGGCAACTTATTATGGCTCCGTCCATAATATTTCTTGGTTCGAGGTGCGCCGGATAAGTTTGCGTGCGGAGGCACTAGATGGCGCTGTGTCAAATGTCTGAGTATATTATTATTATTTACAGCGACTCCATTATTAGACAGTTGTAATACACGAAAACGAAATATGAGCCATTAAAAAGCCATATCAATTTAATCCATGGAAATGAAAATACTTAGGTGGATGTTCGAAGCCACGAGGCGTGAAATTATTAGAAACGAATATAATATCCTTAGTAGCCTCCAAAGTCCTAGTCCAAACTAGAAAGAATGCCACTATTCTATCATTTATGTTGACTTGAGAAGTCATTTTACATATGTACACAGAATAGAATAAATTTATTCCTCGTAATAAGGTTAGAAATGTAACAACACAAAAAAAAAATGGTGGCACAATTAATTACGCCACCACTCGTGGCGTAATTAATTTTGCCACTCTATGCAAATTATGATTTCATATTTTAATGGTATTGATGACTTTTTTCATTTCAGGTATTCACAATGTCATTAATTAACTACATGACCGCAATAGTGTAATTTAATATCAATTAAGTACGATTGGCTTTTTGGCGGGAATGGAAGAGGTGAGGTTGTCATTTTAATTAGATTTCCTATTTTTTACATTTTTGGGAGTTTCAAGGTATAAAAGTGATAGAATTTTGTGTTTTTAAGTTCCGTATAAGTGAAAAGAAGGGAGTAGGTCTAAATAAACATGTGCAGTGAAGTTCTCGTGGTCTTCCAAGAAGTCTTATAAAACTTCAGTTAAGCCTACAATCACTTTACTGGAGGAGTTTTACGATCAGAAGAAGAAACGAATTTACTTCGAACATGATTAATACGTGACATTGGCAAAGGCATGTGTGGCATGTGTGCGCTATGCCATGAAGAATAAAAAAAAGCACAATTAATTAAGTACAACTATGCTATACTTAAATGAAGTACTTTATTAGCTGCTAATGCTATTTTGTATGTGATAATGATTTCTGTAAATCATTATTACAAACAAAACAGCATTAGCCCTTTTTCACCAATTCCTAGAGGTTCTCCGAAACGGCGAAGTTCACATAAAATGGCATCCAAAAATATTAGTGTTGCCAATATCAACCTGAAAAACCCGAAATTAAGAAAGAATCAAATAAGGAGCAATAAATAACAATAATTACACTGACATTTCCTAAATTAAACTCCATATTTTGCTCTAATTAATATTTTACAATTTTCATAGGAGGATCAAAGAAGCATCAAATTGAAATTAACTCAACTTAGAATTTTAAAAATTCTGGTAACATAATTCATCTAAAAGTTGTACAAAAATAAATCAGAAATTCTAGGTCTTACAGATGTTTGAAAATTAAGTTTACAAACTCATTGTATAAATATCAGACGAAGTCTTATGTGGGAAAGTTTAACTCGCATTTCTTGATCCATCGTTTTGTAGTTATCGAATTTATAACCTCGCTCATACCGGAACTGCGCCTTTCTCCCGCAGCTCGCTTCGCTGTCATACCGTATTCATGGGATTTAGAGATATTGCATTACATGCCATGAGGGGGTAGCACGACGCGACAGCCTCCGTCCTTTCGTTTCAGATTTCGTCTTTGTTTTTGTCTAAATTCGTAATTTCGCGTCTGGGATAGCTGAGCTTATTATATTACTGAGATATGTTTGCTTTCGTTCTTGTTCTATTTCAGAAAAACAATTATTTGTGTAATGTGTTTTCTTGAATCGTGTAAAAGTTTTAATAACATTCATTTGACAGTTTTTGTGTGATGAGCTGATAACGAATGTCACATGTCACAAATCACACACACAAGAAACAGGCAGACAAAAGTCAAAACGACGGACAAAATTTTTGAAACCAGTATTTCTGAATTTTGTTGTTTCTTTCAAATATTAGTTATCTTTATTCTATTAAAATTAGTTTTTAATCCCCGATGGAAACGATAAAATAACACCTCAATTTTTTCAAGTAAAACGCTTACAAGGTATTTTTTAACCTATCCTCGATTTAAAAATTTTCTCTATATAACATTGCAATATTATAAAATGTGCTCCAACTATTTGATCTTCATAACTCAGCCTTGGTCTTTCTTGGCTTCCCCTGCCACTTTCGCTCCGTAGATTTTGTTCGTTAGTCTTTCATTACTTATTCTATCTGACAGAAACGTCAAAATTATCGCACACTAGGCGATAATGTATGTGGAGAATTTGAGGAGGCAAAAGAAGTAACTAAGGAAGCGAAGTGAAATATGGCGCTCCATCCTTTCTGACTACCCCGTTGAAGATACAGCGTGAAAATATGTATGCATAAAATACAATTTTAAGGAAGCCAGTAAATGTTTGTAAAGATAAAATTATTTCCAGAGTAAAGCTTTGACTTCGATGAATAGTTAATTTTATAGTAACTAGCGACCCGCCGCGGCTTCGCATGGTTACAAAATTTGTTTGAAAACAAAATACCACCTATGTTACTTGCTAATAATGTAGCTTTCTATAGGTGAAAGAATGTTTGAAATCGGTTAAGTAGTTTTTGAGTTTATCCATTACAAACAAACAAAGTTTACCCCTTCATAATATCAGTAACTAAAGTATTATAGATAGCACGCGTTGATTAATTTTTAGTGTCTTTAGTGTCTAATAGTATAATTTTTCAGTCAATGTACCTACGTTGTACAAAAAATATGTCTCTACCTTTAACTAAGTGATTTCTTTAAGAACCTTATTATAAAATCGAATTGCCTACTTGACTTTTGTATTTTAAAGGGAATAACTGATGATTTGACCTCAGTTCTGCATACATTAATATCGCTTCAGGTAATCGCAAGCGCTATTTTGCTAGATGCGTCTTAGTATCTACAATGTCCAGCGAAACTATTAGAAAAAGCTTATGAAAAGAATATTAAATTGTTTTGCATATATAAAGAAGACGACATGAACTGGCGCATGCATGGAACTGAAATCTAATTCTATATCGGCGTCTGTGTGCTAACACAAGCGGAAAAATCAAATGTAGAGCTCAAAATCTTATAGAATAGTAATTTGACAGTTATACAATTTTTATGAAAGTTAGGAGTTAAGTGAGAATATAAGTGTTATATAGTACCTTTAATTACATTAACAAAAAGTATATACATAAGTTAATATTTACAAACTTAAAACTTACACAAAACATTATCTTAAATAATAGACTTCCTCAAAGTTGCCGCTTAGAAAGCTGTCATTGCTTAAGGTACCTAGCAGACTGGCAGCATTGCCTCTTTGAATAGCCAAACTGATTCGTTGGCGGAAGAAGTTGTCAGCCCGGCGGTCTCCCGAAGCCTCGACCAGTCTCTTACAAATATCAGAAACAAGGATTATTAAATATTAAGTATGTATTATAAGCGCGTTATGTAATATAAGTAGTGGCGGAGACCTTGGACCAAGAATCGAAATGGTATGATATACTTTATGATATATGAATAAGATGAATGTATTATATGTGTGTCATGCATTTTCTAGCTCTTAATATTGTAATAATAAAGCATATTTTAAACCGATTGGTTGTCTCCTTGGTCTCCGGACCTTACAATGGATGGGGCATTTGCTTTAAGAGTGTGTCCTTTTTTTGTAGACCGAGCTTCACAACGAGGGTCACAATACCACGATACACATGAACGTCGAACATTTTTATTTTTGTGAATATTAATAGCGGAAACACTACGATTTATGAGTATTTTGCAAATAATTATTTCCGTACACGTGAAGTTGGTTATGAATTGACACGAACAGGCTACATCACTGCTCTCGAAATTAATATATTTTATATAATGTATTAAAATAACTAAAAATTTTGTATGCAATAGCGAAAATACTACTTGAAATTGCAAGACAGAAATTGAGTTATTGGGTTTTGAACTACAGTAGTGGGATCAGAGGAGATAAGTTAGAGAAAGATAGCGTTACATACGTGTGACGTCACGATAACACGGAGACATTACACAGCACTAGGAGTGACAGAGACGGAACTTATCCCCACCCTGTTCCCACTACCAAAGTTTAAAAGTGAATAACTGTTGTATTTTTCATCGTATTTGGATTACTTCACAGTTTTGTTAACGATAACTGAACTTATTTTTTAATTGGGTTATTGAAAAATAGTCATCTACCCTATTACACTGGCATTGCAAAGTAGCCATACTTACTATAGTTAACTGTTTTACAGGTGGTTATGCTCAATTAAATAGAAAGAGACACAAAAATTCGTTTGACACACGATGATCAGAGCGACAATTCGACCGCCGCTCGGTCGAAAAAAAATGTAGTATTTTATGGAAAGAGTAAAAAATAGACAAAAATATAGGTACACTTATTTTTATAAAAATTATATTATTTTGCACTTGTAGTATTTTTTAACAACATTTTGTGTGCAATAAAAATGTCATATTATCAGAGATGTGCAAAATATTTAGTTCATTAACAGTATTTTTTTTATTTCAAATACAAATACAAAATGGTTTCGAATCAAAGTATTTAAATACAAAATAGGTATTTTCAGAATACTTTCTTCAAATAAAATACTTATTTCACTAATTTTAATACTGGTTTTGTTCAAAGAGTTCATCTTTCATGTTCCGTCTATGGGGCCTCATAATCATTCCACGAAACGAAAATAGACCTGGAATTGTTTCCAGGTCATTTGTAATATTGGCATTATTGGCATTGGCATTAGCATAGAAACAGTTTGACTTACAATGTTGGCATTATTGTTGGCAACATTTAGATTAGCGCTGAACAATGATACTACAAATTTATGACGTCACAAAGTCATTTCTCACTAGCTTAACCCCATTCGGTCGCCACCTCAGACCAAGAAATAAACGCGGCCTTATGGCTCTGACTGTTATATTCCTTGGTCTAAGGTGGGGATCGAATGGGGTTAAAGTTGTAAATGACGTTGTGACGTCACAAATTTGTAGCATCATTGCTCAGCGCTAGGAGTGATAGAGATAGGGCTTATCCTTACACCAACTCTACTATTGTTAGCAACACCGACGAATAAACATAGAGGGGAACACTGGCGCCCTCCAGAAGAGCGCGACGGCGTTCGTGACTTCATAGAAAAGAACGACTGACGGCTTGTTCGATTGACGGTTGTGACGGCTCTCTATTGTTTTTACTTTCACGACTGCAGTACGAAGTGCTCGAATACAAATTAATTAATTAATTATTAACTGATATTAAATATTAATCGATTAATCGATAAAGTTTGGGGTGTTCCATTGCTATAAGTATCTAACATACTATTTAATTTTATCGTAGCTAACACTATGTGAATTTAGAAGCTAATAACTCTCATATACTTCAAGTATAACATTACTTAGCCTAGAGTCGGATCCAGACTGATGTTCCGCTAATGTTCATAATTATTAAACACGTCTTTCTGTTAGTTCAAGAATACAGTCTAAGAAAAACACACAGCCTATCGCAATGATGTTATAATACAAATGACGTAAACAGGTTACATGCACTTGAAAAATGGCACCCCCAAAACTTTGCTAATTAGCCAACCCGGACTTGGTCAAAGAATATGAAAAGTAATGTTACAGAACCAACAATGTCATGCAATGCCTATTGCGCATTCAAAATTCGAAAATCTTTTAATAATCCAAACATTTTTTATAATATACACGATCATGTGATGACGCAGCCACCCAGTTTTAATCATCGTTTACATTTAATAAAAGCAATAATATATATGTTCATCATTTTCAAATTTATAATTAAAAAATGTTGACGATCTTTTCAAATAAATATGTTCTCATATACATGATTAAAGAAAAACGAAATTCGAAAAGAAGCAAACATCATTTTTTAATCTAATCAAACCAAACAAACGTTTGTCTAATCCCATTAGGTATCAATCATATTTTTTTTAAATATCTGTTCTGTGGAATTAATTACTAATATTCTATGAATTAGTCACGGATTCGCTTAAAATGTAGTAAGAAATTGAAATTGACCAATCACACTGATTTAGATGGCTATGTGATTTGTTAGTTTGAAATGCAATGTTTTACATTGAATAGCGACGCAGTGCAATGTATATTTGTCTCACTTTGTAACATTGTAACTGGGACAATATTTTACTTGGATTAGAACTAAGGTAACCTATCTACCTCTTTTGTATTATAATATCATTGGCCTATCGCCATAAATTAACGATAAAAATTTTCGAGGCACAGTACTGCTGTAATACATTTGAGCTTAATTAAAAAGGAGGTACTTAGCTTGACATGTATACATATATATGTTGTAATACGTATAACATACTTTACGTATGTTTGCATATAGATATGGCAGCAATCAGATTTCAAGATCATTTATAAAATTCGATCGAGAATCCATGTCATAGGTATACAAGGCGTTACAAAAAATAACAGATAAATGTGAATAAATGTCAATAATTTACATATCTAGCTGTATTATGACTTCTTAGTCACTGAAAATTCAGACTTCTAGCGTTATCCTCAACAAAGTCACAAGGGGGTCAAAAGTGCCGTGAGCCGCTTCGAGAGAAGGATGGTAGGGCTGTGCTCGACTCGGCTTGGCAGGGACACAGCCGTGCCCCTGGAAATGATAAAAAAATTGAAAAAACCCTTGTAGTGTCTTGAGATGTCAACTTGTGCACAAATATTAAAGGCGTTTCCCCACAGTTTATATAATTTTTTTCTTACATCGTGCCTTAACACCGCGCCAATGTAATGTGCCAAATCTTTGATTGGTTAGAACTTAAATTACATACGAATAAATATCGTCCTGTGGTCTTAGAATTGGATGGATCATGACGTACCCGAGTAATTTATGAAACCATTTTGTGAAATGATAAGTGAAATTTCGTTGTCTTCTTTTCATATAATAATGTGCCCAATGAAAAGTAGCGTTGATCTACCTACCTAAGACGATTTAAATCATCCTAAATCTAAATGCACACGGTGTCTTGCCAAATATATTAGAGTATATATAGCTCCTGTACAGCCCATTGCAACCGAGTTCGTTCATTACCCCCGGGCCTTATGGCGATAGCAATAAAGTTGATTTTCGCAGTTGCGATTTGATCACATTTTAGCGTGGAGGATTCCCAAAATTGTGTTTGTACACAATTATAATTTGCAAGCGAACTACATTACCAATTTAAAAACTTGTTTTAGAATTTCGGAGATGGAACTGAATCTTTGTGCGAAACAAACAGTTTTCTCTGGATTTTTTAATATCGAGATTTTTTTTCCAATCATGTTTCTGTGATATATAATTGTAATTAATGTCTAATTAATTTCTGTTTCCTTTCATTGTGATTCATTCTATCTCTCTCTTTCTCTCTCTCTCTGAGCACAGTACAAGTAAGCATACAGTATGCTATCTTCATACAAACGCTCCCAAACAACGCGCTCGAAATCTCGACACATCTCGACATACGACAGTCGCGAGCGCGCCGCGGTTGTCGTCGGACGGTATGAGACGCTCCTGCGCATTTATTGACTAAATATTATGTCAATCAAGTTTACGAGCACAATGTTTAGTGTATGGATGTTTGAATACATCTATATCGAAACCAGAAATATTTCTCTGTTGCTAATTTGTAGGAAATATATTATCATAATGATCTAGTTAATTTATTGCTGATTTTTAATTATACTGCACATAAAAAGCATTTTTTTTGTCCATTTCCACCATACTAACTCACAAACTTTTGAAACTAGACACAAAATACTAGTAAAATTATATAAATAAAAACGTAATAAATTTGCAATAATATAAAATGAAAAGATAATATGACAATTTAATATAGTACCTATTATCAAATAAGTAACCCAAGAAAAACATTCAGTCCAAGTCGGTAGCCCTATTGCGCGTTTACGTACCAAACGACCGTAGGTAATTATCTCTAGGACACTGCAGAGATAGCATACTGTATGCTTACTTGTACTGTGCTCTGAGTGTCGTCTTGTTTTATGTCTTGTAAACATGTCTGTCGTTATAATAAATTAACATCGTCGATTATTTATCAACGTCATCTTTTATTTCGAACACGCAAACTGGACACGTGGAAACTGTGACGTGCAGTTTCCACGTTTAAGGATTTCAAGATAAAGAGTTGAAGTTATATGTATCCAAATATCTAACTCACTCTTCTTAGATATCGATATCCAGGTCACCACACAAACCAAAGTCTGGATAGTGGACTCTTAAATTATGGCATGGTAGGTTTATGGTAGGTTTTACTTGGCTATTTCAAAAAATGGTGGCCTTTCACCAAACGCCTATATGCATATCAAAATCTTCCAAATTTTACTACAATAATAGTAATATACTCAGATATTTCACACAGCGCCATCTAGTCCCAAACTAAGCAGCACAGCGCTTGTGTTATGGGTACTAGACAATGCGACTATATATTATGGTACACCAATATACATACCTACATAACTAATATGAACGTAAACCTGAATATCGGAACCCAATTTATTAAGTTTCAGGAACTTGCTACACCAAAATGGATTCCAACCCTGCACTTTGCATATGACCAAGTTGTATAATACTGCTAATATCGTTTGTAGACAAACTATTTACCCGACTGTGATGAAGCAAATCGGAGGGTTATGATTTTAGAAACCATTATTTATTTATAATTTGTCTGTTCTTTCGAAATCGGAACTACTTACCTCATTTTAATGTGTGAGTTCAATGATTCGTCTCCTTTACGCGCTCGTTAAATAAATAAATAAGCCGTATATTCTACTTCTTTATTTAACAGTATGGATAGTTGATATCAATACTATTAATATTATCATTTCTTTATCTTTAAATATCATAAATGATTAAATTGAAGTATTATTTTAAAAAGAAAAAAAGCCAAGGAAGACCAAGGCTGACTTATGAAGATCAAATAGCCAGAGTGTTAGCAGACGGAAATGTCAAAAGCACTCGCATACCTAGGCGAAAATGTGTGAGGAGAATGATGAAATTTGAGGAAGCGAAAGTGGTGTGTAAGGACCGCGACTCCTGGCGCTCCGTCCTCTCTGACTACCCCGTTGGGGATACAGCGTGAAGTTATGTTATGTTATGTTATGTTATTTTAATCCTTCTCTAAGTGGTAATCGAGTCATTGGTATTGGCCTCCATATTTTATTCTCGTATTTTCTGTCTGTTTCTGTATTTTTGGTTATTCAGTGCACGCACATGTTATATGGTAACTTTATAGTGTCTATGATACGTCATTTAGTCAAAGATATAACTCATCAATTCCCACTGTGATGGGTGATCAAATTCATGAGCTTCAATAGGTCTTTTCCAAAATACACAAGACGTGTAAGTAACGAAATATTTCTTCGAATAATATCCATGCTGATAATACACTCGTAAATGTTAAAGTATGTCTGTCTGTCTAGTCGCATTTCACAGGTAAACCAATAGACCGATTTTGTTGAAATTTAGAATGAAAAGACATTATATCCAGAAAAACGACAGGCTACTTTTTTATTCCATGTGGAATAAATGTCTTATAGGTCTATGTTTTAGCCTAAGTCGCAGGCAAAAGCTAATATTTATAATTAATTAACTAGTCGTGTCCCGCAATTCTACCCGCAATACATTTGTTGTTTTTCCGTAATAAAAAGTAACTTACATTACTTTTTAAAAAGTTCTGTATCTGTCAACGAAAGTCCCGTCGAAATCGGTTCGTCCGTTTCAAAAAGCCCGGTCAAACAGATTAAAGGACAGACAAAAATTTAAAGAATACACATATTTGGGTTTTGATAAAGTACAAATAAATACATAAGCTTAGCAAAAAGCCTGTATTTCATATTCAGAGACATATTTCAATTTTACTTCATTGAGTAGAATTGCAGACATTGATTGTTAAGAAAAACAGACCAAGTGCGAGTTGAACTCGCGCACCGAGAGTTCCGAACCACAACATTGATATTTGTGTCATGCATTTACAAAAAAATGTAAGTCAAATTCAAAAACAAACTTAAGTTTGCAGTTTTAAGACACATTCTCCGTATACTCTTCAATCGCCAATTTAAGTTTGTAATCAAATTTTTTTTTACACGTGATATAACTACAAATTCATGATTTTCGGATTTATTTCTTTACTTCTGCTATAAGACATTAGTTTTCGGCAAATTTGATGATTCAACTAGGTCAACGGAATGTACCTTATAAGTTTTGATTCCCTTGCGGTTAATATGCGGCACAAACGGCCGTATCTTTTGATTGCGTTGACTTAGAAGTTTGATCTTTTTACGCTCTAAGAGACTGCAAACATAAATATTTGATAATAATTTCAACCTGATACCTCTACGAGTTCTTAAGAAAAAGGGACTTAACAAACATACAGACGGACAATGAAGAGATCCTGTAAGGTTTTATTTTTACCTTTGAGATACGAAACCCTAAAAATTAATTCTAAGGAGCAAAATCTACAATCTGACCATTCAATGAATGAAAATCCATTGAAATCGTACCGCGCGCGAATCTTTCCATTAAAAAATGTGAGGATTCGCTCCTTGCCGACAGCAAGCGAAGTAATGGATAGAAATCTGCCGTGGACATCATATCGAACAATTCTTTGGAACACAGACCATTATACAGGCGATAGGACACACAAGGAAGCAGTCTTTTCTCAAAGTTAGTGGTTCAAGCTCGTTTGTATCCTTGGTTTTTGAACCGTATTAAAAGATCAAATTTCATTGACCTTATTTACGTAACTACAGCCAGTAAGCGATAGCCAAATATTATACAATATAAAAATTTGCAGACAGCGACAGCCACGCGATCACTGCGCGACCGCTGACTAATCGTAATAAAAAATTGGTTTTATGTATGACGATTGCGTATCTATTAATAATAATAATGATATTCCAGACAATTACACAGATTGTGTGACCCCAAAATAAGCAGTAAGCTTGTACTATGCGTACCACACAACGAACTCTGGGGGAGTTCACAATAACACCCAGACTCCAAGCCTGGACCTGACCGGGGATCGAACCCGGGACCTTAAGCTTGGAAAGCAGATGCATATACCACTGCGCCAACGGGCCAGTCAATTATTCTATGAGTGTAAAATGCACTTTTTGCGGTAGATTTGTACGAATTATATTACACAAATTGTCGCTTTGACAGCAGATATCGCGCGATATTGGCTGTCGCATGCTGACAGCAAGTTACATAATAAGCGTGACGATATAATGTCGCGAACCGCTATTGCTATCTCTGTTAATTAATTAACGAAATAAAAACTACTGATAGCGACCCTATTTCTGCTACAAAAAGTTACTTTACCACATCGTACTATAATCCATCCATAAACCATTGCAACGCGACTGTGGTGCAGCTGTCGTTCTTTGCGTGATAACGGAGTGGTCATTCTATAGGTGACAGCGACAATAAGGTCGCATTTGCGATGGAGAGAGCAGTTAATATTTTGGCGATCTTAATAGTTCTAATAGATTCGAAAGTGCATATTTGTGAGACCTGTATCCAATGAGCATTAGCATACCTGCGCAGCTCGCTGCTAGCATTGTTGTACGCATTGTATATACGTGCATACTTGAATTGGTGACGCGGGACAGATAAAGGAAATAACATAGATGTGGTATATAGCATGGATAAATTTATGGTAAATTAATTATCATGTATTATTGCATATTGTATAGACTCAAGTGTTACTTTGCGGAAATCCATTTCATGTGATGAAAAATCTATAGCTATTTTCCGCTCAAGCTCCAAAAACCACCAATTGACACGTGTTTCGCCTCTCAACGAAGCGTCCTTCAGATATACCAAAGATCGGACACGGTCAGCTGACCAGCACCGAATATTCGGTGATTCGGTGAAGGATTTGATGCTAATTAGTTGACTGAATCGGATCTCTGGTATATCCTGAGGATGCTTCGATGAGAGGCGAAACACGTGTCGATTGGTGGTTTTTGGAGTTTGAGCAGAAAATAGATAAAGATTATAGGAGTTTATCACATGTATTATTGGTATTATAACCTATAGGTTAGTGCAGAGCGAGAAGAAACCTAAGAAACAGATTTTGAAAATGTTATTTTATCAATACTTTCGTCGAAGTGGGCAAGGAAGATGCAATTTTAAGTTCAAAACTATTAAAAGCACATTATGTACGGACGAATTTAGTTTTAAAACATAAAAAAAAAAATTGTGAGATTTATGACTTTTATTTAGTATATCTGTTTTTATTATTTAGTGTATCATTTATGTATGATAAAATGGCCATCCACAATGCGCGTTTGATTCCAACTTTATTGTACGGTAGTGAGGCCTAGATATGCCCAAAATCAAGTGAAAGTAAGATAAATCCAGTATAAATGTGATCTCTTAGAAATATGTGCGGTGTCACCCTTGCGGACAGAATAAGCAATGAAGAGATACACAGTATGACAGGGTCGCACGACAGTGTTATTGTAAAAATGAAGATAGGAATGCATTGATGGTTCGGACACATAGAAAGAATGAGTGATGAAAGACTGACAAAGAAAATGTACAGAGCGCAAGCGAGTGATAAAAGAGGCTAGGGAAGACCAAGGCTGACTTATAAAAATTAAATAGTCAGAATGTTAGCCGACGGAAATGTTAAAAGCACTCGCATACCTAGGCGAAGTGTGTGAGGCGCATGATGAGATTTGAGGAAGCGAAAGAAATATCTAAGAACCGTGACGCTCGGCGCTCCATCCTCTCCGACTACCCCGTTAGAAATACAACGTGCAGATACGTATGTATGTTTATTCAATATAATGGAAAGGGCGCAACTTACCTAGATGCTTGCTCTAGGGGTCGTTTGCGATTGGTATGCCTCTGCATACAGCTGCCTTGATTCACAAACACCCTTTTGACATCAGTGAGTGCAACAATAATTACAAGTCAATATGAACATGTTCCAATTCATAACATACGTGGAAATATCCCATTGATGACTTTTCAAAAGGCTCGCTATTAATGTTTGTGCATAATATTTTTTATCAAAGAAAAATGTTCATAGTCTGTTTCAATATCATTTACCTAAAAGGTAAATAAGATTTAGTGTTTCAATATAAACAAAATACATCAAATAATTGTTTCTATACCAGGTATATAACAAGTTTATATTGATTTCAAGACTAAGTTAGGTTAATGTGCTGGAAAATTCGTAGTCGCCGATGTGCAGACATCGTTAGTATCTACGAGATAAGTAAGAGTACTGAGCAAACGGTCGATCAGTCCGCGGGTGACCACGTTGAAAACGGAATAAAAAAGAATTAGCCTTAACGCAACGCATTGATAAACAATAATTTAATCTAAAATAGATCTTCTGTTCTATGCAAACGTACGCGCGCTAGCTTACGAAAAATACGAATAAACATTTATTTTCGTTTATTTTAAAAACAACTATAAGTTTTAAAAAACCAACTGTCGTTTTGAGGAATATGTTTAAAGTACACTATACCGAAAATTAACAACTATAAATCGATCGCGTTGGTCCGAAAAATGTACAATGTAAAGTTAACTAACGTGTATCGCAACAGTCAAAATTAAGTCAATGAAATGAAGAATCAGGATACGAAATATCACTGTCATACGTTTCCTAATCACTAAACAAAATTTTTATTAAAAAAAATTAAACCGCCTTCAAAAAAACACTGAAAAGTATAAAATAACTATTCTTTACTAATCAAAACTCAAGTACAATTAAAATAACTTTATAAATACGATACACATACGTATATAATTGAATTTGACAGTTATTGAAGTTGGTGCCAAATCAATGTGCAACAACATTAAGTCTATTAGTTTGGTGAGCTTGGCACCAACTTCAGTAATTGTCAAATTTAATTATATAGGTATGTGTATCGTATTTATAAAGTTATTTTAATTGTCTCTGCACTCGCAAGTAGAATTAAGTAAATAACGTGCAAAAGTTCACAATAAATAACAAAAAAATAACAACAAATACAGCGACTTCGTACACTTTTTTATAAATATTTAAAAATTATTATCAAGCATAAAAATATGGGAAGAATAGTAGATAATAAGAGAAATAAATAATTATAGCGAAATAAATGAATTCGAACAGTGAGATAATCACTGGACATACATTCAGTCAAGAAAGTATCGGGAATGGATGATTTGTTGATGGTTCCAAATTCATTTTTTTGTTTTTTTTTTGTTGTTGTTAGATTGGCGCAACTGTTTTCCATTTTGGCGCGGAGTTTGAGTTGCATCTGTTATTTAGATTAAATACAGTGCTGTTTTTAGTTATATCATTCTAGTGTATATTGCGAATTTCATAATTGACAAAAACATCGAACAAAGAGTTTGTCTTAAATTTTCCATCGCCATCAAAAACATTTGCTTATGAGTGGTACAAAGCGTTGAAAAGCGGTCGAGATGTGATGGAAGATTTGCCTCGCTCTGGTAGGGCATCAACGTCTGCAACTGAAGTTAACGTCGCAAAAGTGAAGGAAATAGTGACTGAAATTCCTCATTCAAGTTTGAGAGAGATAGCCGCCGAACTTTCTGTGTCTCACAAGTCGATCCGCACCGTTTTAAATAATCACTGGGGCATGAAACATGTTGCCGCTCGGCTAGTCTCAAAAGATCTGAATTTTCTTCAAAAACTCAATCGCATTAGAGTCGCTGAGGACATAGGCTAGAACGAGTCAATTCCGACCCAACATTCATGAAACGCATTGTTACTGGTGACGAGACGTGGGTTTACGAGTTTGACATGCAAACTAGTTAACAAGCTTCGGAGTGGCGCCTTCCAACTGAACCGAAACCGAAAAAACCACGCCAAAGTCGATCAAAAGTCAAAGTCATGTTGACTGTTTGTGTGATAGTCTAAAAATATCACCGAAACAACTAAAATAATTAGTATAATTTACAGTTAATTTATACACGAACCAATATAAAATATTTACATACATAATACATACATAAACATACACATATAGATACATAACGAATATAATATAATACACACATAACTATTATTTCGTGGTTGGTTTCGTGGTTATATACATACACCGTCATTTTTATATATGTGTACTAACGGACCTGACAGATATTGACTTGTCCGAACGTTGGAATAAAAAAAAAATCCTAGAACCCGATTGCAGCTCTACCTACTGAGTCCAATTATGAATCTGAGCCATTCAGCCATCCACTCAAAAATACAAAAAAATTCATCATAATCGGTCTAGCCATTTATAGTTCACACGTACAGAAGAATTATATATACAAGCTTATTGTGAAAGAGGGTATAAATCCGCCGGGGTTCTAACGTGTCACTGTTGACTGTTATATTATAGATGTAATAATTACGGGATACGTTTATTTTGGAATCTAAAGCATCCAGGGATCCATCCAGTCAAACAGGCAAAAAGCATCAAAATGGGTCCAGCCGTTTAATGAGTTTAGTGACATACACACGTACAGAAGAATAAAACATATAAAGATAGATCATATATGAAAATTTCGAAATACGTATCCGAGATTACTTATGTATATCGGTTTCTCTCTATTTGTATTTGCTGTTAATTTTTGTTCGACTGATGCATACAGCCAATAAATATTGTGCAGGCGTCAACTGTAATACGAACGTCTGTTATTTATGGCTATTATTCAAAACGGTCCCAGCTGCTCTTGCAGCATGAATGGAAAATGTATTTGATATCTCGATATATTTATTTAGTTTTTGTTTCCGATATATCAATAACCTTCTAATACTGACGTGCCGTTTTATTTACGTAAGTGCCTACCAGTGGTCTTGCAGAACACCCAAGTGTAATTACAAGAAGCTGTTATTTTTCATTAGATGCCAATGAATTTTTCGACTAATCTATTTACTCTATCTGTCGTTAATCATAACAGAAATGTAAACATTAAGTTTTTAATTATTATTTTTATAATTCAAAATTACAGTCGACTTCATCTAACCTCATTCAATCATTCAGGTAGAATCTCTTAGTGCTTGCTATTAAAAACCAGTTTTATTATTTTTCTTCCATTATATCACAATAGAATTATGAATTTCCTTGTTTCTCGCCAGAACTATTTCGTTGGAAACACGTAATAAGATACAAAATATGTAATTCTAAAAAAACGACATGAGTATCGAAGAGTGGTCTCACAGACCACTCACAATTTTTACAGGTTACACATACATACATATCCTCACGGTGTATCTATAACGAGGTAGTCAGAAAGGGGGAAGCGCCAAGTATCGCTGTCCTTACATACTTCATTCGCCTCCTCAAATCTTATCATTCTCCTTTCACGCTTTCGCCTAGGTTTGCCTTTTGACATTTCCGTCAGCTATTTGATCCTCATAAGCAAGCCTTGGTCTTCCTTGGCTTCTGCTAACACTCGCTTTTGCTTTGAACGTCTGTTTTATTGTTAAAGGTTATACTTCCCATAAACACACGCGCCGACACTAGCATTCACCGCGAATGCTGCAGGGCTACTTCTTCATAGATAAAGTGGGAGGGGAGGCCCATTGCGACTTTAACGTAGGTAAAAAGAAATCTCGGATGATCGCAGTGTCAAAGAAGCGGTATAAAAATTTAGCCATCGGATCAAGAAACGTAATGCACGAAGTCATAATAAGTTGCCGCTGTGTATCAAATGTCTCTATCTCTTTTTATCTCACTGAGCACGAGTAAAACTGTTAGCTATAGTAAGTGTGGCAACTTCATTGTCAGTGTATTTCGTGTCAGCTTATGAGTCCGTCATGAAATAATTATTTGCAAAATACTCGTAAATCTTAAGTGTTCTCGGTACTGGTGTTCACAAAAATAAAAATATGTCATATTCAGCTGTGTGTGTTGTACTGTGACGTTTTCTAGTCACGCGCGTTTGTAAAAATCTAGAAAGTCGGTCAACAAAAAGGACAGTTTCTGGACACGCTCTTAGAGCAAACGCTCCCTCTATTAATACCTTGTTCCGTTGCTTAACAACTTAAAAAAACGTTAATAATCCATTGTAAGATCTTAAAGTGTTAACAAACTACCGTAAGATTTCCAAGGTAAATACATACATACGCTGTATCCCTAACGGGATATCAGAGAGGTTATGATAAATATGGTAATATTTCCTAGGTAAATGTGATAATATAATTCTTTACTTTTAAAATTAAGATGTTATTAGTTACGGTGTTACATTGTACGAAGTCTGAAGTAAAGTATAAAGCATATTATAAATGTAATATTAGCTTTTCGTTTCAAGAGAGTGCCCTGCTTTTAAACGAAATCTTGACCGATTACTATTTCTTTTAATACAAATTCCCAATTATTAAGAAGTACAAACACTCCAGAAAGCACAAACAATAGCACTTGTTTGGTCTATTATTTTTTTCTCTTATCATTAAGCTCACAATACTTTCCAGTAAAATGATAATAGACTTTGTTGGAAGTAAAAACATTTCTTAGAAGATCGCAAAATCTTCAAAGATTATTAAGGTTTTCAATTCTTACACACATGTACAGATCTTTAACCATGTTATGCTATCACTTTCTTCAAAATCCTAAAAGCGCAAAATATAAATAAATTGAAATGTGACGACAGATTGCTATAAAAATTATGCGTTGATATTACTATTTGCTATGCGTTTGGAAATTGTAAACAATGCCTGCTTGTGTTGGCAACACATTCGAATGAACAAAAAGAGAACAGCGCCCTCTAGCAGAGCGCAATTGTTTGTGACGTCATCGAGAAGAACAACTGATGGCTTGTTTCCCACTACCGCTGCGAGATTATATAATCACGCGGCAATGATGTAGCAGATGAATTAGCTAGGAGAGGATCCAGTTTAATTATAGCTGACCCGGAAGTCATAGCACCGGTACCCTACGGTTGGCTCTACACGCAAGTGCGGAAATAAAGGAAGGCTAAACGGGACATGCTTTAGTCGAGCATCCACGACTGTAGGTAAGCCAGACAGGAGCTACCTAAGGTAAAACCCCGGCTGGCACGAAGCCTACTAGGTCTAACAAGGGCAATGCACCGTACCATAAAGGGTGCTCTAACAGGTCATGGTCCACGGTCATGGCATAACAAACATCTTTTTAATATTGGTGTTACTAACTTAGTCCTCCTTGCAGGGAGTGTCTAAAGGCAGAAGAAACAGTCGCTCATATTTTGCTAGAATGCAACGGTGGTAGCTTACCAAGCAAAACATCTTGGCTCGCCAAGATCATTCCCCGAATTCTCCGCCAAAATTAAGAAAGTGCTGGGCTTCTTGGGTGAGCTGGGATATCAGAAGTAGCGCCATTTCTCATCGCAATACAAAATGGGCGCAATAGACGTCGAGTTGTGAAAATGAGCCCGTCTTCAAGTATCTAGTTATTTAACACACCCACACGTACACACACGGACCACACATACACGAATAAGCAAAATATAACGAATATTGTCAAAACTCCTTAAATAGTATTCTGGGGTTCTTCTTCACAACTACTAAAAGTATTTAAGGCACAGAAACGCTGCGTTAGAGCAATTTGTAACTTAAAACGGACTGATTCATGTTAACCTTATTTTAAAAGTATAAAAATATTAACTCTGCCTTCCCTGTACATATATGAATCACTTCTATTTGTAAAATCAAACATCAACATGTTTCTAAGACATATGGAGGGTAGACGTGAAGGAGACTTGTACTTAGCGATTTCAAAAAAAAAATGAAGCATGATAGTATATTTTGTTAGGCTCAAAAAATATGCAATAAAATACCAAAGGTAATAAGAAATAATAATAATATATATTCTTTTAAAAACAATGTGAAAAAATATTAATAGACAAGGCATATTATACACTTAATGAGTTTCTAAACGACGGTAATTTATAAAAAATGACAATGAATTTGATGATTTGATGTAACGCTTTTTTTTCTTTCCTTTTCTTTATAATATAGTTTTAAATATAATGATGACCTATGTATGCCCTTAGGGGTGGAACACAGTGAACGGAAATATGTATTATAATTTATAACACCATTAATACCTGTGATTCACATGTTAAATAAATAAATAAATAAATGTGATTTGTATTGTTTTACTTTGTTATACTGTATTTCTGCTTATTGAAGTTCTGGGAAGTGGAGACCTGGTGACCTAAAATACAAGATTTTCTTAGTCTAGGAACCAGTCTCCATGTTAGCCTACAAATCATTGAACCTAATCACAAAAGGTTGTATGTCACAATAGGTAATGATAAGTCGTGTACTTCGTACGTGTAGGTCGTGTGTCTTAACATGGACATTAATTTAATAGTACCTATGTGAATGTAATATAATGTAGATAATTGGAAATGTTGACAATCCCTTCACCAAAGTTATTGTACAAAACAAAAACTTTATATTTAAGTTATTATACCTTTATGACTTATGATTATGATGTATGTATATACGAATTATAAGTACTAACAAGTTCCACTTTGCCCAAATAATTATCTAGAGGTTGTATCAGTATGTTTTTGTTACACGACTCTGTCCATCCAAATGTAAAGTGATGTGAAATGCGAATGTATGTAGTACGTATATATATTGTAAATGAAATTTTAAAAAAATCAAAAGTCATCCACTCCACCTGTCTTTTTTTGCTTTTCCCTTCGTGACTGCGGTACGAAGTGTTTGAATACAAATTAATTAATTATTAATTGCTAATTGAAGTAAAGTTTGGGGTGTTCCATTGCTATAGTTATGTAACTTATTGTCTAAATCTATCGTAGATAACAATTAGTAACTATATGCTTGTTTTAACATAATAGTAGCAGAGGGTACAATGAACATAATCCATGTTTAGAATTACAATGTGTTGTATGATTTTGTTTATGTTATACTTTTCCCGGGAACAGTACGCTAAGGAATAACGGTGTGTCGCCTTACGTCACCACTCATCACACATTAGCCCCGCATAATTTATAAACAGTTTTATCATAAAGGTTAATCACTAATAGAATTATTTATAGCCTAATGGATTTTATCGATACAATGCAGTCGACGCGATCTTTAATGCATTGGTATCTAAACTGGAGCAGTAGTTCGTCGTCTAAACACGTTCAAATATTAACAATTTTGTCTAGACTGCAGGAGATTAATCTTTATCCACTGTCCATGAACGTAAATAGCTGTACTTGGAAAACCGAACACCTATCTATGCTAAGATTGCATAATAGGTGTTCGGTGATAAGGTCATAAGTACAGTATAAGTAGAGCTTTAGATAAAAGCTCTACCTATACTGTACTAATATTAAGAAAGCAAAAGATAGAATGCATTACAGTGCTTGTATAAAAAACCAAGTAACCCATCATTATACGTTTTGCCATTTTTGATAAGCGACGGGCAAGGTACTCATTGCTAATTAGCTTAACCATTTCTAAGGCTACACACTAATATAATATTTCAATAGTAATATTATTGAAAACAGCGTCAATACTTTTGAATATTGTGTTTTAAAATGCCTGCTGTAAAACTAAACTTGATCTTAATATCAAACTCAAACTTAAACTTAACTGGACCGGACCGGTTGCGACCGGATTGCACCGACCATGGTCGCGGTGCAATACGGTCGAAACTTCGGGAGAAAAAAGGTATATTATTAAGGTCTAAAGTATCAACATGATATAGACCCGGTTACTTAGGATTGTAAGATGGATACAAGTCGTGAAAGTTTAAAAACATTAAACTTTGGGTGGCTGACAACTAAAATATGTATTATTGATGTGTAAAATCTTATGCGGCGGATCAGACCAGCTGTTAGCGTGGCCACGCGTCGGCAGGCGCTTTGCATCTCTGCGACTTTCTTTCTACTGGGCTCGCCGATCTCCCCTCATCGCGTTGAGCTATTGTATTTTGTTATAATATTTTGGTTTTGATTGCCATATTTTTTGATTATGCCATATTTATTAATAATAATAATAATGCTTTATTTGCTAGAATGCGAGTAGTTACATAATAAATTGATGGATATAATAAGTTTTCCTTTACACATTCTACTAAGACAAAGCGTGCAAATATTTAATATCCAAACTAGTGGATTTTGTAAGTGTAATATTTAATTTAATTCCATAAAATGTTATGGATAATCTAAATTCAATTAAATAAAAGCAAAATTGAAAAATTGAGATAAATAAAGCCAAATATTTCCTTTAATAAACTATTCTTTCAAGCATATTTTATATACAAAATAGTTTCGATGACTCACATCTGCCAGGCGTCCCGCGACGGCCCATTTTTTATAATGAATACTATTTGGACCTATTTTGATTTTTTTTTATTTGCGTTTGTTTAGATAACTAGTTGTTCCCACGCCCGTGGAGTTTTATTAAATTTTAAATTGGAATATTTTTCTACTCGTTATCTGATTTGATGAAGCAAAATCGATTCAAAGCATCGAGCTACGCTTAATTTTATTTAAATGCCATGAAAATCCGTTCAGTTGTTTTAGAAATTAGTGTATTCGAAGAAACAAACAGAGTTTAGAGAGACATGCAAAAGTTTTCAAAATCATCTTTTTGTATTCTGATACTCTATTTTAATCGCGCCGAACCTTTTTTCTCAAATACATAACACTTTCATTACTCCCATTTTTTTAAATATGCCCAAATACTATAATTTTTTTGGGAATAATAAGTCCTTTTAAATTGCTCATACAAAACAAATCGTTCACGAGAATTTAAAACTAACAGTTGTTTTTATGACTTCGATATGTCAATGGTATGGCCGCGATCACAGCGTGTCTGTATAATTGAGGCCAATATTGAGCAACTGCTTAGAAACATACGGCGGAGCGCCACGGCACCGTGAGCTCGGCGTCTAGCGCCCGTACGGAGCCGTGTATGGAGCAATCAGCGTACAGAAACACTGGTGATATAATTTTAATATATTATGTAACGATATCTGTAGATTAATATAATAAATTTAAGTTTATTTCGACAAAAAGTACGATATAAGTTAATGTATATCTGACACTCTCTTAGCCGGTAAAATTTTTCAATTTTTCCGTTAGTTCTCTTTCCAACCCCTCGTGAAATATATTTTATTACCACACCGCAACATGGCAAGGTTGTTAGCAAAATCGACAAATGAAAAAAGTTTCCCACCGTGCGCTCGGCTGTGTTAGTTTTATTAGAGTTGTCGGCCTCTTTACAGGTTTCTTAGCGGACTACGATAACGTAGGACTTACCAAATTTTAATCTTCGTTTCTTTTTAATCGACTTCAAAAAAGGAGGAGGTTCACATTTCGGTAGTATGTTTTTTTTTTGTTACCTCAGAATTCCGTCGTTTATAAAGCATTTCACCCTGGATTGAAGCTTGGATTTCGAAGATACACCGATTAACACCTGGTAACGCGAACTATTTGTATAAGCTTTATTTATATTGATGATTCTCTTGTATGTCAATGCACTCCAGAACTATAAGAGAAGTTAATTGTGGATCTACCCTAGATATTTGTTTAGGCCAAGGTCACTCAAATGGAGGTAATAAAAAAAGTTAACAAAAAAAATTAAACTGACTTAAAAAAAGATCAATGTGCAGAAAGTCCATTAGTTATGTAAGCTCGGCACCAACTTCTGTAACTGTCAAATTAATTTACATAGATATTTGTATTGTACCTATTCATAAAGTTTTTTTTTGTACTTGAGTTTTAATTAGAAAACGATAGTTATTTCGTACTTTTCAGTGCATTTTTTGAAGTCGGTTAATTTTTTTCTAAAAACTTGCATAAATGCATATCTTTACGCTATTTTCTTTTCGAGATGGCGAGAAAAAAATAAAATGAAATAAAAAAGCATTTTCTTTCCTGTATACATGCTAATTAACTTGAAATATACATAACTGATAATCAATGAAATTCAATTATTGTTAACTTTATGCAACATAAATCATAAAGTACAATAATTGTAGATTGACGATTTTTTTAAATAATACGCTAGACAAACTTACTAATCATCTGGTTCCAAACTATAGCTGTCCCTGTGCTATGG
Organism: Zeuzera pyrina; assembly: GCA_907165235.1. Classification (NCBI taxonomy): domain Eukaryota; kingdom Metazoa; phylum Arthropoda; class Insecta; order Lepidoptera; family Cossidae; genus Zeuzera; species Zeuzera pyrina. The sequence continues at coordinate 749,335 of OU015642.1, read as the reverse complement.
AAACCAGACGACGCCTACTGGAGGCGTCTCCCAATACACCCAGAACCGAGACAATCTAGAAAAGTTTGTTTCCTAAATCAATCCGACCTTGAATCGAATCCAGAACCTTCCGTGCTTGGATGTAACGTCTAAACCACTGCGCCACCGATTACATTGTAAGATATGTCAATTATGTTATAAGATTGTTTTAGTAAATAATATTAATTTAACATAAAGTAATGTAGTTACACGATATACTACAGATTTATTTCAGAAACCCCTCATATGAGGGTAAAGGTCTCCTCCAGACTTTTCCACGGTCTTTATCTTCGGCTATCAACATCAATTTCTTCTTTATTTGTTTTCCCATTTGTATAGCGAGAGCATTACAACGTGAAAAAGTACTTCTGTAATTTTAATAGGATATAGTGTAGTCATACATATGTAGCAATATGAGTATGATGTAACGATCAATTATTATTAGATGTGTTTTTAGATCAGTAATAAATCATCTGCCAAACGACATTTGGTCCCGTTACACTACAAGGACTAAAATTACATACATATCTTCACGCTGTATCGCTAACGGGGTAGGCAGAGAAGACGAAAGTCCAAGTATTACGCCTTCTTCCTATCCTGGAATATCGTGTATCTCTATATCACTTATTTTGTCCTCGAGGGTGTGCCGTACATTATTTTCAGAGATTGTACTTCCACTGCGGTTTAATCATTTCAATAATAATAATAATCATGTTATTTGCATGAATGTGAATATTACATTGATGTTGATATTGTGCACAAAATATAGAGCTCTTCATTTTCTGCTAACTACATAGCATGCAAAAATTTATAAAATGTCAAACAAAAAAATTATTATTGAATGCACTTCAATGTTATGCATAATCAAAATCATAGTGACATACAAATCTCATAGTTCTCCTTACACACATACACCGAGATAAATGAATGCTTTTGACATTTCCGCCAGCCAAAACTATTGAGATCAGCTTTAAAAACAATTTGATTCTTCTCTCCTTTCTACGCCAAACGTTCATCACTCATTATTCCATGTGCCTAAAATATCTCAATATTTTCTTTTACAATAACACAAACCCTGTCATATTGCATATCTATTCTTTACTTACCTTACACTCAAAATCACATTATTACCGCATTCATCTTAATTTCACTGAGTCTAAAATTTTTTACATTTTTGGAAGTTTAAAACTCCCAAAAATGTAAAAAACAGAAAATAAAAACAAAATATCAACCTCACTTTTCCCGTTCCCGCCAAAAAGTCGAGAGACTGATTAACGATGATCAAATCACAAATTTGTTACTTGACGCAAATGTCAAAAGCACTCGCATAATTCCGCGAAAGTGCGTGTAAAGAACAACGATATGTACGCAAAAAAATATGTAAGGATCACAAATTTTCTTATCATCTGGTCTATCGCGATAGGGATATAGCGTAAGAATATCATGTACGTTTGTGTGTTAACGAAAACGTTAACTCATTTCCACTATACTGTGCTGTATAAAGAACATTCGTCAGTGATCTCTTCTGTGTACCCTCTAAAGGATATAGTGAGATAGTATGTACGAAAATACCTGTATACAGCATAGTTATTCTCGAAAACTTCACTGTTTCAAGCTAACTATGTTTATTTAAGCTAATGACAAAGTGCATAATACCATTCTACGTTTTCGTAGCGATGCTACGTCGTAGCGCTCGTAGCGACGTTGCTACGCCGTAACCGCATTATGGATGTCGCTTCTGTAGCTTCCTGAAGTAATCTAGCCTTTGAAGATGTTGTTTTTATTATATATATCTGTACAGAAACCATTTTAGTCAAATCGTTTTCTGGCAATGAACTTATTTATTCATTTTATTTAATAATATTAAATTAATAGTCCATTCAATAGAATAATTTTATGTATTTTTTAATTTCAACATTCAATAAAATTAAATAAAGTAACAGAAAGATCGATTTTGATAATCAATAATCATTAACAAGATGTTTGATGTTTATGTTCAATTTCCAATATGTCACATTTATAATTTCTGAATAAATGACAGACGGTCAGGCAAACGTATGAACGGTTCCATTACTGTAGTAAAAAGTCCCGATTTATATTATTATAAATTACGGAATCCTAACAATGTTATAAAATGGAAAAATATACATTATTGTGTTAGCTTCACTACATTCTTATTACTACGTCAATTAGTCATTTATGACAATTTTGTGACGTTTTAATATCAAAAGTGAGGTCAAAATACTTTGCCTACGTACTAATGAGGCTTTATAAAAGAATCTGGCGTTAATCTTTGTGTAGTATTTATCAAGTAGCAACAAGCGATTGTGTACAGTTTAATTAAATGGAGGTAGTGAGAAATAATGTAATTATATCGTCCGCCATGCGCTGTTAAATAGAAGTAGTCTAGTACAATCAGTATTAGTATATCCGCTGTATCCGCGAACCGTCGTTGTTATACATCCGACAGAGCAGGTGTCGGGGCACTACTGAACCCGTACTTAGGACCCCAATAAAATGAGGTGATAATTATAATAAATAATAATGTTCCCACGTAAATTACGTACGCTGGAGAACGAAGATAATCAACAATCAAAATGTTACGTATTGATTAGTATAATTACAAATACTGTTTCGAAAACAAAACGACAATATCCGTTTTTGAGCGCCGTTTTTGCATTCTAATTTTGTTACGTCTCGCGCGGAATTCCAAACTCAACGGGGGTAGAACAACTAAGTGCGGCGCATAGCGAGCGAAAAGAAGTACTGTCGCACAGATTACTCTTATTTTAATTTTTTAACGCAGAGACAAATTTATGAATTCCTATTGTAGTGTTGTCTGATTCTCAAGAAGCACTGGCTCGACAACACACGATATACGCAGGCGCACGTCAGCTCTCGCCTGTAGCTCTGACCGTAATGACGTGCGCCCCGCCACACCGTGAGCACGAGATAGTGTATATAACTATTACTATAGTTATATATAAATAACACAAACACTACACCTATGATAACTAATTTTATATTTGTTTATTATATTTGCTTATTAAAATAAAGTTTTAAATAAAATTTTATTATATTAAAATGCAAGATTATATTACTAAAATTAAATTATTAAACAAGATGTATGTTATAACGTTACAGCTGTTAAATAGAAGTAGCCTAGTGCAACCAGTGTCATTATATCTTTAGCTGTATCCGCGAACCGTCGTTGTTAAAATATAGCCAAAATTAGTGTTCAGTGAGTTATTCAGTATGCAATGAGTTATTTAATGAGTTCTATACGTAGTGTTTTAATGAGTGCTTAGTGAGTTTTATAGTGCATTAAATATACGTATTGATTAGTGTGCTTTTAATTGACTCTAGACTTTTGTGGCGGGGATGAATGAACAGCCCTGTCTGTCACTCTTAGCGGTGAACAATAATAATAACACTAATTTATAACGTCGCATCACTGTAGCGTCAACTTTCTCTAGCTTATCTCCACTCCATCCCTACTTCTGGAATTTAGATGTAAAAATTGTTTATATGTTGCAATGAAATACAGTTGTTCATAATTTGGGATTTTTAACGTGTAACATCTTTCCTCTCGCATTCCTGCAATCTGTGGAGTGATTTCGTGAAAAAGAACGGAAGTGTGAAACAGGAAGCCGGGGAATCGCGCGCTATTTGATTTGACCAATGACGTGCGGCGGTAGAGTTTGCCGTCAGATAGTAATAATTTTTTTCAGGATATAATGTTAATATTGCTTATTACCAAGGCAAGAGAGATGTCAGATGTTACATGTCATATGCGACTACTGTAAGGCTCGCTCGTTTTTTTTTTTATACAATCCATTTCAAAAAAATCCACGTAATCCACGTAATTGACTGAATCAAAGATCTATACATATGTATGAACAATAAGATTATAAAGTCATCTTCGTATGTACATTGAAGATATTTACGAAAAAATGACACGAGAGGTATTGGTCCGTTGGCGTAATTTTCTAAATTGGCTTGTAGTCTGTGTGTTGGTGGGAGCTCCCCCAGATCGTACTATGGTATTCATAGTACAGGCCTACTGCTCACTTTGCGGTCACGCAATTTGTGTAAGTGCTTGGAGTACTATTATTTCATTTATTTATTTACACTTCATTGCACTATACATATGTACAAAGGCGAGATTAATACTACATATCATTTTCTCCCAACCAGCCATTGGTATTTGAGAGCAGGCAAAGGGTAAGTGCCACTAAAACATTAAAACAATATACACAATATTGTAACATAATATTACATTACAAGATCAAATAGCTAGATTGTTAGCTGACGGAAATGTCAAAAGCATTCGCATACCTAGGTGAAAATGTGTAAGAAGAATGATGCAATTTGAGGAAGCGAAAGAAGTATGTAAGGATCGCGACGCTTAGCACTCCGACCTATCTGACTACGCCGTTAGGGATATGGCGTGAAGATAATGTATATATATGTATGTATGTATTACACTACATAAATAAAACAACGTAAATAGATATCAATTTACATACACATGCATACTTTTATATATACATATATACGGACATGATACATAAAAAATACAAAAAAAATAATATAAATCAAACTCAGTAAAAAAACATTTATAAAAAAATTAAACCGACTTCAACAAAGAACACTGAACAGTATGAAATAACTATCCCTTACTAATCAAAACTTAAGTACAAAAATAACTTTATAAATACGATACAAATACTCATATAATTAAATTTGACAGTTACTGAAGTCGGTGCCAAGCCTACTAAACTAATAGACTTTCTGTTGTCGAACATAAATTTGGCACAGACTTCAATAGCTGCCAAATTTAATTATATGGGTATTTGTATCGTATTTATAACGTTATTTTTGTACTTAAGTTTTGATTATATTATATTTATAAAAGAACAGTGTAAAGGTTGCATCATAATTACACCCCAGCAGTATTCTTACAATCCGAAGACGACAGCCACCAGCCGTATTCTCTGTCCGCCACAAGACTGACTCTACTGACAGAATTTATTATATCACAGCCAATTTATATCTTCTCCCTACTACCATTATACCATGTGGGGACAACGTTAGTTAACAAATGACATACAAGAGAATCGTCAATATAAATGAATAAAGGTTATAACCAGGTCGCGTTATTGGGTGTATCTTCGAAACCAAAGCGCCAATATTAGTGAAATTTCAATAGGACCAACCTGAAAGTGTATCCTTCCAAAAAAAAAAAATTTTTTTCAATTTCATAAATGACGGAGTTATGAGGTAACAAACATAAAAAAAACATACAACCGAATTGACCTCCTCCTTTTTTGGAAGTCGGTTGAAAAATGTTCAAACACGCGATTCGAAGGTACCGACTGACGGAGCCTCCCTAATCCGAAACGCAAGCTGTTGCAGAGTTATGTTGCTATTACTGTTATCGCCAGTTTTAAAAACACTGTATTTGATCTCATCATGAGCTGCATATCAGTTTCGTATGTACGTAATATTTGAAAATCACGAATCAATTCAACAACGTGATTTGAAAATCACGAGTCAATACACTAACAGCTATTTTTAAGCCCATGTAACTAATAATTGTCAAAATCTAATCTGAACCAATATTTCTATAGCAGTAAAGTTCCGAAGTTTGGCCATACTGCATTGCAGCACGAATTGTGCCGTCTCGCCCGGTGACATACCACCCTCTCACAGAATATCGGCGTGAAATAACCTCATCTATTGTTGTTGTGTTTCGTTCGGCGATTGAGAGTGCCGGTGGCCCATCTCCCCTCCTCCTCCTTTCCTTAAAGGCCGGCAACGCACCCGTGATTCCCCAGACGTTGCGGGTGTCCATGGGCGGCGGTGATCATTTTCTATCAGGTGACTTGCTTCTTTTGTAAAAAAAAATGTTGCATGTTTCTATGTATGTATGTATGTATGTATGTATTACTTTCGAATACTTACCAACGTGCATATTTATTAAGAGCCTCCATTGTTATCGTTCCATAATTGGTAGCATCGATATTGGGGCCCAATAATGTATTGAGCATTATAATTATTTCATTTTGATAAATCCGTCACAGAGGTAGGTACCGTTAGAATTATAAAACCGCCAATCAATCGTTTAACCAGGAGCCTAATTGCTTTGCTCTCATTAACAAACAGTTCATACATTTCCATGTATCTAATTGATGTCCATCAATGAGACCAAAATGATATTAATGATATTAATTTTCAGGCAATGATTATTAAGCAATTAAACCCTTTTAGGTTCCGCAAACGAAATGGCTAAAATCCCTTAGTTTTATTATTTGTTATTCTCCTATTCGTCCCTCAGTTTGCTTGTATATTAAAAGCCTTGCAACGATATACCGGCCAAGAGGTTAAATCGATATTATCAGAATAAAATAATGATTTGTAACTAATACTGCAATATCGATATAATGCGATAAAAATATCAAAGTTGCGAAAATAGCATCTTTTATTATGAATTGACATCTTTTTTTGCAATTTTTAATGCATCGGTATTGTAAATTAATTGAATAGAGCTTTAAATACGTAATATCACAAAGCGTCAATAAATATATTATATAAAAATCTACAAGTGTTTGATATATAGCTATAAGTATACATCGATATAAGTATCGATACTAATACCGATATTGAAAACTACTTGTATCCTTAAATGAGACTGGTAAATTAACTGCCAAATCAACTGCCAAATCAACTGCCAAATCAACTAACGACATTTCATCAGTGTTCCCGCCATAGTCAACCGACACTGTTACCATTGTACTTATAGATGAATCCGTAACAAATATAAATTTCATAGGTGTGCAATCCACGAGAAATGAAAGCGATCTTTTTGTACAAACATTTCATATTTATGCTACAACTGCAACGACTCAAGGAATATACGCGCAATGGTAAATATGTGGCGGATATGACGCAAATACGGAGTCGCTCCTCGTCGCGATACCGGTGAATTTGAAACTCATTTCGTGATGGTTTTTATATGTTACGATCACGATAAGTCGACGGTGTTTTATAGAAATAATAAACTTCTGGACAACTGCAAAATAACCGCGTTACGTTTTTACAAATTCCATGACGATATATGCAAAACGTCAGGCAATTGTAAGTTATGTTTGGGCAGTCTTCCGTACTGTCGATAGTTAATTTGTTACTGATATTACGCAGCGAAGTAAAATTTGATGTGGAACTTTATCCTTATTACGCCGACGCATTGGAAATTTTAGCGGCAGGGATCTCAAATGACTACAAAACGTATGAGAGTGATATTATTGGTAACCTAATTCTTTATTTCATTGACTTTATATTGATAGTTGCGATACACGATTGGTTAACTTTTGTAACAAAAAAAAAATATCAAAGAAACTCTTTTTCAAACAGATTTACATTGTTAGTAGTAATGAGACCGTTTTGTGTTTCTAAATTTTCTGTATAGTTTTAATTTAACCATATTCTTCAAAATGACAGTTGGATTTTTTAAAATTAATTATAGTTTTTAAAATAAACGAAACTAGTTTTTCGTATTTTTCGTAAGCTAGCGCGCGCACTTTTGCATAGACCAAAAGAATTTTGGATTAAATTATTATTTATCAATGCGTCACTTTAAAGAAATCTATCTATCTGAATCCACCTGTAATATAATTCTGATATTTTCTTCAGGGCTGCTAGATCCTACAATTAAATACAAAATATACATAATACGGCTTCTTGTATCTTGTCTTGTTTAAGTAATAAATTTTCTTATACAATTAGATACAAAAATACGTTAACTATTGTTATCCCCATATGATATAATGGTAGTAGGAAAAAAGTACAATTACGTGTGATGTAATAAATTCGAGTCAGTGTTGAGGCGGATAGAGAATACGGCAGTCGGCGGTCGTGTTCGGATTGTAAGAATACTGATATTGATGTGTTATTGATGAAATATGATACTGACAATGATATATTAATTATGTAATTGACATATTAATTAATGTAATCTATGTAATAATTGATGTAATTATGAATAATAATATCCTATATTCGATCTGTACACCTTTTATTGTGAGAGCCCACGGTTTGTGCTCTTCAATAGAATGGAAGTTAACAAATATTAATTCAAACGAACCGCGACCGCGACGTTGCGAAACCGCGACGAATATAACAACGCTTTTACATACTCTCTGTAAGTTCGCTATTTAAAAAAATAATAATTCATCTTTCCTTTTCAAATTTTCATGTTATTCGGCCCTACACCTTATTTGCAATGTTCATAACTTTCTTAGATACGTTACGATATGTATGTACTGATTTATTTCAAAAAAGAAATAAGTGAGAAAAAAAACCTTGAGATGATTTTCGTACATACATACATACATACATACATATATTCAAGCTGTATCGCTAACGGGGAGGCCAGAGAGGACGGAGCGCCAAGCTTCGCGGTTCTATCATACTTCTTCCGTTTCTTCAAATCTCATCAACCTCTTCATACATTTTCGCCTTGGTATGCGAGTACTTTCAAATTTCCGTCAGCTGCCACTCGATTTTTGTAAATTATTTTATCTTTTATCTTCACTTTTAGCTGGTTTTATCGATAAAATCGTTCACCCTAAATATGTAGTCGCGTAACATATCACAGCATGGAAAATTGCTTGTGAAATCGGAATGTATTTTTTTATTTGGACTTGATATTATTCGCTTCGCTATATTAAAAATGTATGAATGAAACGTTAAGGCATATTAAACAGCTAATTTCACGGCTTCGCTCGTTATTAAAAAATCTTAAGTTTTAAGAAAAATGACAATACTTTAATTTAATTTAAATCAATATTTTGTTTGATACAGCAGGATATGATGCGATAGCTATAAATTAATACGTGAAAAGAACACTTTTTACCCCTTTTTTACACGTAATAGTTTTAATGTTGCACTATGGAGTCTAAAATAAAAAAATATTTGGTACTTTTTTCTATAAAGTTGGCTAAATAATAATACATAACATAACTTCACGATGTATCCCCAACGGGGTAGTCAGAGAGTACGGAGCGCCAGGAGTCGCGGTCCTTACACACCTCTTTCGCTTCCTCAAATCTCATCATTCTCCTCACACATTTTCGCCTAGGTATGCGGGTGCTTTTGACATTTCCGTCTGCTAACACTCTGGCTATTTGATCTTCATAAGTCCAGCCTTGGTCTTCCTTGGCTTCTTTTACCACTCACTTTCGCTCTGTATATTTTCTTCGTCAGTCTTTCATCACTCATTCTTTCCATGTGCCCGAACCATCTAAGCATTCCTTTCTTCATTTTTACAATAACACTGTTGTGCAACCCTGTCATACTGCGTATCTCATCATTGCTTATCCTGTCAGCAAGCGTGACACCGCACATATTTCTGAGAGACCACCATCTCCACAGCATTTAACATACTTTCACTCGATTTTGGGCATATCCAGGCCTCACTACCGTACAACAAATAATAATCATAATAAACTCAGTCATTTCACACAGCGCCATCTAGTCCCAAAGTAAGCAGCACAGCGCTTGTGTTATGGATACTAGACAACTGATATACTACATATATACTTTTCTTTTGTAAATAAATACATATTATATATAAACACCCAGACTCGGGGCGGGAATCGAACCTGCAACCCCCGTTTAATTACCGACGCGTTAAACCGTTGCGCCACGGAGGCGGTCGAGGTAAATGGATGTTCCTAAAGTCTAAAAACCACTTTAGGTCTCCCTTCTCATACCTGCTTCTAGAAGCCAATTCAAACGTGACCCTCCACTGTAATAGTGTCAGAAAACGGCAAGGAGTCACTCGAACTAAAAGAGGTTCAGAACTTTAACAAAACGACCAATTTTAATTTTGCAATATGGAATCGACTGCTGGAGGTAATTAAAATACGAATATATATATGAGATGACATTATTAGAATTAGAGTTAGAGTTAGAATTTAAAAAATGTTAATGAGAGCCCCAAATTCAACATTTTGTAACGTTATAACGTACATCATATTTAACAATTTAATTTTGATGATATAATCTTGGATTTTGATATAAAAAAGGTTAACAAAGTTTATTTTAATAAGCAAATATAATAAACAAATATATATTAGTTATTATAGGATAAATTTGTCTCTGCGTTGAAAAACTAAAATACGAGTAATCTGTGCGACAGTACTTCTTCTCGCTCGCTGTGCGCCGAGGTACTTAGTCGTTCTACCGCCATTGTTTTTGCAATTCCGCGCGACACACACTGAATGCATTGACGGCGCTCAAAAATGGTTATTGTCGCTTTGTTTGTTTTGATAAGAATATTTAAAAGTAATAATCAATACGTAATATGTTGATCCTTATTTTCTTCATTCTCCAGCGTACGTAATTTACGTGGGAACAACATTATTTATTATATATTTATCACCTCATTTAATTGGGTAAGTGAAGAACAATTTTAATCTTGTTTAAATGTATGTACGTGCAATTTAGAAATGTAATAATATTCACAATTGTTTTCTCTCTTTAATTTAAACACACATATGTATTATTTGCTTATTTATTTTGTAAACTCCGGTCTAGTTGTTGGACACCGCCACCTACCTACTTTATTAGCTTTCCTACGATCTGTGCTTGCGGCGGTAGTTCAACAACTGAAATATTGTAACATGAACTGATGCACTGGATGCTATGTTCCAGAGTCCTAAGTACGGATTCAGTAGTGCCCCGACACCTGCTCTGTCGGGTGTATACTGCTGAACCGTGCGACTCCAGCCGCATCACCATTCACCAACTTCCGGGGTCGGTTCGTCTGCCGACCGCGGACGGTCAGGGAAGTGCTGTGCTGCGAGGCAAGGACCTTAGACGGGCAATCAACCCCGACCCTTTGTGGTATACCGTAAATAAATTTGTGTTTGCGTGCTCCCGAGTTTTGTTGATCACCGTAGCCGCCACAATTTTTGCACCAATTTTTTATCACCATATTGGATTCGTCATTTTAAATTATTCGATTTTGATAACGGATTCACAATCGGCGAATCTCTTAATAATAAATTAAAAAACAGTTCATTTTTATATTGTTTACGAGCTTTTTGATAATAAACGACGCCATATTGAATTCGCCATTTAGAATTTATTGATTCTGAAACGAATTTGTATCGGCGACATAAAAAACCTCAGGATAATCAATTAGCTAATCTGATAGTAAACGTGAGTCTACAGGTGAGTCAACTTATCTGATTTGACTCACCGCACCGTTGCTACACAGGCATGGTGCCTGGAGTTATTTGAAGTCTTAGGCTGATCCGTTGTTGTAAGAATAACAGTATTTTGCGTATTGAAAACTTTAGTAAATTAGTTGTAAAAACCGTCGTTTAGTAGTCTAGATGAGTTGACGGCGTTATATTGAAGTAAGTTCCTATCATAAATTTTTCAGAGTAGGTTCTTGTGTATGCAATAAGTGAACTTACTCATTTAGGATTATTTTTGGCCACAATTAGAAATCTTCGATATCAAACACATAATAATTTATGGTTTGTTGTCAACCAAGGGTCAAACCACAAAACTGCTGCCATAATGTCATAATGATATACGGTGCCATAATGAGTCGCTTTTATCACCGAGTGTCAAATGAATTTCTGAGTCTCTCTTTCTATCATTGAGTGTAAATACGAGTAAATAGCTATAGTAACTATGGTAACCTCGTACTCTCGTTGTAATTCGTGTCAGCTTATAACTGACTAGACGCACAAAGTATTGCAGTACTGAAATAATTTTAGCTTAGTGTCTTTGCTGCTAATATTCGCGAAAATTACAATAATGTCATGTTCAGCTGTACATTGTTGTGTTGTAAGCGTTCCCTAGTCACGTATTAGTAAAAGTGTAGAAACTAGGTCAACAAACAAACGGACACGCTCTTGGAGAGTCCTTAAAAACTCTGTTAATTTTGATTCCAAGGGCCAAACAGTCATAAAGAGTAGAGATTGTTGTTAAATAATTTTAATATGTCGCCAACAAATAATTACGGACAGATTGACTGAATGTGCTTTGCGCTACGAATTTTCTGTAATTAGTGAATTATGAGCTGTTTCAAGTCTGTGGAGTGTATGTGAAGTAAAAACATATTGTCTTATATTTACGGTCGAATTTAGACCACTGAGCGACCGTTAGTAACTCTAATTTTGTTCAAGGATATAGTAAGGAGTAATTCAGCATAAGATACATTGTTATACTTTTATATAACCGACACAAATACACTTAATATACAAGTTATTGGCAGCATTTTCTTTGGGAAATCGTACGCGGAGGCCTCGAAGGAGAGGTTTTTCTTTTAATAAAATTCCATACAATCCTGTCGAGTTAATAAAGTATACGCGGCACGTTAGTGGGGCGAAGAATAACATTACTCGCTCAAATATTAAAGTTCCGCTACACTGCTTATAACTGGATACAAATGCTTTACCCGCGCTGAGAATTCTACATTAAACTATCTTTTTAGGGTTCTATAATTCAAATGGAAAGATGGGACCCTTATGTAAGCAATGTTGGGTCCTAGATTTTAGTTCTTCCAGGAAATTAACATAGGCGCAAATGTAAGATATATAGAGATATAATAAATAAACTTCCTTTCAATAACTCGTATAATTAGCAATTGACTCATTTTTTGACGTAACAAAAGTACTAACTGATAAAATCGTTAATAAATTAGTATTAAGTGGCAACACCATCAAACTGAGAATATTACCGTTTAAACTTTCAGAATTTACTTTATTGACATAAATCAGTACATATTATACATCTTAACGTTAATATTTACAAACTTAAAACTAAACGTTATCTTAAATGACAGACTTTCTCAAAGTTGCCGCTTAGAAAGCTGTCATTACTTAGGGTACCCAGCAGACTGGCAGCATTACCTTTTTGAATGGCTAAACTGATTTGTTAGCGGAGGAAGCTACCAGCCCAATGGTGTTTTGAAGCATCGACGAATCTCTTACAAATATCAGAAACCAGTTGATAGGCTTCGGGGCCCCAGGGACCCAAAGTTTCGACTTCAAGGGCGTAAATATGAAGCTCTCAGAGAGAGTCGCATACTTACACCGCTTCACGTTCTCGGCAGTGCTAGCCGCGGCACCTGCTGACTTAGTAGTCGCCGGTACATGGACAACACCAAGTGTATCGACACAAGTGTACCTCCACCAGTAATCTTCCAAGTTTCCAAGTGTATCGACACAAGTGTACCCACACCAGTGATCTTCCAAGTTTCCAAGGAATGAGCGTCAATCATTTAACAATCTTTTGATATGCAAAAATACCAACTGACTAAATCACAAATAAATTATTATTAAGTAGCAACATCCTCAAAATTACAGTATTACCATCTATCAACAGTTATGGCTGTAACATATAATCACGACCATACTTATAACTCACATGCATATATTCCCGTTACTTTAACCGTTACAACTTGTGGTCTCAATGTAGGAGTCCTAAAAATGATTTACAAATAACGAGTGGAGTGGATGTGGAGGTCACGGAGTGAAACTTGGTGCGACAGATTGGTTGAGACCACGGCCGATGAACCTTGGTCGAAACGCAAACCAAAATTAAAGGTATTCGCGTTAATTTTCTGATAATTAGATAAATTTATTGAAGCAACCCGAAAGTTTAATAGTTTAAAATGTAAAACTAAAAACAGACTACGTACATAATGAAAACTTGCTAATAAGATGATATTATAATTATTATGCTCTCGTGAATTAGTTATCTGAGTCGGACGTCAAAAACAGAGAATATTTATAAAAGAAGACAGACTCCGACACGTAGGCTTGTTACGTTGAGTGTGAGATACGGAGAGCATCTCATTTAGTTATACATTTAGTATACAATTTAGTATATTATTATAAACAAATAATAAACAATACATGTGGATAGTTTATTAAATTTAATTTCTTGTAGTTATGTTGACGAATGATAACTATGGATTCGTACAACTAAAGTTGTTTAGGCATCCAAAGACACAACACGTTCAATTATGCAATTTCACATTGTTGTATTTGTGACGATGAGAAAACCGAATTTAAAACAAACAGAAGCAGTCGTATGTTTGCGTCGCGTGCGCATCCAACTGGTGCTGTAATAATCATCCATAATCATCCTAAATATTGCCGTTGTGTGCGTACTACTACGAGTGCGTATTAGCGCACGCAAACAAAAACCGTATGCGCTAGATATCTATGAAGACGCCTTACTGTTATGTGTGTACTGTATCAAAAGCAAGAAAAGTATACTATATCTAGGCTTCTACTCCGACGATGAATTTAAGGAAGTACAGTTATTAATTTCTCGATTGCATGTTATTATAATCTAGTTTTAGTTTTACAAATTTTATAAACTGATAGAAACTCCTATATGTTCTTAAATGAATTAAAAACTGAACGTTGTTCTCTCTTCTGTCAAGAACAATCTTTGTGGGCACAAAGAATATATTTCTGCGAAATCTTATTATAGATAGTGCAAGCCAAGCTAAAGTCTTTTTATTTGCTGATGTCACAAAGGGCTTTATGTAAATAACTCATTACACGCCTCGTGTAGGTCGTTTTTCAGAAATCGCATTCACTGACTAACATCTGCGACTGCGTTGTCATGACAACAGGCAGTCGTTGTGTCTAGCATAGCTAGGGGGACAAGGGTGGGTAATGCCCAGTGCCCACCCTTGAAAACTCGTTGCCACCCTACAAAAATCCTCTGAATGACACACGAGGAAATAGTCATATGAGAATTATAATATTAAAAAAAGCAATTGATCGAAATTAATGAAATCAAGGACTTGCGGTGGCTAATCCCACTGGCCAACTGCCTCCTCTCTAAGAAAAATCCCTAACTGTGCATATGATTGTGTCCTCATATTATATGCGCGATTTAACCGTCGCTAGCCTTTTACTGAAATTATCCATCTTTTCGTTATCCGTCGTTACATTTCGTTCTTTTCGTTTTAGAGTTCAGTTGGATGCGAAATTGGAAGTCGTGATAGATTAGCTAGTCCCAAAAATAACTGTTCGTTTTTAGTGTACTGTAGCTAAATTAAAGATGAAATACTTATGGAACACAGTTCGGTCTGTATGTCTCAGATGTTTTTTACCCGACGACACGAAGGGAAGGAGGATAATGTTTTTCGAGTTATGCGTGTGTTTATGTATGTCTATTTCTCAGGCATGCTCTGTAACCTAAAAAGCTTGATGGATATTTAAGTGCGGGGTATCGTTGAACTGATCTCTATTTTAGAAATGTTTTAAATTATATTTTAGCTATGTTTCTTCAAGTTTTAATGTTATAGAGGTACTGCTCACCTAAACTGCAGGGTTTAAGGATTTCTTCATTTTGAGTTAGTGTCGAAGATATCATGCCGACACTGTCCAAAGGTTCCAACTTCTCTGTCTTGTTGCTGCTGGGGTATTACCTACTGCACACTTTAAAGGTTTGTTCGATTTGATTTGTCTTGGAAATATTAAGCAAAGAATTATCCACTAAAGTTTACATTTTTTCAGTTCCTTTTTCATGCAGTTAGGTTTTTTGAACTTTTTTTAAAAGACTTTGATGTAATCAGCTGAAATTTGTGGTGCAATATATTGAAGAACATACGTGTGTATGAATTTTAAACGTCGAATCTTTGCATTGGGTTTGTTTTGGGGACAGAAAATAATCGAAGTCATGTGGTAATACCCCAAACTAAGCACTTGGTTGTTCTGTAACTAGCATGCAGCAAACTGAGAGAGCATCCAGTAACATCTAGACTACAAGACAAGTGTAAAAGATTTATTCACCTAAATTCCTCTGGCTGACAATCGCACTAACCACAGAAGAACAGTCGGTCAAATACAAATTAGGATATTATGAAACTTCAATGTTCTTGTAAGATTACTAGGTACCTATTTCTCATGGCTGAGTTGCAAAAGCACGAATTGCCCCGTGTCTTTCCCGACATATATATATATATATTTGAAAATTTGACTTTGAAATTTGAATTTGAACATTTTAAATAATGAGGATATATACATATATATTATATCCTCATTATTTAAAATTTTAAATGGAAGCGTAAGAGATTCCACTTTTCTTCAGACCATCCTCTAAAAGAAAGACACTTGTCATCTCTTTTCTTTTCTCCACCTTCCCTCTTCAAAATTTTAAATTTCAATCTAATTTTCTTAGTACTGACTCCCGCCAGTACTAAATGAAGAGTTATTATCCAGACTTCTTTTATATCAAGAGAACTTTGGCATAATATTATGAAAAATAAACATAAATGAATAAGTCAAATATAAAAAGTCAAAACCACATAATTTAATACACAATAATATAAAAAGTATTACTTGAATAATTTAAAATAAAGGTACATTAATAGACAGGACAATAATACAGATTTTAGAACAATATTAGACAAGGTAAAGATTATTATACATTATAATATATATAATGACTAAGCCGTTAGGGATACAGCGTGAAGATATTTATGTATGTATAATATATATTAACAGAGAATTAGAGAAATACATGTGTTAACGTCTAACGTCTAGATAGCAACGCTGGTTGTGATAATGTGCGGCAGTTAAATATTTTTTTTTTTGTATTGTCTGTAATTCTTTTGTCACGAAATTAAAGCTAAATATAAAAAAAAAATCTTTTCTTGAAAATACTATATTGCATAAAAATATATACAAAATTCTTCATAGAACAACATGTTTACTATAGTAAATACAGTAATTACTTAATCCAGCCGTGCCCACGGCACACATCAAAGCAATGTGCCGATAAGAGACATCGCGATGCATAAGTTAACGATGCGTTATGACACTGCGTCACATAGCGTCTTGCCGCATACCATCTTGGCAAGGCATGGCCCATTTATTCGAGAAACATAAACCTTGCTACTACTGTTTTAATCTGACTGCCATACACCTTGTGTCATTTTTATATTGTTATTCAAAAATCATTATGTAGGCACGATTCATGAGAAATGTTCTGTGATTGCGTTGGGTGATTAGCGAAAGCTTGTGTTGTAACGTTGCATTTGATGTGTGTAAAACCTTTGTAACATTACCGGTCCGTGGTCGTACTAACCACCAAGCTCACCGGCTAATCAAATTTTTGTACACTCTGTTACTACGCTGTAATATTATACTCTACCAACTGTCGGATGTTCAACTTAATAACGATATAACTGCAAACTGCATAATTTCACAGTAGTCTGCCTCGCCCTGACACGTTACCGTACTTTGAAATATTAATAGTCTGTCGGAACTGCTCGGATCCTTGTTGAGTTCTCTTTTGCGAAAGTCTGTAATTATTAAAACAGTATTATAAAGTTAAGTATACTGTGCATCAGCTGTGAGATTTAAAGGAAAATTTAAATTCAAAGTTATTTAAGTCAACACAATATTTTGGAATCAAGTCTACCAAGTAATAACAACGATTTGGAAAAAAGGGGCAAGGTAGCTGGAATGTCGTCAAGAAACTCAGTTGTAATTTTATCAACTCATTATAACAAAATTTGATCACGTTGTCCAATGGTTATTTTTGAATCTTCCCCGTTAAATATTCCTAATATAGATACAACTGAACTTAAGTCACAAAATTTAAATGATGTGTCAGATATGATCTTGTACGGATTGCGACACGGTGAGCATTAGAACGAGATGTATGTTACTCTATCGGAGCAAAAGTGATTATAAGGTCCTTATAATCACTTTTGCTCCGATAGAGTAACATACATCTCGTGATTAAGTGATTGTAAGGTTTTTCCTTAATTATCATTGTTAAGTGCCGTAACTAGCTTTCGTTGCAAATAGAATTTGCAGATTTTTAAGTAGATAAGAAATGGAAGTTTGGTTTCGCTCTGGAGCAATATAGAACTCCTAATTATCACCAAATCGTGTTGTCTGCCGATTGAGTGGTCGCCATAACGATTGTTCTAAGCAAGAAATCTATGTACTTACATAACTTGACGGTGGTTTCCATTCAGGGTGAAAATAGCATGAGGGCATAACGAAATCACAAAACGCCGATTTTAGCAATAAAGTATCTGAGTTTCTAAATTGAAAAACTTAATACAGGACAGAGCACATTTCGCATTATCTAGATGTACCTTATGTAAAATGTTCTCATATCCTGGAGAATTCAACACAACAAAGCATGCTTTACTCCGATGTGTGTGTTTAACAATGTAATATTTTGATAGGGGGAGAATTAAGGAACAATGGTAAAATACATCGCGAGCCTGATTTTGGTAAGTGCGGAAAAATGGGACAAAATCACGTCCTTGTAGATCTGGCAGAAAGAATTTAGTGTCTTAAAATCTGTATAGATTATTTGAACGTATATTTGAAGCAAGCTCTCACTAAATTCCAAAAAATATCGTTAACAACGGTTTTCTATACGCAGTTCCAGCGGGACATAAATAAGGAACAATATTGTATAAAGTTTTGGCGACCGTTCGTAAATAGGATGTAGGTAACTGGGACAAACACGCCATGGGATGCGGACTTGCGATATTGTTTCCCATGTTCAAATTACTCACCCGACTTTTATTAGACCAGCTTAACGAGGTATAAGTACTTGGTATTATAACACTACTATATAACTTTTATAATCAACTTCAGGAAGATAGTTTTGTATGTATTTTATATGTGTATGTAGGTACGTAACATAACATATCTTCATGCTGTATCCCTGACAGGGTAATCAAAGAGAACGCAGTACCAAGCACCGTAGTCCTTACATATTTCTTTCGCCTCCTTAAATTTCATCATTCCCTTTACATATTTCCGCCTAGGTACGCGAGCGCTTTTACCATTTACGTCAGTTTGGCTTGGCTTGGCTTGATCTTCATAAGTCAACCTTCCGTCAAGTAGGCAGAGTGAGCATATAATTCAGCCAAAATGGCCATGCACAATGCGATGTTGGTTCCAACTTTATAGTACGGTAGTGAAGCTTGGATATGTCTGAAATCTAGTGAAAGTTAGATAAATGCAGCAGAAATGCGAGCTCTTAGAAATATTTGTGGTGTCACGCACAAAATAAGCAATGAAGAAATACGCATTATGACAGGATTGCACGATAACGTTATTGTAAAAATGAAGAAAGGAATGCTTAGATAGTTTGGGCACACAGAGTGGTAAAAAGCCAAGGAAGACCATGGCTGACTAACGAAGATTAAATAACCTGAGTGTCAGCCGACGGAAATTTCAAAAGCATTCGCATACTTAGGCGAAAGAGTGTGAGGAGAATGATGAGATTTGGGAAAGCGAAAGAAGTATATAAGGACCGCGACACTTGGCGCTCCGTCCTCTCTGACTACCCCGTTAGGAATACAGCGTGAAAATATGTATGTATTGTAACATTTTTTTCCTATTCTACCTTCTTTTATGAGCTTAGAGGTTGTCAGAGAAATTAATTGTAGAACTGGCAAGTTAAAAATGTTAATATGTTTTTTGGAAGAATAGAAGAGAATTTTAGAAGAATGAAAAAAAAACAAAAGCGAGGGAGAACAAATAGAGAGAAGGATGTGATGGGGTGAGGACAAGATTTTTTCCTCTATATTATATTCTATTTCATTATAAAATAAAGACGATGTAACGAACTTATATCATTGAGTAAAAGTCAGAAAAATTAACATGATGTGAAGATAACAATCATCGCAAAAATTCCATAACCAAGAATAGTATAATAATATTTACTATTAAAACTATACAGGATGTATATGAAAACGGGACAGTTACTTTAATGGATAAAAGGACATAATTTTAGTATGTAGTTATAAAAAGAATTATCGAATAAAATGTAGCCGTTTAAGAGTTATGACCATTTAAATTTTCAGGTGTTAACACCATTAATTCTCGTAGAAGTTGCTGGAACGTGTAAAGTTACAGATTTTAAATCGAACATATTTTTTTATTTTGTAATTATTTCATCCGTTATTGAAATAAAGCATAAAAACCAACTTCAATAATAATGCATATGCCAAAGGAGATTTCTGTGGATTTGTAAAATATTGTAAAAATTAAATTTCGGTGTCGGAAATAAACAACTTGTCGTCTTAAGGGGAAGCACAACTGAAGTAAATTGTGATTTGACCTGTATCATTGTTTTTATTACACAATAATACTTTATTGAAGCGTAATCAAGATGCATTCTCGGTATACTATAGCATGTTCAAGAAGGTGTTCCGTTTTGATATACACCCTATATATGTTTATTTTGCCACCTCGTCGTGACATGTCTAATAACAGTGTTCAGAGGTTTATGTGAAAAAGTAAAGAACTATGAAAAGTTTGCCTAAAATTTGAAGATATCGTTCGCGAGTGGAATTCATGAATATGGAACAATAGTATCTAGCATAAGCCAGTGGTTAAAGTGTTCTTTTTTAATCATATGTAAATTATAATTTCAAAGGTTAATTTAAAGGGTATTAATACTTGATTTGATAAACTCCACACCACACCATCACACCCACTTTTTATACTTTTCTGTTTTTTCCATTTGTAAAATTAGTATTGTTTTTGTTGGTAAATTTCATTATACATAATATATTCCTTTTCAAAAAGAATTTTATTTAAAAAAATTTCCAAATTAGTTTCAAAATTTATTTTATCCATTCCCTTTTCGTGGCATCCGGGTGGAAAAAAAAATGTAAAACTACTATACAACGAAAGAATGAACACGTGAATAAAATTACTTAATTGATTTACCGAAAATAATAATTTCCGTCTTATTAGCGTTCTAGTCGTGTTGTTTTTACAATTTTTAAAATAGCACTTTGACATGTTTTCTGTTAGCGTTTTCGAATACTATTAAACCAAAAATGCACTCAAATACTCATTTGAGTGCACATTAGGTTCAGATGTATTTGGAACGTTGATTGTGTATCTTGTTGTATACGTATATTATGTGATCGAAGGAAGGAAACCAAGGAAGACCAAGGCCGATCAAAGAGTCAAGAGTGCTAGCCGACGGAAATGTCAAAAGTACTCGCGTACCCAGGCGAAAATGTGTGAGAAAAATGATGAGATTTGAGAAAGCTAAAAAGTATGTAAGGACCGCGAAATTTAGCACTCCTGCCTCTCTGACTACCCCGTTAGGAATACAGCATGAAGATATGTATCAATGTGATCGAAGTTTATACCTTTGGTAAAAGCCTAGTGTTTCCTTTGGGATCAGAAGAATTGGTTAACAGCATAGTTATTATTTACCCGTCCAACAATTTCACAAAAACTTTTGTACAAGATGAAATAACTAATTATAGGAATTACATTATTATTGGAGGCCACAAGCGTGGTAAAGTATATAGGCCTTAGACTCTGACAATTAAATATATTATTTCACTTTGTTCGAAAGTTCTTGGGGTGAAACATCTTATGTGGTGGGTCAGACCGGCTGTTGGCTTGGCGTCGCGTCGCCACATGCGTGTCGAGCGTGCTCGTATACCCATAGCCTATGTAGTGTTGTTATTCACTTTGGAACACTTTGTCTGTGTTTTTAAATACAGAATAGTTTTTTTCTAATATAATCTCAATATTTTGTTTTTTATTTTGCCATATTTTTTATTACGTCATATCTATTTTCTTTTATAAGCCATCCTTTCCTGAATATTTTCTATTCAAAATAATATCGATGTTTCACATCTGCTAGGCCGTCCCGCGACTTAATTCGATTTGAGTTTTATAATTTTTTTTTAATCAGTTAATAGAAGTCAGGTAATGAAGCCGTTTCAGTCATCAGCTCGGAAACTAAAACATTATCGCACCGTTTGCTAGTCAATCAAATAGAGTTAAAGGTAATGAAATTAACCATGTATATCATCATACATGGAACACTCGACCTATAGAAAGGCAATGTGATGTATTTTGTATGAAAACAATTTACGTCTGAACACTGGTTTTGCTGTTTTTGCCACACTACCGAATAAAACAATAAGCCACTACATAAATATTCAAATATCTGTCGGAATATACAGAGATGTACACACAGGTCCAGTATTGGTTATGTACTGCTTAATGCGAGCGAGAGTTGATATTTGTTACTGTAAATAAAATGAGCAGTGGCGAATAAGATGGTCCGATATTTTGTCTCTATAGGTTGATTGCTCCATATCATCATATTATGTAGTGTACGTAGATGTATATCTATAACTAAGTGTATATCCATAATCAAACGTGTCTGCATTGTAACAAATATTTTGTAAGCTAACGTTGTACAATAAACAACATGGCAATATTGGAAGTCTTTAACTCGAACACCTCAATTACTTCAAACAGTGCAGTGCTTGCGCTGTTGTGTTCCAGTGAAATCTCTGGCACAACATCTTTCTACTTTATTGCTAACGCGTTTAAAATATGAAGTGGACCTCATTTTCTCATAATCAGGTGGACCATTTGCTCGAATATCTTCCCCGTGGTATAAAAAAATACAGAAAGAATCTAATCCAACCACGCCCTAACGTGTAGGATTTACTACACAATTCTTCTAACAATACCATGAAAGATGTGGAGTAATGATGAGGCAGACCTTACGTCTGCAAAGTACAAAATTAATACAGCCAGCCGCCGGATACATAGCAAAGATATGCTGCCGATATTTTGGGCGAAATTGCACTGTATACAGAAGAGATAAAGGTGGTGATGGGCGCAAAGGTTTGGTGCAGAGAGATATAAATCTGTGTGCATTTGAATAACAAAGGCAGCTCTGCTACTGTCTGTAGTTACGACGTTATAATAGTTGCTTTTCCCAAATTCTTTTCTTATGAGGGTTCCGCGGAAAATAAGATTTCTTTTCGTATCAACTACTCTGTTGGTGTGAGGGTTTTTACGTCTATATTCAAAGCTGAAAGATCAGGATTCGATTAAAGGCCTAACTATTTTTTTTTTAATTTATTTGAAATTTGAGTGCTATAGACTACTTTTCAATTTGTCATTTGTTATTGACGATAGCTTAGAAATGGTTATTATTAGATACCATTTTGTAAGAAAATGGAAACCGACACGCTCATTGATGTGGCTTATTCATCAGCGTCATTTACTAACTACACATCGAATGGATCATCGAGCTCATAATTACAAATAGCACAAGAAATAGTCAAAGAAATCACATAGAATCGATTATTCCCACCCAAATTTTAACCTGTTCATCGCATCATGAAATGCAAGAAGTGTCTACTTCTGGGCGAAATAGAAGATATAATTTGCGGCCTCTGGCCAGCCACCGTCGGGGTGCACCTGAAGGTGGCGTAGAAAGTTATGCCAGAAATGATCATACATCTAATAAAATTGCCCAAACTGTATCACCTACATCAAGTGTATCTCATAATAGTTTATTCTCCTCAGTACCTTCAACAACCTTATTTCACAGTATTTCACCCACATCCTCGATATGTAGTACTATAATATCAGGGAATGTTGCACAGAAAACTAACACTGTTGCAAAGTATGTGCCCATCACTGGTAATTCTCGTAAGCGTAAAAAATGGAGTGATGAAATGAATCAATATATCTTGCGTACTTATCTTAGGCTTACTGCAATGGAGACGGATATGAAAGCGTACTTACAACCACTACACACAGCCTTCACAGAAAAATTCCCACACATGCAGGTTAGCCGGCAAAGGATAGGAGATCAAAGAAGAGCTTTAATACGTAAAAAACTATTGCCACAAGAAGCAATAGACGAAATGTACAGACAAGTCAGAAAAGATCTGGAATCAGTACAAGACCTAATACAACAAAATACACAAAATGCATTGCAGAAAAAACAACGCATGAGATGGACTGATGAACACAATGAATTTATAATCTGAGCATACTATAAAATAACACGATTAGAGACAAACAAAACAGCATACGGAAAGAATTCACTTCGAGATTTCATAAATGATTTTCCACGTGTAACAAAAGCTACGGAACAGCGAATAGCGGACCAAAGAAGAGCAATTATCAATAATAAACTTATAAGTGACGAGAAATTGTATTACATAAAACAAGAGAATTCAGCTGAGTTAGAAGTATCACAAGAAGAAACTAATATATGGTGTAATGAAAATGAAGCAGTGCATATTATTAGGGAAGAAATTAATAATGACGACAGTTTTATTAACAGTATATATCCAGAAATTTGTACTGTTTGGTCAGAAAATATGGAAAATAACCCAGAAATAGAACAAATATTTAAGGAAGCTTTAAAGCTCTACACAAGTACTGATCCCACAAAACGAACTTACATCCCTAAACAGAAACCTTCCAGTAAGTTTGCAAAGATTATACAGTACATGAACAATATCATATTACATTTAAATTAATTTACAAACTTTGAAACCCTACAAACAGTTCTATATTGTGCAGCATGGATGGTTGCTAGGTGTAATGGTACAAAGCTGTTAGCACCTAAAACAAATCACTTACACAAAGATCAGAACAAGAGGAAACCTAAATGGCAAGAAAGGTTAGAGAAAAAAGTTGAAGACTTAAGAGCTAAAATCGGTAGAATAATAGAATTTATGCAAGGAAATAGAAATAACAATCTTATGAAACATGTGAAAAATGTTTTACAGCAATACAAAATACACACCATACACGAGGAGCAGAACACACAACTAGCACATTTTCTTGATACACTTAAACCGAAGCTTACAGTCGCAAGAAATCGATTAAAGAGGTATAAAACATGTACATTACGTAAAATTCAAAATAGCCGATTTAATGCAAATAAAAAGCAATTTTACAGAGCTCTTAAAACTCCACTACTAACTATAACAGTAACTGTAATGATTCAGTGAGTACTACACCGTCACCAGATGAGTTGTGTAAATTTTAGGCTAATATATGGGATCATCCTGTTGACTATAATAACATAACATAACATAACTTCACGCTGTATCCCCAACGGGGTAGCCAGAGAGGACGGAGCGCCAGGAGTCGCGGTCCGGTTGACTATAATAATGAAGCAAAATGGATTCAAATAGAAGAGACAATCAATGCATCAACACAAAATATGGAACTTCAATAAATCTCAATAGAAACCTTTGTTATATGTTATAAACAAACTACACAACTGAAAAACTCCCGGGTGGGATAACATTCACAACTACTGGTATAAGAAATTACATTTATACACCCATACCTCTGCGGCCACATTAACCACTTTATACAAAATCCGGACGTAATGCCAAAATTACACTGCAGGCATTACATACATGATATCAAAAGATTCTTATGATATGTCTAACCCAGCAAAATATAGACCTATCACATGCTTACAGAATATATATAAGATACTTACATCATGCCTTTCCGAAATAATTTATAAACATGTAGAAGAAAATCAAATATTAACAGAAGAACAGAAGGGAGCTAGAAAATATAGTCAAGGCTGTAAGGAACAGTTAACCATAGATGCAGTAATACTTAGAATGGCCCAACAAAAAAGAAAAGATATTTACAGTATGTACATTGATTACAAGAAAGCTTATGACTCCGTTCCACACTCATGGCTTATAAAAGTTTTAGAAGTTTACAAAATACATCAGAAGATGATAAAATTTTTGGAAAAAGCAATGAGCAACTGGATAACATGACTAAATACGTCGAACGGAACTGTGGAAACTGAGGAAATAAAAATACAACGCGGAATATTTCAGGGGGATGCTCTCAGTCTACTGTGGTTTTGTCTTGCCCTTAATCCACTTTCAAATATTTTAAATTCATCCAATGCAGGGTATCTGTTACCTTTTGAGACTAGAACTGACGAACTGACGGACAAAGAATATAAAATGATAAATCATCTTTTATACATATAATTTTACGTCGTCCGTAAATTTATATTCTGAGACCCAGGACGGATTAGTAGATCTATTAGTAAATTTAACAGAAATATTTTGACAGTACATTAGAATGCAATTTGGAATCGATAAATGCAAAATAAATTCCATAAGAGCAGGACAGAACCACAAACATAATTACCCAATGCAAACAAGTGAGAAAATTGATCCTCTTGATGAAAATGAGGCTCATAAATACCTAGGATATAATCAGTCGAAACAAATACATCACAAAGAAATAAAATCATCATTGACACAACAATTTAAAAATAGGATAAATTCAATATTGAAAACACAATTAAACTCCAGGAATGTTATCAAAGCTATTAATACTTATGCTATCCCCGTTTTAAGTTCTTCATTCGGTATTATAAATTGGACGAAAACAGAATTAAAAAATGTACAACGGACCATAGCCACATCATTAACGAAACATCGCAAACACCACCCTAGAGCATGTGTGCAACGATATTACTAACTTGCATAACAAGGAAATAACACTTCGGCAGTATTTTTTCACTAAAGCCTCTAAATTTATCCTACACAACGCAATAGTACAGAGTGACAACATACTAACCCCATTAAACATGAATGACAGAACCACACAAAGAACGAATCACTGACTAATAAACAGACTAAAATTGACGAATGGACTCGAAAATCGCTACAAGGAAGACATCGCTTAGACTTGAACCAAACTAATGTCGATAAAATGGCGTCGAACAATTGGCTCCAGCGAAGTGAACTCTTCCCTGAAACTGCAGGTTTCATAATAGCAATACAATACCAAGTAATAGAGACACGCAATTATCAGAAATACATTATGAAAATACCCAATTTGCCAACAGATATGTGTAGACGATGCAATAGTTCATCAGAAAAAATTCAACATATTATAGGGGCAAGTAAAGCAATAGCACAGACTGAATATAAGCACAGACATGATCAAGTAGCTAACATTATACATCAGAAACTAGCTTTAAAGTATAATCTCATAACTAAACCGGCGATCCCTTACTACAAATATAAGCCCGAAGTGGTATTGGAAAACGGAACCCATAAATTGTACTACGACAGAGCTATACTCACAGATCGAACAATCCACCACAATAGACCCGACATAACCCTCATAGACAAGAGTAATAAAACAGCCCATATTATAGACATTGCAATACCTAACTCCCATAATTTACAGAGCACCATAGCAGAAAAAATATCTAAGTACATAGAACATAAAGATGAAATAGGATTTGGAATTTACAAAATGTCACAATAATACCCACAGTTCTTTCCAACACAGGCATTATACCCGTACAAATTCATCAATCTATAAAAACATTAAAATTACCACCACATACTTACAACCAGCTACAAAAAGCGGTAATACTTAACACGTTTAGAATTGCTAGAAATTTTTTAGATCATGCAGTAGACCAAACCCCTCCTGTCGTGCACTTGGCTTAGGCCCGTGTTCGACAGTTTACCGGTATAAATGTAAGCCGTGAATTTTTTGGAATAATAATATTAATTATATTGTTAACTGAGGTTGGGGGTCAATTGAGGAAGCGTGCTCGTCGCGACCCCTGCCAGCCCCTTTCAGGGCTGCAATTTCTCTACTATGCTTACCATGCGGGACAACGCAGATTTAAGAGCTAGGGCGTCCCCCGAAAGTGACGGACACCAGTGTGTCCCCGCTGGTGTAAGTAAAGTGCAGTTCGGCGTTGGGGACCGCCACCCAACACGCTGTGCACCTAGCGGCGGGAAGTAGAGGGAGAAGTGTAGAATAGCTGCGTGGAATGTGAGAGGTGGGATTAAAGAGAAGATGAATGAAGTGATTGATATTATGGAAGAAAGAAGATTGGATGTGTTATGTTTGAGTGAAACCAAGCGAAAGGGCAGTGAATTTGCCGACTTGCCCGGAGAGGGCACCGCTCTGTGGTCAGGGGTATCACTTGGAGATAGAGGATGCCAGGAGGTGGGTGTTTTGCTGTCCTCTTGTTTGGTTAATTGTATGACTGAGTATAAATGTGTAAACCCTAGACTGCTATAGGTGCACCTCAAGATGGGGTTGACGAGAATTTTTATTTTGGCGGTGTATGCTCCAATCTCCTCCATCGGCTTGGGTGAGCTAGAGCAGTTTTGGGAGAATGTTAGAGAAGTTCTAGCGACGGTTGAAGAGAGAACGAGAGAATTGTTTTGTGTGGAGACATGAATGGATGGGTTGGGACAGCTCGAACAGGATTTGAGTCTGTCCTAGGCAAGTATGGAGATAAGAATAAGGATTGTGTTAGGACTGTGTAAGGAAAAGGATCTTTTTGTTGCTAATACCTTATTTAAGCACAAAAGGATTCATCAGAACACGTGGGAAAAAAAGGATGAAAGAAGTATGACTGATTTATTCCTGGTGGACAGCCGGCTCAAAAAGCAGGTTATGGACACCAGGGTACACAGAGGAGCCGATCTGGGAACGGACCACTTTCTAGTGGTAACTAGAATAAGGGGTCTGTTTATGGCATGGCGACATCGCGTAGTGTCCAAGCCTGCAGCGGTTTGTTGCATTAAAAAATGGAAACTCCAAGATGCGACCACCAGGAATGAATATGAAAGGATATTATCCGGTAAACTTGATGACAGATTGAAAGTAATGATCGAGGATGTTAAAGAATATTGGCAGAACCTTAGGGATAGCATGATCGAGGCTGCGAAAGAAGTGTGTGGAATAAATAAGATTGGTAATGGTGGAAAGCGTGATGTGTGGTGGGATGATAAGGTGAAAGTGTCTGTGTATAAGAAGAAAAAAGCATGGCAAGACTACCTTGCTACTAAAAATGACTGTGGTATGAAGAATTTGACGAAAGACAGATATAAGCTGCAGAAAGCAGAAACGAAGGCACTAGTGAAAGAGAAGCGTGAAAGGTGTAGGGTGTTAGACGAAAACAGGATGTAGGACAACTTCGAGGAAAATTCCGAATTATTTTGGAAAGAAGTGCGTAAGTACTGAAGTGGCCTGGCACCTTGCAGAATGAATAAAGTGCGTTCGAAAGAAAACAACCTGCTTACAAATAAAAAAGATGTTCTGCGGCGGTGGAGTGAATACTATGGAGAACTGTATGAGAGTGGCAACTCCGTCTCTGATACTGAGAGCGATTCTAATGAATTGCCACACTCGGGCCAGGGACTGGAGGATGCCATTAGTAAGAAAGAGATTGAGAAAATGATAAGAAGTTTGAAATGTGGAAAGACTGCGGGAATTGAGACTGCTGAGATGATCAAGTATGGTGGTCCTAGGGTCTGGGATGCCTTTTCTGCACTCTGCAACCTTTGTTGGTAGAAGGGGGAGGTTCCAGAGGACTGGTGCACGGCAGTCATAGTACCTCTCTATAAAGGGAAAGCTTCCTATCTAGACTGTGCGTGCTATAGGGCCATCAACTTGGTCAGTTTAGCGAGTAAGCTATTGCGAGTAAGCGAGTATACTAAGGTATTGACTGAACGTAAGAAAGGCGTTTCAGAAAGATATTTGTGGGAGGCGCAAGGTGGTTTCAGGAACGGTAGGGGTTGTATGGATCAGATTTTCTCGCTTCACGTTATCGTGGGAAGGTTTCTGGCTATAGGCCAGAAAGTTTTATGCGCTTTCGTGGATCTAGAAAAAGCATTGGAGCTCCTTACTACGGGCTGTGAGGTCATTATATCGTGGCCACAGAGCCTGTGTAAGGATAGACGGTGAAATGTCGCCCTGGTTCGAAGTCTGTTCTGGTGTCAGACAGGGCTGCGAGATGTCTGCCTGGCTGTTGGTGCTGTATTTGGATAGTTGCCTCCAGAGATTGAAAGGTAATATGAGTGGTAAGGGATGTCATGACACAGTGGTTAACTGCCTATTGTACGCTGACGATGCTGTGCTAATAGCACCATCAGAAGCAGAGTTGCAGACACTAGTCACGTGCATGAAAGAAGAATGTGAAGTAAAAGGATTGAATATGAATGTGAACAAAACTAAGGTTCTGGTGTTTGAAAGGGAAGAGGTACAAACGCAATGTGAGATTTGGGTAAATGGAAAATGTCTAGAACAAGTCAATGAAATTGTGTATCTGGGGAGTGTATTTTCGAGGGATGGAAAATGTGAGTTGGATGTGGAGAGACGTGTAGCAGCTGGCAATAAAGTGAATGGTGCTCTGTACGCATTAGTAGATAGTGTGAATATATCTAACACTGCCAAAATGGCACACCAACAATGCGGCATTGGTGCCAACTTTATTGTACGGTAGTGAGGCCTGGATATGCCCGAAATCGAGTGAAAGTAAGATAAATGCAGTAGAAATGCGATCTCTTAGGAAGATGTGTGGCGTCACCCTTGCTGACAGGATAAGCAATGATGAGATACGCATTATGACAGGGTCAGGGTATTATTGTAAAAATGAAGAAAGGAATGCTTAGATGGTTCGGACACATAGAAAAAATGAGTGATGAAAGAATGACGAAGAAAATATACAGAGCGAAACTGAGTGCTAAAAGAAGCCAAGGAAGACCAAGGCTGACTTATAACGATCAAATAGCCAGAGTGTTAGCAGACGGAAATGTCCAAAGCTCTCGCATACCTAGGCGAAAATGTGTGAGGAGAATGATGAGATTTGAGGAAACGAAAGAAGTATGTAAGAACCGCGACGCTTGGCGCTCCGTCCTCTCTGACTACCCCGTTAGGGATACAGCGTGAAGATATGTAATGTAATGTAATTTAATGTAATAATAATAATAATTCGCCAGACACACCAATCATCTGATCTCAAACTAGGGTGTTCCCTGTACTATGATAACAAGACGACGGCTGCTGGGGGCATCTCCCAGTACACCCAGACTCGAGGCAATCTAGAATAGTTCATTTTCTAATTTGACCCGACCGGGAATCGAACCCGGAACCTTCCGCGCTTGGGTTAACGTCTAAACCACTGCGCCAACTAGGTCATATTCCAATTAAATTATAAAAAGCGACAAATACAATGTATCAAGTTATTTCCTCTACAATGGCACAGACCAACACGTAGACGATCAGACGAATAAACGTGTAAATATCGTTGTCGAACTTATAATACTACTACCTCTTTTTAGAGATACATTCAAGAGAACTTTATAGTTGGTAGACAAATGCTATTTATCTTCCAAAAAAGACGTAATCCACTGTAATAAACAGTTACTACTTCACTCAAAACACATCAACTCAAAGAAATGTAATGGCGCTGTAAAATAATTGTAAGCTGCAAAAAATTTAAAGCAATTTAAAAAAAAAATAATTCGTGCTATGAAAATACAACGCCACATGTAATTCTGTTGTAAATCCGACGACTTTTCCCGCGGTTTAATTGTTTAACCAAAAAAAATTGTTGAAACCATTAGATTTACCTAAAGCTCATAAAACTATAAATGTAATGTGAAAACGATTATTTAAAATCGCATAATATGACTAAAGTCACAAATAGTAAATCTTAAGTGGAAACTATTAAATTTAAACTTTAAGAAAACATTTAATTAACTTCAAAAGATAACACTGAAAAGTACAAAATAACTCCTTTTTTGTATTATAGTTATAAACTTACTTTTGTAGTTGAGTTTTGTTAAGTAAAAAGATTTTTTGTCATTTTCAGTGTTTTTTTAAGTCGATTTTATTTTTTTCTTAGATCTATTTTGTTTCTCCTTTTTGAGAGACCTTGGCCTAAATAAATATCTAGGGTAGAGACCTACCCTAGATGTAGACAATATAGAGATAATTAACTTCTTCTCTAATTCTTGAACTTGCTCCAATATTACAACTTAAAAAAATTCATTCATGAGCCGACGCGGATAACTAAACACAGTAGAACCTGTTTGGATAATATTCTGTCGAACTGTAGACTGGAGAATGCCACTGTTCTTGAACTGTCTCTTTCGGATCACACCCTTCAATATGTACCTTACCTTACCTATAATGTTAAATGAAAAAAAGTCTAAAATTTACAAATTAGTTCGTGATTGTAGTGAGTCCAATCTAGAAAAATTAAAGAAGAGCGTGGAACTTTTGACATGGAATTCAGTCTATTACGCTAAAACTGTTGATGAGGGTTTTGATCTGTTTCATGACTTAATACTTATGACATTCAATAATAATATTCCATTGATTAAAGTTAGGGTGGATCCAGCTGTAAATGATCGTGACTGGATAACTACGGGAATAAAAAAGTCATGCGAGACCAAAAGGGAATTATTCATTCAATCTCATTTGAGAAACGATGATTTACTGAAAAATAAATACAAATCCTACTGCTCAGTTTTAAAAAGAGTAATTGATCAGACTAAGAGATTACATAATGAGCGCATAATATTGGGATCTAATGATAGGGTTCGAGCGACGTGGAATTTGATAAATAAAACTGTAAATGGTTCTACAACTAGCTTGACTAATGATTTTGTGGGACTGTCGAACGGGATTGACACGGCCAATACAAACAAACAAGCTTCGGATATTTTCAGTAACTTTTTTAAAAACATTATAAATACTTATTCGTTGAATGGAAATAGTAGGATCACTCTTCCTCTATTCAACTTAAATTCTATGTTTGTTCGACCACTGACGCGAGATGAAGTAATAAAAATGGTTAACAAACTTAAAGATAAGAAGTCATGAGGTTTTGACGGAATACCTGCTAAAGTCCTTAAACATATTGTTCATGGTATTGCTGAGCCGCTGCTGTATTTAATAAATTTCTCTCTCGGTGAGGGTCACTTCCCAGATAGATTAAAAAGAGCGCAAATCAAGCCCATTTTAAAACAAGGAGATTCAAAAGAGGTTGGAAATTATAGGCCTGTATCTCTCCTACCAGTTTTTTCCAAATTGTTTGAGATTTAAATAATATTTTAGCACCAGAGCAATTTGGATTTCAAAAGGGAGTCTCAACGGTAGATGCTATTTTTTATGCAGCTGATTATATAAGTGAAACTATTGATGGAGATGAAAATGTCATTGCACTGCTATTAGACTTATCAAAGGCATTTGATTGTGTAAATCATGAAGTTATGTTGGATATACTGAATCGCTATGGTATACGTGGTGTAGCAAACGAATGGTTTAGATCCTATTTGAAAAATCGTGTCCAGAGTGTTGTGGTTTCTGTGCTAGACTCAAGTGACTATACAATAAAAGATACCGAGTCTGATCTTACGTATGTACAACAGGGTGTACCACAAGGAAGCATACTGGGCCCTGTATTGTTCCTTTTATATGTAAATCACTTACCAAACATTATATCAGAGGACATGGTAATGTTTGCAGATGATGTTTCTATCTTTTATAAGTTCAGAAGAAATTCCACAGAAAATTTGGCTAGAGAAATATATCAGTTTCTTTGAGTACTATAGCAAACTGGTTTCAATCACTTAATTTAAAAACAAATTTCAGTGAAACAAAAATGATTCATTTCAGGAACTACAACACAAATGAGGTAGATATAAAAGTAAATGTTGAGGGAAATAATGTGGATTTAGTTGACTATTCCAAGTTCCTTGGAGTACTTATTGATATGAACCTAAACTGGAAAGCTCATGTTCAAAGTCTGATAAGCAAATTAAGTAGCTTCTGTTTTGCATTAAAGAGCTTAGTTGGTATATCAACCAGAAAGGCAGCCATTCAGTCCTATTATGCGTTTTTCAGTCTCGATTAATTTATGGTTTACCTGTGTGGGGAGACTCTGTTGATGTAAACAAGATTTTTACTCTTCAGAAAAGGTGTATTCGATTGTTGTGCGGTATAAATTCAAATAGAGTATCATGCAGGCCTCTTTTTGTAAAATTAAAGGTACATACAATGACGGCCTTGTACATCATCGAATTGTGTAAATTGGTTAGACGATACCCTGACAAATTTCCACTTAGACCCGATTTTAAGAGCAAGAGATTACAAGCCCAGTAGAAACCAATACTGGCTATACCCAAAGGCAGAACGGCAAATTTTAAGAGAAGTGTGAGGTTTAATGCCGTCACGGTGTACAACAAACTTCCGTCAGACATGAAGGCCCTTCCGGACCTTAAATTTAAAAATAATTTGAAAGCCTTTTTGGTGGAGAAGTGTCCCTGTAGTTTAAACGAATTTCTTTACATTTAGATCGATTTTCTGAAAATCTTGAGATTGAGATTTTACCAAAATTTGAAGACACTGAAATGGCGATATCGGGACGGTGGACATAATATGTATACAAACAAGCGTAAAAAAATTGCCTACTTCGGCTGGATACGTGGGGTCGTTGTGTTGGGTGTAAGATGCGGAGAACATCATGTTTTGTCATACATTTAGTACATAATAAGGTAGATTTGACGTTCAAAAACACCTTGTAATTGGGTTTATTTGAAAAAAATAAAATAAATAAAAATAAATAAATTAAAAAATTCTGGAACACAATGGCAAACAAGAGTATCATCAATATAATATATAAAGGTTATAAGCAGTTAGTGTTACTTAATGTTATTTTGTGTAACTTCGAAGTCCAAGCTCCGATACCAGTAAAATTTAAATAGGACCAACTCGGAAGTATACCCTTTCAAACAAAATAAGAATTTTTTAAATCGGTCTGCAATTGACAAAGTGATCGATGAACATACGTAAAAAAAGATACATACATGATGAACATAGAGCCTCCTCCTTTTATCGAAGTCGGTTAAAAATTGATATAGAGATCTATATCAATGGTAGAAATTTTTTTGATAATAAAATACAGCCCACGTTACTCGCTGTTAATGTAGCCTTCTATAGGTGAAAGAATTTTTTAAATCAGTTACATAGTTTTTGAGTTTATCCATTACGTACAAACAGACAAAGTTTACTCTTTATAATATTAGTGTAGATTACAAAGTAGCTTCAATGCGTTTCTATATGAATTTTAAAGCAATTCCTACTTCATAACATAAACGTTTTACTAGTAACAGACAGCTGGCCTGCTCGACCCTCGTCACCATGCGGCTGGCTAAATCGACAACGTGAGCCCAGAGACGTACTCGGGATATGCACTAACAGTACATACAGTCCATTTGAATCACCGATGTTTTAATGGGTAAATTTCTAACGACAATAACAGCAAACGTGGGAACTTATCACTTACTTTTTCATACATACATATACATAACTTCACGCTGTATCCCCAACGGGGTAGTCAGAGAGGACGGAGCGCCAAGCGTCACAATCCTTACATACCTCTTTCGCTTCCTCAAATTCATCTTTCTCCTTACACATTTTCGCCTAGGTATGCAAGTGCTTTTGACATTTCCGTCTGCTAACACTCTGGCTATTTGATCTCCATAAGTCAGCCTTGGTCTTCCTTGGCTTCTTTTTCCTCTCATTTTCGCTCTGTAGATTTTCTTCGTCAGTCTTTCATCACTCATTCTTTCTTTCTTTTCAATTTTTAATAATTTGCCTAAACACATCTCGTTTTAACAATTCGCCAAAAATCTGTTGTAATGTGAAACGTGCAAGTTAGCCGGAAAGTTTTAACTTAGCGGCGGTTTCAGATCTGTATTGTAATCAGTATCAGTTAATTTCTTCTTTTAAACGTACACACGGAGAATAAATACACATCTTCACGTTGTATCCTTATCGGGGTATCGACAAAGCGCCAAGCTTCGCGGTCCTTACATACTTCTTTGCCTCAAAACCTATCACAAAACAAATTTGGCATAATCAACAACAAAATGTTCAGATTTTTGAAGCAAAATATTATTCTTTATTTAAAAACAAAGGCAACGTGTTTTGAAGTGAATAAAAACATTGCATACGCTACAGGTATACGAGCTCAGTACAAGCACATGGCGATGCGTCGCCACGTCGCCACGACAACAGCCGGTCTGACCCGTCGCATAAGATGTTTCACATCAAAATAGATATACAAAATCGTGATTTTGAGTACTCTAACAAAAATGGTCAAAGCGAAACTTTCATAGTTTTGCATGTCTGCCTGTCTGTTCATATGTCACAGTCGATTTACACTTGTATAAGCATCTAATATAATTATATCTTATTGTAATAAAATAATAATAATCCAGACATTTATACAAATTTAGTGGCTACAAACTTGGCTTGAACCTTGGGTATATAACCAGACAACGAACTGGAGAAGTAATACCCAGTCTCAAGCCAATTTAGAAAAATTCGTTTCCTAAATTGACCTGACCGTAATTCGAACCCGGGACCCCGGCGTGGGAAGCAAATGCTCTGTCACCACGCTATTGGGCCAGTCCATTTATTTATTTGTTTACAATTTGTATTACATATATTGTTACGTAGTAATTTTTTTTCTGAAATGATTTACATAATTTGCATTTTAAATTATTTCATTGACTAATGTTTGCGCGTTTTGGAGCGTATGTAAACGCTAGTAGTGGTTTTATATTTTATCAGTGGTGAATGAGTTGACGTTTGTCATTTTATCAGTGGTGAATGAGTTGACGTTTGTCATTTTATCAGTGGTGAATGAGTTGACGTTTGTCATTTTATTCTGCCATCGCTTGTGTGTTCGCTACTCTCGGGAGTTTATTTACGTTCTGGTATGGGTTTTTGCGGTAAATGGACTTTAGTCGACATGTATTTCCCACTTTTTGGGTAAACACGCCTTGCTTGCAGCCCGAATACGGGAAACTTCGCCTTCGTTTTGACAACAGTTCTTTTCGACCTAGGCCTGCGTCGGAATGTTTGTTGGAGTTTGTGTGATGGAAAATTAATAATAATTGTATTCGAGTTTGGTGTCTTAAGTGTGTGCTGGTGACCAGTTGGCATTGGGCCCTATAAATTCCAGGCTGTAGGTAGTTGGTGTCATGTGGTGGCTGTGATTTTGCCGGAGGTTTGGTGTGTTAACGTGTTCAGGGGTTGATATTGGACCGCAGTGGAGTTCCATTTTCCTCGGGTATTTCATGTACGAGTGCTTGCGGTAAGGGTGTTTCACGTACGGGCAAGTTGTGTGCAGGTGCCCGGTCCCTTTGGCTGTGATCGGTTCGGTGTTTGGCTCTAGCAGCGTGGGGCAGGCTTCCAGCTTCGGCTGGTTGGGTCGCGCAACGGGTGTGGTGGTGGTTTGGATCCCGCCACAAGTTCACCACCTCTTCGGCTTCGGTTTTCCGGAGACTGATTTGAATAATTTTCATGTAACGGTTTCAGTGTATTGGTACAATCCAAACACTAGATAGTCATATATTGTCAACGTTTAATTTTGTCGGTCTGACAGCCGTTACTGGCAGTGGCGCCCTTCCTTTATGTTAAATTTAGTTTTGAATAAGGTTTAACAAAACAAACGTTTACCTCAAGTGACCTCGTAACTGGGTCTAGACGGCATGTTGTGTGTTGTTTTTTTTGAGTCAAATTGATTGTTTGGTTACAATTTTAAGTTAAGTAAAAAGCTGTAATCTCACGAAAATATAACAAGTGAACACAGATAGTGATTATTTTCATTTTTTTTCCATAAAAAAAAAACCAATAACCTTTATTTTCTCAACCCGTAACAATATCTATACTACTATATAAATCTCTTGCGTCTGTCTGTAATTTCAGATTTTTTGTCAAATTTTACGATAGATAGTCGTTTTATTACTTACTAATTTCGATTCTACCATTTTTAAAATTTTTGTCTGTCTGTCTGTCTGTATGTCCTTTTATAACTGAAGAACGGCTAGACTGATCTTGACAAAAGTCGGTACGTAGTAAGAGCATGTGATTGCGCTCATGATAGGCTACTTATTTTTATAGAAAATTTACTCCTAAAGGGGCGAAAAGGGGGATAAAACTTTGTATGGGAAATGGTAAACCGCTGAACCGATTGTGATGAAATTTAGCAGGCAGATAGTTTGACATCAGAAAATGGACATGGCTTACTTTTTTTTTAAATTTGCCTCTAAGAGGGTGAAAAGGGGAATGAAATTTTGTATGGGAAACGCTATATCTTGGTAATGATAAAGTTTGGTGAGGTGATAAGACTTATTTTATCAAAAATACATAGGCTACTTTTTTTATTAAAAATCTGTGAAAAGGGGGACGGGAGGGAGGGGGATGAAACTTTGTACGGAAAATGCTAAACCGCTGAACTGACTATGATGTAGCATGGATATAGTTTGACACCTGAGAACGGACATAGGCTACATTTTTATCAAAAAACTACCTCTAAGGGGTTGAATAGGTGGATGAAACTTTGAATGGGAAACACGCCGAACCAATTATGATGTTTTGTAAAGAGATAGTATATGACCGGAGACAGACGAAGGCTAGACGTAGACTTTTTTCAAAAACAATCTTTAAACATGCTATGTACATGTACATATAATCCAACCTAATCCGGGACACCCACTAAAAAATGTCACGCGCAGACGAAGTCGCGGGTTCAGCTAGTATTTATATAAATTGTGCTTACTGAAACTGAGACTTTGGTAATTCAAAGCAAGAAATAAGATTAAAATTATTAAATCATGTTCATTATAGAGTTTTGAAATACTGTTTAAATTAAAAAAAGATGAAAATTGAGTTAAGTACTCACTTTTACATTTTTCATATCTTTTGCCCGAGTAATGCATGTGGTCAAAACAGCAACATCGCTTAACCTCCGTTATCACCAGAGAATCACTAGCGATTGAAGTATGTAATACAAAATTGTATCACACGAAGAATTGTAAGTATTTTTGGTAGATATATATTTAAACACCCCTCAAAAGGGGGTCGTTCGCCTTTTGATTTCGACATTACAGGGGTTATGGCGCTCCCTTGTGTCATAAGTTCTCTCACATAAATTTTCTACGGAGTGAGATGAATCCAATGATAACTTTTACGATAATTTGTCGATCTGTTTATACTGTACGAAGAAAAGCAAACTTACGTTTAAATCTTTCACAAGAAGACAAAAACTGACTTTGGTACATATCAGTGATGGTGGAATAAGTAGAATTTTTAACATCTACGAAAAAGCATGTGGATACAGATGTCAATTTTTTAGAAAAAACTTAATTTACAAATGAGAAAAATAGTGATTTTTAATTATTATTCGAAGATTACATTCTTAGAAGGAAAATGTAAGTATTGGTATGTTTTATTTAATAAAGAACAACGTCGCTCCGTTTTCAGGTTCCAGCCTGTTTCGCAGAGGTTCATAGATTAATCCTGAATGAGTTTAAGTTACAAAAAAAAGTTGAAATTTCATTTCAAAGTCGTATTTCGCGTCGGCAATGAATTCGTTTCTCAAATATACACTCAAACGATAATGTAAATTGTGAAAATCTCGGAATTTCCGCAATATCCCTAGTACATAGATACATAGGTGCACATACAAATGAAAGAGTATTTCTGTTAAAAAAACATACAGCATTCACTAAACTTATCACTGGTTTTACTGTTAAGGCGACGCATTGATAAACAATAATATAATCCAAAATAGACCTTCTGCTCAATGCAAATGCGTGCGTTAGCTTACGAAATATAGGAAAAAGCAGTTATTTTCGTTTATTTTAAAATTTATAATTAATTTCGAAAAATCCAATATCATTTTTAAGAATATGTTTTGATTAAACTATACAGAAAATTTAGAATCATAAATCGGTCGCGTTACTTCGATAAATGTAAATCTCTGTTTTAAAAGAGGTTTCTTTGATATTTTTTTTTGTGTTGCAAAAGTTAACCAATCGTGTATCGTAACTGGCAAAATAAAGTCAATGAAATGAGAATCAGGTTACCAAATATTACTTTCATGTGTTTTGTAGTCACTTGGAAAAATTGAGATTCCTACCGTCAAAATTTTCAATGCATCGCCTTAATTTATACTAAAACCAGTGACTGCTTGCAGCTACAGTCAAAATATAAAAAATATTATTACTCAAATGTATAATTTTTGCAGGGGGCCGTCAATCCCTGGATACTTCCCTGTCCCCCGCATGCGTCGGTTAGCAGGTGTCGTACAATGGGACATACACGATAAATTATACAGAACCACGACCGACGGACGAGTGGCACGTCTTTCTGACACGACTAACACAGATTTGCTTGGTTATTGTTCACGCAAAATGGCGATTTCGTGATATTATGTCTATTTAACCTCAGACGGAAAAAAGCGTTGTTCGATAATCAAAATAACATTAAATATTAACTACGTGTATTTGTTAATTTTGGTTATTTACAGACATAATGCACATAATAGAAGTTACGACAAAAATGGTCAATAAGCCATAGACAACAACAACAACAACAGGTTACTTTTTAACCGACTTCATAAAAAGGAGGAGGTTCTCAATTCGTCTGTATGTTGTTTTTTCATTTGCTAGGTAATACTTCAGAGGTGGTCCCATTTAAATTTCATCGGTATTAGAGCTTGGACTTCAAAGATACAGTGAATAACCCGACCTGATTATAACCTTTATTTATATTGATGATTCTCTTGTATATCGTTGCGCTCCGGAATTAGAAAGAAGTTAATTGCAGACCTGCCCTAGATATTTATTTCGGTCAAAATCACTCAAAAGGCAGAAATAAAAAAAATTTATTAAAAAAAATTAAACCGCCTTCAAAAAAACACTGAAAGTATGAAATAACTATCCTTTACTAATCAAAACTCAAGTACAATTAAAGTAACTTTATAAATACGATACACATACCTATACTAATCAAATTTGTCAGTTATTGAAGTCGGTTTCAAACATGTGATCCGATATGCATTTGTTTCTTCCTAATCTTCTAGAGCAGCGGTTTCTAAGCTTTTAAGACTAAGGAACATTCAATGAAGCCTTTTTAATTATGAAACCCTACAGAAACAAATAAAAGATACCTACTGCAATTTAAATTAAGAGTAAAAATTATTTATTACAAATATCTATACTATTATTACAAAGAGGCAAAATTTGCTTGTTTGTATGTAAGGAATAAACTAAAAAAACTACTCAACCGATTTAAAAAATTATTTCACCCAGGGAAAGCTATATTATCAGCGAGTAACACGGGCTGTATTTAATTTAAAAAAAATTACCAAAGATGCCAAAGATTAATGTGATTAATTAAATAATTTCACTGCTTCCTATGAAAACTATTAATAGGTCTAAAATCGAGTATTTTTATGGTGTTTACCTACTGTGGACGGACCTCTTCGAAAACTCGCTGCACACAAAAGTTGTAGGTAGGTATTCAAGCCGGAATGAAAAGGCGAGTCTTCTATTTTTCTTCATATCCAGGTGTTGTTGCTCGGCCTGCCTTCCTGGCCTTTAGACGACTATGTTTATATGTCTGACATTTAAACTTCCGAGCAATAACGCTCTCGTAAAATTCTCTTTATTTAATCAAACTTGATTGGTCGCCCATTTGTACACAACTAGCGACGACTGAACTGATAATATTTGCATCGACTATATTTATCTCTAGTTCTATATCTATCTTTATCTCTGTATAATAATGAATTATCTCCTGTGTTACAATAAAATAATAAATTTAAAACTAAATTTATCCTAAAGTTACAACTAAAACAAAAGGCAAAAACTAAATTTAATGATACACCATGCCGTGTTTTGGCGGGGTGGACAGACTATTAAAAATTATCATATTGTTCATTATTATTTCTGCGTTGCGTTACAAGAATTGGTCGCGAACACCTACTATAGACTAAAAATCGTTCAATGTTTGTCAATATGTATGCTTATACCAAGTTTCAATAATGTCGCTACAAATGACGGTAACTAAATTATTCCAACAGTATAACGACGAAAGTAACACTCGCATGGAACCCGAGTGTCTTTTACACGAAACCAACAAATGGTAACTCATTTTAATGTTCACGGTATGTACCATGGCCAATAGTACAGTTTCACTAAGACTCGGTCAACAGCTCATGCAACAACGAGTTTGATTAGAAATGTGCTGGAGGATGGCGAGATGCCATTGGTATTTTCAGTGACCTCCAAAGTTTTTAATTTTGTCAGTCATGAAATTGAATGCAAGCTTAAACAATATGGAGGCCGTGATACTTGGCTGAATCTTATTGGATTCTACTTTTCTCGTTCATGTTAACAGAATCAGTAGTAAAAATGGGCGTTTAACAAGGATCAATTTTAGGACCATCTCTACTTCTGGACTACATTAATGACCTCTCATTTATGCTCGATGACCTATGTCATATAATATCATTACGAACGACACATCACTGGTGTTTAAATTAGAGAGAAAGTATATTACATACTATAAAAAATAAAGATCTGTTTAAAGAGGTAGGTGATATTAGCGATAGGAAAGCCGAGGTCATGACTTTTTTTTATTTTTTTTTTTATGGGAAGAGGGGGCAAACGGGAAAGTGGGTCAACTGATGAAGAGCAGCGACCGCCGCCCATGGATACCCCCAAAGTCTGAGGCATCACGGGTGCGTTGCCGGCCTTTAGGGAAATAGGGAAAGGAGGGGGAGGGGGCGATAGGCCACCGGCACTCTCACTCACCAAACGAAACATAACAGCAATAGATGCCGTTATTTCACGCCGATATTCTGTGAAAGGGTGGTATTTCACCGGGCGAGCCGGCCCAATTCGTGCTGCAGTGCAGTATGACTCTACCACTTTTAAACTAGTTATTTCCATATGCACATTACAAAAGTCATGTGTGTTAGTTTGTGTAGTAGAAGTGTAGTAGGTAGAGTGACTCTTAAAAAGATAGATAGACTATGGAATGGGTTAAATAAACCAGCTGTAGTCGGTAAGTAGCTAGGTTTATAATGGCAAACAATTCGCCATACGCCGAATATTATAAAGGAGTCACTGCCCTGAACTGTGAATCCGACCGCCGCACTCCATTTTAACTGTGGTTTGTTACAGTCTCGATCAAAGACTCTAGAGGTTACCACTTTCAAGCCTTTGATCCCGTCAGCTGTTCTGGAGATCCAGGGATGATTAGATAAGAGGAATTTTTCAGGTCAGCAGAAATTCCTGTACACAAAATCTGGAATCTTGTATCCGGAACAATCTGGAGTAACAGAAATCTGGAGTATTGAAACTCCCCGCAGCGGGATTACAATGAGCAGCAATCAAAACTAGTAACTACGTACGTAAGTAATATGTACTTATATACTAATACTTATATACTAATACTAATATACTAATTACTAATCTTCTATAATCTTCTATACTTACACAAAAACAAATGTTATACTATTACCGTATAACAATACTGACTGCATGGGCTCAACCATGGTAATAAGTCCTCAGAAATACATTTTCTTTTACAATTTTGGGAAAATATTTATACTTATATATAACTTCTAATATAATTTATTTAAAATATAATCTTCTATATAATATTATAATAATCTTCTATATAATATTATAATAATCTTCTATATAATCTATATATCTATCTATCTTAATCTTCTATAATCTATAATAATATTATAAAGAGGTAAAGTTTGTGTTTGGATGTTCGGAGTAATCTCCGGTACTACTGATCCGATTTTAAAAATTCTTTCACCAATAGAAAGCTACGTTATCAGCGAGTAACATGGGCTGTATTTCATTTTCAAAAAAAATTCTACCCGTGCTGAGCCGGGCCGGGTCGCTATTAATAATAAGGTGAGTTTAATTCAGTGACTCGCCGCTAACCGTGCGACCGCTAGTTGAAGTTACCAACAATGTGAAACTCACGACGCGTTTTAGGGTTACGCAGACGCAGTTTCGAGAACCACTCAGTGATTACCCTTGTTATGTAAGTTCCGCATATATTATTGTTCTTTGACTAATTTATTTTATTGAGTTATTTATATTATTTATTTACATAGCTTAAGCTATTTATTTGGTTTTTAATTTAGTTATTAATTTACGTTACAAAGTCAAGCGGATTTTTTGGGTACAATTCGCGCTCGTTTTCGTAATAAGATACCTTGAAAAATTATTAAGTTGACGGAAAAGAAGCTATTAAAGTACACTAATTGGAAATTCATGCTATAAGGTAAATGATTTCATCTAAGACAAAACAATAGCCTCTCTGCATATGTTCACTTTCTGAATATTGTATTATATTAAAATATTGTAAAATGATGAAAAAATTCTACCTGACCGAGTTTCTTGTCGGTTCTTCTAAGTGTGTAAAAACATTTCTCAGTCAGATTTACTTGAATAATTAATTTGACTTCGACGGTGATATGATGTCATTATTTGATAATACATAAAAAACACCATGATTTCTAAATAGCGCATTAAGTTTTATGGCCTTTCTTGTGACTGAGCGTTTAATAACTATAAATGTAAGTGAAAAGTTATATTTTCTCCTACTTTTCCGGTCACATAAATGTTATACTGCTACCGTATAACAATATTGACTGCATGGGCTCAACCATGGTATTAAGTCCTCAGAAATATATTTTCTTTTACAATCTTGGGAAAATATTGTACGTTTTCTCGGATAGTCAGGCTGCTATGATATACGAATAGGGGAGAATCGTCTAACTATAGAAAAACATTGATTTTCTCCGAATAAGAAGAGAAACACAGTAAAAATAGTTCCACATTTCCGTCCAATTTACGTAATGTGATATGGCCGAAGCTGACGTCACTTCCCCCTCAGCACCGCCCCCTTTAACTGTTATTACCATAAAGACAGATAAATATTCGCATATATGTACAATTTGTCTATAACGTAATCATTTGTACAAAATACAACGATACTTCAAGTTGACATTTCAGTGAATTTCTCGAATGAAACGAGCAATGTATTTCGTATTATTTGAAGGGGAGGGTAGTTACGAAATGTCATTAAGCAAGACTTTCCATTGCGCGATATGGTATGAATTTATGGGGTGAATCGAGTATCGTTCTGACACGTTTTATGATTTTACGATGTCATTGAATTTTGATATGTGCTGTTTGACTCTGGTTATAGCTCTCCTAGATGGAATATTATATAGGTGTGTGTGACGTGGAATTTAGATGAGATTCATGTATCATTTAGAGAGGCTTTGTTTACTCAGTCGTGTTGTCGCTTGTAGAGAAGATGAGTGCGAGTG
This sequence comes from Zeuzera pyrina, assembly GCA_907165235.1. NCBI lineage: Eukaryota > Metazoa > Arthropoda > Insecta > Lepidoptera > Cossidae > Zeuzera > Zeuzera pyrina. The sequence goes on along the minus strand of OU015642.1, from coordinate 704,443 downwards.
GGTTTTGGAGTATCGCAGCCAGTAAAAGATTTTTATACATTCATGCGTTTGTTTACCAATATTTCTAAATGAAATTAATTAAATGCTTAGACTCGAGCATCGCCGTAAAGTAGTATCCTATCATGTCTGTCTATCTTCTTCCGGATACATTTCGGCGAGTGTGTGCAAAAGTCTCACGACGTCATCTCACTGTCTCCCTTCTATTACAGCACTAGTAGAAAAACGATGCATCACTCGATTTTCATATTAATTTAAAAAAAATTCTCACGGCGCTTTGTTTTCACTTTCATAGTACGTATTGCCCAAGAATGGAACTCCCTGCTGTCTCCTGTATTTACTGAGAACTGTAATCTAGACATTTATAGGGCTAGGGTGGATAGATTTTAGCACAACGTGTTTCATCTTCGGCCACATCATCGTTTATCATAAGCAAGTGAGTGATCAAATATAGATCTATTTCTGATAAAAAATGAATTATACCAATTCTGTGAACCCAAGGAAGATACAATAACTCTATCCACCTTATTGGCTTCACAGTGTTTATAATTGTACCATAGTCGAATATGCCATCACGAAAGATACAGATAATGAAATCGACCAATAAGAACACTGTGTTACTTGGTTCGTAACTATCACGATAGATGTCGCTACAGAATCGTCATTTGTACAATTATTATTGGTTTATTTTAAAAGTAAGAAATCGTATAAAAAGTTTCAATTGAAATTAAAATAACAAGCAATTTATTACAATAAACACTAGATTGCTGCGAAAATAGCTTTTTGTATTTGTACCCATACATGTAGACACATTTTTACGTTTTCAAATGCATACACGTCTTGTTATTTTCTCTGGTTTGTTAGTCAGACCGGAGGTCTCAGCCGTGAGTGTTACGCCTTACGGGCAACTTTTCTCATTTACATCCACCCCACACCCTGCATCACCTTTACGCAGTTATCAGATTTTAACGGAAACTAAAAAGAATCTCGTGTCGTCCCTTTCCTTACGAAGACGTTTGAGGAGGCTAGCTTATGGTTTTCGTTGTGATATTTCTGCAGACACAGAAGCAAGGTGGTGGTAGGAAAAATTTGAAATTCATTTATGATGAGTCCCGCCAGGTTCTCGGTGCCTTAACGAGGGTTATTGTTTGACGTATACATATGTATGGGAAATATTTGATATGAATTCGTTAGTATATCTCTATCTATAACGTGGCTGCCAAATGCCAAAGGCTGCCTTTAAAGACGTCACAAAATCAGTCAGACACTATTACTCCATTAAGTATTATTGATTCTTTTTCGGCACAACTTTTAATCAGATGCATATTTTTAATTTAATATATTATATTATTATTTAAAAATATAACAAAAACAATTATTTCTGATTTACTGAATAATTAAATTTTCATTTATCTTATCGTAAAACTCCTCCAGTAAAGTGATAGTAGGCTTTGCTGAAGTTATAAAGGAAGACCGTGAGAAATTCAGCTTTTCACTTACACAGAACTTTAAAACACAATATACTATCACTGTTGTACTTTAAACCTCTCAAAAATGTAAAAAATAGAAAATGTAAATAAAATGACAACCTTACTTCTCCTCTGAAATTAATACTATCCAACTAAACTCTCAAAAGAAAGCTTAGTTGGATAGTATTAATTTTTTTTTATTTTAATTTATTCTTAACCATGGACAATGTAGTCCTTCAGTCGAAATATTTAAAGACTTCTAGAGAAACATTAACTGTCCCTAACACTTCTCCAGTAAAGTGATAGTAGGCTTTACTGAAGTTAAAAAAGGATTTCTTGTAAGAGCGCGAAAACTTCAGCTACACATGTTTATTTGGATCTCCTCCATTCTTTTCACTTACACAGAACTTTAAAACACAATATACCATCACTGTTGTACTTTAAAACTCCTAAAAATGTAAAAAATAGAAAATCTAAATAAAAATGACAACCTTACTTCTCCCGTTCCCGCCACAAAGTCCGATAGTATTAAATGAACTTTGGTGTTGTAATATTGACGTTCGCAAGAGTGTTGTTAGTTTAAAAAAATGTTTTAAGTCATCTACAGTTTTTATTATTACTTTTAACACAATAAATAAATCTAAAAATAAATATGAAATTTAGGTAAATTTAATAATATACGAAAGTATATTTGTAAACCACATTTATTTACACTTGTCGGTTTTTTTATATTCATTTGCGTGTCACGTACTGGCAACACTGGGTTTGTCCTAACAAAAAATCGGAAAGTCGCTCATTTTTACATTTATGAGAGTTTTAAAATACAAAAGTGATAGTACATTGTGTTTTAAAGTTCTGTGTAAGTGCAAAGCTGAAGTTCTCGCGCTCTTCTTTTATAACTTCAGCAAAGCCTACTATCACTTTACTGGAGGAGTTTTACGACAAGATAAAACTAATTTACTTGTGATTGTACTTATTAATACGTGACATTGGCAAATGCGCTAAACTGTGCGCCATGCCATGAAGAAAGAAAAAAAAAAACTTGAGAAAAAATATGAGGTCAACACACGAAGGCCCATGGTCTCGTGTTACAAGCTGAAGTTAGGTTCCGTAAACCGGTAAAATGCCATAATAACAGAACCATATTTTATTTTGATTGGCGGCGGTACGGCGAAAATTTCAGGGTCGATGATGTGTCCAAAATGGGGATGGATTACAGTTTCTCTCCCGCTTCTCCGACTCTGTCTACGTGAGCTACCAAAATCTACACTAGCGCCATCACTCCGTGTTCACTGAACATCAGAATTGAACCAGCCAATCACAGACAATCTATGGAGTTATACTTCAACTACGAAATCACTATGAAATTCACATGTTATTGTTTTTTTAGGGTATCTTGAAGATAAAGCTCTTGTACAAATACACAATTAAAACAATAAAGTTAGAATATGTACAAAAAGTGCAAATTAAACACTTAAATATTCCCGGCAAAAAGTGGAGAGGTGCGACGTGACGTCACTGCATATTTCGTTCACAGCGCGAATATTTTCCCTCAAAAAAAAAGTCTAACGATGTCCACATCAAGAAGGTATCGTAAACCAGCTGTATCAAAGTTTTTTGGCAAATTTTATTATTTTTTCCGCGTTTACACCGCTAAAGTACGTAACTGTGAACGGCTGTACGATGAAGTGACGTCACTACTTGATGATTGCTTTTTGAAATTACGTTCCGTTTTACTCAGTTAAAACGTAGATATTTTATAAAAAATATAACTGTTGAGTAAATCTTTCAATAAAACACTTTTTGAAGCTCTTGGTTATCAGTTCTGAATTAAAGTTACATATTATCTAATCTAACATATAAAAATCAATGCTTGTTTGTTCGTATTTTATGGGCTGCCATGCTGTTCATTCGATAACGATGAAATTTAGTACGGAGATAGTTTAACACCAGGGAACGGACATAGGCTACTTTTTTTAACTCTACTCCTAAAGGGGTGAAAAGGGGGATGAGAAATGCTAAACCACTGAACCGATTAAGATGACATTTAATACAGTGATAAATTTTTTTATTAAAAAACATGGGCTACTTTTTTTATCATAAACCTACCCCTAAAAAGGTGAAAAGGGGAATGAAATTTCATAAAGATCAATTTGTTCGAATTTTATGGGCTGCCATACCGCTTATCCGATTGCGATGAAATTTGGTATGGAGATAGTTTGATACCAGAGGACCGGACATATGCTACTTTTTTTTCTAAAAATCTACCGCTAAAGGGATGAAAAGGGGAATGAAACTTTGTATGGGAAATAATGAACTGCTGAACCGATTATGATCAAATATGGTACAGAAATATACTTTTTTTAATAGAAAACATGTGCTGCTTTTTTTTTCCAAAAGAATACTATTAAAGAGGTGAAAAGAGGGATGAAATTTTGTATGGGCAATGCTAAACCGCTAAATCGATTGAGATTAAATTTGGTATAGAAGTAGACTCTTTTTATTAAAAAACATAAGTTACTTTCTTTGTCAAAAGTCTGCTCCTAAAGGGGTGAAAAGCGGGATGAAATATTGTATGGAAAATGCTAAACTGCTGAACCGATTATGATGAAATTTGATACAGATATAGAATGTGCCCGAAAACAAATGTAGGCTACTTTGTATTTCAATAACTACCATGTGGTTTTTGTACATGTGACGTGATCAGAAATCCAATATGGCGGATGTTCCATAATAGGAAATAACTTTTTCGTTCAACACCGTCAATATGTTTATCAAATGAAATGGAATACACAGGGGAAAGTTTCTGTATATGTGACGTCATCATAAATCCAATATGGTGGATGCTCCGTTTTAAAAAGTAACCCCCTTGCTCGACACCAGTAATATGGATTATGCAGAGGAAGGTTACTGTGTATGTGACGTCATAACATTTCCAATATAGTGAATGCTCCGTGATAGAAAGTAACTTTTTTCAAGCTCTTCAACAATACGGGTTTCAAATGAAATGGGATACACGGGAGAAGGTTTCTGTAGAGAAAGACATCGCATGTAGATGTGATGTCATCATAAATCCAACATGGTGGATGTCCTTAATAGGAAATAACTTTTTGTTCAACAACATCAATATGGGTAATGGGTATCCAATGAAATGGAATACTCAGAAGAAGGTTTCTGTATATGTGATGTCATCATAAATCCAATATTTATTTTCTTCTTCTTGAATGCTTCGTAATCTTGTATATGGATGCTTCGTAATAGAAAGTAACTCCTTTGTTCAACACCAACAATATGCATGTCAAATAAAATGGAATACGCAGTGAAAGGTTTCTGTTATATAAGACATCATAATAAATCCAATATGGCGGATGCTTCGCGATAGGAAGTAACTTTTTTCAAATCTACCATCATTATACAATGAATCGAATGAAATAGAATACACAGGAGAAGGTGTATGTATGTATATGTGACGTCATCATAAATCCAATATGGGGGATGTTCCATAATCTAACATTTAAAAGTCAATGTTTGTTTGTTCGTATTTTATAGGCTGCCATATTGCTCATTCAATTGCGATAAAATTTGATATGAAGATAGCTAGAATCTTGAGGAAGGACATAGGCAATTTTAAAAATAAAAAATGCGGACGAAGTCGCGTGCATGAGTTAGTTGCCTATAATTTTTGTGTAAGTTCCCAATTCACAGTCTCATTATCTTATGTATACGTATAATGCGTGCAATTACATTTATATTTATTGAAAAATAAATATCGATTCTGCACGGGAAACAAAGGGACCAATGAAGTATAAATGATTTGTACCAAGAGGTATGGCGGTGTGTCTTACGACAAAATATCAAATCGCATTACCCGGATCGATTTGCTCGACGAATGTGACGCGCTGGAAAAATGAAAGGATAAAAAGAACTCTGGAGACAACGTCCCCAGTAAACCGTACAGAGCGAGTAGAGTTGAAGCCAAATATGAATACCATGAGATTGAAATTAATATAGACATAGATTTTAATCAGCATCATCACACATAATACAAACAGTAAACAAACAATTTAAACACATACAGTAAACGTGAGTGATATGTTGCTAAAAATGGACACCGACTCAGCACTTGCTGCAGCACAAGTGCTACAGCGCTGATTTTCAGCGACAAACAATATTGGTGGAGTACGTCGGTCTAACAATTAAATTAAATTAAATTGGTCGTAGCATTTAAATTGATAAATAGTATAATTTCTTCACATTATTTCATCAAAATGTCAACGTAATACATTTTAAATGTTTCATGGAGTTTCTGGCGATAAATATATTGAGGCAATCTTTCCAATAGGATCCGCTGAGGCAGACTAAGACACTAAAAAAAATTATATCGAGGTATGTTCGGAAGTGTAAGGTAGTTGATGGACTAACAACCGTTTTAAATTATATTTCTTCAGATAATTTAATCCATGGGCCTTCATGTGTGAAAATACTGTTTTTTCACACGGTTTTTAGATAGTGTGTTGCAAAAACCGAAAATAAAAATATGTCACGTTCAGTCGTGTATCATTGTACTGTGAATTTTCCCCAGTCACGCACATGTAAAAGTCTAGAAAGTAGGTCTGCATAAAACGGACACGCTTTAGAAGCAAAAGCTTCGTCTATTTTAATTTTTGGTCTGAGAAAGAAAAAAAGAAAACATTTATTCACTTCTCATAATGACAACGCACAGCCCATGGCAACAAAGTTACACATCAATATAACACTATGCCGCGGCAGTGAAAAGGCAACGACTCAGTTCCAATGCCTCTCAGTTTACAGAGAGAGCAACACTGATATTCTGTCGCGCCTAAATGTGATGGTACTATAGAATAAATAAATAAATACTAATTTATAATGAAATGATGACCATGTACTATAGAAATATATAAACAAAATAATATAAAATAATAATAAAATAATAAATAAGATAATATAAAGATATAAATAAAAGAAATAAATAAGTTGTGCAACCAAAGAATAGAGAGTATACCTCCAAAATTATGTACGTCGCCTTTGATTGGACGTCCGGTAGAAAGTACATAGATATACCTTGATTTAATCTCCTCTGGTTTTTAATATAACAAAAACACTCAGTAACGCGTCGAATTAAGAGCCCGCCTAAGCAGACTGGTGTAATTTGTGACCTGGATCTCGATATCTAAGTAGATTCAGAGTTAGATATTTGGAGACGTATAACTTCAACTCTTTATCTTAAAATCCTTAAACGTTGAGCTAATCAAAACTCAAGTACAATAAAAATTACTTTATAAGTACGATACTCATACCGATATAAATGAATTTGACAGTTACTGAAGTCGGTGCCAAGTCTATCAAACTAATAAACTTCTGTTGTTACACATCGATTGGCAACGACTTCAGTAACCGTCAAATTTAATTATATAGGTATGTGTATCGTAGTTATAAAGTTATTTTTATTGTACTTGAGTTTTTATTAGTAAATGATAGTTATTTTGTACTTTTCAGTGTTTTTTTTTGAAGGCCGTTTAATCGTTTTAATAAAAACTTTTTCAAGTCAATGGGTGAGGTATGCGCTTTTAAATTCGTAAAAATTGTGTCCCTCCTCTAACTTCTCAACTGTAAGGTGTAAAATTTACAAACTCGCTTATATCACACGCTGGAATTTGTTTTCATACATACATACAAATCTTCACGCCGTATCCCTAACGGGGTAGTCAGAGAGGACGGAGCGCCGAGCGTCGCGGTCCTTACATACTTCTTTCGCTTCCTCAAATCTCATCATTCTCCTCACACAATTTCACCTAAGTATGCGAGTACTTTTGACATTTCCGTCAGCTAACACTAAGTATTTGATTTTCATAAGTCAGCCTTGGCCTTCCTTGGCTTCTTTTATCACTCATTTTTGCTCTATAGATTTTCTTCGTCAGTCTTTCATCACTCATTCTTTCCACGTGCCCGACAGTGTTATTGTATGTATTGTATGTATGTATGACAGAGTTGCACGACACTGTTATTTTAAAAAATTAAGAAAGGAATTTCTTTTCATCCCAAATATATGGAGTGCCATCCCTAAAAGAAAATTTACGGCCAGACGTACAGAGAGACGAATAGGTCGAACTAATTTTTTGCTGTTTGCCGACTGACTAACAATATTATATAATCACTGACGTATGGTTATTATTCTCAAAGAATCGAGATCCGCTAAGCTTTTCCTTACACTGTTAGAGCTGCGTGAAAATATTCGCGACAATTCACAGCATGCAAATGAGACACTATCCTCTCGTCGTTTTTCCGCTGCGACGTTATTTGCAACCAAATTCTTTCCACTTGTTCATTACGACTGGCGCAACTGTCTTGTGATTGTCTCGTGTTTCTTATGACAGACATGCCATTCTATGAATCACTAAAATGCTATATTTTATAATTTCTATACTTTTTCAAGTTATTTATTGGCCGCCTTGTATTTGTAATGTTGTTTCTGGAAATCCCTCTTTTCATCCACTTCTGGCGGTTCTCCGAAATAACAGAGCTCACAGAAAAAATGGCATTCAAAAATATCAGTTTTGCCAGTAATCAAGATAAAAGACCTAAATTTAAAAAAGAAACAAACGACCACTAGAAAACAATACAATGCAATAGAATGCAAGAATATAACCGAAAACAAAAGTACTTTTACAACACGAGTCTAGATGATTATTTCTTAACGATCTAATTAAAAGATAAATGTAGTAATTATAAACAAAACTGAAAAAATTTAAAAGTTATTCGCTTTTAAACTTAGTAGTTAGGAACAGAGTGGGGATATGTTCCATCTCTGTCACTTCTAGCGCTGTACAACATCATCGCGACTTTGTGACATCACAGCTATGTAACGCTATCTCCCTCTAGCACAGCCTTTCCCAAAGTGGGCGATAACGCCCCCTTGTGGGCACTGCAGGCCTAAACGGGGCGGTAAGAGACCCAGAAAAAAAATGGGGCGTTGTGTAGAGGCCTGGGGGGTGATTTGTAATTTAATTTAGCTAGGAGGCATCTTAGACAACGACTGCATGACTCAAAGTGGGCAGTAGACAAACTAAGTTTGGGAACCCCTGCTCTAGCACATCCCCTTTCTGTTCTCACTACAGAAGTTTACAACCCCATAACTAGGTTTCAGTCAATGAATATCAATTACTTTTATCTCAATCATATTTATAATGTTTATTTATTTTAATACAATGTATGTAATATACCACATTTAAGAGGAAGAGCCTATTTAATGCAAAAGTAAATAGGCTCTAATATGTCGACCATTCTAGTCGTTTTTATAGTAAAAATAAAACAATAATCCTCGTATGTATACTATTAAGCACCGAATCCTAATCTTGCAAACAGTTTAATCTAAGTACATCGAAGTCATCATAATTTTTAATAAAATCGGTACAAACAAACGCAAACATGTAAATAGACAAACAAGGATGCCATTACCTGGAATACATGCATATAACAGTTCATAGAAATAATGAGTGATGAATGACTGACGAAGAAAATATACAGAGCGAAAGTGAGTGGTAAAAGAAGTCAAGAAAGACCAAGGCTGACTTATGAAGATCAAATAGCCAGTGTTAGCAGATAGAAATGTCAAAAGCTCTCGCATACCTTGGCGAAAATGTGTGGGGAGAATGATGAGATTTGAGGAAGCGAAAGAAGTAAGAACAGCGACGCTTGGTGCTCCGTCCTCTTTGACTACATCGTTAGGGATACAGCGTGAAGATATGTATGTATGTTTACCTGTTACCTCCTGGAGCCGAAGCTACTTCAAAAAATACAACTTATGAAGTATCACAGGATTTATGCACAGGTGCTTACTACTATATGAATGAATTACGTGACTCGTGCGATAAATTTGATACCATTTACACAAATGGATCGGTCAATACGCAAAATATTTAACTAATTCTTGGGAAAAAAGAAATTAAATGCTGTCTAAAAATTCAAGTAATTTGAATAAATTCACGGGAAGAACGAACAGTATTGGAAATTCAGTTCAACATCATTTCGGCTTGTGGCAACCTCCCTCTAATACATAGGTTCTCAAAGTTTTTAATACCAATTTCTGTAGAACCGAGACAGATGTAATTTGCTCTAAATTTTCAAAATCGAAGATGCGTACATATCATAACATGTGAAATGATTAAACTTTCAAAATGGTTTGGAATGAAATTAATGTGTTTATGCTTAATAATAAAATAATAAAAATGCGCCAGACAATACGTACCAATCGCCTGGCCTGCAACTAGGGCATTTCCTGTGCTATGAAAACCAGACAAAACTACTAGAGGCATCTTCTTAGACGCGAGACAATCTAGAAAAGTTCGTTTCCTATATTGACTCGACAGGAAATCGAACCCGGAACTTTCTGCGCTTAAATGCAAAATCTAAACCACTGCGCTATCCGCGTCATTTAATTTGAAATGCTTTCGCTCAAAATTCAAGATAATTTGTTACCTATCTTGATGAGGTCCGATTAATTTCTTTTATTCCTTGTTTATATTTCGTATCATTAACGCCGTGTTAATATTTTCGAAAAACCAATGAACCTATAATTGGCGCGTAATATGGATAGATCCAATTATACCTCATTCTCTGACATTGGTGTAGTGGTGTTAGCTCAAGAAGCGAACAGATAAACGACATATTGACATAAACTAATCCTAACATCATAACCTAGATAGGTTGTTTTTCACCATAGTCGAGTAATAGCATGAATCCTGCTGAACTGAAATCTTCTCCAGATGACATCGTTGTCGTCTTTGAATACCTCTGTCCAACACAAACATCGAGATTTCAATAGCCTTCAAGAACCTACATCAATTCGGCACGGAATTACCCGCATTTTTACATTTTCACTGTTTACACTGTCGAAAGTGAGGCGAATAGGGACGAGCAGTGAATACTAATTGATATTCCGCCTTCCTACCTATTTTCTTTCCTTTTCTTCTCGATTTCCTTAGTCCCTAGCGGGAAATGCCAGAGAAAAGAGATTTGTAATTAACTTTTTTAAATGAAAAATATCTCATCAAGTCAATTCATATAGTAAAAATCTGTTTTTTGTCGCACTTCTTGCACTAACATAACATGGCAGAACGAGCGATGTCCATGTGCCTTTTGTAATTTTTATTGCGGCTACAATTAATTTTGTGCCTAGTAATTAAAAATACTTTTATATCAGGTAAGAACCTTTCTTTTTTGACAATGTGGGCTATACCTGCTTGCGATTAGATTTTAAAACATTATGTAGGCCGTTGCTACATTAGCTGTTCTTATTTTATATAGAAAAGGAAATAAATTCTTTAAATTATCATGTGCAGTGTATTTATTTAATTAACTGGCGCAAATATTTTGATTTTAAACCATGCTAATTTAAAAAGAAATCCTTAATATTCTACCTACACAGCCCAACGCAGAGATTCGTTCTACACTCCGAGTGCTATGGCAGCAGACAAGGTTGAGTTTCGCGATTGTGATTTGATCGTATTTTAACATTAAATGTATGTATGTTTACACGTAATTCAAATTTGCGATAAAACTGCTAGTTAAAAATTTGTATAATATAATTTTATAGTTACCTATTCATTGCATAACTGACTGCTTGCTAAATGCTATACTTTCCTGAATGATAAATATTGATATTTTTAATTTTATTGTTTTTAAATATTGCACGCCAGTAATGGTAAGTGTGTGTAACGGAGCAAAATTACGTCACTGTCACTAGGTCAGGTTGACATCACATCCTGCCTGCCACATCCGTTTTCGCCAAGGCGTGGGAAAAGTGACATCAGCAAGTCTGTATAAGCCGATGCGTGCCAAGATCTGGATCATTCTACATCATTCTGCGGGATTAGCTGTTCGTACCTTTCATTCGTTGTTAGCTATCCGTTACATGTTACTCGTATACTTTGTAATTCGTTATTAATTATTGAGAAATTAAATGTAAAAGTGACTATACGAGTGTGTGATATTTATTGCCACAACATGTGTGAGGAACCAGTGTACTCATATGTATGTTACCATGTAGCAGCTCTGTGAAATATATATTACACGAATATTTGAATAAAAAACGTAAATTTCTGTAGAATTCCGGAAATCCAACTGAATTTTTGTGCAAACGCGAATTTTTTCGGGATTTTTCTTTATTGACACTTTTTTCATGTTTTCAAGTCTAACGATTTTAGGTAGAGTTGAAGTTGTATAATCCTCCATTGCTTAGGTATTAGATTAGGTATTAGATTAGGTATTAGGTACATCCAGCTTACCAACTACCAAAGTTTGCACATATCTAATACAAACTCTTAAAAGGTTTCCACCGTTTCAGTACCGTCTCAACGATAGTGGTCTGTCATGGTTGGGTGTATTATTTATGGGACATCCACTGCGCCCGCATATTGCCCAATTACATTAGCGGATCAAACCGCAGCCCCGTGCCACGCCCGCGTCCTGTTCTCTCAGAACGCAATGCCATTCCAACCCAGTGTAGTGTTGGGCTAATTTATTCTTATATATTTATTATTTATGTATCAAAACTGATTTCAAAAAGAAAAGCACCAAAAACTATCCCTCACTAATGAAACCTATATAACAAAATTTGACAGTTACTGGAGTTTATACTGTTATCCTTTACTGTAACTACTGAACTGTAACTATCCTTTACTAATGGAACTCCATAATTAAATTTGACAGTTACTGAAGTCGGTGCTAAGCTTATCAAACTAATGGATTTTTGTTGTTGCACATTGATTTGGCACCGGCTTCAAGTAGTAGTTTTTTTTTCGAAATCGGTTTCTTTTTAAACAGTTTTTATTTCTTCCTTTTGAGTAACCTCAGCCTAAATAAATTGGTAACTAGAGTAGGTCTACAACTAACTTATTTTTTTAAATAAAGCTTTTATGCAGTTGAGATTATTTGGTGTATCTAAGCTCCAAAGTCAATGAAATTTAAATGGAGCTATACTTAACCCAATGGAAAAATAAATATTGAAATCGGCCCATGAACAAAAAAGTTATGCCTAAACTTAGAAATTGTTGGAGAACTTGAAATTAATTAGAAATCGATTTTTTCAGTTTGAACAATAATAACCTAATAAATTGTGACCTGTGACGAAAGTTTATTTTGCTTCCTTTGCATATCTATATCCCGAACGCCCATAAACCATGTCTGATCCTGCATCTATGTCTTGCATGCGACATATACATCTATGGTAAATGCGGACAAATCGAGAACCTCCTCCTTTTTTTGAAGTCGGTTAATACAAATTATGAAATAGAACGGCTAAGGTAGTAGTTTGAATATATCCGTTATGGTTATCCACTATGCGGTGTTGACGAGAGTTGTTGTCAATTTCAATTTACGGTAGCGAGGCCTTATTATGCATAAATCGAGTGAAACATAACGATGAAAATAAAATTTCTTAAAAAGTTTTGCCATATCGCCCTGGTCATTTCGTTCGCATGGAATGTACAGCGTGTGTCCACCTTGAAGATTCATTCTAAATATCGATGAATGAATGTTTGACATTAAATGAATAGTTACGGAGATGATCTCCAAGATCTAAACTAACAAACTTTACCCCTTCATAATATTGGTTTGCATGTGTATAGGCCAGAGGGTCACGTCAGCACGAAGCCTGTTTGACTCTTCTTGGTCCAACCACCTAGTTGTGAGATAAGTATAAAAGTAGATAGGACCGAAACAAGTGGTTTGAACACATCAAAAAACAAGACGGGATCCAGGAACGAAGGGCTAAACAAGAATAGTTACATGTAGATAGTGGGATTAGTATAAAAGAATAAAAAAGGAAGTGCTCTTGGCGGATTACAGAGGACTGTTTTATTTGTATTTGTATTTGACATCTATATCTACAACCTGTAATCACAGACAAATCTATAAATAAATAAGAAGAAAGGGCAATGCCTAGAAATGCGCCCTCCAGAACATTTGAATTCCAGTAAAGGTGACACACTAACCTAAAGTTGTCTGGATTGATGATTTGGTGAGTCTATGGCGCCGCTCCACGAGTCCGAGATCCAGACTGGCATCGAAATAGGGGTTTTTTCGATAATACCAGTTATAATAGCGGTGGGTCCCAAGTGCAGCACAAGCAATAGTTTATCCACTTGCACAATACCAATAGTCACTTATAGTTAATGAAACATGTTCGTGCAACATAAATAAGTACAATGATGCCCACGCAAAGACAACTTTCCATAGACTGACTTGGCTCATACGCAACGATCGCGTGCGGTCAAAAAAAAAGGACAAACAACCAACCGAGTCACCTGGTGGAAAATTATCACCGCCACACATGGACACCCGCAATATCTGAGGAATTACGGATGTGTTCCCAACCTTTATGGTAAGAGGGAAAGGAGGGTAGGAGGGGGGCCACCGACACTCTCACTCACCGAACGAAGCTTAACAGCAATAGATGCTGTTATTTCACGCCGATATTCTGTGAGAGGGTGGTATTTCACCGGGCGAGCCTACCCAATTTATGCTGCAATGCAGCATGGCCAAACTTAAGAACTTTACTGCTGCATAAATATTGGTTTAGATTAGATTTTGACAATTATTAGTGCTAATGGCTCAAAAATAGCTGTTAGTATATTTGAATAAGACGTTGAATTGATTCGTGATTTTCAAATATTACCTGTAGACGAAATTGAAATCCAGGAGCTCATGATGAAATCTAAATATCGATGATATGAAATTTCTGTAATCGGAACAGCAATCGTGAGCTTTAATGATAGATTTTACTTTCGAAATTAAGCAACTTAATTTTTATCGGGTACTAGACAACTACGATAGAATTAAATATGTTAGACACTTATAGGAATGGAACACCCAAAACTTTAGTCATTTAATAATTAATTCATTTGTAAACACTTCGGGCTTCGTAGTTGTCAAAGTCAAAGTCAAACTCCCAGCGGTAGTGGGGAGCAAGCTGTCGGTCGTTGATGTCGTCATGAACATAGTCGTACTCTGCTCTGCTAGAGGGCGCCAGTGTTCTCTTATTATGTATTCGTCGATGTTGCTAATGATTGTGATCTTATGGTACAGTAGTGTTTTTGAAAAAGTAATGTTGGTTGATAATTATCTTCAAATAAGGTAAAATTTCAAATTATATGTAGAATCGTATATTAGTAACCAAACCCCACAAATTATATATAACAAAAAAATAATCCACTTTTTTTTATCTTCAGTTTATTTTGTCATAAATTTTCACTCTGGCTAGATTGTTATTTTTAATTTTGAATATGGAATCAATATTTTTATCGAGAGTACAAAAGTCCAACACTAGAAGCCGCAGACACTCGTGTCAAACTATCATATCTACCACGAAAACACTTGTTTGTGATCGGCGTTGTTTAGAACTCAGTTAAGATAATGTCCGTACATAAAACACAGAAGTTTGTTATTTATGACACACAGCTCCAGTTTTTCAATCAGACAATATCTTACGCAGAAAGTATTCTGTTTTTAGTTTTAGAGAATAAAATAAAATAAAAGACAAATGGTCGCTTTGTCGTTAACTTAACTACAGCAAAATAGAAGAATATCCACTTGAATGACTTACTGCATATAGAGTACATTACATATAAGAATACATTATATACAGTCATAATGTGTATAATATACATTAGATCATAAGTACTTTCCTTTTATTTTCGATTTAAAAGACTTTTGCCTTATAGAAAAAACAACAATAGAGACGCACAGAAACACAATGAGAAATAAATTCACGCCGAAGCTCTCGTCTCCATTTACAAATACTTCCGTTAATCAATTATTCCCAATTCCATTACATTATTGGCAATTGATTGTACCATTTCTTACTTCTTAAATTGAAATCATATACAGCATATAGAGTATTTTTAAAGTATACTGAGTTTATCGACAATTGTTTACAATGGTTGGTTAAATTTATATATATTTTTTTTATTTCTTCATTTATTGTCTAAATAAATCAAAAGGATGGATAATCATTTATATATTTATAAATTCATGCCGAGCAATATATTTTTATAAATAGGAATTATTTTAAATTTGAAAAAATTAAATAATTGTTCCTTGAATAACTAAAAGTGCTTTTGGACATCCATAAAAGCAGGGACAAATTTCGAAATATTGTTGAAAGTTAATTTCGTATATTGATAAGATATTAGCTTAATGATAAATACAATATTTATGTGTGAAATGAACATATAATTACGTATATCCTCAGAATAACTTTCGACAGGAATTCAGGTTCAGTTCAATAAAAAAACTATTTATAATCTCAATAGTATAGAAAAATTGATTTTTTTAAATTATTTGTTACATTTTTGGAACTGCATATAAACACGAAAAAAACCGCACATAAACGCAATCTATATGGTAACCTATACGGTAAAGTTGATTGACCAAGAAATCGAAGACCCAATCGGCGTTTGTCAGGCTTTCAATGAGGTTTATATAATACATTCATACCTAGGCGAATATGTGTGAGGAGAAT
The DNA here is from genome assembly GCA_907165235.1 of Zeuzera pyrina. Taxonomy (NCBI): domain Eukaryota; kingdom Metazoa; phylum Arthropoda; class Insecta; order Lepidoptera; family Cossidae; genus Zeuzera; species Zeuzera pyrina. The sequence continues at coordinate 688,438 of OU015642.1, read as the reverse complement.
GATGAGATTTGAGGAAGCGAAAGAGGTATGTAAGGACCGCGACGCTTGGCGCTCCGTCCTCTGTGGCTACCCCATTAGGGATACAGCGTGAAGATGTGTGTGTATGTATGTATATCTTGAGTGAGTTGAAAAAGCCAGAAGAAGGAAAATGATGAGATTTTAGGAAACGAAAGAAGTATACAAGGACCGCGATGCTTGGCTTTACATCCGCTCTGATTACCCCGTCAGGGATATAGCGTGAGGATATATATGTATGAATATCTTTTTAATCTGTAGAAATTGAGAACATTGATGTTTCGTAATGAAAATCGCATGCAAAGCCGGGGCATCTCAATAGTATCAGATAAATCAGTCGATTGTTAAACCAAAGTTTCACTATGTATGCTACGATTACCACATACTTTTATGTATATACATGCGTATATTGTTTGTATATAGATACGTTTAATATGACTAGACCGACAAATTGACTTCGTAAATATATGCACCGCAAAATAGTGTTGTACATATTTATGATATCGATGTTAGCAGATGATTGATGAGTATCGAACAGTAGGGATGGGCAGAATGATTTATACGCGGGAAGCAATCGAATGGGCACGATACTTTTGTTGCGACAGACGAGCGTTTGTGTGACGCTTCCAGAGCGTTTTGGACATTTTAAAATGTAGTAATACTGAATTTAGACGATTATGATTACAATTATCTGAAAATATTTTTAGATTTTATAGCCCTAAACTACATAGGCACTTACATTCTAATGTACCACATAACATAATATGAGATTACCTAGAGACACCTCGACTTCAAACCAATTTAAAAAGTTGGGTTCTTAGTTTCCTTACTTCAAAAGAAAAAGAAAATTATGTAGTATTCGAACGAGATTAATAACGATTCTGTCGTCGATTTGACCACCGTTCACAAACGATTTTCTTCGAAATTATGGGACGTACATAAAGAATAACGCACAGATCATGAATCCGTTCTGTTTCAGAGCACGCAAAGCAAGGTGTAAAAACGTATATTTGGGTCTACTTTACAAACGATTTTGGTTTCCCTTTATTTATAAAACTTTAAATTAAACTTTTAATTTGTGAAATAAAAATAAATGCATTTTTTATTTACAAATACATATTATGTGATTTAACGTATTACAATTGCAAACTTAAAACTAATTATTTATTAGCTTCAATAATCTAAATCTTATTGACCCATTGCTATGGAAACCTAAATTAATACACCAACGAACTCCCTGTGAGTCGTTTTTTTCTAAATTATTCTACGCCATATTTTTTTTTTAAAAGAGAGAGCGGTTTAGCAATAACTGTTACTTGCAGCTGGAAATGGTATTTTTCATACGTTACAGGGAGCGTTTTTAGTTTACATCATCTTTACAGGCGTTTTTCAAACCGCTGGTCTGCTGGCCTCTGATGTAACGCTCACCAAGTCGCATTTACATCTATTTGTTAATTCAGCTACGTCCTCGACGCGGATACGATCCGTCTTCGAGCCCCGTCGACGATTTGTGCCTACTAACATTCGTATCGATAACGATCCGACAGTTTCCACTGGTTTTTATTGTGGCCCGGTGATGCCTTCATTTCCTTATTGCCTTCTTTGAAAAGGGGCTGACGTTGAGGCAAATTTTATCGAATAAACTTATTTCTGAATGCGAGTTGAGGGACGTTGGCGTTTAAATTGTTGATTTCAATTTAAGAAGTAAGAAATGGTACAATCAATTGCCAATAATGTAATGGAATTGGGAATAATTGATTAACGGAAGTATTTGTAAATGGAGACGAGAGGTTCGGCGTGAATTTATTTCTCATTGTGCTTCTGTGCGTCTCTATTGTTGTGTTTTCTATAAGGCAAAAGTCTTTTAAATCGAATATAAAAGAAAGGTACTTATGGTCTTTGAAAACTAGCTTTTATGTCAGATAAACTAAGAATCTGCTCTATTGATATAAACTAACACTATAAAGAGGTAAAGTTTGTTTGTATGTATGTAATGGATGAACTCAAAAACTACTTAATCGATTTTAAAAATTCTTTCACCTGCAGAAAGCTACATTATAAGCGAGTAACATGAGCTATATTTTATTTAAAAAAATCTCTACCCGTACAAAACCGGGGCAAAAAAAAAATTAATATGGGTGATGATTTACTTGTAGACCCTGATTTAGTTTTGATTCCAAAGTTCAAAAATAGAAACGATTATGTTATTAATTAAGGCATTACTCCGGCGTCTGCCTGTCTGTCACAGATTAAGAGACTATCAGTTATTAGCTTTACGCCCGCGACTTCGCTCATGTGGATTATGAGATTTATAGATTTTTTTCATTTTAGAACACGCCGCCTTGTGCTGTCAGAATTAATATTTTAGTCAACTAGCGTAAAATATGTAACTTCATAATATACATCATATTTACTAGAGGAGCCATTCTGCTCCGCAGCATTCTATTGATCATATAATTCAAAAATAACGCTCTCATATGATGAGTTATTGTAACCTAATCTAAGTTGAATACAAAAATTGAAAGTCAAGTTGAATGTTCACACCTAGCTTCCCTCCGACTCAACCAATTAAGTGGGCAAAAGCTCTAATGAAAGAGCTTGCTCCAGCGTGTGTTCTTAGATCAAAATGAACCGCGTACCTCAATTAGAACCGGAGATACAGATAAAGAAAGCTATGAAAACATAAGAAATGTCCAGGAGGAAATCGCGTTTGAGTATAACTTGAGAAGGGTGAAACTTAGGTTGATTTCCAATGCTTGATGACAAATCTGTGCATCAATATCTTTCATTACAAAAATTAGGTAAATCGTTTGGTTAGAACGGCTGAACGGACTCGTAATAGATTTCATATTTTATTTAATGCATAGATGTCAAATTTTAAGTTTCTATGTCATGCCTTAGAATCTCGACTGTAATATATTAACAAACAAAGACATGGACAGATAGGTACGCGGTTTTATTCTTTTGCGACATACATACATACGTATTTTCAAGCCGTATCCCTAACGGGGCAGTCAGAGCGCCAAGCGTCACGATCTTTACATACTTCTTTCGCCTCTTCAAATCGCATCATTCTCCTCACAAATCTTCGAATAGATGTGCGAGCACTTTTCACATTTCCGTCAACCAACACTGTAGAAACTTAAACTGATGTGAAACAAGTTTCTATCAGATATTTGACTGTAATATAAAGACAAAAAACATACGGACAGATGCATGGTTTTTCCATTTGGGGTGTTTCCATAAAAACTGGAACGCCTATTTGGGAGGAGAAACACGTATTGAATAGAATTGAGAACAAATTCGTTACACTCATTGCTGTCCAAAAGACCCCATTTGTTCTGGATCCGCGGAGTTCAGACGGAGGGAAATACCACGATGTATAATTTCCACTCAGTGGCTGTCAACTCTGTTCGGGAAATCGCTAACGAGGTGCACTAACTGAACGGATATTAAACGGACTTGGTGAAGCTTTACTGTGAACAGTGCGTTAGACTGCTGCTCTATAATGAGACGGCGTGTGGAGGAATGAGCCTGAGGAGCATTGGAGAGGTGAACGGCGAAAGTAACAAATGGGTTGTTATTCTGGGAATGGGAATACACGAGCGGAGATTTTGCACGTGTCGTGCATTAGACCTGTGTCTTTCGTGATTGATTCGGTCATTTTGCAATCATTTTAAAGTATTGATGATGGCAATCACATTTGAACAATCGTATCGTTAACAGATTCAATCTATTGACTAATTTGATTTCGGTACTATTCGATGTTTGATTGTAAAAGATGGAATTCGGACAAATATACAAGATAAACTCACACATACACATTATTTTTGAAATACAAACAATTAAATTACAGATGCTGCTGAATTGGAATAAAAACTTAAAACAAAAAATCAGATTATAGATCAGATCAGAAGGCTAAGACACGTGGTTCAATTGCCGTAAACGCTAGTAGAATAAAGCGTGTAATAAAATGACAAATACCGTGAAAAATAAGCAATGAAGAGATACGCAGTATGACAGGGTTGCACGACAGTTGTAAAAATGAAGAAATAGAAGGCTGAGATGGTTTGGGCACATAAAATGAATGAGTTATGAAAGACTGACGAAGTAAATTTACAGAGCGCAAGTGAGTGGTAAAAAAAGCCAAAGAAGACATAGGCTGACTTATGAAGATCAAATAGCCAGAGTGTTAGCCGACGGAAATGTCAAAAGCATTTGTATTAGATGTACTAGACGTAGGTAGATGTAAGAACATGTATTAGATTTGTCAGAAAAGAAATTTAAAGATTACATCAAAACTGCTCTCAGGAAGAAAGGCTATTATAGTTTAAATGAGTATTTAAACGACAGTAACGCGTGGATATCATAACATATTGAATTAATTTTGAAATAACGTATAAAAATTAAAAAAAAAATTATTAAAAAAAATTAAAAATTTATTATTTTTTTTATTTCTCCCTTTTAAGTGATCTTGACCTAAATAAATATCTGGGGCAGGTCTGCAATTAACTTGTTTCTAATTCCGGAGCTTGCGCTCGCGCAGATCGCGCAAGAGAATCATCATCATCATCATCATAGTTTATAACCAGGTCGAGTTGTTTAGTGTGTCTTCGAAGTCCAAGCTCCAATATCGATGAAATTTAAATAAGACCACTTCGGAAGTATTACCTACCAAAGGAAAAAAGAATTTTCGAAATCGGTTTATAAATGACGGAGTTATGAGGTAACAAACATACAAAAAAGAAGAAAAATTTAAAAAAAAACAACATACGAATTGAGAACCTCCTCCTTTTTTTTAAGTTGGTTAAAAATATTGTACTCAATAAATCTCTTCAATCTGTGATACGATATCAATGAAATCGTATTCATACCAATCCTTAAATCGAAACTGTGAAAAAACTAGTTTGGGTATTTGTAGTTATTCTAGAAATATCTATGAGAGTGATACAGCGTTCGCCTAAATTCTCGTGGCGAGATCAATGCATAACCATAGATTGCCTAAATAGACTTTTAAACTTTTGCGCTGCATTATAAAATAAATATCTAATGCAAACAACCAAATCAGCGGTAGTGGAACATCTAATCGAATACCAATCACTGGATCGAGTTTCATCGCACATAAGTCCTTTCTACTGATGGCCACTTTTGTCCAAGAGTAGTGCGTGAAGCGATTGAAATCAAGAGTCATCAATATTTTAATCGGTAAAACGAATACAATTAATTGACGATGTAGATTTCTGTGATTCAAGGAACAAAATCGCTATTCGGTTAATCGTGTGGACACTGAGAGTGTCATATGTAGGTATCCTGAAAACTATTTTCAAATATCGGGGGTAGATAACAAAACTTCTTTCTACCTCGGACATGGAGTGAAACTTGCTGCGACAGGTTGCTGGAGACCACGGCCGATGCAACTCGGTTGATACGTCAAGCTTTAATATAATAAAAATAAAAGGTAATCGCGTTAAATTTTCCGTTTTAGATATTCATTTCATAGATTGCCTAATCTATGGTTTAACGCGAAAACACGCTTCGCACTCCCGTGTGTACGTATGGAGCGTTATAAATCGGAGAGCCACGCGCGTCACGCCCCTCTTAATGGATCGTAACATCTGGCTCCAACGATTGCAAATTTTTATTTACTTCTCGAGGGGGGAGCGAATACTAATGATTATCATTAACTAAAGAGGGGAGGCGAGAAATGAGTAACGGTGAAACGCCAGGTGGCCTTAAGAATTTTTGCCTATATTGTTAATGCTGTACTTGTATTAGAGTTCAAATTCAAATTCAAAACATTTTTTCAAGTAAGTTTTACTACAAGGCATTTTTGAACGACAACTCTATCTTTATTATATTTATGTATATGAGTTTTATCATTTTGATAAAACGCATATAGGTAGGTCTCACGAAATTCTACAATTACTGTTCTATCTATTTCCTCGTAAGCTCCATTACTGTGGCTACTAGTGTCAGTTATAATTTCTGAATAATAATGTGTAAATAAAATTAAAAAAAATGCCTGAAGTCCCAAAAATCATTCCCTCACTCTGTCCCAAACTCCAGATTAAAATCCTTTAATAGAACTAATTGGAAGTTTTATAAATCGATAAAAAATACGGTGTTTGCGAGAGTAGTATTATTTTAAAACAAAAAAATTAAAGCAGAACTTGATAAATTATTTTTTTGTGTGTCCCAAGAAAATAAATCATTTCCTCACATCCTCATTGACAGCCTGTTTGTGAACGCATCTGTAATCATGAGTTAACGCATTTGGCCTATTGGTATTTGATACTTAGCGGTACTATTAATTTTTAAATATTAGCAGATTCATCTTAGCGTGTTAGAGGTTCTTTTAACGAAAGGATTAATTAATATTTTTCAAGAGTTACATTTTTTAATGTCATTACTTCATGTCGTGAAATAAGAAGTACGTTTAGTTGAATATTATTTGTTCAGTGAAATGAAATAAATACTATAATCAGCCGAAGAAATTTTGACAACCCTAATTAGAATACACTGGCGGGGTAGATTGACATTCTCGTACATTTATTAAAAAACGAATGTAAACTTTAATCACTAGGCAACAATATTCGAATTTCTGGGAAATACCCAACCCCGCCGCGACCGTGTTGTATTGGCGCGAAGGAATTCGAGTCAAATAAACGCGCTCTAAGTGTGTTAGAGGTTGTTAACAAAAGATTTAATTCATGTGTTTTTTCAAGTTATATTTTTGATCAAAATAGGAAGGTAATGGAATATTATTTATTAATTATACCATTAATTCCATACAAAAATTCGATATTGATGTGTGGTTACGTCGTGAGTTTCCGTTCGTTATTTATTATTTTGTCATTCCCTCATCCGTCATTTCCTTAGATAAATTCCTAATTTTACCACACATTAATCCCTATGTATTTTTGAAACACATTTATTCTGGGAACCACTATTTTATCAAATACCAGGAACATAGGTACCATCAAATGCTCGAAAATTCATTACAAATGATTTTTTTTTTAATTTTTAAAGTATAATTTCGGGATTTCGTAAGAACTACTCAAATACCGAAACGAAACGATAAGAAACTCATGAACGATTTCACGAGGATAGGGATGTGGCACGAGTTTTTAGTGCATACTAAATTTAATACAATTTACTTACCTATGTAACAAATTTGAGCATTTTTGTTTGCATTCCACATTAATACGGTATAAGGTATGATAGACGTCAGATGTCAACCGTCAAATAAACAATGATTGTGGGGAACTCGTTTAGTTACTCGGAATCGAGTATTTTGAATATAATATTGTTTTATAAATAAACATAAAGATATAACAATCATATTACATTTTCTTTTAAATTCACACTTAATATGGTAATCCTTTAGTAATGTAATTTGATTTTGATATATTAATCTTATTTGGTTCAACATTACATTTGGCAACGCTCTGTTTAGAAACATGATTATTCTTTTGAAGTATCGATTAAAATAACGATCGTTAAAGTTATTCGATAATCGATTATTTATGAACAAAATATTTGTTTATCTTAAATAAAACCAACGGAATTTTATTTTAAATAATATATTAAAATTACATTTTCATAATAACATAAAATATTCAGGTTTACCTTCCCATTTTCATGGTTGAAATTTAATCTTAATTGATAGGAGTGATACACGATTATCGTTTGTTTCTGAAATCTATTGTTACTGTCTGCACCTCCTTCACTGATCGAGTAGAATGGTATGTTCTTAGAATTTTCTAGCTAATCTGCACATCTTTTCCGGTTATTTTTCAGGAGTTGCCTTTGTCAAGATCGTTCTAAATCTATTGTTCTCTTGTCAATATGACATTTATGTTATGTCTCTATTCAATTTTCAGAAACTTCTTATTGGTTAGTGTATATTCAGGAGTTAGTTGTCACTTTCTTTTACCGGATATCTCAAGCTGAGATCTGTAGATTTTGTTGGATTTTGGATGTTGCTTTTTTGACGTTTTCTTTTAGGTGAATGATTTAGCGGGGCTTTGTTGTTTCTGGATGTAGCTGTATAGCCGATATAAATCGAATAAAAGCTGAATTTATGCTTTTAAAAGTTTTTTTATATTTATTTTCCTCTTTTAACAGTAATCTCAGTGTCGTTAGTATTTAATTTTATTTGGAAAAAATTTCGTTAAATCTAGTTCATAGATGCGAATTCCATATGAGAAGATATCTGTAGTTATTTATTATTACATACATACATACAAATCTTCACACCGTATCCCTAACAGTGAGGGTAATCAGAGAGGACGGAGCGCTAAGTGTCGCGGTCCTTACATACTTCTTTCGCTTCTTCAAATCTCATCATAACTAAATTATAAAAAGATGATATCCCAAGATTGACCTCATAGCAAGTGGCTTGTGTCATTTTGTTATTTTCTTTTAAATAATTTTTCTTGGTGTTTCATCTGAATTAATCCTAAGAATTTTATTGCACGGTTAGAATTTCAGTTCTAATTTCTATTCCAATTCCAAGTTCAATTCCAATTTTAGTTTTGGGCTACCCCTGTGTAGTTTCAAGTTACCCTTATATTTTTTTTGTATTAATACTCATTTCTCTGGGTATATCCATTTTTAAGCTTAGTCTAAATAGGTTATACCTATCTTGCAGGCTACACTTATGTAATCTTAAATAGTTTCAGATGTAACTATTCTTATGTTGTACCAATTAACAATGTGATTAGATTATCTCTTGGACGTTATAATTACCATATTTTCTGTGTAATATTTCTTTCATTTTGAAGGATATTATGAAGTCATTTTATATATTAATTAGTTACTATCTTGGGTAACATTTCAGGATCTATGTTCAATCGGTTAGCTTCGGGTAATCTGGACTTCTTGGATATTAGTCAAGACCATTGGAGGGACTGCTGTGCTGGCCGTGGGATGTCATCATTTACGCAGCCACTTTGGACATCGTGTACACCTTGGACATTCGTAAGGACCATTAGTGGGATCGCTCGGCTGGCTATCTGATTAACATCGTATAGACTTCAAAGGTGGTAATGTACTATCCTGAGTAGTCTTTAATTACTAACTCATTATAACGAGTTATATAAAGTCAGTGCACTAACATTGTTTAAGTGTATCAATTTTTCATGTTCATATTAAGAAATATTTTTTTTGTAATTTTGTCTCATTATTTTTATCTAAATCAAACTAAACTATTTTTAAATGTATTTAAGGCGACGCATTGACAAATAATAATTTAATCTAAAATAGACCTTGTGTTCTATGTAAACGTGCGCGCGCTAGCTTACGACAAATACGAAAAAACAGTTATTTTCGTTTATTTTAAAAACTATAACTAACTTTAAAAAATCCAACTGTATTTTGAGGAATACGTTTAAAGCAAATATCACTGTCATACGTTTTGTACTCACTTAGAAAAATTGAGTTCCCTGCCGTCAAAATTTCCCATGCGTCGCATTAAAATATCATAATAATAATAGGTCTTCACCTATGAAGTTGTCGTTTTGCCGCCCGAAAACTAAAGTTAACAACGACAAATTAAAGGCGATAGTGGAAGCTGACGATACTCAATCTACTGCTGAGTTAGCAGCAGCTTTCGATGTTAGCATCAAAACAATATTGGTCCATTTGCATCAAATGCAAGGTAAAAAAGCTTGATAAGTGGGTGTCGCATGAAATGAACGATCGCCAGCGCGACGAACGCGTTGAGATATGCCTTGCGTTGCTTAATAGACGCAGAAACGGAGGGATTTTGAACTGCATTGTCACTTGCAATGAAAAATGAATTCTTTTTGACAATCGTAAGCGGTCATCATGTTGGTTAGACCCTGGTTCAGCTCAGTACCTAGGCAATGCCCCAAATGAAAACTTACCCCTAGAAAAGTGATGGTTACTGTTTGGTGGTCTAGTGCCGGTGTAATTCATCACAGCTTCTTACCAAATGGTGTGAGCATTAATGCGGATGTGTACTGTGAGGAACTGGATACAATGATGGAGGAACCCGCAAATCGCAGGCTAGCCTTGGATAATCGCTCGTCCCCGCTGCTCCTGCACGACAACGCTCGACCTCACAAGGCACAACAGACGGTCTCTAAGCTACAAGAGCTAGGGCTGGAAGTTTTTGCGTCATCCACCGTACTTACCAGACCTTGCGCCGACAGACTTCTACTTATTCCAAAATTTGGACAACTTCTTGGTAGGGAAAAAGTTCTATACCCGAGAGGCAGTACAAAATGCCTTTGAAGAGTTTGTTGCCTCCCGTACACCTACCTGACTTCTTCAAGAAGGACACTGAAAAATTACCATTGCGCTGGCAGAGAAGCATGAATAGCATGGGTGCATACTTTGATTAATAGAAATAAAAAAAATATATAAAAAAAATACTTTAACTTTTTGTATACTAAACGGCAATTTCATAGGTAAAGACCTAATGTGTGTATAATTTCAAAATTATGAACCACGAGGTATTCTTTTTGTGTAGAATTATTTGTTGACTTATTTTTGTTTTTGAATTAAGATATCGATAATATTGAAACCTATGACTACGAGACTATGAATGTTAGTATTATCTTATTTGTATAAATAAATTAGTGACGAGATTTAAAAGCTTTCTTTTCTTTCCCAACTCAAATCGTTTGTATTAATGCAATATATACTGCATTTCTCTTCAGGTTGGGCTAATAGAACCAAAAGACCCTAAATCAATTATCTATAACAGCTCATGCCTACCGCATAATAACACCACCTTATCCAAATATAATTATACACCTAGCCAACGTTACAGGGGTCCGTTAACAATGATTTTTCATCGGTCATCATTCAGCGGATCCTTTTTTTCGGGTTCGTTAAGTATTAGGGGATTTAGGTGAAATCTGGCACCAGTCATGTATAATGATTTGATTGAATTTTTTCAAAGATCAATGAATCCTGTGTTTTGCTATTTATATGTTAATTCAAGTACCTTTTTCAATTGTATAGCTGTGCAGTTTGCTAATAAATAAATAAATAACCATACTAAACACTACGTGCATTAAAGAAACTATTAAACTCACTTAATGCTAAAACACTGTGTATAAAGCTTACTAGAACAGCATGTACTACAATAACTTACTGATCCCTACTTTTGATTTTGCTAAAATACCACGTTCAAAAACTAAGTGTGGACCACGTTTTGAATTAACGAAAATTTCACATTCAGAGTTTTAGGAAGTCACAATATTCGATTACATTATTTTCCATTATTATGAGTTCAAGACACTGCGTTCACTAAATCATTGATTTAAATATTAGTTTTGACTATATTTAAGCAATGACCGTTCACGGATACGTCACAGACAAATCTGCTTGCTCTAAACTACTTTTAGTCCAGGCGTCAGGTATTTTTTAATTATATGTTCACCTACCTCGCTGAACGTTTCCATGCTGTTTTAAAACTGTTAACACTGGCTATTTGATATTCATAAGTCAGTCTTGGTCTTCCCTGGCCTCTTTTACCACTCTTTTCGCTCTGTAGATTTCCTTCGTCAGTCTTTCATCACTCATTACGCTTTCATCACTCATTTCCGACCTATGACCAGAAACTTCCCCACGATACTCGTGTGTGAGGGCAATAATAAAATTTGAGGAGGGCAGAGAAATAAGTAAGTGCTGCCATGCTTGTCATATTCTCTGTCTATCCATTTAGAGAAACAGTGTAAAGATATGTATGTGTGAAGATATCATAATTATGATTGAGGGCACACAGTTGAAGTAATTATCTCGATCATATAAAATACGAAATGTAAAAAGTGTACTACAAAAGCAGTCGAAACGGTGGCTAATTTAGTCACGTTTTGCCGGCTTGTATTTTTCTGTGCAGAGCCGTGTCGTGGTTCCGCCCTAACTCGGTTTGCTTGTTAATTCGCCCGCCGAATGAATAAAGAATTACTTCGTAAATTGTAGCCCACCGGCGGCGGCGTTTGTATGACGGAGCGGATTAAAGAGGTTTTCCTGTCTTAGTAGGTCAGTTTGTTTTCCACCTTCATTAACCTTTCAACCTCTGTTATCGAAATCAGAGTTTTTCAAGCACCTGTGCGCGCTGTGCGAAATGTATTTTTAACCTCCGATAGATAATAGAAACGTTATGATATTGATGTTGCTGTCTATGTTTTCTTTTTTTAATTTTTTTTTATAAAAGAGGGGGCAATGAGCTAGCAGGTCACCTAATGGAAAGTGACCGCCGCCCCCGATGGACACCCGCAACGTCCGGAGAATCACGGGTCCGTTGCTGGCTTTTAGGGAAATGAAGATGGGAAGAGTAGGGGGGAGATGGACCACCAACACTCTCACTCAGCGAACAAAACACAACAGCAGCAGATGCTGTTATTTCACGCCAATATTCTGTGAGAGGGTGGTATTTCACCGGGCGAGCCGGCCCAATTCGTATTGCAATGCAGCATGGCTCTACCACCAGTTTGTATTTACAGCGTTATATCGTATGAATTATTTGAATTAACTGCCCCGTTATCGCGGTAGCAGAGCATTTCTCTACCAAGCTCGGGTCAAGTTAGAAAAAAAACTTTCCTAAATCGGCTTGCAGTCTGGGTATTACTAGCAGCTCCTCCAGTTTGTTTTGCCAGTTTTGTAGTGCCCATAGTATAAGCCTGCTTTGTTTGGATTCACACGCCGTTCTCGCCGTTCATCAAGTTACCTGATTGTAAGTGATCACCGCCGCCTATGGACATCCGCAACGTTCGGGAAATCACGGGTGCGTTGCCGGCCTTTAAGGAAAGAGCAGAATCGTTTCTTAAAGGTCTCTAATTCGTAACGGTCCGGGAATACAGTCGTAAACTGGATCCATAAAATTGCCGTGGTGAGAAATGTCATAAAAAGCGCACAGTTTTAGGCCGCCATCCATCAGAGTGGTGAGGATGGAAGGACAGTTGATTGCGTGACGTACGGTTATGGAATTCAGCAGCGGGCAGTACTCCGAACAATTCCTCAGAACATTCAAACGACCTTACGCAGGGGCAGAGAGTCGAGCTGATCAGAGAGTACCGGATCGCCGATAACCCGAACCGCTCTGCATTGTATACGGTCAAAAGGAAGGAGTTGATACTGAGGCGCTCCAGTCCAGAGATGGGAACAGTATTCCATGTGAGGCCTAACCTGTGAATTATAAAGTTGTAGGCGTTGGGTTTTCGTTTCCAGTTTCCGTTGACATGGTGTTGTTGCATGTTCCAGGGAGTGTTAATGAACAAAATTTTTTTTTTTTTTTGTTTATCGGAAGGGAAGAAACTCCGAACGAGCACCCAACCGCCTCCGACGCCTCACGAGAGAACGTCGGGCGCAACCGGGTAGTGCCGGGCTCGAACCGGCTAAAACTACCCTCCACCGCCACTTGACCCTACAGGCCGTCGTAGCGAGCCGAACGCGTAGCGGGGAAGCGCGGAGGGCGCTCCCCCAAGAGAGGTCGACAAAGCCTGAGGGCCCCTCCGTCCGGGGGGTACCCGGGACGGAGGACGGAACCTCGGCTCAGGTTGTCGACGGGAAAATATGCACCTGCGTGCCGTCTAGAAACCTATACGGGTGAGGGCCGGTCCCAGAGTGGTTTTGACCGGCCGGCGTACAATCGGCTGAAGGCTCGAAATGGTGTGTGCCTATCTTGTAACTCAGCGCGAGCGGAAAGCCCGCGCTCAAGTGAGGCCCTATCTGTGCGTGAGTGATGTAATCGTCGAAGCGAACCTACAGAGAGGCCCTAGTGTTAACGCGCAAGACGTCGACGCCCCCTCCGGCGGGGGCGGTGATATGTCGCATCGTTGTATGTACTGTTTAACAGGGCGTCGTTCGCCGCTGTTATGAGGTCGTCCGGGTCCGTCAAAAAGTCCCTAGGACGTCTACGGTGGGGTAGAAATGAACTAAATAAAAAAGGGGCGTGTTATTTATACTTACAATGAGTCGCACAACTAGTGTTACAGTAACGAGATGATGAATCATCGGTAAGCACCTTAGAGAAAGAAAAACATTACCTGTACAGTGTGGCAGCTGCTTAATACGAAATCTCTACTGGATGAGTTTTTTATAATAAGATAATGAAATATTTTAATTGGATGTCATTATTTCAGAAAAGTTTTAGACAAAAGTTGTAGGGGTTTGCAAGGGGCAATCTACTGGTGACCTTTTAATGTGGTCTTGGTTTTCAAAGTCTTTTGAAGGTCAAATCGTGTTTAATTGGGAACAAGTTATTACAATCGGCTTTATGAGAGAAAATAAAGATTAATAAATTACGATAAATGCGAGAGTCTGTCTGCCTCTCTGTCTGTTACGTTTTCACGGCTGAACTACCGGAACGATTTTGATGGAATTTGGCACAGAAATGGATTAACACTAGAGGACGGAGATAGACTACTCTTTTTCATGTGAAATCCAAAAAAAAGGAGGTGAAAAAGGGGATGTAACTTGGTATGGGAAATGTTAGACCGCTGGACCAATTATGATGTGGTGCAAAGATAGAATGTTTTCATCAAAAAGACAGGCTACTTTTTTATCAAAAATCTACCCTTAAGAGCGCCTATGCAGACTTTGGTGTTTAGTAACCTGAATCCGATATCTAAGAAGACCGAGAGCAAGTTGTTTGGATATATACAACTTTAAATCTTTATCTTGACATCCTTGACATGATTGGAGAAAAAATTCTCGATAAAAAAAAAAAAAAAAAGCCTTTTTGAACAAAGATTCAGTTGCATCTCCGAAATTCTACAGTAATCTAAAATGATTTTTACTAAAACGGATAGGTAATTATAATATCTCAAACCTTTAAAATCAATTTTTTATTTGGTGATGCAGTTTTCTTCAAAATTACATTTATGTGCAAAAACAAATGTTGAGATTTCTCCGCGCTAAAATAAGGTTAAGCCGCAACTGCGACAATCAACTTTATTGTTATCGCCATAGGGCGCGGGGGTAATGAACGAATTCAGTTGCGCTGGGCTGCATAGGCGGACTCTTAAAGAGGAATCTTATTTTTTTTGTAATGGGGAATGAAACTACAAGAGAAATGCTTAACCGTTTTTAGTAGGTTAAGGTTTATAACGTATAACTATTTGAAACTTAATCATAAAAGACATAATTTCATTGCAAAATTTTCAATGCAATGCGCGCGTACATTTTAAACATACTTTTTTAGACTAAATAATTAATTTTGCTTTTAATCCGGCGATGTACTGTTAGACATGAGGTTACGAGAACGCCATTTTATTCCAAACCTAAGTGGAACGGCTGTTAATTCGAGCGAGTGAGTTAGTCTTAATTTGACTAAAACGCGTCAAGTCTCACCAGCATTACGAGGGACGCTGGAACATTAGGATGAGTAATCCGCCACGATTTTGTATCAACCCTGAAATATTGCAGGGATCGAGGGTGGGTCGAGGGTGCAGCCGACAGCGTGAGTTACCATTATACAATACAATAATACTTGTAATTGCACAGGTAAATATAAGTATCATAATATAAATAATCTATATGTAAATAAGTAAAGACAAACAGCTCGGTATCTTTTTCTCCTTTGTCAACCGATTTTCTTTTTTTTTGTTAGTAGCTATTGACGAGATTTAGTGTTATCAATAAAAAAATTTTAGAAACAGACACATAAATACGTGAAGCAAAAACTTCGTATTCTTTTTTGAGAATATCGTGCGTATGTAGGGGTCTGATATTGGGCAAAGTTTTACTTTCATGCTGCCAATATCAAAAAAACTGTCAATGTAAAACTCATAACTGATTGTGATCGTATATGGATATGTAACATACTTAGCTCAAACAGACACACAGAGTGGAGATTATCGCCAGAGAGTTTGTATTACACGTATTGTTACGGCCGGCCGCAGCAACGAACGTTGTGAAGAGTACATGAAAAGTGCAGTGAATTATAGCTAAACAAAGAGGTTGTGAATAATATAGTGGTATACTTAACGTGGTCGCTAGTTGCGCCCACCTATTTTGTGCGACAAAGGTAGAAATAGTTAATTGTATATAGATAGGAATTGCGCTAGTTGCGCTCATGTAAAATTCTATGTAAATAGCAATGAGTTGAGTAATGGATGCCGAGTTCGGTGGCTGGCGCACCGTCGCTGGCAAACGAAAGCGCGCGACGCGAGAGTCCGACTCGGCGCCCAGTCCTCCACCTAAGGCCATTAGGCCCAAGAGCGACCGAGCACGAAAGTCGCCCCCTCCCCCCCAACGCGTCCTTCGTGCCCTGTCTCACTCATATGGAAGTTTTCGTCTGTAGGATAACCATGACTGGCCATCCGTCGGTTCATATCGTCTCCGTTTATCAGCATCCGAATAAGCGCTTAGTCCCTAGCGACCTCGAAGCCCTGTTTGGTCTCGGTTCTCCGTGATCGTAGCAGTTTACTTTAACAAGTACATCAGATGGAACCCTAGCCTTACCTCCCGTAACGGCATAATGTTAGATAACGTCTTCAACTTCGACGTTATCGCCCCTATGACCCCGACTAGACTTTCCGCGCAGCTCAACCAGAGCCCGGAAGTGCTCGACATGGCGCTTGTGCAAAACGTGGCACTCATGCTGCGCTCCACAGAGGTGCTGGGCGAACTCGACTCCGACCATGGACCCGTAGTTCTAAAGATAAGTCCCGATTTTGATGTGCCGCTGGCGGAGCCGTGGTCTATTGGCGCCGACTATGTGTTAGGCTAGATAGCGTCGATCACTTGCGGCTCTGTCCCATCCCGGACAACATCCAGTCGGCCGAAGACACCCGCCTAGAGCACTATAATCGACACTCTTATAGCGCACCTGACGGAGTCCATCCGAGAAGCTTTTAAGCAGGTCCCGGCGAAAAACCGCCGGGATCTCCCGAGGCCTCTGAGGGATGGCCTACTGGAAAGTAGCCAAGTCCCTAAAGACCGACCAGGTGTCAGGCACCCCACCGCTAGTTAGGCCTAATAGCTTTACCGCGTTCAACGATGACGAAAAGGCTGAATGCCTCGCGCAAAATGTGGAAGCTCAGTGCTCCCCCAGAGCCCATCCCGTAGATGTCTCGCAAGTAGACAAGGTGGACGTTGAGGTCGAAAACAGGGCCTTCAAACGCCCGCGGGATACGCTGCCTCCAGTCACCGTCACCGAAGTTAGGTCCCTCATTGAGGGGCTGCACCCCAAAAGCCGCCGGCCCTGATATCATCTCCAACAGGGTAATCAATAATCTACCAGCGGTTTCAGTACATCTCTTGGTGAGCATTTTCAATGCCGCCATGCAAAATTATATCATTCCCGATAGCTGGAAGCATTCCATCGTCATTGGCATCCCAAAGCCCGGTAAGCCCCGTTTTATCCCCACTAGCTATCGCCTTATTAGTTTGTTAGACGGATTAGGGAAGCTCTATGAGCGTATTCTCCTCACCCACCTGCGGAGCCATATCGACTCCAAAGGCCTCCACATACCGGAGCAGTTCGGTTTTCTGGCCCGGAACTCCAGCGTTCAGCAGGTACATCGGTTCACCGAACACATGCTAGCCGGTCTCCGGCCGGCCGAAGGGAAATCTGAAGAGAAAATACCTTATAATTGGGTTTACTTGAATAAATTGATTTGACTTTGACTTTGACACCCGTATAGGTTCTCGACGGCATGCAGATAGACCTTAACGGGCGGAGCACCTTTCGCTGCGCCATCCTAACACGTTCAGATCGTTACGACGGCCTGTAAGGTCAAGTGGCGAGTGGAGGGTTGTTTTCGTCGGTTCGAGTCCGACACTACCCGGCCGGTCTTCACGTTTTCTCCTAAGGCGTGAGGTACGGTTGGGTGTTCGTGTAGAGTTTTTTCCCTTTCGATAAAACAAAAAAAAAAGCAATAAACGCGGTTTGCAGAATAATCGATCTGTTATTCCGAACACACGACGAGAAGAACGGAAAAAAACTCAGCACCTCATACGGAGAGAACGAAGAACCGCTCTTTTAGTAACGACCGTTGCCAACAAGTATATATTCAAATTTACGGTCGAATTCGGTCAACCACAGGGCGATGTCCAGTAGGTATAAGTAAAAATGCATTTTATTACTTAAAGTTTACATCAAACGCACATTCCGAGCTGCCCCTAGAAAATAGCATCGCTAAGAAACGCCCGGTTTGCCCTCAGGTTGGCAGTCATACTGTGTTCTCTAGTCGTCAGTACTGGTCATTAAGTGAACGAATATATAACAGAGCAAATAAAGCGTTCTGGATATATCCTCTAAATATATTTGAGGTAAAAAATAAGGTAAGTAGTTGGCTACAAAAACAATCTTACTCTGAAACAGAAGCTATACTAACAAAAATAGGCATATAGTTAAACGACTCTCACACAGAATACACACACACACACACACACACTAACTCACACACACACACACACTCTCACACAACACACTCACACACTCACACAACACACACACACACACACACACACACACACACATCCCGGCATGCATATACATATTATTAATTATAATTCTGTTTAAATTTAATTTAATTAATTTTTCTTTCTGGTATTACGGTACTGCCTAATTCATGAAGCGGACACGTTGTTTTCAATTCGTTGTATTTATTTTGTAATGAGGAGGAACTGTTTCCTATAGTACAGGTTTTTAACCTAGTTTAGGAATCAGGGATCCTAGCAGAGACATACATAATATTATTATTATTGTATAAATTAATGTATATAAATTGTGGTCTCAATGTTTTAATTTCAAGATTATATTTTAATAGTTTTAATGTTAATTTCAAGATTTATAATATTATACAATACAATGCAATTAATTACATACTGAACAAAAAATTAAATATATATATGAGTAAAGCAAAAAGTCTGTATTTCATTTTTGTTTTAGTCACCGTTATTACACCTTTATGCACTAACAAATACTGTCCATGTTACTTACATTTTTTGTGCAATACCTACGGTTTTTCTCCACTGTAGGTATTTCAAGTTTTTGTAACTTGAACCGTAACATAACAGTTAAAAAGCTTTCGCGTAATCGTTCCGTTATAGCAGCTATATTTTAATATCCCGCTGGTACTGTCCGGTAATCTGGCAATCCGGAATCGTTATAAAAATAAAGGTAAATGGTACATTTAGGGGATGATGATCGGTGTGTTAGACACGTGGGCGCACGAACGGCCTTCAGCGCCATCGTTTTATGCATACACTAGCTGTAACCCGCAACTTCGTTTGTATGGAATACATACATACATACATATCTTCACGCCGTATCCCTGACGGGGTAGTCAGAGAGGACGGAGTGCCATGCGTCGCGGTCCTTACATACTTCTTTCGCTCTCTCCTCACACATTTTCGCCTAAGTATGCGAGTGCTTTTGACTTTTCCACTACCATATCCCTGACGGGGTAGTCAGAGAGGACGGAGTGCCATGCGTCGCGGTCCTTACATACTTCTTTCGCTCTCTCCTCACACATTTTCGCCTAAGTATGCGAGTGCTTTTGACTTTTCCGTTGGCTAACAGTCTAGCTATTTGATCTTCATAAGTCAGCCTTGGTCTTCCTTGGCTTCTTTTACTACTTACTTTTGTTCTATACATTTTCTTCGTCAGTCTTTCGTCACTCATTCTTTCCATGTGCCCGAACCATCTTAGCATTCCTTTCATCATTTTTACAATAACACTGTCGTGCAACCCTGTCATACTGCGTATCTCTTCATTGCTTATTTTGTCCGCAAGGGTGACACCGCACATACGTTTAAGAGATCGCATTTCTACTGCATTTGTCTTACTTTCACTCGATTTCGGGCATATCCAGGCCTCACTACGGTACAATAAAGTTGGCACCAACAACGCATTGTGGATGGCCATTTTGGATGGAATCTATATCTAATATATAAAAATCAATGTTTGTTTGTTTGTTCGTATTTTATGGGCTCCCATTCCGATTATCCGTTTGCGATGAAATTTGGTATGGAGATAGCTTGAATTGTGAGGAAGGAGATACGCTCTTTTAAAAATAAAAAACGAGGACCAAGTCGCGGGCATCAGTCAGTATATTAAATTGACGAGCTTCAGTGTCATCAATAAAAAAAAATTTGGAAACAGTTACATCAATACGTGAAGCGAAAACTTCGGATACCTTATAAGAATATTACGAACAAGAGTGTGAGATTTGGCACAGTTTTACGTTCACACTGCCAATGTCAAAAAGACTGTCAATGTCAAACTCATAATAGTTTGTGATCGTATATACATATGGATGTAACCTCTTTGGACCAAACAGTCGCACAGAGTAGAGATTATCACCAAAGAGTTTACATTATTAATAATTTATAACAATATATTAAGCGAATACATACATACCTTAACGTTAATATTTACAAACTTAAAACTAAACATCTTAATAACAGACTTTTTCAAAGTTACGGCTTAGAAAGTTGTCATAGCTTGGGGTGCCCAGCAGACTGGCAGCATTACCTCTTTGAATAGCCAAACCGATTCGTTAGTGGAAGAAGCTACCAGCCTTACGATCACCCGAAGCCTCGACCAGTCGCTTACAAATATGAGAAGCCAGTCGATGGGCTTTAGGGCCCCAGGGTCCCAAAGTTTCCACTGCAAAAGGTGCAAATATGAAATTCTCAGGGAGAGACGCATACTTAAGTCGCTTCAAGTTCTCGGCAGTGCTAACTGCGGCACTTCCTGACTTGGAAGTCACCAGTACATGGGAAACAGCAAGTGTATCGACACAACTGGCGTCACACACCAGCGATCTTCCAAGTTTTCAAGGAATTAGTTTACATTATAAATTAATTTTTATATTTACACACACACACACAAACACGCACACGCACACACACATTCAAATCTCATCATTCTCCTCATGCATTTTTGCCGGATATGCGAATGCTTTTCACATTTGCGTCGGCCAACACTCTGGCTATTTGAACTTCATAAGTCTTGAAATAGAAAGAAATAGGCTTATGAAGGATATTTCTTAGCTTCTTTTACCTCTCACATTCGCTCTGTAGATTTTCTTCGTCAGTCTTTCATCACTCATTCGTTCCATGTGCCCGGACCATCTAAGCATTCTATTTCTTCATTTTTACAATAACACTGTCATGCAACCCTGTCATACTGTGTATCTTTTCATTCAAGCGTAACAAATGAAATCATAAAAAGCAATATAAGTATAAAATCGACGGTCTCCATGGCGCAACGGCCAAGCGCGTCGGCAAGTAAACGGGGGTTGCGGATTCGATTTCCGCCCCGAGTCTGGGTATAATATATATTTATTTACAAAAGAAAAGTATATAAGTAGTAAATCAGTTGTCTAGTACCCATAACATAAACGCTGTGCTGTTTACTTTGGGACTAGTCTGGCACTGTGTGGAATGTCTGAGTATATTATTATTATTATTAAAATCCATAGGTAGGTGTTTCCTGTATCGGTGTGTTAAGCGGTTAGTATGGGTAGTAGGACCATCCACGACCATCACCTTACTCGCTAATACAGCAGAGCATTCGCGCAGTTGTGTTCCAGAATGGAGGTTGAAACAACCGCTAAAAATTCTGACACAAGAAGCACAGAGGGATAGAAGATGTGAGTTGGATGTGGAGAGACGGGTAACAACTGACAATAAAGTGAACGGTGCTCTGTCCGCATTAGTGAGCAGTGTGAATATATCTAACACTGCTATAATGGCCATCCATAATGCGGTGTTGGTGCCAAATTTTTTGTACGATAGTGAGGCCTGGATATGCCAGAAATCGAGCGAAAGTATGATAAATGCTGTGGAGATGCGGTTTCTCAGAAATATGTGCGGTGTCACGCTTGAGGACAGGATAAACAATGAAGAGATACGCAGTATGACAGGGTTGCACAATAGTGTTATTGTAAAAATAAAGAAATGAATGCTTAGATGGTTCGGGCACTTAGAAACAATGAGTGATGAAAGACTGACGAAGAAAATCTACAGAGCGAAAGTGAGAGGTAAAATAAGCCAAGGAAGACTAAGGCTGACTTATGAAGATCAAATAACCAGAGTGTTAGCAGACGGTAATGTCAAAAGCACTCGCATACCTAGGCGAAAATGTATGAGGAGAATGATGAGATTTGAGGAAGCGAAAGAGGTGTGTAAGGACCGCGACTCCTGGCGCTCCGTCCTCCCTGACTACCCCGTTAGGGATACAGCGTGAAGATATGTATGTATGTACAAGAAGCACATCTTAGTGCCAAACGCGTATTTGTATAAGAGTCGAACTTGCTTGGACGAGTTATGCAATGTTTTTTCATTAAATAGCAAAAGAAATTTATATATACATTACAAGTGACGGCTTTACTCAAAAGCTATTCCTACCAGACAGCTTTTTTCGATTCGTAGCATTATTTCGAATCTCTCCATTATGTATATATTTCGTTCAGACACTTCCGTGAGCTTTTCCGGAAAACGGTACTTGAAAACAAAATCTTTGACGAGCGAAAATTACGGTGTAGCGGATTACAGTGTATTAAATTAAAATATTTATAAAATGAACCGTTCTCGCCTTAGCTATGTAATATATAAGATTGACTTATTACTCTATGCCTATTACGCATTGGTATATATTGTATAGACTCAGGTGTTACCTTGCGGAAATCCATTTCATGTGACAAATTCATAAAATCTTTAACTATTTTCCGCTCAAACTCCAAAAACCACCAATCGACACGTATTTCGCCTCTCAACGAAGCATCCTCAGTCTATACAATATCTAAATACTGATTCCGCCAAATTAAGTAGGCGGGGTCATTAGTGGTGAGCTCTGATTAGTCACTCACTCTCTGGTCGTGGGTAGGGCAATTAGCACAAATAGCTGACTCATTTGTTGATTCGGTGCTAGTTAGCTGACCGTGTGCGATTTCTGGTATATCCTGAGGATGCTTCATTGAGAGGCGAAACACGTCGATTGGTGGTTCTTGGAGTTTGAGCGGAAAGTAGCTAAAGATTTTATGAATTTATCACATCGGTATATACTTTTATTCTATATTTCTACCGACGCTGACAGAGGGAATATATCGCCAAGTGCCGTTGCCCTTACAAACCTCTTTTTCTTTTTCAAATTTCATCATTCTCCGCGCACATTTTCGCCAAGGTATGCGGGTGGAAAAACCTCGTGCGAGGTCAGTCCGGGCTGCTGCCACCAGCTCATTCGCTATTCTCGCTGTAAATGAGCAGTAAAGTGTGGAATACAAGTAGTTGCCCAGGCAGCTGAGCCTTCAGGTCTTCCTTAGGTTGTGGCAGCATATCAGAGTTTTGCTCCAACATTTTACTCTGAAACACGACTCTTTTGTAAAGCTGCTACACACCAGTGTTGGGAAAAATGTAATTGTAAAAATAATTACAATTAGAAATTGTAATTTTAAAATGTAATTGTAAAAACATCTTGCTGGGCAAACAATTATGATTACAAAATATAATTGTAATTTTTTTTTTAATAATGCGCCAGACGATACCCACCAATCATCAGATCTCAAACAAGGGTCTTCCCTGTGCTATGAGAACCAGACGGCGACTACTGGGGGCGTCTCGCAATTCTTTTTACAGTTACTTTTGCCCAACACTGCCACACACACACAAAATATGCGATTTCAGTTCAGTTTTAAGTTTATTTCTTATATCGTGTAGATTTAAACGCTAGAGGACCGCGATGCTTGGCGCTCTGTCCTCTCTGACTACCCCGTTAGGGACACGGCGCGAAGCTATGTATGTATATATGTATAGACTAAAGTATAACTTTGTTAAAATTCATTTCATGTGACCAATCGACACTTGTTTTACCACTTAACGAAGCATCCTCATAATATTTCAGAGATCAGACTCAGTCAGCTAACTAGCACCGAGCAACAAACAAACAGCTTTCGGTACTGGTTGGCTGACCGAGTCTGATCTCTGCAGTGCTTCGCTAAGACGCGAAACATGTTTCGATCGGTGTATTAGCTCAGGTAAAATTATGAGAGTTAATCACAGGTTTCTTTCTTTCTTTCAGGTTTATTTTTATCTATGTAATATAGTAGCTGTGAGTATAATTGTATTGGGGTGTGTGTAACTATAAGTAAACGTTTTGTCGAGAATTAAAGTCAAGAAAGACCAAGGCTGTGTTACGAAGATCAAATAGCTAGAGTGCTAGCTGACGGAAATGACAAAAGCACTCTCACACCTAGGCGAAATTGCGTGAGGAGAATGATGTAATTTGAGGAAGCGAAAGAAGTATGTAAGGACCGCGACGCTATAGACGCTCCGTCCTCTCTGACTGCTTCGTTAGGCATACAGCGAGCAGATATGTAGGTATGTAAAGAAAGGTCCAAGTAGATATTTGAAATTTCAACGACCCCTCAAGCTTTGAATTTTAAAAATATATATAGATATACCCTCAGATTGTATCTCTAATGGAGGAGTCAGAGAGGAAGAAGTGCCGATCATTGCGATCCTTACATACTTCTTTCACCTCCTCTTTCGGCATTCTCCTCATACATTTTCGTCTGGGTACGAGAGCGCTTTTGATAGTTATCTTAACACTGCGCATATTTACTCTTCATAAATTAGCCTCTTATCTAGTTTTAAAACCTTTATTAAAAATATTACAAGTGTTTTCTACAAAATTTTTCTATTTTTATAATATAGATTTATTTCATCGCTTTTTTCAACAAGACTCATATCTTGTTACAGGCAAATCTCTGAAAGCCAAGCAAACCAGTGGTCTAATAATCCTCGTCCGTGTGTCGGCTGGCTGCCCGCCAACATGGAACGACTCAATTTACGACTAATGGCCCTCTTACAACTGATATTGGGCTTATGCTTCAAACGTCATAAAATTTAAATGTATTTCACGCTCCACGTTATCTTATTAGAAATCGAGTGAAAGTAAAATAAATACAGTAGAAATGCGATCTCTTATAAATATGTGCGGTGTCACCCTTGCGGACAGGATAGGCAATGAAGAGATACGCAGTATAACAGGTTTGCACGACAGTATTATTCTAAAAATGAAGAAAGGAATGCTTAGATGGTTCGGGCACATGGAAAGAATGAGTGACGAAAGACTGACGAAGAAAATATACAGAGCGAAAGCGAATGGATAAGACAAGGAAGACCAAGGCTCACGCATGAAGATCAAATAGCCAGTGTTAGTTGACAGAAATATCAAAAGCACTCGCATACCTATAGGCGAACATGTGTGAGGAGGATGATGAGATTTGAGGAAGCAAAAGAAGTATGTAAGGACCGTGACGCTTGGCGCTCCGTTCTCTCTAGCGTTCGTTGAGGACACAGCGTGAAGATATGTATGTATGTATGTATGTGTGTATGTATGTATATATGTACATTATCTTGAAATGTTAGATCTATCATCCGTTCGAATAAAAAAACGTGTGCGGTCGGGGGACCAGTGTTAGAAACTAAGTTCCTTAAAAAAAATTTAAATAAAAAAAAAATAATAATATCGCAAAATTTAGCAGTAATGATGAGACAATAAAACTCACGTATGATTTAAAACGAAAAACAAATAAGTTTTACCAAAATCGCCGCGTGTAAAGTAATGAGATTATACAGCCGGCCACGTACACTGCTTGTCTATTCGAATCTCGATACTCGCACACACAACTTGTAAAAGAAAGAGGCAGAAAAATCACTGTGAATTTATTCTACGAGTATAGAGCGAACGAACCTAATGCCGAACGGCGCGTGAATCCCGCCGTACGTTGCTCAATTAACTGGAGTGTGTTAGGAAGAGACAGAGAGGGAGTCGCTGAGAGTCGAATAGAGGGACATAACGCTTTTTCGTTACGTGACGGTATCTACCAACTCATATCTCCCACAAGCCACGTTAAGGAACTTCGTTCCCAAAACTGCACAGAGAAGATCCAACAAAACTCACTTAATATAAACTTTTAAACTTTCGCGCTGCATTATAAAATATCTAAAAACACGGGAAATTAACGCGGTTACCTTTTATTTTCCCTTGACGTTTCGGCCGAGTTTCATCGGCCGTGGTCTCAAGTAAACTGTCGCAGCAAGCTTCACTCCGTGTCAGAGGCAGATTTTATTTCATCTACCCTCGATATTTGTAAATAATTATTAGGGTTCCTACACACAACACTCACGGTGTCCACACACTTAACCGGATGTGAAAAACGAGGTTTTGTCATTTGAATCACAGGATTCCACGCTGTTGATAAATTGTATCTGCTTTCCCGATTGAAATTTTTGTGTCTCTTGACTTCAATTGCTTCACTCACGACTCTTGGATAAAAGTGGCGATCGGTGGAAAAGACTTGTGGGCGATAAAATTCTATCCAATGATTCGTATCCGATTGGAGAAGATGTTCCGCTATCGCTGATTTGGTAGTTTGCTGGTTTTTTACAGCTGCAATGTGTTCCTTAATCCTTTCAGCAATAGTCCGCTTCGTTTGGCCAATGTATGAGCTACCGCAACTGCAATCGATTTTGTAGACCCCTGGTGTCTGCAACGGCAAGACATCCTTCGGTGTGCCTACTATTTTGTTTACCTTAGTTCCCGGTGTGTACACGGTATGGATGGAATACTTTTTTTTAAATAGATCCTATTTTGTCCGTCACTCCTTTCACATAAGGCATATAGGCGGGTTGTCTGCTCACGTCCGGATGTCGGTCCTTCTTTTTAGACCGCCTCATTCGTCGGTTAATCTGATATCCGTATGCTGCGACAGTTTATTTGAGACCACGACTGATGAAACTCGGCCGAAACGTCAAGGGAAAATAAAAGGTAATCGCGTTAATTTCCCGTGTATTTACATATTTTTAAAACTCACTTAAGTCTAAAAGTTCAACATGATTTTACAATTTGTAAGTGATCTTAAAATTGTTCCAATTTTCTATTCAAAGTAGGGAATCATGTTAAGCATTGAAATAACAAAGAATATTATTTGTAATAACGTTGAAATTCCTTTATAAAAATGAGTGTAGTTGTTTCTAGATCGTGAGTACTGAAGAGGCTTACAATAAATTGTTCACTTTGGAGACGCGCCAGCTAGAAGGTACTCGTGAACTACAAACTTACCGCGAAAACCTAATAAAAGTACTGTTAGGGCTGTGTACTTTCAGTTATTAATTACGGAATTCTCTTTTTCAGCAATTAATTTACATTATATATTTAACTAGCGAGTGCAAAGTAGATACTAATGTGGTGTCAGCGTGGAGTGATTAATAATATTACTATTATAGTTAGACTACTACAGGATGTCTTCGGAAAAAAAGGTTTTAATCTTCTTAATTATATAACGTTCTGAAAGTCGCACTAATAAGTGCGCTTTATATAGTATCGCGCTGAAAAGCGCGTTTTTATTTTTATTTTCCTTGCTGGAGAGTTCCGACAAACGCATGTAATCGCTGCAAATCGTACAATGCTAAAGCATTTGCTGCGCCTCGGTCTTTAGAGTGACATGACAACATTCCTCTTGAATCACTATCTATTTATGAAAACCGCATTAAAATCAGTTGCGTAGTTTAAAAGATCTAAGTGTACATGCAGAGGGACAGACGGCGGGAAGCGAAGTTGTTTTATAATATGTATAGATGTGAAACATCTTATGCTGCGGGTCAGACCGGCTGTTGGCGTGGCGACGCCTTGCCACGAGCTTCTCTGCGTCTCTCTTCTTACTCGGCTCAACGACCCCTCTCTCCGCCGCAGACGTCTCAATTTTTAAGAAATGGTTATTTAAATAAAGAATAACTTTTATCTTCAAAAAAAAATGTGAACATTTTGTTTTTGATTCTGCCATATTTTTTGATTATGCCTTATTTATTTCCTTTAATGAACCATTTTTTCATGCATATTTTCTATCAAAATGGTTTTAATGTTGCACATTTGTCACGCGTCCCGCGACGGCTCATTTTTTTAGTTTTAATACTTGCTCAATTTATTAATCACTGAGATGGATTTTTGGAAACTAAGGGTGGCTTGCCACAACTATTTAAACACGATTTAAGGATTTGACATCTCGCTTGTACCTACTATTAAATAATTGTTGCAAGCGACATGGCAAATCCATAAATCGAGATTAGTTGGTGCAAGCCATCCTAACACTTAAGCGTAAATAAATACAGTTTTATCTGGTTAAGGTATATTTTGATGTCAACCAACAAAGTTGACCCTTCATTGAGTTGAAGTTCTTTGAATGGAATTATTAATAATTACCATTTATAACTTTCTAACACATATTAATAATAATTAATATTGGATTCAGTCAATGATTATGAAAAAATCGAATTTCGATTTCTGGATGATTCTGTCATATATGCACTAACAGTTTAAGTATTAACTTGTAAACAAATAAAATAAGGCAGACAATGCTGGGACAGATACTATGGAGATGAAACATTTAATTTGTTTTAATCTGAAGACAAATAAAACAATTCAATCAGTAACTAATGAATTTATTTACATATTCACATATAGTAATTTGTAACATTCAAATAGTATATAATATTAATTACCTCGACTATATAATTAAATTGTATGTCTATCACAACATTCAGTTTCCTTACAGCAAGTTAATTGAGGGCGTGCGGGGCGCGGGGCGCGCGCGATCATAACTGGCGCGCGAGCAGAGCGCACGAGCAGAGTACGGTCAGCACCAAACTGTTGCTCCGGGACATACCTGCAGATAATAGTATTATTATAGATTTTGACGACCTCCGTGGCGCAACGACTAAGCGCGCCGGAAGTAAGCGTGGGTTGCGGGTTCAATTCCCGCCCCGAGTAGTGGTGTTTATATATAATATGTATTTATTTACAAAAGAAAAGTATTTATTTATTTATTTATTTTAGAGTATATAAGTAGTATCTCAGTTGTCTAGTACCCATAACACAAGCGCTGTGCTGCTTACTTTGGGACTAGATGGTGCTGTGTGAAATGTCTGAGTATATTATTATTATTATTATAATTATAATGAGGCGATGACTCATTATGTATACGTCCATTACGATTATTGGTGCGAGCGCCACGTGGTAATTTACAGAGTATACTGTAGACGAACGGAGTGTTTGCTTCTGTCAATATACGCTATTAAATGTTACAATCACAATCATCAACAGATGGCAGCACTGTCATTTGTCTGTTGTTACTTTTTTTTATGGCGGAGGAGTAAACGACCAGACGAGTCACCTAATAGAAAGTGATCACCGCAAAGAAAAGTATATAAGTAGTATATCAGTTGTCTAGTACCCATAACACAAGCGCTGTGCTGCTTACTTCGGGACTAGATGGCGCTGTGTGAAATGTCTGCGTATATAATTATTATTATATTATTATTATTTATTTCATGCTACATACACATGATAGGCATAAAACAAAAATACACTTTTTTTTTTCTCACTTCTGTTACTCGTTTAGTTACGAGACGCTCGCTATTTGATACTTGCTGCTTGCACTTTTTCTTATTTGGAATGTACAGATTCACTAGATTCAGTAATAACAAAGTATTTATAAATAGATGTGAACGATATATACACATTACTTACATACATATATACATAAATGCATATACAATACTTACAAAAATAGAGTGATCACGTACACAAAAAACGAACTATGAAAACTGTAAAAGGAACTAAAAGAGAGCCCTTTGACATTTTTGTGCGAATTTTGACGCTGTAATTCTCAGAAACCTTAAGATTTTTAATATTTTGCTGGCAGTTTATAATAAATTCATTTCCCTTCTTGAAACTTAGTGTTGCGTTTTTGGTATTTATTTTATAATAACTTACAATAACCATTCTACGAAATCAGTATAAAAGGAAAATTCTTAGAAGCGCTACATTGACGTCCTTATTAACATTGTTTCAACGAGTTCTAACAATGTCTAAAATTATGTTGAGATCAAGAACATATTGTAATCGAATATTAGTTTTGTGGAAATGTCATACTTCCTTTTTACAGAAAAAAATATAATAATAAATAAATAATAAAAAGTCAATTTCAAGAATAAAGTGTCATGATTCAACATAGAATTAGTTCCAAAAAAAGCAATGACAGAAAAAAACGATACGAAGTGTAAGTTCATTCAATGTACAATATATGACAGAAATTATTTTTTTTAAACTCATCAGTGTAATAAATATAATAAACATTATGAAACTAGTATAAAATACGCGATATTGACGCGTGAATCTCAGACCCACACGATCTCTTGTAGAAGGAGGACCTGTACGAGAAATTTATGCACTCTTCATAACGAGTGATCGTAAGCGAGAAAATTAAATAGCGGCCCATATATGCCGACTGACTTGTTTTGATCCAGTATAGACTTCTCTGTTCCATGAGTCTATCTTTCTGATTTCCTGCATTTTTTTTGAGGCTTGTAAACATTGTGTTAAAAGTTTTAAAGTAATGTAAATACTAGCTTACAAGAAGTATTGCAAGCCGGAAATCAAGTTGATATCTATTTCATTTATAACAATCAAACAATAGAATTGAATTGTTTGTTTATGATTTTGTAAAAGAGGCTTTTTTATAAGCTTATATGGTTATTCGCGCGTTAAGCAAACCCAAACACGCGTTTTTTAAATTTTTGACAATATGTATTCGGGCTAATCTTCAAAACGACTGAACCGATATTAACGTGACATTCACAGGAAGATTTTTCAACAATAATCTGAGGTTCCTATGTAAAAATTGAAAAAGTTTACAAATAAGTAAACTGTAAGTTGACCCGCGCCTGTTATAGTGGTTTTTCCGTTGATCCTATATTTTTTACCGTAAACATACATAAGCATAGCAAAGACATATCTGTACATTGGCGATATTTTAAAAACGGACTATGCATTTTATTCAATTTTCTGATTTCAAAATAAATACTTATAGAATTTGTGTCTGTGCGTTTGTATGTTTATTTCTTCAAAGCTAAAAACCTGCCAATGAATTTCTATACGAATCTCGCTTACTTAATAAAGTGCATATCATCACGTTCATCTTTATTACAACGGTGCAAAGTTATTTTTAATTAGTAAAGGATGCGAACTTGAGTTTTGATTAATGAGAACAATTATATCTAATTATGACTACGTAACTAGTGGTTTCTAGGTAACCGATCCCAATACTAGTAGTGCTAGATATATCAATATTTACCTCTATTCAATATTTACTTTTAAAATAGTACCTATATTAAACATAATAATATGAAACTAAATATTTGTATTATAGAATGTTATTGTATTTCCTTTACATGCATTTAACGCTTCGAGAACACTTAATACTAATTACAAATATTATAATATGTATTAGACTAAAACGAAAAAATTAATAACAAAAATCTCAACCGTTGATTCAGAAAAGTATCAAAATTATATTTTATACTGAAGTCGCTTCGTTACTCACACTACAATAAAGCTACGAAAGTCGCACGCGCATGAGCGTCCGAGCGCGCCAATACCTAAATTCAAATGCTTACGATTCGTCACAGGGTTCTTATCAAGACGGGTTCATAATAAAATTTTTAATTTTCATACTACTTACTTTTATATCTAAAGGAGTGCCTTATAGAAAAGTCTACGTAGGCTTTCAAAAATTCAAACTATAAAATCTTGACATGCAGTCGGAGGCTACACCAACTATCTGTAACTATATATAAGGTATGTTGGTACCTAATTCATAAAGCTTTAAAATTTTTTTAAGAAACCGTCTTGTTGATGTAATTTTTAACTTGTTTTTAGTTCGTTTTACAGTTTTTACAGTCGGGTATATGATTTTTTAACTATTTATTTTTTATTTTCAAACTTTAAGTTTTCAGAATTCGAAGATCACAGGTTAAAATATGATAATTCTTGGATTAAGACTAATCCAACGATACCTTGCTCTTCAATATCCATCAAACCGTTTAGCCTGATTTTAGTCACAAAGAAACAGACATATATATGTACATATGTACATGCGAAAAACATTGCTCTTCTTTTTGAGCAGTCAGGTAGGTGGGAAAAAAAAGAGTGTTGGAGTAATTTTTGGAACTACTGAACCGATTCTAATAAATTTTTTTTCTCTAACGTCGCAAACGTTAATTGCAGTTAAGTTGCTAAGTAGCGATTTACCTACTGATACACATTTAAACCATGGACAAGAATGACATAATATTATAGAAACAAATACACTATCTTTTCGTAAAAAAGTTGCGTCTTTTAACTCTGAGAGTACCATCTTATTTTATTGAGAAATCTATTTGAATGAACTTGCGGGATGAAGCGGGCATGCATTTTATTACCGGACGAGTCTTCCCCGGTGACTGAAGCTGGATGCGGGGAATCTTCCTTGATGTACACCGGCTCGCTCTTACGGGCGTAGATGTCGTATATAGTGGCGACACAGCTAAGAGTGAATTGCCCGCTGGATGGAGGCACCATAGTGTACCTGGGACAGTAAAGAAATAATATTATTGAAAAAATATACAAATGAAATATTTAAATCTATTGTGTGGTAGTGATGGTAGAGCCAAGCTGTATTGCAGTACGAATTGGTCCGGCTCGCCCGGTGAAATATCACCCTCTCACAGAATATCGGCGTGAAATAACAGCATCTATTGCTGTTGTTTCATTCGGTGAGTGAGATGGCCCATATCGAGTTGCGTGTGTCCATGGGCGGTGGTGATCACTTTCCACCAGTTCCACTCCCTTGCTCGTTCACCCTTTCTTTTATAAAAAAATAATTATTATGTTGACACCAACATATTGTAACAGTTCGATTTTACGCGAACACGCATACACACTCATGCGTTCAAACACACACATACTGTTATTTATATACAAAAACTAACATTATAAATATTCAACTTAGAAACAATTTTTCCTTTTGGGTTACATAAATAATGTTACTTTTCTTCCACTTATAATGAGCCAACGATGTAGACGACGCTTATGAGGACACCTGCGACGGTCACACATATTTAAGTAATAGGTTATTTAAACAGTGACCACGCTTGCAGCTCTGTACCTATCCGCTCTCAAACATTCAACGTCCCTTCTTAATATGAATAATCAGATCATAACACACCGCGACGTGCCCCGTAAAGTTTTGACACGTTCCTTTTCGTTTTAAAATCATTCAAAGGCTCAGTTCGTCTGTAATACGTGCTTGTCTGTGTGTGGCATCTACAATACAAGGTTGTACTTATTTTCAAACACATTCCATTGTTATGCAAAAAAATCATAAATTCGCTTCGGAATAAAAATTATTTTAATTTAAAAGGATGCGCCAAATAGCCGTGCTTTGGAAAAATCTAAAATTAAAATCTTCATTGCTCTATAAAACGCACAGATCTCAATAAATTGAAACCCAATAGCAATAAACGAGCTATGCTACACGCGAATATTATAGTATCAATCCATTCCTTACCCCAATATCCATTTATCCATTCATGTGAAAAGTTGTTTTATAGACGAGACATGAAATTATTCTAAGTATACTGTTATAAAACTGTAACAGAGCTGCGTCCGTACTTTGTAACCAACTTTCCGTACTTTGAAACCATTCTACCACTGCTTTGAAAAACCTGAATCCAATTTCTATAACTTGGGTAACTTAAAATTAATATCAATGTTTATATTATTACTAGCCAAATTAACAAAAAGTTAAATAAGATGTATTAAGTTAATTTAAATATTGTTAAGTAAGTTCAAGTAAACTAGACATTAAAATTCATAAAATAGTTTTTGATATAAATTTTGAATTTCCTTATTTTATAACACACTTTTCATCTAAAAAATACTCAAAGAGACTGTTTAACCAGAGATTATGCGTATCCGCTATACGTATTTCTGAACATCGTATTTTAATAAGGAATAATTAATTTGAGGAAGCAAAATTAAGGATTGTGACCCCTGGAGCTCTGTCCTCTCTGACTACCCCGTCGGGGATACCCCGTTGGGTATACCCCGTTGGGGATACGTTGGAGTGAGGGTATGTAAGTATGTATGTATTTTATTAAACCTATTATAAAATGATGTTGAAAAAACGATACTTGACTGAGTTTCTTGCCGGTTCTTCTCAGTGTCCAGGTTTTCTTTTCGAACCGAATTAAAGTAGATTTTACGTTCAAAAACACAAAAACGATAAATTAATTTTACTTTGATATAGAAATTCGTTATATATAACTAGATGAAGAAATATAATTTTACCTTCATCTACATATTTGGGTAGTTTTAATATCATAAACTTTTAAAATTCAAGAATATTATACAAACTACGTAATTCGCATTGAAGAATTTGCAGGAATTAGCGGGTAAATAATAAAAACATTGTTAACTGTTTGTTCCAGTTTTCTATCATTAATTGTCGTATGTTCCGCTTTTCCTCTCTGATGAAAACAATGACAAAGCCAAACGCTAATCGTATTTCCATGGAAGGTATTTAATTACTTTTTATGTGATTACGGAAAATTTAAAAGTGGTATACATTCAGATCAATTAATAAATTAAGGTTTCTCAATTAGCTTAAAGTTTGGCATTATTAATAAATGAAGAATGTTTAATATATAAAGATATCAGGATATAGATGCCAACATATCGTATAAATGATGACAATTTGATTACATAGAGCACTAAACCTATAGAGTGGCAATGTCATTTATTTTGTATGAAAACAATTTACGTCTAAACACTGTTGCGGTTACTGCGTTCTGTTTAATAGTTTGATTTTTTGCTGTTTTTGCCACACCATCGAATAGAACAATAAACCATTACATAAATATTCAAATATCTATTGGAATACACAAAGATGTACACACAGGTCCAGTATTAGTTATGTGCTGCTTCATGCGAGCGAGAGTTGATATTTGTTATTGTAAATAAACTGAGCAGTGGTGAACAAGATGGTCAGGCATTTCGTCTCTACAGGTTGAGTGCTCCATGTTAGATTATGATGGCAGAATTATATTGTAATGGTAAAAGCTTTAATTATTTTTTTAAATCGAGTGTTATCACATTATGTTAAAAATTTTGTCATAATCTGTATCAAGCTATTTACTAAACAGGTTGATTGTTTATGTTATGTGTACAAATTAGATTGTAATTAGATTGTAATGGTAAAATCTCACCTCAATATATCCAAATCTTCTTTCTCCGTCTCACGGTCATAAATGTAGTGATCCTGATACACCCGGTTGACGCTCGCACTAGTATACGTGAGGCCTACTTTGTAATGCTCTGCTTCTAGTATCGTCAACTCGAGTTGACTAAACGCGCCTCGCTCGGTGAAATCAAGTTCTGACGTCCTCCAGGACACCGTTTCTGCTATCTGTGGGAAATTTTTAAAATTAATTGTGTGATGTCTGCCATTCTATTACTTATTGTACTCTATGTTAGTATGTTAGTATTATGTTTTGCTCTGTGAGTAATCCTGGTGGCTGTTAAGAAAGAAATTAAATTATCAGTTAATCAATCGATTTTTAAATACGATCTGACAATTGACGACGAGGAAGGGGTCCGAACCGAGAAGAGAACATGTAATTAATTTTTTCTATTAATTTTTTTTCCGATGTGGTGGAGAGTGTGATGTCTGCCATTCTGATATACCAACTTATTGTTAGTACATCAGTATTTTGCTTTTTTGTCTGGCTTTAATGGTTGTTGTTGGACAGATAAGAGAAAGAAAAACACAATGCCAGCTGTTTATTATTACAAATTTACAAGGAATCTAAAGAAAATTTTGATTTTGTCGAATATTCCAATTCAACATATATATCTTCACGCTGTAACCCTAACGGGGCAGTCAGAGAGGAAGTAGCACCAACTTATGTGGTTCTTACGTACTTCTTTTGCGACTTCAAATCTCATCAATCTATTCACGCATTTTCGCCTAGGTATGCAGGTACTTTTGAAATTTTCATTAAGCAACACTCCGGTTATTTGATCTTCGTAAGTCAGCCTCGGCCTTCCTTGCCTTCTATTACCACAAATCTTCGCTCTATAGATTTTCTTCGTCAGTCTTTCAACACTTATTCCTTCAATGTGTGCGAACCATCTTAGCATTTCTTTCTTCATTTTTACAATAACACTGTCATCCAAACTTGTCACACTTTGAATTCAAACTTGTGTTAAATATATAGATGTATTATGAAGATTATAATTTATTAACAAAATATAATCGAGAGGCATTTTACAGTCACAGATCATAAATATAGGTATTATTTCTGTAATCTAAAGAAACTTTCAGACAAATTGCTGGCTACAAAACAGAATCGAAATGAAAGTGGACTTCACGTCGATGAATAAAATTCTATGAATAACGGCGTATTGTTTTCTGCTCTCCAAGTTTCGAATAAAAACAGGGGAACTTCTTTAGATGGAAACTTCTGCTCATTATGGAAAAAATATTTTTTAATAATTCTCGGAAATACCGTGGGCTGCTGCAGCGCCCTAATGAATTATTTCATTATTCATGAACCTAACACAAACAATACCTACTGGAAAATTTCTTGTGCAGCGACATGACCATTCCTTAGCATTTATTAACAAACTTTTTGATATTTTTCGTTTCTTTTGTTACTTCTGCAATCAAATACCTCAGTAAGGTAACACGGAAATGATATGATTTAAATACGGTTGAATGGGACACATATCGATATGTCAAAAATATAATTTCTTGTTAAATAGAAATCTTTCTAATAGTAAAAAGCTTAAAGTAGAATTCACGTTTACAGACCCGTAGCGTGTCCAATACGTACCAGCATAGACATAAAAAATAACCATGACATACAGTAGCATCCCGATTATCCAGATCAAATAAAACCAGGGGTAATCCGTATAATCGAAAATCCGGATAATCGATTTCAAAGTAAAATCAAACAATATTTAAATTGAAATTAGTTTTTATTATGTAATGGGTTTAACATTCGTCGTTTAGACAATACGATATAAAAAATTACAAGCTATAACGATAATGAATTACATAATACCTATGTAATTTAAAATTTTGATTGAAAATAACTTGTTATTGATCTTTGACGTAATCCTTCATAGACGTAATGAATCACATCTTTCCGGTGAGTCCAGATAATCGGATGTTCGGGTAATCGATGTTCGGATAATCGGTATTCTACTGTACATTTTCTATAAACGTATTCACATCTATTCACAGTATCTATACTCATAGATATGAATACATCTTAACACCAAAGCTGAAGGTGAGGCTGAGGAGATCGTGAAACGTATCAGAGCGATTACCTTAGTCTTCCTTCTAACTTTAAAACCAAAAGTAATTTATAAGCAGAAGTAATTGTGTAAAGTGAAACTTAATATTTTGAGTAAACAGAATGAGCGCCTTCTAATATTTATAAGAATTATCACCGTTTTACCGAATCTCAGGTGATCTAAGCCTTAGTCGACAAAATACTACAGTTGTGTTCAATTGCATATGATCTTCCAATTCGACACGACGAATCCCTTAATTATACCTTATATTCATCAAGAATCCAAGTGATATTAGGAGCTGGATAAGCTTCATCGACGGAACAATTGGCTCTGATGATGTCGCCGCGAGCGTAGCTCCCGCGGGACACAGCGATGCGGGGGGCTCGGAATGGTGGATCTGAGAGAAACATTATTGATCAAACAATGTAATTCTTTATCCTTGTTTTTTGTTCAATGTAGTGTTTCAAATACTTGTCACTTATAACAAAGTAAGCTTGGTCAATACTATTTGATAAGCTTCGGCCGTTTTACATAAGTGCTTACCAACTAAAATTGTTTCATTTTATTTTATTTAAAGCAACCCCCAATACATTTTTATGTTAACATCGGCCTTCCTTGGCTTGAAAAGAATGAGCGATAACTCTGCACAGAGATAGTGGATGGTAGTAAAAGCCAAGGAAGACCGAGGTTGACTACTATATCTAAAAATCTATCAGTCTTACCAACGACGGTGAGCGGAGCGTAGCCTATGGCCGTGTGGAAGAGAGGTGCGTCAGCAGACACTTCACAATGGTAGTCTCCACTCAGACGTCTGTTCAAGTTCACTATACGCACTTGTTGGTGGTCTGACTGCGCCAACTGACATACATATAAAACATGAATATATTATTACACACGAACCTTGGTAAAAATATATAAATGATTTCAACTGAACTGAACTTGACTTGCCTATTGATGCGGTCGAAAATGTTTTACCTTCCAAGATCTTGGATTCGTTCCCAATTCAAATCAAGTCAAAGTCAAGGTGTTTTTGAACGTTAAATCTACTATCGGTTTGCAAAATCTTCGGTTCAGAACTGATAAGAAACTCAGTCAGGTAACAATTTTCCTATATTGATTTACACGTCAAGTAGCCTACATATGAAAACCAGTAAATGCACTGGATTCACCGGTTAGCCAAAAATCTCTTCAGCACATTGGGTGGACATAACATCAAAACGAAGTTTGGTTACGCGAATCATAAGGGTACACAACAGCGACTAATTCATGGTTTTATAGAGTCATAGTCGCCAGATACGGAAAAAAGATCATCATAATCAATTTTGGATAAAATTAACTGCGACAGACGTACTGTTAGGAGGTTGGGTGTGGTAGTCTTAAAGAAACATTTTTTTCATTGACCACCAATTACTTTATTATATTAAATTGGTGACTCAATGTCTGCTTAGAAACTGGCTCCGATTCGATGAATTACATGTGACTCGATGCAACTGTCTGATTGATTTTTCGTACCGACTGATTTCGACTTACTGACTGACTAACTGATATTGAGTGATTTGATGAACTTTGATCCTAATTTTATTGATTAACTACGGCGGACTAGTTGGCAGCCGTGCAGGAAAGCGTCTTTTATACTATTGGGTATGATCAGCTAAATTGCGTTGTAAAGTTTGTAATAACAGAGCGAACAGACGGATTGACGGACGCATGAGTGATTCTAAGTGATGATTAGTCGAGACTCCGTTTTTCTTTTTCAGGCACAGAATCTTGAAAAGTAATAGTAAAACCAAGTTAAATGAACACTGAACACAAACTTTTGACATTTTAAAAAGGGCTAAATAGCATTTCTATTTGAGTTATTTTGTGGGTGGTAAAACCTTATGCAGGTCCATCAGGGTTTCGTCATTACTTTACTTGCTAATTCTGACACCAAACAGCTGTGATTGTGCTGTTGTGTTTCGATGTGAAAGGTAAGATAGCTGGTGCAACTTCTGACACAACAGACACAACGGTTTAATAATCAGGTTTGCCAATGCATTTGCAATCTAAAATGCTCTTTTAGTTTTAATATTGTGATTGTTTATGGGCCTCCACCACATTGAATTGTTGAATTATTTGTCTTCCCCGTGGTACAACAAAACTTACGTCAACTTCAGCTCCTGGTAGTGGAAAAACCATCGTTGGCGGCATCTCTCTTGGCACATATCTATAGAACTCGGTGTCGGCTCGATACCAGCGAATGGAGTAAAGCGCAGCACCCTCCAGATCGTAGGAGCATCGCAGAACAGCGGACTGTCCCTCGCCAGAGAGGACAGCTCGAGGAACTGAGATGGATAAGTTACGGAGGGACCAGACACCACCTGAAACAACGTAATAATTTTAGAATCTGGCTTAGTCTGTTATTTCATCGTAATCCGTAGAAGAAATCTCTTTGTCTTTAAAAAAAAATGATCCTCGTGAAAAACTGGCTGTGTCCACACAAAATGAAGTGGACCACACAAAATGAAAGGTTCTGTAGTAAAAATAATTATTTCATAGCGTTCCTCAATAATTCTGTGAAAAACAATTTTTTTCTGCAATCGTGGAACGTGTAATCAAAAATACACCATATCTCAAAAACTTGTGAAAACCGATTTTCCTTAAAAAGAGCTTTTAGTTCTACCGTCTTATTTTTTTTAGAATTTTCACTCCATAATAAGGGTTCTGTTTTTTGGTCATATGACTACGGAACCCTGAGAAGGTCTTATAAATTATAAGAAAGATGTATTTAGCAATAACTTGTTTCAGAATTCTTTACACAAATTTAATCATAGTTTCTCAAATTCATTATGAGTTTGGGTTTAATTTCAGAGTCAAGAACTTCGTCGATATTGAGCCCGGCGTCAGTTTACTAGTGTATGACATACTAGCGACCCGCCCCGGCATGGATAGAATATTTTTTTGAAAATAAAATACAACCCATGTTACTCGCTGATAATGTAGATTTCTATAGGTGAAAGAATTTTTGAAATCGGTTGGGTAGTTTTTGAGTTTGTCCATTACGTACATACAAACAAAATTAACCCCTTTATAATAATATTAGTATTAAATATTCGATCAAGTACTAATTCCTGCGTAGGGAATTTCGTACTACATCTATTCATTGTTAAGATGTCGATTTGGAAACGTCGGCAGAAATCGCGATTTCTCTAAGTGATTACAAGACATATAAAAGTGGTATTTAGTAACATGATTTTTTATTTCATTGACTTCATTCTGCCAGTTGCGTTACACGATTAGTTAACTTTAAAAGAAATATATCAAAGAAGCCTCTTTTAGCCGGAGATTTCCATTTTATGGATTAACAGGACCGATTTAAGCCTCCAAATTTTCTGTGTCAATTAATCTGAGCACACACTTCAAAATACTATTCGGAGTTTAAAAAAATAATTATAGTTTTTAAAATAAACGCAAATAACTGTTTATCCGCATGCTAACGACCTTATGACATAAGTTAACGCGCGCGCTGTTTATTGTTTGTAAGGAGTATGTATAAGTTGCGGAACGCAGAAGCTCTGTTTTAGATTACTTATTTTTTCCTTCGCCATCAATTTATTTATTGTATTAAATTGGTGCCTGAATGCCTGCTTAGGAACTGGCTCCGATTTCATGGATAAGATCAGTGCGGCACCTTAAGTGTGTAAATTTGTTTTTACAATCCTGAAAGACTTAGAATTTTCATTACACTACTAGCTATATTTCCCAATATTTTTGAAGTTTTCTCAGAAGTTCAGTAGATAATCGGACTTATGTTCAAAAACACAAGTCGCCGTCCGTGAATCATCACATAAATATTTCAGATGTAAACTAATGCAAAATATGTGCGTTAATAAGAACTTTACCTAACTTTCTACTACATATGATTTTTGAGATAAAAGCAAGAAAAACAAAGTCCTTATAAGACTCGGCGGACATCTTATAAGCGTTCCGTTTTCATAAGCTTTTATTTAACTTGCCGTGTTAGTATGTGTGGGTGCAATCTTGGATGCTATATAAGAACCACTTCCTAACGTTTGATTGGGCTCAAATTTGGTATACTTGCGTATTTTCAGTGGCAATGTAATAATATGGTACCATGGAACTGGTTTGATGATGGAGCCGGAAAGTGGCCGTAGGAACCCTAAATTAAACAAGATAAACCCATCGAGTTTGGGCCCATTTATTTTGTCTTGGCAAACACTCTGATGCTACATGATATCTAGGGTCTGAAGAAGGAGACGGTAGGTGGTCATAGGAACTTCTGATCCAAACGAAATAGACACGTAGTGTTTGGGCTCGTTTAATTTGTCTTGGCAAGCACTCTGGTGCTACATGATAGGGCCTGCAGATGGAGCCGGAAAGTGACCAAAGGAATTATAATAAAACCACGCATCCCTATTGAATTTGGGGTCATTTGTTTTGTATTAGCAAACACTCTGGCCCTATATGATATCTAGGTGTGGACCAATTAGGGCCCTAAACTTTTCGCCGATAGGCAAGTTTGTGTTGCCCGTAGTCGAATAAAATCTTTAGAAGGACTCCTCATCGAAGAATTAGATAGTGCGAATAAAATAGATCGATCGAAATCTTGCATAAAATTATCTATTTATATAGGTACGATGTTAGGATAATCACTGAAAAAATAAATGTCCTTAATTGTACCTAATATTCTATTACATCAAATAATTACAAAAGCTTGGAGCGTAAATAGAAAGCAAAGAACGAAGAATTTAAACTAAATAAATATCTTGCGCGATCGTACCCATATAAGTAGATAGTTTTATGCAAGATTTCGATGGATTTATTTTATTATATTCACCTATATAAATAACATTCGTCAGCACAACCCTTGCACAAAAATATTGTTTTCTTTTGAGTAAAACTGAATTTTTGAATAAACGCTTGTTTTTAAAAAAGTTTTTTTTAATTAATAATTCTTTGAAGGTACGATTCGTGAAACCATTAAAATATTTAATTTATTACTTCATTTCCATTTATTTCACTTTACTACAAAAATTATGTCTGATTTATTCCAACAAAAGAAAAATTCTCAACTTCGTTTCAAAGTTCATCCCTTGAGAGTGATGTTCAAAACTATATTTCCATGGTGACACCTCGCGTACCTAATTCCATCCCGTCCATAGTAATAAGAGGAAAGTAGGTCCTTATTAAGTTCTATGATCTCGCGCTAAATGTGTTTGGTGCTTACATTTCCGCGCAATTCGTAAAAATCGTTCACGGGTCAAGTATTGTATCACAAGAAACTTCTTTAAACAATGAGGTAGGTACTCTTAACTATGAAGTTCGCAAAAAGAAAAATCTGAATTAATTACAGTTGATAGACGTCATAATATATAGTGTTAAATATGAAATATAACAGAAACACTGATCACTATGAACACGCTATCAATTCTTCATCACAACTATTATGTACTTGCCTATTCGACCACTTCTCAACAACTGAGCTCTTACAAGACCAAAATCAGGCTTTTATGCAGCCCACTACACTCAGGAAATCCATTCTACCCTCGTTCTTGTTACTAAAATGTTACAAAATGTCACACGTGGGTAATTTATGCGATTAAAATTAAAGTGGAACTAACAATAGTAAATATTACGGAAAAAAAACAATGTATCTATAACTGGCAGGCTTTTTTCAAATAGGTAAAAATAAAAACGAACAAATAAAGTTAGTTCCGCGTTGTCATTCAAGTGGTGTTCAACGTTTTGTGGAGGTTGCGGGTGTCCATGGGCAGCGGTGATCACTTTCCAACAGGCGATCCGCTTGATCGCTTGCCCCCTCTGATGGTAAACCTGCATACTGCATACTTTTCTAGAGCAGATTCACTCTTCGAGCACTGCTTGATTATTCTCTCTACCCCATACAATTTCTTCCAAGATACGGAACTCTCAGAACGCGAGATTGACCTGCACTTGCCTGGTTTTTAAACATTGACAGGACTGTAGGGTATCTGTATATAGTATCATTTCACGGTAGTAAACTAATTAATCTGTGGTATCATATTAAGTTTACATATTTACATTGCATTCAATATAATGTAATATAATGTAAATATGTGAATATCAATTCATGGTTTAATAAAGGCTAATAATAATAATAATAATCATATTAAGTATACGAAGTTTTCATTTGCATAATAATATATTATGCGAATAAAAATGTCGTAACATAACACTAAAGTCAAGAGTTTTCTTATCGTTCTTTTTATGCTATGGCCCGAACGGTCAGGTCAAAGGGCAGAGGGGCAAGTGGTGGGGAGCGGAGGCCAGGGAGCCCACTAATCACCGACACACCTGTGACTTAGATCGTATGTCAACTTGTGAACGGCCGCACTGAGAACATAGCTTATATGTTATAAAAAATATTATATTTAACAGAACGTTTTAAGGAGGATATTCGTCGATAAAATGCATACAACGGAAAGGCGTAAGCGTAAAGGTATGTGTAAGCTTTGATTCTGGTCAGAGAGAGAAACAAAATTAAAAAATGTCAACCTCTGCACTTTCTAATCAGGTTGTACAAAGTCGGTCAAAGAATAATATACTTTTTAAGAAAATGAAATTCAGTAAGTGCTTATGACCTCACTATAAAAGTGAAATGTATACGATATTCTAATTTTAAAATATATCTAGCGCTCTTGATGGCGCCTGGAGCCGAGTAGACACGATTCAGCGTCACCGACCCGATCGTGACGGTTCTCTTTTGTTCACTGTTCAGAAAGAGCGCGAGGTGCGCCAAAGAAGTTTTTATTACTCATGTGGAATAAACAGTATATAAACGCACATTTTTGCGGTTGATATGCAGTTATTTTCTCATTTTACAATTTGCAAGTTGACTTGTCGCACGCAAATGGGCGCGGGCAGTGATGCACCCCTCCCTCCGATATGCGAGGGAGAGAGGCCGGAAAGATGGTGCGTGGTGCCGCGTCGCGTAACAATCATAAATAATAATAAAGTTATTACTTTCTATAATTTTTCTTTGTACCGAAATTATATCCGCATTAGTAATAAAAAATCGTATCTGCAACTCGTGCGGTGTTGTCGATTGCCCACTCGAGCGAATGAGCGCACTCGCTT
Source organism: Zeuzera pyrina (assembly GCA_907165235.1). NCBI lineage: Eukaryota > Metazoa > Arthropoda > Insecta > Lepidoptera > Cossidae > Zeuzera > Zeuzera pyrina. Next base: position 644,130 of record OU015642.1, on the reverse strand, counting down.
CGCTCGTACGCTCAGCTTCGTTGGAGTGGGCAATCAACAACTTACCGCACTTGTTCCACAATATACTGTTTCACTTCAAAAATTAAACAGACTTCAAAAGAAAAAACTGAAAAGTACAAAATGACTATTCTTTATTAATCAAAACTCAAGTACAAAAACAACTTTATGAACACGATACTTTGACAGTTACTGACGTCGGTGTCAAATCTACCTTTTCTATTGTTCTTTGTATTGTTTGTTGTTTGTATGGAATTTGTTGGTTTGTATGGAATGTAAATTAATATACTGTTGGAATAATCTTGTTCTCAGTAATTTTCTTGATTCATTTCCTTCAAATATTTCTTGAACCGCGGGCAGTGCAATAGCGACTTCCGAATATAGTCTAAGTTTTCCTTATCTTTTTATTGCCCGAATCAGTTCGACGCAGTGCGAAAACGCTTACACGGTTTCGAAATTTCGAATTGTATGTAGACAAAGTCAAATCAATTTAGGAAACCTTGGAAGTAAACCTTGGAAGAAAGAAGTAAACCCAATTATAAAGTGTTTTTGAACGTCAAATCTACGTTAGTTCGGTTCGGAAAACCTGGACGCTGAGAAGAACCAACAAGAAACTCAGTTGAGTATCATTTTCTCAACATTGTTTTACAATAGATTTATATTAATATACAACTTTCAGAAAGTTTGTAAATATACGTGTAGAAAAGATCATTTTCAGATTATTGTTTTGTCTTCAACGAAATCGTTTGTTTTAAAGTATGATAAACTAATCAATGTACATTTTATAAAAAATCTGAATTTATTTTCAGTTAATTGAGCTCGAGCTTGAAGTTCCTGAAGAACTTCATTGTAAACATTTTGGAATAGCGAATTTAATATGTCCGCGGGTTTCCATACCATTAATATCGCCTTTCTTTTTTAACAGATATACATTTTTCCTCGTTTATTTTATTTAGAAATGGTAGTTTTGTTATTTAGAAGAGAAGATCGAACTCCGATAAGCACCAATCGATACGTGTTTCGCCTTTCAACGAAGGATCGTCAGGATCTACCAGAGATCGGACTCGATCAGCTCACCACCACCGAATCTGAAACCGATTGGTGGTTTTTGGTGTTTGAGCGGAAAATAACTAAAGATTTTAGGAATTAATCACATGAAATGGATTTCCGCAAAGTAACACCTGAGTCTATACAATATCGAGAAGATGAATGTTTATTAATTGCCTGTAATCCGGCCAAGCGTCAAGTCGACGGCGGTTATCCACTCGTTCATAGAAAAAATAATATTCGTAAATTGCTCCAAAGTGAGAATTTTTGATTATCTAGTCGTTATTTGAAAAATCCCTGTCGAATCCGTTGGGAAATCTAGATAGGGATATCATTAAGACGAGAGATATTACTCATTAACGAGATCCCAAAAGAAATTCTAGTTTACCATAAAACTAAAATAAAAACACAGACCAATAAGCCCATAGATGACGCTTGAAGTAATTTTATATATGCATACATCTTCACGCTGTATCCCTGACGGGTTAGTCTGATAGGACGGAGCGCCAATCTTCGCGGTACTTACCTACATATTTCTTTCGCCTCTTCAAATCTCATCATTCTCTTCACGCATTTTACCTATGTGTGCACTTTTGACATTTCCGTCAGCTAACACTAGCTATTTAATCTTTGTAAGTCAGCCTTGGTCTTGGTTTCTACTACCACTCGCTTTCGCTCTGTAGATTTTCTTCGTCAGTCTTTTATCACTCATTATTTCTATGTGCCCGAACCATCTAAGTATTCCTTTCTTCATTTTTACAATAAAACTATCGTGCAAGCCTGTCATACTGCATATCTCTTCCTTGCTTATAATCAGTACCAATATATTATCTACCAAATTCCGCAGTATAATTTTACAATTATTGCGATATACAATAACAAGTTTAAATCTCTTTTACGACCGAATCCCTTTTGAGGAACCTTATTATAAATTATGCCAAACGCACCAGCATACCTAGACAAAAATGCGTGAGGAGAATGATGACATTCGAAGAGGCGAAGGAAATATGTAGGTAAGTACCGCGACGTTTCGCGCTCAGTTCTCTCTGACTACCCTGTTAGGGATACAGCATGAAGATGTGTATGTATGTATTATGTTAAAAAGGGAAGCTGTTACCCAAAAAAAAGTTTTTATTATCCATTTGACTTTTGTAACTTGAAACATGTACAGGAATACTCTATTGCAAATAATTCCGTTGGCCATCCTCTAATAACTTTCGATATTAACTACTAGGAAATTATCGATGCTGTAATCTTAAGTTCCCATAGCTGCGGTAAAGTTTCCCACATACCCTAGACGAGGGTATAATAACGACAAGTCCGCTACTATGTGTTTAGTGGATACCAACTCTAACGACTTTGTATTATGGACGCCCCTTCAGCGTAATTGATTGTCTAGTGTTGATTAATAACGTATGCATAAAGAGATATAATGGAGTACCTCTGATAGCGCCTAAAAACTTTATTTAAAACAATATATAGGTATATATGTATTGTTGGAACATATATACAGTGAGACTGTTATATATAGATAGTACAGTCTCACTGGATCGTACCTACGTAATCAACAATATATATAAAATCTGACTACCCCGTTAGGGATACAGCGTGAGGATATGTATGTATGTATATAATATACCTATATTGTTTAATAAATAATAATACATAATAATGTATACATATATATACAAACATAAATATATACATTTAAATCGTTTATTATGTGGGATTCAGTGAGGCTGTTTTTTTTATGTATATGTGTAACAGAATCACAAAGCAGTAAACCCATAGATAACGTCTTAAGTACTTTTGTAATGAAAATTAATCTAGCAAAAGCTTTGGTCACATCGAGAGCGAACGATAAATATACATACATATTTTCACGCTGTATTTCTAACGGGATAGACAGAGAGGACGCTACTTATCAACCGCAAAAATGTGCGTTTAGATACTGTTTATCCCGCGTGAGTAATAAAATACTTTATTATCGCATGTTTTACTTAATTTTTTTTGCTTTAGAATAGTAAATAACATACTTTATTTAGTTGAACAAAAAACAGGGCTCCGAAACCGGTTAATTTTTCAAACCGGTTAATATTATTGATCCCGAATCGGAATTGACTGCGGTTTGGGTTACGGTTACCGGTATTTAACCGGTTCATTGAGAAATCGGTTCACTATATATTCCGGTTCTGTTAACCGAAATTAACCAGTTTTCGAGTTGCCTCATGAATATTAGAATAGCTAGCTTTTACCCGCGACTTACAACAAAAAAATTAAGCGCATGACAATGAGACGAATGAACCATAATAGGCGCGTACTGAAAAAGGAAAGAACGTGTCGCATGACATGACGGTGGCGCGCCAGTGCGCGGAGTGCGTTGCGGTCGACTTTGATAGATCTAGGCAAGCAACGTGCATCTGAATAAAACCGGTTAATTTAGGTTTTGGCATCGGTTTTAATTTCCTTTTCTTCACTAACTGGTAACCGAAATTATTACGGTTCATTCGAAACCGTTCCCTTCATTAACCGGTTAATCAATGAACGAAATTATAACCGGTTAAAAACGATATTAACCGGTATTTCCAAGCTTTGGCAAAAAAGGTGGCACCGTGGAAGCCCTATTAACAAGATGTATTTCTATGCCAAGTAGTTGAATATTTAGTTTCTGAGAAAATGATTGGAAAAGCATACTACAAAGTTAGCGATTTCATTGAAGAAAAAGCAATAGTCTGGAATTAATCTTCTTTGCACACGCATTTACTGGCTTTATGAATATTGTATTTCAAATAACTATTGTAGAATAATGTTGAAAAAATGATACCTGATGAGTTTTTTGTCGCTTCTTCTCAGTGTCCAGGTTTTCTTTTCGAACTAAAGTAGATTTGACGTTCAAAAATACCTTGCAACGGGGTTTACTTGAATAAATTGATTTAATTTTGACTTTGACTTTGAGAAAATCGTTTGTGACAAACACGTGCGTTATAAATGTTCTATATTTTCTTTTGAAGTATGTACACTGTACGGGCCCATAAAAACAACACGGATGGATACGAATACCATCTTCCTATTTTGACGGCGCCGCGTCATTTCCCAAATTAACCGTTCGTCGTGTTCCGACTCATCACATCGCTTATTCACTTGTACCTAATGAACATAACGGATGCTTTCAAGTGTTCGTACGAGCAGCGATGTATAGTCGCCATCCAGATAATGACCATCATCCCAACGGGACGGATTCGCCGGAGAAAGCGCGTCGATGAAAGAGACGAGAGTATACGCGAGGTATGAGTGCGTCCCACTCTTTGTACAGGATAATAGGACGAAGAGAGAAGTAGTAGGGCGCGGGCATTGCCTGATAATGTTTCCGATATGTTGTGCTTCACGATGTTGTTACGCAAATGCTCTCGGATTGACGGTAGTATTTTTCTCGGAAATGCTTACATAGTTTTTTGGAAGAGAACTAGGAAGCTATGTTTTTCGTTGAAATTCTGTTTACATAATAGATTTTAGTATTTTTACTACACTAAAAAGAAAACTTATTATCGAACTACAAACATCACAAGTGTCTAGGGATCAAGTACATTTTTAACTATAAAAATTATCCAATTAATATTTATCAAATCTAGTCTTCCAGACTGGCTTCTTACTTTAATTCCTATGTTTAAGTTAACAACTTAACCTATTTTTTTGTAAAAATTAAGATAAATTGCAATTTTTGCAAATTGTGGGAAATTAACCTAAGTTAATGTCGTTAATTAAATGGCAAAAAAGGCTAAAAATGAGGATTTTTAAAATTTTTATTGTAAAATAATAATCTGTGTTTCCACCATTGACACGAATCACACAATCACAGCAATTTGGCATGCTTAAAATCAGTTTATCAAAATCACTTTGAGGAATGGCCGCCCACGTTCTTTCTAACAAGTCAAAAAGTTGTTGTGGGGTATGCACGGCATCCATACTCGGCAGAGCTCTTATTTGGAGCATATCCCATGCGTGCTCAATTGGGTTGAGGTCTGGCGATTGAACAGGGCACGGCAGAACGTTGATGCGAGCGTCGGCAAGAGCGCGTGTTACGACTCTAGCCGTGTGTAGACGTGCATTGTCGTGCATTAGTCGAAACGAATCATCCAACCGGCTTCGCAGAGGGATGATCACGTTTGAAACAATCCTCTCCGCATAAATCTGAGCATTGAGGTTGCCCCTGATCTAAATGAGATCGGTTCTTCCACCGATCCAAATACCGGCCCAAACCATTATTGTTCCCTCTCCATATGAATGAACTTCCTGACAAAATATCAAACGTTCTTGACGTTCCAGAGGTCCTCCAAACTCGAGTTCGTCTTGTATCCGGTCTCATACCGAAACGAGATTCATTGGACAAGCAAACACAACGCCAGTCTTCTTCCTCCCAATTTCTATGTTCGCGAGCCCATTGTAAACGGGCCCTACGATTGCAGGGTGCTATAGGCAGAACTCTCAGCGGCCTTCGGGAACGCAGACTCACTTTACGTAAACGATTTCGGATGGTTTCGTCGCTTATCAGCAAGCCTAAAGAGCTGTGGAGCCTCGTAGCCAACATCATGGCGGTCATAGTGCGATTCCGTCGAGCAATATTTTGGATGTACCGGTCCTGTCTGCGAGTGGTGATGCGAGATCGTCCTCTATGTCGCTCGGCCACGCTGCCCTTGATACGATAGCGTGTCCAGATACGGCTTATGACGCTCTGTGTTGTGCCAAGAGCGACAGCCACAGTACATTGCCTGGAACCAGTTTGCAACATTCCGACGGCTCTCGTGATCTCTTCTCGTGTCATATGATGTCGTCGCTCCATATCGATGCAATTTTTTTCAGTTCTGATGCAGAAATTGTAATGGTTTAGGAAAAACGCTATTACACACTTTCAGGAATCCTGATTGACAGTTCATTTTTTATTTTAAATCAAAATTTAAAGAAAATTATTTATTCAAATAGTGAAAATCACTAAAAAGAATCAATAACGATCCAAAAAAGTTGATCCCTAGACACTTTTGATGAGTGTAGTTACTTCTCTGTTTGCCACTTAAAGGCCTAAGTGTAAGCATGTTTGTTTGTTTAAAAAAGTGGGAAGAAAATCTACAGAGCGAAAGTGAATGATAAAAGAAGCCAAGCAAGACTAACTAACTTAGAAGGCAGTACATAGCCAGTGTTAGCGGCGGAAATTCCAAAAGCACTCGCATACCTAAGCAAAAATGTATGAGAAAAATTATGAGATTTGAGGAAGCGAAAGAAGTATGTAAGAACCGCGACGCTTGGCGCTCCGTCCTCTCTGACTACACCGTTAGGGATACAGCGTGAAGATATGAAAAGTGAAACGCTTTTTCTCTGTTAACGATTTTAACGTTTTCATTCACATTCAACTTTAGAAGCAAATTCTGAGAGTGACATCTGTTCATAATTTGACAATTTCAGTTAAAAATTTACTGCGACAACTTAATTTTAAAGTTCAAATATTTCATGGTAAAGAGTAGCAAAATTATAACAACCAATTTTAAAGTAATTATTAATCCAGTTGTTTATTTCTGTACACATTTTCCAAAGAAAAATACAGAAATTCACATTTATTTCAGGTTTTCATATTTTAAAAGATAACGAAACACTCATGAGATAACTCACGCCTGTTTATCGATTGCGGCCGGTTTTTTTAATAACACTCCAGACTATTACACAGATTGTGTGACCCCAAACTAAGCATTAAGCTTGTACTATGGGTACCACACAACGAACTCTGGGGGAGTTCCCAGTAACACCCAGACTCTAAGCCAATTTAGCAAAGTTCGTTTCCTAAATTGACCTGACTGGGGATCGAACCCGGGACCCTAGCTTGAAAAGCAGATGCATATGCCACTGCGCCAACGGGCCAGTCAACACATGCAACTTTCATAAACTTACGCAATATTTCCACTAAAATATTATAAAATATAATCACATTTCATTCCAATGTAACATAATAATATTATCATTTTCTTATAGCATACAATTAGAGATATTTTTAACCGACTTCAAAAAAGGAGGAGGTTCTCAATTCGTCTGTATGTTTTTTTTTTTTGTTGTTTTTTTTTTTGTATGTTTGTTACCTCATAACTCCGTCATTTATGAACCAATTTCAAAAATTCTTTTTACGTTTGGTAGGTAATACTTTAGAGGTAGTCCGATTTAAATTTAACCGATATTGGAGCTTGGACTTCGAAGATACACTAAATAACGCGACCTGGTTATAACCTTTATTTATACTCGTATTGACGATTCTCTTGTATATCGTTGCACTCCGGAATTAGAATGAAGTTAATTGCAGACCTGCCTTAGATATTTATTTAGGTCAAGATCACTCAAAAGGGAGAAATAAAAAAAAATATTAAAAAAAATTAAGCAGCCTTCAAAAAAAACACTGAAAAGTGTAAAATAACTATCCTTTACTAATCAAAACTCGAATACAATTAAAATAACTTTATAAATACGATACATATACCTATATAATTAAATTTGACAGTTATTGAAGTCAGTGCCAAATCAATGTGCAACAACAGAAAGTCTATTAGTTTGGTGGGCTTGGCACCGACTTCAGTAACTGTATAATTCAATTATATAGGTATGTGTATCGTATTTATAAAGTTATTTTAATTGTACTTGGGTTTTGATTAGTAAAGGATAGTCATTTTATACTTTTCAGTGTTTTTTTGAAGGCAATTTAATTCTTTTTATACATTAAGCGGCTCGCAGCCGGCTAGGGGCGCGCTGTATTTATTTATTCGATTAAGTTATACGTCGGGTAGAGATGTCGGTCGCCGATCGCTCGGTCGCGGCCGCCAATGTCGTAACTGCAAAAGAACACGCGGCTCAAATTGTCGCGCGCGACTCCGCATTTACATACGTATGATTACTAAACAGATCCAACTATGTTTTCATTTGATATGGTAAAACCATGCTACATTGCAGCAGGAATCGGGCCGGCTCGCCCGGTGAAATACCACCCTCTCACCGAATATCGGCGTGAAATAGCCGGTAGCCGATCTCCCCCTCCCCTCTTCATCCTTTCCTTAAAGTCCGGCGCGAACCCGTGATTCCCCGGAGGTCAGGGCGGCGCTGATCACTTCTCATCAGGTGACTCGCTTGCTCATTCGCTTCCTAAAAAATCTTGATAAAAAGTAGTAGATATGTTATTTCCTCGATGTTCATTTTGTAAATGAGTTGTTTGTTTGTAGAAGAGGAACAGTTGTGAGCGACCAGTCGTGCTTTCAATTGCTGTAAAACTAGCTGCTAGTGGCTGTACTCGTCCGCGACTAGCCGTTTTAGTGGAAAATAGCACTAAGGTGTTATGTTTTGGAATTTGTCCCAAGTGATTAATTTTATATATTATTTTTTTATCTTTTTTAACGAAGCGTTTTTTGTTTTTTATCTTCCACAACAAGCTTCAAACTTGTCAATAGACATAATAATGTATCACTTCTCAACGCAGAACCTTCAGAAAACGCCAAAGACCGAAAATCCCAAAGATCAGACTCGATCAGCTTTTGACGCTAGGTAGCTAACTGGTTCTGACCTCTGGATTTTCTTGGTAATGCTTAAACGCGTATCGTTCAACATGTTTGATGATTTATGAAACGGTTTTTCTCTGAGACTTCATGAAAATAACTTTATGATGAAATTGAAATTTGAAATCTGATATTATATCATTTCTTGGACTTGGACCAAACGCTGTTCTGTAACATTACCGAAGTATTTGAGAGACGTGTTTACGAAACACCGCGATACGATTGCGAACATTCGAATGTCAGTAAACACGCAATTTGGTAGTCGACATCGGGCAATTCCAGCATTGAGACCCCTGCTACAAATCCCATTAATGGGAAGAAGCACAATCAGAGGCATGAAGACTCAAATTAGGACAATAAGGGGGCATAAAATGACAATAGGCATGTTCGGCACTTTGCTTCGTTCGGTATTATCTAGGGTTGCCACATTTTCGGCTGATTATCACGTAAAAATTTTGAAGCAGTCTCAGCCGCACAGCCATATCACAACGGGCATCTAAATTCGGTGTGACATAAGACGATAGTTTGATTACCGTTGAAATGATTTTTGGTTGCAGAAACAGTGCCATTTTTAGCTCACCGTTTGCTCTACAAAAGCAGAATTGTGATCCCACGTGATCACGTTCCTCGTATTGACAATAAACATTGCGTGAGACTCGGATATCACGTACCGATTGCAGTTAAGTAATAAGCTAACGGATTTGACCCTGAGTGTATATTTTAAGTTTCCGGGCTGCGACTTAACCTCTTATGTATATCTCCCGGTCAGTCCGAATGTCGGACGCGTGAGCCATCAGTGAACTTTTTGTCATTGATGGGGAACTTGACTGGCCCGTTGGTGCAGTGACATATGCATCTGCGTTCCAAGCTGGGGTCCCGGGTTCGATCATTATTATTATTATTATTATTATTAAAACTTATAGACGAAGGAAACTGCTTATCAATCGCCGTGGTCAAATCAGAGTTTATTATTAAAATTAATTAAATGTGACTTGGCAAAGAATCTGTAAACTTAAATCAGAGTAAGAATTTTTACAGGCAGAATATAAATGCCTGATTTATGAATTGCCTATATCTGTGTGATGAGTAAACAGATGTGGGCGCATGACCATATTAACAGCGCGAAAGATTGTTTTGACTTCTTCTTCGGTTGACTGACATGGCTTCAGTAGTCAGTGTCTCTTAAATAAAATAACGCACACTCATATAATTAGCATCTTAGAACTGTAACGACATAACATTTTATACAATCTCCAGTCCAAGTTCATTCAAGATCCGGACGAACGACAGCAAATTGATTTCATCACAAAGCCATAAAAAACAATTAAACCGTCATCGAATCACATATGAGGTTTATTAATGAAATAATCGATACGGTCCACTGAGTTACTGAATATTGAATCATTTTTAAAGGTAGCAGCCCTAGTCTCGTCCCATTTGGGTCCATTTGGCCCGGTGGAGGGTTAATTCGACGTCGAGTTCATTTCCGCCAGGTCCTAAGCGCGAATGCGATCATAAAGGTTCGTTGTCCATTTCGCTTTACATTGAATGGAAGGCTCTTTGATTTGGTGATTTGAACACTCATAAAGTTCTTTTCACGTCAATATTACAGCTAGTAACATTCAAAATGGGATATATGTACTAGAATATATTCGTAAATGAGCTACAATATTAATAAAGCAGGCTACAACTTATAGTTTCTAAAAATAATAGCTCCCACTATAAATCAGCTAATTCTAATTTAAGCCATGTCCAGTTAAATTGTTTTCATACTTTAGTTAATTTAAATTGACACTTCTACAGTAGTTTTATAATAATGTCTCTCTCTTTGTTTTCCCGACTATACTGTTAAAACAATTTTGGTTAAATTTGATATGTATAGGACATAGACTATTTTTTTCACTGCGCATAAACGAAATGTCAAGTAACAGCCAGTAATAATAAAAACCACGGGCAGATGCCATTAGCAGTATAAAATTGTTTAATTACGTACAAACATGTCGTCACGCTGTATCCCTAATGGGATAGGGAGAGGACAGTTCTTACATTCTTCTTTCTCCTCTTCAAATCTTGTCGTTCTCTTCACGCATTTTCTTCTAGGTATGCGAGTGTTTTTGACATTTCCAATGTATATAGCTTTGGCTATTTGATCTTCATGTAGTGGTATATGTGGTTTGGAGGTAATCCGAAATTTATAGAGAACACGTAAAGTATACAGCTTATTTTAAACGTACAAAAGTTTATAGAAGGAACACAAAATGATACTAACGAGAACAATAACAAAGCACATAAGAAGAAGGATCGAATAACATAATCTGTTTTAGATGTAGTCGTCAGACAACAAAGTTATTCTGTTTGTAAGATTTGTCAAATTTCAAATATACATACCTGCACCTCATTGTAATTACCATTAAAATTATTAATAATAATAACAATAAACAAATAACATAAAATCTTTTCATCTAAATGGTACTTCGGCACATTAGTAACGTGTGTGTGATGCTGTGGGTTGTGCATTAATTGTTATTGTTGCAAATATATAAATTGACTATAATGTAATGCCTTTCTGTTTGTCATTCCAAATAAAAAAAAAATAACTATTTCGTAATAACAAGGACTTGCGCAAGGAATTAAATAAAAAGCGCATTAACATGCGATTATAGCCAAAGCAAGCAGCAGACTAGGTAAAACCATAGCGGTGCATTCACGGGCGCGTGGTGTATGATTACACGCGAGCGCAGCCGTCGGTAGCTCATTTGGGACATTACAATTCTCTAGTAATAAATATGATATCTGAAACCGGAAATTAATGCGATTATCTTTTGTTTTGGCTTGACGTTTACAGGATCAATGGACCTGGAACATCTGGAGCAGGAGCTCTATTATATTCAGGAGGCAAAGAAAGGATATCGGGTGAACAAACAACTGCCTAGGGCTAGAGGTACAGACATCCAGATATGAGCAGGTAACCTGCCTACATACCCGATGAAAAAATTTTTATTAAAAAAAATTAAACCGCCTTCAAAAAAACAATGAAAAGTGTAAAATAACTTTATAAATACGATACATATACCTATATAATAAAATTTGACAGTTACTGAAGTCGGTGCCAAGCCCACCAAACTAATAGACTTTATGTTGTTGCACATTGATTTGGCACCGACTTCAATAACTGTCAAATTTAATTATATAGGTACGTGATGCGTATCGTATTTATAAAGTTATTTTAATTGTACTTGAGTTTTGATAAGTAAAGGATAGTAATTTTATACTTTTCAGTGTTTTTTTTGAAGGTGGTTTAATTTTTTTTAATAATTTTTTTTTATTTCTCCCTTTTGAGTGGTCTTGACCTAAATAAATATCTAGGGAAGGTCTGCAATTAACTTCAATCTAATTCCGGAGCGCAACGATATACAAGAAAATCGTCAATATAAATAAAGGTTAAACCAGGTCGTGTTATCTAGTGTATCTTCGAAGTCCAAGCTCTAATATCGGCGAAATTTAAGTGGAACCACCTCTGAAATAATACCTACTAAATAAAAAAAGAATTTTTGAAATCGGTTCATAAATGACGGAGTTATGAGGTAACAGACATACAAAAAAAACAGACGAATTGAGAACCTCCTTCTTTTTTTGAAGTCGGTTAAAAAAGGAGTTACTAATAAAATTGTATCAATTTAAAACAAGTACTTTATCTTCACCATATACACACCTGGAACAAAGGTGAACAACATAGTGGGCACACCGAAGGATGTTTTGCCCTCACCAGGACTCTATGAAATAGATTGCAGTTGCGGTAGTTCATACATTGGCCAAACGAAACGTACTATTGCTGAAAGAGTTAAAGAACATATTACAGCGGTGAAGAACCGGAAAACAACTAAATCAGCGATAGCGGAACATCTACTCCAATCAGATACCAATCACTGGATTGAGCTTCATTGCCTACAAGTACTTTCTACTGATCGCCACTTTTGCCCAAGTGAAGTGCGTAAAGCGATTGAAATTAAGAGACATAATAATTTCAATCGGGAAACGGATACAATTTATCGACGATGTGGAATCCTGTGATTCAAGGAACAAAACCTCGTTTTTCACATTCGATTAAACGTGTGTATTTTGTGTAGATATCCTGAAAACTATTTACATATATCGAAGGAAAATTTATTGTGTATTATTATATTGTATGGCATTGTATTGTTATAAAACAAATAACATTTTTAAAGTTACTTTTATAAATTTAACTAGTACTTTTTAGTACTTATAATTACATACCTTCAAAAACTTTACTTTTAAAAACAAAATCTTCCACCAGCCGAAGAACATCATTGCATAATTAAAATGTTAAGTTAAATATATATGTACAGAAAGAAGCTTTTCAGTCTTCGATCACATTTGTGATCGAAGTTTTCAGCAAATAAATAAATCATTTATTGAATGATTGAAATGAAATGAAATGAAATATTTATTTTATTCAGTCAATTCATTATAATTCATTATTTTGTCTTTTAAAATCAAAACATTACATTAAATTACATCGATGTCATATTCATCATACTCAATTATGTCAATTAAAAATTAAAATAATAATTATACAACCAAAAAATAAAAAATAAAGAAGTTTATTAATACATGTCGTATCTAACTATTCACAAATTCATCTATACTATGTAAATCTCTTGTTTCTGTCTGTAATTACAGTTTTTTTTTGACAAATTTTGCGATAGACGTTTTATGACTTACTGATGTCGATTCTACCATTTTTAAAATTTTTGTCTGTCTGTCTGTCTGTATGCCCTTTTATAACTAAAGAAAGGCTTGACTGATTTTGATAAAAATCGGTACGTAGTAAGAACACATGATTGCGCTCATGATAGGCTACTTCTTTTTTAGAAAATTTACTCCTAAAGGGATGAAAAGGGGGATATAACTTTGTAAAGGAAATGGTTTTTTTTTTTTATTTATTGTTCATAATCTGTTTATAATATGTGATTATAATGTTATCTTTTGCTTAAACCCCTGAACCGATTATGATAAAATTTGGCAGGGAGATAATTTGACATCAGAGAACGGGCATAAACTACTTTTTTTTATTAAAAATTTACCCCTAAGAGGGTGAAAAGGGGGATGAAATTTTGTATGGGAAAGGCTAAATCTTGGTAATGATAAAATTTGCTGCGGTGATAAGATTTTTTTTATCAAAAACACATAGGCTACTTTTTTTTATCAACAATCTGTGAAAAGGTGAATGGGAGGGCGGGGGACGAAACTTTGTACCGGAAATGCTAATGCTCTGAACTGATTATGATGTAGCATGGATATAGTTTGACACCTGGGAACGGACATAGGCTACTTTTTTTATCAAAAATCTAGCCCTAAGGGGTTGAAAAGAGGGATAAAACTTTGAATGGGAAATGTTGAACCGCCGAACCACAATGTTTGTTGAAGAGATAGTATATGGCCGGAGACAGACGAAGACTAAACGTAGACTTTTCTCAAAAACGATCTTTGAACATACTATGTATACGTACATATAATCTAACCTAATCCGGGACAGCCACGAAAAAATGTTCTGCGCAGACGAAGTCGGGGGTTCAGATAGTATATATATAATATAGAGAAAATACATAAACGATATTTTCTCTATATTTAAGAGTTTAAAAGAAAGCATGTTACTGGGAGTCCATGTTGTGTGTTTGGTATTTTTTTTTACAAAGGACAATGGGCACGCACACCGTCCCCTTGACCAACGGACTTAAAATGTATCTCATTCGATACGTCGTAGGCAAGTTGATAGTTTTTTAATAAAACGACATCCTTGAAATGTATGGGGTATTCCAGGAAAAACGTGTTTTAATTTTTTTTTTTTACCTAGCCATGACGACATCCTTGAAATATATGGGGAAAACGTGTTTTAATTTTTTTTTTTACCTAGCCATGACGACATCCTTGAAATATATGGGGAAAACCCGTTTTAATTTTTTTTTTTACCTAGCCATGAAGACATCCTTGAAATATATGGGGAAAACGTGTTTTAATTTTTTTTTTTACCTAGCCGTCGAATTATCAGTAGCTGTATTTTACGGATAACTAATACAAATATTAAATTAAAAAAATTGAAAATGAAAATACTATTTTCCTGGAATACCCAATATATTTCAAGGATGTCGTTATAGTAAAAAATTATCAACTTGCTACGATGTATCGAATGAGATGTATTTCGAGTCTATTCGTCAGGGGGACGGTGCTCATATAAAATTGCCCATTGTCCTTTATCATTTGGAGTGGATTTCCACAACCTAAAATCTGAGTCCACAGAAGACACATTATTATTGCTTTTTCAATGCATACTTTGTTTAAATTTTATTTGTTTTTAGTAAATTAACAGTATTATACTCTTAACGCGCAATGGACAATGAAATGTCCCTTAGCAATAACGTCGGGTCCATAAACATTACTGAACACAAGTGGAAAGGGTCCAATTGTTCCGGGCATGTTTCTCATTACCACACGTTGTGAGTTATGTCGTTTGTTCGTGATTCCGTCCAACTTTGAATGAGTGTGTGAATATTTAAAAACAATGCCCAGTTCTGAAGCGATTTTGGAGTGGAAGTTGATTTTAGAGCGCTAACGCAACAATTTATTTTAAACGGTACCCATTCATTACGAATGTGAAAACGTGAAAGCAATGACTTAGTGAAAGACTTGTATGATTTAAAAAAGGATTTTTAATTGGTTTAATTTATTTATTTTTCGTTCCTGTACTATGGAGCAGACATATGAGCTCATAGACATTTACAATGACAAAATTTAGAAAGCAGTTTAGATTACAAAGACACTGGTAACCCTGAAAACTAAGATGTTATGCCATTTTTTTTTTGGCGGGATTTTATGGGGAGGGGTTGGGGCGTTTATTTTAATTATTTCCAAATTGTTTCTAATGGGTTTTGTGATGTAAAATTGGCGTAGTTTTGCGTCCCAAGTATCTAGGCTGCTGTGCATCAATTGAAATTATTAAAATAAGTGCTTATAGCAGTGTGATGTTGAGATTTTTTTGTGGTTTAGTCTGCCTCAGTGGATTCTCCTAGAAAGAATGCCTCAATATATTATACTAATACCTATAGTATAATTAAATTTGATAGTTACGAAAGTCGTCGGCCAATCCTACTAATCTAATAGGCTTTCAGTTGTTCCATATTGATTTGGCACCAACTTCAATAATTGTCAAATTTAATTCAAATTTAATTATATAGGTATTTGTATCGTATTTATAAACTTATTTTTGGACTCAAGTTTTGATTAGTAAAGGATAGTTATTTCGTACTTTTCAGTGATTTTTTCGTAGGCAGTTTAATTTTTTTACTATTTTTTTTTATTTCTTCCATTTGAGTGACCTTGACCTAAATAAATACCTAGGGCAAGTCTACAACTAACTTATTTTCTAATTCCGGAGCGCAGTGATATACAAGACAATTATCAATGGAAATTTTAAAGCGGTTCGCGTTATTTGGTGTATCTTTGAATTCCAAACTCCAATACCAGTGAAATTTTAATGTGTAAGTAAGCCCTTCCTAATAAAATAAGAATTTTCCCAATCGGTTTATAACTGACAGAGTTCTGAGGTAACGAATGTTAACAACACCGACGAATAAACATAAAGGGGAACACTGGCGTCCTCTAGCAGAGCGCGACGGTGTTCGTGACGTCATAGACAAGAACGACTGACGGCTTGTTCACCACTACCGCTCGAGATTATGGAAGTCAAAACTCGAGCGCTCCACGTCTCTCTATTGCTTTTTACTTTCACGACTGCAGCACGAAGTGTTTGAATACAAATTAATTGATATTAAATATTAATATTAATCGATAATTTTTGGGGTGTTCCATTGCTATAAGTATCTAACTTACTATTTAATTTTATCATAGCTAACACGAACATAAAAAAAAACAAGGAAGAAAATACAACCGAATTGAAAACCTCCTTTTTTTAGCCAGTTTAATATTATTACTTAATCAGGGTTTATGGGCTTCATGTCTATTTAATTCTGTTAGACATTAAACATATTTCAAAACTATATAATTGCGCCATTAGCGTAGTTGGAATTGCTTTTCAATAATGGAATCTTTAAACAATATCAATAGAGAAGGCAAGTCAAGCGCTATAATTTTATAAGCAAACTGTATCGTCAACTCGCCTACATTAGTTAATTACTCATCCACCAAATCAGTTTGAAACTCACTCCCCATCGACCCTTTAATCTGCTTCTCTCATGATTTAGTTTTCATCGCAATCACGCTAATTTAGGCCGAATTGCTTACGCCTATGGTTGAAAATGGTTTCATTAGTTATCGGCAAGTTTAATTAGAGTGGATGACATCGATGACGTATGACTTATTCTCAGATTTCATTAGGCACGTTATTGGAAAGCTGAAAACCATGATAGGCTCTTTGACACTACACTGAGGAGAGCACAGATCGATTACTAATAGATATTACGTTGATGTGACCACTATAGTTTTTCTCGCTTTAACGACCTATGTCCTAAAATATTGCATTCTACCATCATGCCCATAAGAGTCTCTAAACGACCTATGTCTGTCAAACCGGCCTTCAGGAATGTCTTAAGAAATATCATTTTTTTAGACATTTTTCATCAAAAGTCGTAAGCCATACGACTTAAAACAATGATAACATTTTACAACTACCTGATCTGACAGACGTTGTCTTATTCTTTAAATAAAGTTTGTGATCATTTCGTGAAGTACGAATCGCGTTATGGTCTTGAGTGGATACAAAAATCCCATAAAAAAACAATTCATCACACACGTCGTGTAGTAGAGCCATGCTGCATTGCAGCACGAATTGGGCCGGCTCACCCTCTCACAGAATATCGGCGTAAAATAACAGCATCTATTGCTGTTGGTTTTGTTGGGTGAGTGAGAGTGCCGGTGGCCCATCACCCCTTCCCCCTCTTTTCCCTCCTTTTCCTATTTCCCTAAAGGCCGGCAACGCACCCGTGATTCTCCTGACGTTGCGTGAACGGGCGTAACATCTCGGGAAGCCCGAGAAGTTGCATGAGCGCGTATTGGTCACCTTTGGTACTACCATCGCTAACGTTATTTATATTGTATGTTATGTGTACATTACGGTGTCGATAGAGTCATTCGATCTAGTTATTAGTGTCGCGAGGCGACGCGGCTTGCAATTAGCGGTCACGCGTAATTAACGTACACCAGTGGGTGTTTGACCTGGTTTGCTACTGACTACGCCTAACTACATAATTGATATATTGCATTGTAAACATTAGACACCGATTATAAGTTAATATATTATAAAAACCATAATACCGTGAGATCACAATGAAATTACTACATTAAATCTCCTTATTTCTTCTCTTTTTTTTATTTAAATATTCGCCGTAGTATTTATACAGGGTGTATATGAAAACGGAACACCTTCTTGAGCATGCTATAGTATACCGAGAATGCATCTTGATTACGCTTCAATAAAGTATTATTGTGTAATAAAAACAATGATACAGGTCAAATCACAATTTACTTCAGTTGTGCTTCCACTTAACACGACAAGTTGTTTATTTCCGACACCGAAATTTAATTTTTACAAATCCACAGAAATCTCCTTTATTTATGTAAAGATAAGGTTGATATTCCTGTGTATGTGGAAATAACGTATTTTTAAATTAGAGTTCATGATCGTGGCGATTTGTAAACAATTGATAAGGGGTATATGCATTATTATTGAAGTTGGTTTTTATGCTTTATTTCAATAACGGTTGAAATTATTACAAAATAAAAAAATATGTTCGATTTAAAATCTGTAACTTTACACGTTCCAGCAACTTCTACGAGAAATAATGGTGTTAACACCTGTAAATTTAAATGGTCATAACTCTTAAACAGCTACATTTTATTCGATAATTCCTTTTATAAGTACATACTAAAATTATGCCCTTTCATCCATTAAAGTAACTGTCCCGTTTTCATGTACACCCTGTATAGGACTCATTGGTTTCTCTAAAACCGACTATATTTAAAAAAAATGTAAGGCAATAAAGGTGGAAAAATTCTTAAAATTCATTGATCAACGTAGATATAAGTGAGGTACAACCTTAGCCTCACATCTCTTTGTATGTTGCTTTGTGGCGTTCTGTTTTAAACTCTCATTCAGTCGTCCCCTATTTTACTCCTTCAGAGCATTATTTTTCAAAAACGTTGAAACCCATCATTCTTAACGTCTACTTAAAAGGCCAAATACCAAAATTCACGGTATTAACTACAAAACCAGCGGAATCCCGTAACAACTTCGTTTCCTATTTTACCCATTTAGAGAATAATTTTGCAAATTTCTGAAACACAACTGAAAATACAAATACCAATATTCATGACGAATTTTCATAAATACTCACATGTACCATTTCATCCCTTTAGTGTATGTATTTCCTAAAACCTCTTATACACCTCTACAATCTCTAGGAAGAGCAATGTTTCTACCTTCATTGGCTTAGGCTGTGCGTACAATTGAATATATTGCTAGTTATGCAGTGTGGGGTCCATTAGATATTGCTGTTATCCTGTTATTTTTCTCTCCTGTATATGAACCTTAAGGATAAATGTAAAATGGAAATTCATTTATTTTGATAAATGAACTATTTGTATTTGTAAATAAACTATTTGTATTATACCCGGCAACAGTACAGTTACAGTACAGCACCAACGGCAGTTGTTGTGACTGGGCAGGTATCCTCTATTATATTATACTGGCAAAATTTGTATATATGTATATTATGTTTGTAATCGCGTTCCCGAAAACGGTTTTAACGATATCAATGAAATTTGCAATATAGGGATTGACGGAGACGAAATACCGATCTGGCCAAGTGTCAATTCTGAGAAAAATTGTTTTCTCTGTATTTCTCTATTCATATTTAACCTTCTGTATTTCTCAAACTGAAAACTTATAATTATTAAGTTTTATTTTCGGTAGTGGGGACAGTGAGAATAAGACAGAGGGAGATGGCATTACGGAGCTATGATGTGACAAAGAAGACAGAGATGGAACGCTCTGTTCCCACTACTTCAGTTTAAAAAAGAATTACTTTTATATATTATACTGTATATCAAATATTTTTTCACAATTTCTTCCATAATTACTATGTCTGTTTTTTAATAAGGTTGTTAAAAACTAGTAAAGTAATTTATTGTCATCCTACACGAACATGCGCCACTAAAAATAGGCAATCAACCTATACGAACGCTCTATACTTTGGTTCATATCTGTCACAACAGATGTCGCTACAGACTCGATGATTAACTTTGTAAAGATAATGTATATAAAAGTAAAATATCATCTGATCTGTGCTTATAGCATCATCGGAAGCGGAGTTGCAAATACTAGTTACGTGCATGAAAGAAGAAGTAAAAGGATTGAATATGAATGTGAACAGAACTAAGGTTCTGATGTTAGAAAGGGAAGATGAACAAACAAAATGTGAAACATGGGTAAATATAAAATGTCTAGAACAAGAAAACCAAATTGGAGCACGTTTTCGAGGGATGGATGATATGAGTTGGATGTAGAGAGACGCGTAGCAGCTGCCAATAAAGTGAATGGTGCTCTGTCTGCATTAGAAGGCAGTGTGAATATATCTAATTAGCCAAAATGGCCATACACAATGCGATGTTGGTTCCAACTTCGTTATACGGTAGTGAGACCTGGATATGCCCGAAATTGAGTGAAAGTAAGATAAATGCAGTAGAAATGCGATTTCTTAGAAATGTGTGCGGTGTCACCCTTACGGACAAAATAAGCAATGAAGAGATAAGCACTATGACAGGGTTGCACGACAGTGTTGTTGTAAAAATGAAGAAAGGAATGCTTAGATGGTTCCGGCACATAGAAAGATTGAGTGATGAAAAACTGACGAAGAAAATTTACAGAGCAAAAGCGAATGGTAAAAGAAGCCAATAAATACTAAGACTGATTTATGAAGATCAAATAGCCAAAGTGTAGCTGACGGAAATGTCAAAAGTACTCGTATACCTAGGCAAAAATGCGTGAGTCGAATGGTAAGATTTGAGGAAGCGTAAGAAGTATGTAAGGACCGCGACGCTTGGCGCTCCGTCCGCTCTGAATACCCCGTTGGTGATACGATACAGCGTGAAAATATGAAATATGTACGTGTACATATTGGTCAAAGTAGAGTTAAATTGACCTAAATTGAATTTATGGATTAAATGCAGTGTGCGTTACAAGTAGTTTTGAGTTTTACCTTATTTAAAGAAGAAGACCTACCCCAGATATAAGTCGACGGTCCGCGCGAACAAACGTGCAAAAGCTTTTACATATATTTTTTTTTATTGCAAAATTACATTCTACTACCTATAACGGACCACCCCAATATTTTTCAAGGAAAAATAA
The DNA here is from genome assembly GCA_907165235.1 of Zeuzera pyrina. NCBI lineage: Eukaryota > Metazoa > Arthropoda > Insecta > Lepidoptera > Cossidae > Zeuzera > Zeuzera pyrina. The sequence goes on along the minus strand of OU015642.1, from coordinate 623,073 downwards.
TGATAAATAAGGTATTTTAAGGCAATATAAATGATTGTTCTATGGAAAACACAAATATAAAATGCGCAAGAATAAAATAATACACCTCCGTTACTCATAGACCTCGTCTATTTTGAACAATAAGAAACGTATGATCTGACGTAAAATGTATCTTGTACAGAGTTTGTTTAAAACAGCTTTACACGTTTAATCCTGTAGTTAATATTGTTGTATATTTTTGCATTGTCTCATACAAAATGCACGCGAATTAACTTATTTGTGTAATCGACTGTAGTCTTCACAGTTATGAAGTGTGATTGTGTAAATACTTTTACACGTCTAGCTAGCAGGAATATAAGTTGTAATATATAATACATTTATGGCACACAATAACTTAATCCGTAAGCATTCAATATCTGTTTTAGAAACCGTTGGTCGAGCGTCTACTATCTAGGTATTGTCCTAAAACACACGACTTACAGTGACATGTTTTCCCAGTTTTGACGGATTACCGTGTCGATCTAATTATTGCGTCATTCGCGCGTGGACGGATTTCTTGTGGTGGTATTATAATTTTTGTTATCATTATTAATTAATACAAACAATATGAACAGAACAAGGTGTAAGCGTATGTTAAAGATGGTGTTAAGTGCGAGTGACGAAGGAACCCAAGTTAAAGGTATGTAAGGGACCCATTTTAGTTTTTATCTATTTTTGGAATTTGACTTGGCAAAACTTTCAAAAAACGAACATCGTGGTTTATTTTAATGCTGTAAAGTTTGGTGTATTGTATTCTTCGGTAGATAGAAGCAGAAAAATATTAATATGTAGGTCATTGTAGATATAACATGTACAGATCAGCTTATCAGATGAGCTGCTTTATCTTCTGTCAAGGTCAAGGGTAAAAATTGTAGTTATGTTCAATACTTATAATTTCCGCTCGAGTTGATTTGCATCTGAACATAAATGTTTATTTATTTAATAATAATAACAGACTAAAAAAAAATTAAAACAATACACAATATTTATTATACCGCCTCGGTAGCTCAACGGTAATACCAACGCCGCCGCCTGCTGTGTGCACGAGGTCGCGGTTTCGATTCCCATCAAGATCTGGGTGTTTATGTATCGTACGTATTTATTTACATAAAAAAAAAATTTATAAACTTTATCAGTTATCTAGTACCCAAAGTACAAGCTTCGGTTTAGTTTGGGACTAGATGGCACTGTGTGAAATGTCCGAAAACATTAATTTATTATTATTTATTTATTTATTATACCTAAATAATAAATACTACATAACAATTATAATTAGGTACATACTACTGAAATTTGATTTCTGCATAACAGGCAATAATTATACAGAAAAATAAATTATTACAGATAGTCATCGAACACTGCAAATTTACACGGGACAGGACGAAATTACGAGGGTTTCCTTTTTTCCTATTTGTTACGGAATCCTAAAAACATGTCGTAAACTGTAGGATGTGGTGACTTAGTTGCTAAAACTAAGTCCCCATTTCAATAATCTTGAATTTAAGGGTTGCTAATGGACCGATAAATCAACTCGAACCTCTCGGTGGACCCAAAAAGGGTGCTTGGTAATGATTGCAGTCAAGTCGCAAGGATAATCTTGTTCGAGTTCAGGGAGTGCGTTGTTCTACGAAAGTTCTGTTTCGAAATTAATAATAGAACTTATTGGAACACATATAAGGTTCATTTTGGAATGAAATTACTGAAAATTGAATATTTTTTATTTATTTAAACTTCATTGCACATAAATATTGTACAAAAGGGAGACATAATGTCATGTTGCATTCTTCACCAGTCACTTATAGACCTAAATGGAGAAAATATTGGCAGTGCAGTGCAAAACTGAGAACGTTAAAATCAAAAATCATAGTATTATTTTACGGTAGTAAACTAATTAATCTGTGGTATTATCATAAAAAGTCAAAAGAACAATATAAAACATCCAATACAATACAAACAAATAATAATAATGTATTCAGACATTTCACACAGCGCCATCTAGTCCCATACTAAGCAGCACAGCGCTTGTGTTATGGGTACTAGACAACTGATATACTACTTATGTACTTTTCTTTTGTAAATACATACATATTATACATAAACACCCAGACTCGGGACGGGAATCGAACCCGCAACTCCCGTTTACTTTCCCACTCGCTTAACCGTTGTGCCACGGAGGTCGTCAAAAATCATAAATACAAACATATATATACATACATATAATCATATTATAATTAAATACCTAATTAAATATATTACACATATTAAAAACTAGCGACCCGCCCCGGGTTCGCACGGGTAGCAGAGCCATTTTGGACAAAACTTTCGTAAAATCCGATCTTATGTTGAGCGTCTACACCGAGAAATGAGTCACTATGTTAAATTTCAAGTCAACGGACCTATAGTTACGGAGATCTCGTGATGAGTCAGTCAGTAGTGAGTGGTATTTCGCTTATATAGCGTAAAGTATTATTAAACAATGGGGTAAAGAAATAATTGGTATCTATGTAGTGTACTGAAAACCTTATTAAGGCGACACATTGATAAACAATAATTTAATCCAAAATAGAACTTGTCTATGCAAATGTGCGTGCGCTAGCAAACGAAAAAGTAGTTATTTTCGTTGATTTAAAAAACTATAAATAATTTTAAAAAATCCAACTGCCATTTTGAAGAATACGTTTAGATTAATAATATAATAATAATAATAATAATCTTTATTGACATGATGTACAAAGTATTGTGAAAGCTCTGAAAGAAAAAAACTATACAGAACTAACAAAGGATCTATACAAAGATTAAAACTATACAGAAACTTTAGAAACATAAATCGGTCCCGTTACTCCTAAAAATGTAAATTTCTATTTTAAAACGGCTTACTCTGATATTTTTTTTGTGTTACAAAAGTTAACCAATTGTGTATCGCAAGTATCAAAATAAAGTCAATGAAATGAAGAATCAGGTTACCAAATGTCGTTTTCATACGTTTTGTAGTCTTTTAGAAAAATTGAGATCCCTGCCGTCAACATTTCCAATGTGTCGCTACGTGTGTTGTAAGAAATATCCCATGGCGTTAGTGATTTAATGTTATCTAACTTGATATAATATTTACTATTCTCATCATAATTATTTAGTACCAAATATATTGACAACTCTCATAAAATTAACAAATGTGTTAGAATAACTAATGCAAAATAAACATAATTAGTGAATTCAAAGTCATTAGTGAATTGTATAAAATTAGATCCTCGCCCGAGGACTCAGTTTTGTTCTGAAGATCCTTGACATAAGTACTCCGTATATATGTTGTAATCAATACAATAAAAATACACTATAACTGCTGTGTGAATTATTGTTGGTCGCAATTCCCAAAGGAATAACCACAGTTGACATCTCGCACGAACGCGCTCGTAACATTTAGCACGAATTGGGCCGGGTCGCCTGGTGAAATACCACCCTCTCACAGAATATTGGTGTGAAATAACGGCCTTTACTGCTGTTGTGTTTCGTTCGGTGAGTAAGAGTGCAGGTGGCCCATAATCCCCTCCCTCTCCTTTCCCTATTTCCTTAAAGGACAGCAACGCACCCGTGATTCCCCGGACGTCGCGGGTGTCCATGGTCGGCGCTGGTCACTCTTCATCAGGTGACGCACTTGCTCGTTTGCCCTCTTTTTTATAGAAAAAGAAAACATCTACGACATTACGTATTAGGTATTACATGAGCATTACTCAGTTTTGATACAAAAATTACGGCAATCATATCTTGTTTAAAGTAGAATTAGATCTAAATTGAATTTATGGATTGATTGCAGTATGCGTTACATGTAGTTTTGACTTTTACCTTATTTGAAGGAAGTGTTACGTTACGTTTAAAAGTTACGTATCGGTATGAAACTTAGGAAAATTAGAACATTAGATCTTACTCGAAGTAGATTAAAACCTGCATTGAAACGATGAAGTGAACGTGGTTGCTATACTCGCACTTTTATTGTGACTAATTTCAAGGAAAAAAGAAGTTAGTTGTAGACCTACCCTAGATGTTTATTTAAGCCACTCAACAGCGAGACATAAAATAACTTGTGATAAATTCCCGAAATCTTTAGCTATTTTCCGCTCAAACTCCAAAAACCACCAATCGACACATGTTTCGCCTCTCAACGAAGCATCCTCAGGACATACCAGAGATAGGATTCGGTCAGCTAACCAGCACCGAATCCAGTTGACCGAATCCTATTTCTGGTATATCTGGTATATATTTATTTTCCGCTCAAACTCCAAAAACCACCAATCGACATGTGTTTCGCCTCTCAATGAAGCATCCTCAGGATATACCAGAAATAGGATTCGGTCAACTAGACTCGGTGCTGGTTAGCTGACCGAATCCTATCTCTGGTATGTCCTGAGGATGCTTCGTTGAGAGGCGAAACATGTGTCGATTGGTGGTTTTTGGAGTTTGAGCGGAAAGTAGCTAAAGATTTTGGGAATTTATCACATGAAATGGATTTCCGCAAAATAACACCTGAGTCTATACAGTATATAAAATAACTTTATAAGTACGATACAACTATGTTTTTGTTGGTGCGAGGTTCTAGACTTGTACTTACATGTGTGCGTGACTAGGGAAGGATCACAGTACAACAGTACATAAGTGAACATGACATATTTTTATGATAGTATTAAAAACGGGAAATTTAACGCGATTACCTTTTTATTCTGGCTTGACGTTTCGACCGAGTTGCATCGGCCGTGGTCTCAAGCGACCTGGCGCAGCTAGTTTCGCTCCGTGTCTGAGGTAGATGTTTTGTCATCTACCCCCGATATTTGTAAATAAATTTGTAAGTAGTTAAAGCGTGGACACTGTGAGTGTTGTGTGTAGGTATCCCGAAAACTATTTACAAATATCGGGGGTAGATGACAAAACGTCTACCTCAGACACGGAGTGAAACTTGCTGTGCCAGTTTGCTTGAGACTACGGCCGATGCAACTCGGTCGAAACGTCGAGCCAGATTAAAAAGGTAATCGCGTTAAATTTCCGGTTTTAGATAATATATTTTATAATGCAACGCGAAAGTTTAAAAGTTTATACTGTGATCGTAGCCAAAACATTTAAAATTTACGAATATTTTGCAATTATTTCATGACCGACTCGTGAGTTGACACGAATTGAAAGCGGAAATTACAACGTTGCCATACTTACTATAGCTAACTGTTTTACTCGTGGTAATACTCAATGAGATAGAAAGAGACATGAAAATTCGTGTGACACGCGGTAATAAGAGCGCCAGCTTATTATTACTCCCCCATTATGTCTCATGGTCCAAGGTAAGCACAATGTAGTACTCATTTCAGATTTATACTTCACATTTTTTGAGAAAATTAACTCGGATAAAATGTTAAATGGATGGACGCATGGCCGACCTTACACAGATTTAAGTTTTCGTTTTGGGGTATAAAAACCCATAATTAATTTTAAATTGACGTTTAAGAATCACCCCCTTGTATTCGACGTAGTTGGTAACAAATCTAGCTTACTCCCTCGTGAGTTACGTTCATTTTAAATAAAGTAGTTAACTCGGAAGCCGCCTGTAAATTACGGTTAAAGTTTAAATATTAAACATCTCTCGCCACTTCTTGATGATGTTCTGGATAAGCCAACGAGCTAACAGCGAACACTTACACTTTATTGCAAAAAAAATGGCTCCATTGAAAATATTATTTTCATGTTGGTATACCTACTATTTAAAGTAAGTTATTTTAATTATGGATGTATGGACTTTCCATTGTGATCTCTAAAGTTAAGGACTAACTAATAATAATAATAAAATTATAATAATAATATACTCAGACATTTCACACGGCTCCATCTAGTCCCGAAGTAAGCAGCGCAGCGCTTATGTTATGGGTACTAAACAACTGATATACTTATACATTTTTCTTTTGTAAATAAATACATATATACATAAACACTCAGACTCGGGGCGGGAATCAAACCCGCAACCCCTGTTTACTTTCCGACGCGCTTAACCATTGCGCCACGGAGGTCATCAAATGATATCGAGCCCCAATATGATAATTATTTTAGTCAAGCGTTTCAAATTAAAAGGTCGCTACGAATATATATAACATTAGCGAAAGCCCACGACTTCGCGTGAAATTCATACCTTCATAAATTATAGCCTAAGTATAATTTAAAATATAAAAAAATGGATTTTTTTATTTTTCTTTTTTTTTTAATTTGGATCTTGACAACAGCACCACCTACCGGGTCCAAATATATCCAAGAACCACGTGAATCCATAAGTACAAAGAAATGAGCTGTCGCGGGACGCCTGCTCGATGTGAACTATCGAAACTATTTTGTGTAGAAAATATGGATGAAAGAATGGTTTATTAAAGGAAATAAGTATCGAATAATTAAAAACAAAATATTCAGCTTTTTTTTGAAGAAAAAAATATTATTTATTTATAGAACACACACACAGAAGAACAACGTGTTTCGAAGTGAATAACAAAACTGTTTACGCTATAGACATACGAGTTCAGTACAAGCGCGTGGCGTCGCCACGTCGCCACACCAACAGCCAGTCTGACCCGCAGCATATGTTTCACGTCAAAAAAATTTGATCAAAATCGGTCAACCATTTAGGAGAAGAAGAATTACAAAGAAATGCATACAGGAATTTTAAATTTATATTACCACTAGCTATAACACAATATAATACTAGCTTTTTATATATAACTGAAATTGAAAAATCGATAATATAGGATGCAAACTGTATATGTGGAATCGAAAAGCCTAAAATATTATATAAAATACTTTTTTCAAACACACATACCATATAATGTAATAATTCAGGTATCGATACATTTTTCAATGCGTTCTGTGTTTGTAATATAACATGTACGGTCAACGAAAAAATCACTGTAAAAATCCAGTTTGAAAATGGTACTCAATTTCAAGTTACTGCTACTGATATCGATACTTTTGATGTGTTACCTGGTATCGAGTAGGATCAAAATTTTATGTATCACCAATAAAATGTCTTTAAATCAAGTTTATATCAAGACTCCACAACCATATGAAATTTATTAGAAGGTTTTTACATTACATAGTCGGGTATTATCTAAATAGATGCTAATGTAAGTCAACTTAAGTGATTATTCTAAGAAATTTGTTTAAAAATCCAACTCTATAACATATTGTTTTTAAACTGACGTAGTTTCTTTTCAATGATTTTCCATCTACTCGAGTTAGATAATTAGTTGGGTGAATACTAACAGAGGGTAATTAGTTTAGGGTTAATACGGTGTGAAAGCTCAATGGGGTCTTTATTGCCGCAATTATGCTGCTAGTGAGCTAACTTCCGCTATTGTTTGTAAACTACCCCTTCTACGCCTAGAACAACAAGTGTGTTCGACATTTGAATGATAATGAAAAAATCTGCTACCCCAGATTCGCTTTTATTTCTTTAGGGGTTGATAAGGTATAATCTATATATACATACATACATACATACATATCTTCACGCCATACCCCTAACGGGGTAGTCAGAGAGAACAGAGTGCCAAGCGTCGCGGTCCTTACATACTTTCTATCTAATTAATCTATACAGGGTGTATATGAAAACGGGACAGTTACTTTAATGGATGAAAGGGCATAACTTTAGCATGTAGTTACAAAAAGAATTATCGAAAAAAACGTATCCGTTTAAGAGTTATGACCGTTTTAATTTTCAAGTGTTATCCCCACCATTTCTCGTAAAATTGGGTTGATCGTGTACAGTTACAGGTTTTAAATCTTACGTTTTTTTTTATTTTGTAATAATTTCATCCGTTACTGAAATACAGCCTGAAAACCCCCATTGGGGTATACGCATTATTTTCGAAAATGGTTTTCAGGCTGTATTTCAGTAACGGATGAAATTATTACAAAATAAAAAAATACGTAAGATTTAAAATCTGTAACTGTACACGATCAACCCAATTTTACGAGAAATGGTGGGGATAACACTTGAAAATTATAACGGTCATAACTCTTAAACGGATACGTTTTTTTCGATAATTCTTTTTGTAACTACATACTAAAGTTATGCCCTTTCATCCATTAAAGTAACTGTCCCGTTTTCATATATACCCTGTATATGTACATATATGAAAATGTTTTTTTTCTTCACGCAATCACGTAACTAAACGTATCGGTATAGGATTATGACCATTCGACTCGGAATCCTTTGTAGATGATTTTAGGCTCTCTTTTATGAATCCTATAAATATTTCACCATCTTTCAGTCAAAATCTACTATATGTAGAAAATTTTAATTGAGGCCCAGCGAAACGGGCGGGTAACGGCTCGTTTATACTTAATACCTACTTAATATTACAAAGAAAAGATTTTATTGTTTGTTTGTAATGAATAAACTAAATAACTACTCCACCGATTTCAAAAATTCTTTCACCTACAGAAAGCTATATTATCAGCGAGTAACATGGATTAAAAAAATTTCGACCGTGCTAATCCGGGGCGTGTGGCTTCACCTCGACCTATAAAAAAAATTATCAAGTGTTGCCAATACTGAAATCATTAGAGCTCAGATCAAATAAAAAAGCAAGACAACACCGTTGCGTTGAACACAGTGAGGCCAGCAAAAATATGCATCGCCATTTAACAAAACAACACGCACACACTTGCAACCAAACTATGCCTGGCGTCATTAGTTTCTGCTAGCTGTTACAAGAGCGTGATGCAATCATAAATTACATTAATTTACCACGAAAATGCCAAATTGTATGGCTAAAGGGTGTAAGAACCAGTGTTCGAAAATTAAAAAGCAGTATGGAGCCATTGACCATCTCCGTGGCGCAACGGCTCAACACGTCGGAAAGTAAACGGAGGTTGCGGGTTCGATTCCCGCCTCGAGTCTGGGTGTTTATGTATAATATGTATTTATTTATAAAAGAAAAGTATTTATTTATTTATTTATTTTAGAGTATATAAGTAGTATATCAGTTGTCTAGTACCCATAACACAAGCGCTGTGCTGCTTACTTTGGGACTAGATGGTGCTGTGTGAAATGTCTGAGTATATTATTATTATTATTATAATTATAATGAGGCGATGACTCATTATGTATACGTCCATTACGATTATTAGTGCGAGCGCCACGTGGTAATTTTACAGAGTATACTGTAGACGAACGGAGTGTTTGCTTCTGTCAATATACGCTATTAAATGTTACAATCACAATCATCAACAGATGGCAGCATTGTCATTTGTCTGTTGTTACTTTTTTTTATGGCGGAGGAGTAAACGACCAGACGAGTCACCTAATAGAAAGTGATCACCGCAACATCCGGGGAGTCACGGGTGCGTTGCCGGCTTATAAAGGAGTAGACTCGTTTCTTGAAGGTCCCTAAGACATAATGGTCCGGGAGAACCACCTCTATAAGCTGATTCCATAAAATTGCCGTACGTGGTAGGAAATGACGTAAAAAATGCACAGTTGTTGACCGTCCTCAAGATAGTGGGGATGGAAAGAAAGTCGATTGCGTGACGTACAGTAATAGAATTCAACAGCGGCCAGTACTTCGAACAGTTCCTCAGAACATTCCCCACGATAAATGCGGTAAAATGTGTTGAAAACTTGGAGTATATGTGTGAGTGTATATGTTCTGTGGTTGAGAAGCTTAATAATAATTTACTTTATATTATAATAACATTATTAATAATAAATTATTTGTAGCTAACCCTAGCTAAATGAATATTGACAACATCTAAACAAAGATCGTCAGAGATAGTTTAATGCTAACAGTGCTGTGTGCTGTCAGATAGAACTAGTCAGGTGCAATGAAAATTAGTATCTTAAATTATCTTTAACTGTATTGAACAGTCATTGTACAACATAGCCGAAATTAATAATTATATCAGTGATACATTTATTAAAGTGTGCATTTATTAGTCTTACAGATTCTTCGAAATCGTGTCGAGTCATTTAAAGTTTTAAAAAATTCGTGCGGAACCCTCTGTTCACGAGTCAAACAAACACATGACCGATTTAAGCATTCACGTCAATCGCAATTCGTGGTCGGACAATTCCAAACTTGTTCAATAACAATCAAATCTAAACCACTACAGAAACTCCGCGATACAGAACCAATAAGCAGGGTCGGTAACCGCAAACCTACCGCTACTAACAGACAGACGAGACCCCGCCAGAGCCATTATATTGTGTAGGCACGTAATTGCCAATGAAAACTCTGTCCCAGGTTTGAAATAGTCTACTCTCGAAGTAGACTATTTCAAACCGTCTAAGCTACTCTCGAAGGTGTTTATAGTGAAGAGTAATTGAGATGAACATACTACAAGATAGTTAACTCTCGGGAGCGCGAGAAAGGCTTTTTAAAAACTGAAAATATCGATATTATATCGATTTATTTAAAGTAACTTACAATAATTTCTTAGATACGAGCAAGTCCGAATGGATTCTATACTAGACTGGTCATTCTATCAAGACAACTTAAAAAGAAGATTAACTCTAATTTATTCTGGAAACGCTGATCTTGCCATCACGCCACCATGCTGCATGTGCCATGTCGGCACTTCATAGTAGGAGCTGAGATATAACTAGATAGTGTATGTTTTTATTGTATGATAAATACGAATATTTTGTTTTTAATATTTAGTTTTCACAATTTTTTTTATTAGTTAATTGAAATAAAGGAAGTTTAGTATAAGATTAAATAATAAATGCATAATTAAATTACATACATACAATCATATAATATCTTCGCGCTGTATCCCTTACGAATGATCAGCCTAATGGATGGGGCGAGAAGCGTTAACATCCTTACATACTTCTTTCGCTTCCTCAAATCTCATCATTCTCCCAACATATTTTCACCTAGGTATGCGAGTGCTTTTGACATTTCCGTCTGCTAACACTCTGGCTTTTGATCTTCGTAAGTCAACCCTGGTCCTCCTGGGCTTCTTTTACCATTCGCTTTCGCTCTGTGAATTTTCTTCGTCATTCTTTCATCACTCATTCTTTCTTTGTGCCCTAACCATCTAAGCATTCCTTTCTTCGTTTTTACTAAAATTGTAAATGTGAAAAGAAAGTAAATAAAATAGCTTGAATTGAATTGAATAAAATTCCGTTTTGATGTGTAAGCCGGACAGACGAATATACATGAGTGATATTCCCACAAGAAAATAGAGCTATCACAAAATTTTACAGCCTGTCACTGACATGTGTAACCGCGACTATAACAGGTATACGACTAAATGTTACATTATTTGAGCCTTTTTGACGATCTCTATAGCGCAGTGGCTTAGACGTTGCACCAAGTGCAGAAGGTTCCGGGTTCGATCCCGGTGGGGTCAATTTAGGAAATGAACTTTTCTAGATTGTCTCGGGTCTGGGTGTACTGGGAGACGCCCTCAGTAGTCGTCGCCTGGTTCTCATAGCACAGGGAATACCCTAGTTTGAGATCAGATAATTGGTGTGTATGGTCTGGCGCATTATTATTATTATTACTTTTTATGTTAATATGAATCGAAACATACATCTATGTACACATTTATATTACTACTAAGTAACAGCAAGGGTAATATAATGTGTGTGGTAGATCCATGCTGCATCGCAGCACGAATTGGGCTGGCTCGCCCGGTGAAATACCACCCTCTCATAAATATCAGCGTGAAATAACAGCATCTATTGCTGTTGTAGTTCGTTCGGTTCGTAAGAGTGCCGGTGGCCGATCTCGCCCCCCTCCTCCTTTCCCTCCTTTCTCTAAAGGCCGGCGACGCACCCGTGATTTCCCGGACGTTGCGGGTGTCCGTGGGCGGCGGTGGTCACTTTCCATCAGGTGACTCGCATGCACGTTCGCCCCCTCCACCATAAAAAAAAATGTATATTAATACGTGAAGAATAAACTTCGTGTTCCTACTTAGGCCTGTTTCGTAAATGAAGTGTTAGATTTGGCACAGTTAAGTAGAAGGTAAAATTCACATGTAATGTGTGTTACAATTGCATTAAATAAAATATTGTTTTTAACATCTGCAGTGTGCGAAAAGTGGACAGAAACACCTCGGCGGTGGGAGAGACACATCCGCATTATATTAGATTCGACAAGGTGAATGTGTTGACTCACGAAAAGAACTTCGTGTCACGCAAGCTCTTAGAAGCTATCGAAATTGACCGCCGTCCTAATTTGAACAGGGTGGAGCCTGCCGCCTATTTGGAAACCCGTGTTGTTGAACGCGATGCAGAATAGGAACGATAGTGCTGACGATTATGTAGTGGACATTGTGAGTACATTTAGTGCACCCTTAAACACCAATAGTGACATAAATGCATCGGTCTCGCCGCGTTCGTCATCATCGCCGGCGCACCTCGCGCCCCCTGTCCTGTCGAGCCGCGCGGTGTGAGGTCAACCGCGCAGTAGGTATTTCGGAAGCGCCGAAAAGTATCAATATATCGATATTTTTTTATAAATAAAAAATAATATCGATATTATGATATATCGGTAAGATTTTATAACCATTTTAACGTTACATTAAATGCTGAAATAAAACGCATTTAGCATCGATTGCATATGTAATAAGCACAGTGTTTATATGCTGTATTTCGATATTTTTATGTTTCATTTATTTCGTATTTTGATTGTATTTAGTAATTAAAGTCCTACTCATACATTAGAAAAATATCGTATTTCATACGGTTTCGATGCTTAATATTTTACATCGATATATCGAATAACAATATATCGTCTGATAATATCGGTATATTGAAAAAGAAATATCGATACATCGTTATTTTTTCACCATCCCTAGCGCGCAGTGCGAGACAGGGCGCGACCGCGTACTCATCCCACGCACCCTGATGAAGGATCTCCGATAGGTCCGAAACTAGTCGGTACCTACACCGATTTGACGTAAGTTTAGCCAATTTAATTAATTATTTAGTTAATAGTGTCTCATGAAAGTTTTAATAATTTCAATATTTATTGTTTACGTTCATACTGCCAATGTCAAACACGTAACAGCTATATTGTCAATGTCAAATACGTAAAAGTTTGTGGTCAAACATGGGTCAAACAGTCACACGAAGTAGAGATTGTCACCAAAAAATTTAAAACGTTGCCTAAAAATTATTGACAAATTGATTGAATGAGACTAGAGATGTGAATTTCGTGTAAATTGTGAGCTTTGAGGTGTTTCAAGGGAAAAAGCGTTTATTGTGGGTATATTTAGGGTCGACTTTCGAACACTGGGTGACCACTGATGTAGTTAAATATAATTTTGCTAGTTGGATTATAAGGGTTTCGTTTATCATTTTGAGGTATAGGACCTCAAATTGTATCTTGAATTTATGGCTCTAGCAATGAATTTAATAAATTGCAGTTCTTTCATTTTATTTCCATGTTTTTATTAAATGTGTAACAGTTATGGTTCTATAACATTTTATTTACATTTTTTTAATATGAAAAACTTCATTATGTCTATATCTAACTCAGCAAAAATTGCCATACGTAATGCGGTGTTGGTGCCAACTTTATTGTATGATAGTGAGTCCTGGATATGCCCGAAATCGAGTGAAAGTAAGATAAATGCAGTAGAAATGCGATTTCTTAGAAATATATGCGGTGTCACCCTTGCAGACAAAATAAGCAATAAAGAGATACGCAGTATGACAGGCTTGCACGACAGTGTTATTGAAAAAATGAAGAAAGGAATGCTTAGATGGTTCGGGCACAGAAAGAATGAGTGATGAAAGACTGACGAAGAAAATCTACAGAGCGCAAGTGAGTGGTAAAAGAAGTCAAGGAAGACCAAGGCTGACTTATGAAGATTAAATAGCTAGAGTGTTAGCCGACGGAAATGTCAAAAGCACTCGCGTACCTAGGCGAAAATGTGTAAGAAGAATGATAAGATCTGAGGAAGCGAAAGAAGTATGTAAGGATCGCGACGCTTGGCGCTCCGTCCTCTGACTACCTCGTTGGGTATACGGCGTGAAAATATGAGAAAAACTTCTCTATGTCAAATTTTGTGCGAATTTGTGAGCTACGAGTTGGAATCTGAGTATGTCAAGGGAAAAAAGAGTTTATTCAGTAAAAAATAATTGCGATCACTAAGCGACCACTATCTTCATATGTAAGTTATAATATTGAACAGAAACAATTTCATCGACTTTTAAATTTTGTATCGACATTTTTTAAGTATTCTCTTCTGGCGTATTTGGAATAACAGATCAGACCTCGAACCAATAATCATAATGCACGAAATCACATTAAGTTCTCGCTTTTACCACCGTGTGCAAACGAATTTTCCTATCTCTATCTCGAGCGTAACCACGAGTGAAACATTTAGCTATAGTAAGTATGGCAACCTCGCGCTGTCAGTGTAATTCGTGTCAGCTAATATGTTAGTCATGACATAATTATTTGCAAAATACTCGTAAATCTTAAGTTTGTTACTAGTATTCACTAAAATAAAAATATGTCATGTTCAACTGTATATCATTGTACTGTGAACTTCCCTAGTCACGCATATTAGTAAATATCTCGAAAGTTGGTCGTCCATTGTGCTTCGTCCATTGGCAGTTGATCAGTGTTTTTTAAGCGTAACCCGAAATTGCGCACGAAACGAAACACATCGTTTAATATTTTTTATTTCATTCGTTTCAAGGATTCAAGTTGCCAGTTTTATTATTTTTTTTTTCTTTCTCCATGGCATAGCGCACAGACTAGCGCATTTGCCAATGTCACGTATTGTATTAATAAAGTAGAATCGTTATCGTGAAACACCTAGAGTAAAGTGATAGTAGACTTTACTGAAGTTTTATAGGACTTCTTGGAAGAGTGCGAGAATTTCAGCTACACATGTTTATTTAGACCTACTCCATTCTTTTCACTTACACAGAACTTTAAAAAACAATATACTTTCGCTTTTGTACTATAAAACTTCCAAAAATGCAAAAAATACAAAATCTAAATAAAATGACAACCTCAGTTCTTTCGTTCCCGCCAAAAAGTCTTTCATTTTTTTATATGTTGCCAGAATTCTTTTTTTTTATTGTGGCCAATTTTGCATTTCGTTTTTATTCACTTGAAAGAAGTTTATCTTCTGACGTGCGTACATGAGTACGCGCATGTTGTTTTTTAATGTTTTCCTAATTTTAATTTCTTTATGTAGCTATATTATAATATTCAATCAATTAAGTTTAAATTTTGTTATTTCATACATTTTTTATTGTCTAGTCTAATTCAATATTTACATGTATTGTTGTTAGAAGAATACGTGGAACTCATTATATTTTTGCATACGTCAACTGTTAAACTCATGTTCATGCAAATAAAATTATTATTATCAATAATAAGACAATTCTTTTCATTAACGCTCGTAATCTAACTTCAATACAACTTAAGCTCCTTTTGAAGTTGTTAACAAGGCAAAAGAAGATACAATTCCAAATATCAATCAGATCCGATACACCATAATTAGAACCAGTGATAGCCTTTGACACAAAGAATTCTCTTCCCGCTCTTAATAACATCCTTAGACCTCTGAACAAATTTTTTTCAACCTGCCCGTTCCGTACCCTCAAAGGAGATTACATTCCTGTCGATGCTCGTTTAGATCGGAATTCGCGCTTTCATATTTATTTAAAAGTTACTCGCCATTGCTATTTAGGGGCGGACGGACAAGGCCTTCGAACAATCTGGCAAAATCTCGTACATTTTTTATTCCCTCGAGTAAAAGGCGATGCTTTATTTACAAGCGATTTTGAGATATTAGCTTCGAGTAAAAAACAAGATTAGCAGGCGATATTTCGCAATCATTTCTTGGCGCGACGACGTGTAAACAGTTTTATCAAGAAACTGGTGACCCATCCCGACTTCGCTCCGGTGGGATATTGAATGTTTGCAACGCGCCAAATTTTCTTTTAGTGAGATTTCCAATCAAAAATACCATCAAAATTTTCGAATTTTCCCGTGGATTTTCCAAGAATTTTCTTTGACAAATTTTATCCTGACAATTACAAACACAATAAAAAAGGAATCAGTCAAATCGGTCGAGCCGTTCTCAAGTGATGCTTCGTCATACATGTGGCAATTAATTTTTGTTTATATAGATTTGAGAAAAAGAAGATACTTGCTGAAGATTTACGTCTCTAAATGTCGTTTTTAACTGCCTCGAAAAAGACACCATTGTCTATTTGTCTGTGTGGTTGTTTATGACCTCGTAACTCCGGAACAGATGAACCAATTTGTCAGTAGTTTTTTTTGTATGAAGGAAGTATTTCTTTTTTTATCTTGAAATTGTATGGTTTTGAAAATCTACTGCGTAGAGTATCTGGGGAATAAAACTCATGAACAAGATCTGTATAAGCCAACAAGTTTGCGCTGATGTAGGTAAGTAGTAGTGGTTGAAACTTGCGAGTTGGCCAACTGGGAGGAAGTGCGTGATCGTGGACGAGGCACAAAAGCGTACGCGAGAAGAGGTCGCGGGTATTACTACATTTAGCGAAATTAAAGGTCTAAGCATATACCGCGATAAAATCCGTACAGGCAATAAATTTCATACTAGTACAGGTTTTGTCTTTTTTACGAAAGACGAGGAAAGTTATAAAGATTGTTATCCAGGTGTCAAGGTTGAAATAGCAACGGGCTAATCATACTGCGAGAAAGGTGGTCAAAATCGTGGCAAATTAGAAGATAAGTCGGTAAACCAAAGATGAAATGGAAAGACAACTTCGTGAAAGCGAGAGGCAAGAACTGGATTTAAACTGTGCAAAATAGAACGGAATAGAGAAGATTAAAGGAAACATATATTAAAATGGTCCAACAAAGCGTAAGACAGAGATACAGGTTTTTGTAAAGAATGTGGTACTTTACCTATTTTCATTCATCAAACTGTATTATTTTCTATTCCTAACGAAAAAGTGGAGTTTAAGTTTGACAAAAATGTCTGTCTGTCTGTGTATTTGTGTCATTGCAGTTCTCAAACAGGTCAACCAATTTGAATGCGATTTTGCTTTGATTGGATGCTGTAGTTGTCGAAAACATTACTAGATATTGTATAGACTCAGGTGTTCCTTTGCGGAAGTCCATTTCATGTGACGAATTCCTAAAATCTTTAGCTTTAACTTTAACTCGGTCAGCTAACCACCACCGAATCAATTCACCGATTCGGTGCTGACCTGGTGGTTAGCTGACCGAATCCGATCTCTGGTATATCCTGAGGATGATTCCCAAAATCTTTCTGAGGATGCTTCGTTGAGAGGCGAACACGTGTCGATTGGTGGTTTTCGGAGTTTGAGCGGAAAATAGCTATAGATTTTAGGAGTTCATCACATTATTAGATATGTTTGATGAAGTTTAGTTGAGATAATTGTTTGCGTTGAAGGCTCTTAAATATTTAATTTTATTCACACTTCTTAATACAGGATCCTTTCATCTCCCCATCTGCTCTTTCTGTCCCGTCTCTTTTGCTCTCTTTCTATTTCTATAACTATAAATCTTCGTCAATCAAATTGAAGCAACTTTTCGATTGTTTGTCGTTTCAAGTATCATTCGCTTTTAACTGCGACCAGCTTCCGACTGCAAACTTCTCTTGACGAAGTGCCGTCGTGAACTTTTGTTGTCGTCTAAATTATAAGGGCGCCACACGGCCAGTGTCGCAATAAAAACTGGAGGGCCAAACTCGAAACTTTGTTCCGGCTTTAAGTGCTTGCGTTGTCGCCTTGCGACTCTCGAATCGAGTGGCTTTCAACTTACTTCGAATATAGTTTCGGTGGTATATGTATATTGCGTGCGGTTTACATATTTGGCACAAATCGTTTTTTGGGCCAACGCTAGTTTGAGTATGGATATTATGTGCATGTGAATGTGAGTGAAAGGCTTGAATATAAAAGTGAAAAATACGTGAACAAATATAGTGATTCTGGTGTTTGAAAGAGAAGATATGGGTAGCAGGTCGCAATAAAGCTAATTGTTTACTGTCCTCACAAGTTGTCAATCTGAATCTAATATCCGAATCACCCAAAATGATTATCTTCAGAGCGGTGGTGGTGTCAACTTTATTGTACGCCCAAAGCTTAGATTTTTGCGAAATACCAGTGAGCGCATGTTTAGAGAGGATCATTAACAGATGTAATCCTTAGAATGACTTGCACCAATTATTTAAACTCTATTTAAGGAACTGGCCAACCATTATATAGTTGGTGCAAGTCACTATAAGCACAGTACAAGTAAGCAAACAGTATTCTATCTTCACACAAACGCTCCCAAACGACGCGCCTCGAAATCTTGGCTTTTCTCGGCATACGACAGTCGCGAGTGCACCGCGGTTGTCGTCGGACGGTGTGAGACGCTCCCGCGCATTTACTGACCAAATATTACGTCAATCAAGTTTTCGAGCATTATGTTCGGTGTATGGATGTTTGAATACATCTATATCGAAACTGGAAATGTTTCTCAGTTGTTAATTTGTAGGAAATATATTATCATAATGATCTAGTTAATTTATTGCTGATTTTAAATGGTACTGCACACAAAATGCATTTTTTTTGTCCATTTCTAACCATACTAACTCACAAACCTTTCGAAATTAGAAATAAAATACTAGTAGAATTATATAAATAAAAACTTATGAAATTTGCAATAATATACAATGAAAAGATAATATGAAAATTTAATGTATTACCTATTATCAAATACGTAACCCAAGAAAAACATTTAGTCCAAGTCGGTAGCCCTATTGCGTGTTTACGTACCGAGCGACCGTAGGTAATTATCTCTAGGACACTGCCGAAATGGAATACTGCTTGTTTACTTGTACTGTGCTGTTATTCTTATAAGATTTTCTGCAATTATTTTTCCGTTATTTAAAATAAAAGTATTTAAAACAAAATTATAGGTAGATAATTGTATCTAAACAACGAAAGTGTACTTACTCACAACAGTTTCTACAGTTCTCTCAAAGTTCTATCTGTATATAGTTTATAAACGGTGTAAGCGTATCTCCTTCGAGTGCCGTTTCAAATTAAAACTATCTTGAAACTTTCGACGTAACTTCCTTCTCATGTTTGTATTGTTAATAATTTTATATACCCCTGAGAGAAAAGTGGAGTGTCTGTCTGCTATGAGATCACTTATGTGTCCGCCTGTCTGTCTGTATGTCCCTATCACTTCCATCACTAATAGACCTCTATTTAAACTAATATCTGAGGATTTATAAGACTTACGACTTCCTTTAAGTTTTCCTGTGAGCAGTAGGCAAAACGACTCAATTCCTGATTTTTAAGAATTCTGGATTCGATACATTTGAAGCCCAGTCACACCTAGACAAGTGAGGACAATGACGAGATTTTGAGGAGGCGAAAAAAGTATGTAATTACCGCGGTGCTTTTCTCTCTATCCTATCTGAATACCCCTCTGATTTCTCATACAAACACACACACACACACGCATGTGCACACACATTCGCAATGTACATACTGTTAACTATCGTTATCCGCACATGATATTTTGTTGTGTTAAACAATAATGGATAGTTGTAGGGAGAAGGTATAAATTACCTGTGATAATGAAATTCGAGTCAGTCTTGTGGCGGACGGAGAATACGGCAGTCGGCAACTAACATTCTGGCTATTTGATCTTCATAAGTCAGCCTTGGTCTTTCTTGGCTTCTTTTACCACTCACTTTCACTCTGTAGATTTTTGCGTCAATATTCCATCACTCATTCTTTCTATGGTGCCGGAACCATCTAAGCATTCCTTTCTTCATTTTTACAATAACACTGTCGTGCAACCCTGTCATACTGCGTATGTCTTCATTGCCTATTTTGTCCGCAAGGGTGACACCGCAGATATTTCTAACAGATCGGATTTCTAACACATTTATCTTACTTTCACTCGATTTCGGCCACATCCAGGCCTCGCTATCGTAGAATAAAGTTGGAACCAACGCCGCATTGTGTATGGCCGCTTTAGCTGAGTTAGATATATTCACACTGCCTACTAATGCGGACAGAACTCCGTTCACTTAATTGCCAGGCGCTACCCGTCTCTCCACATCCAACTCACATCTTCAATCTCTCGAAAACGCATTTCCCAGATATACAATTTCGCTTACTTGTTCTAGACATTTTCTATTTACCCATATTTCAGCGATATACTATGTATATTTCTTATCGAATATAGATTATAGGTTAGTTGTACAGAGAATCGAAAAATAACTGTTTGTATTTGAAGGAATCATGTTATCATGTAGTATATCCGTTCTATTTGAAGGAATCGTGTTATCAAGTATATCTGCTGTATTTCAGGAATACCGCGGATAATCTTGTTTCAGTTTATCCCGCTATTGCTTTCGTAGCACTTTTATTCCTCTAAACACGATAGTGGGGTAAGCTGAAACCTAGTTAACGGAGTTTGGAAAGAAATTCTTTTTGGCCCTTTTAAATGCACGATACCACTTTTTTCGGAACACAGAATATATAAATATTTATTTTTATTAGATTAAAGTATATGCTAATCTATTTTTACACTAAAAAGCATCTTAACTGACTCATCACCTAGCTCAAATTAATTTTATTTTGTAGGTAATATTTAAGACGACATTTCATGAAGTTCAACTCTTAATAGGTTGGAAAAGGGATGGCAAAGTTTGTATGGAAAATAATATTTTATTAGTCAATTGTACTTGAAACTTAACACTGATGCTTTTCGACATTATTAATGAAACACGTTCATTCGACGTTTTTCGAAATTTAAGCTCTGAGGGGAGAAAAGGGTAGAAAAATTTGTACTTATTCAAATTAATACATACATATCTTCACGCTGTATCCCTAACGGAGTAGTCAGAGAGGACGGAGCGCCAGGAGTCGCAGTCCTCACATACTTCTTTCACTTCCTTAAATCTCTACATTCTCCTCGCACATTTTCGCCTAGGTATACGAGTGTTTTTGACATTTCCGTCTGCTAACACTAAGGCTATTTGATCTTCATAAGTTAGCCTTAGGAAGAAGGAAGGAAGGAAGAAAAGAAGGAAGACTCCTTGGCTTCTTCAGATTAACCAAACTAATTATTAATTTTTAATGCTCATCCTCATCATATGATGAATACAAGTATTTTGACGTTTTTGAAATTCGGCCCCAAAGGGGTGTTTGCTGTTTAGTTTTGTTGTATTAGGGGTTTGCACCATAATTTTTGCACAGTATGGAGTTAGGAAGCACACATTTTTTGTACGAATTGAGCACAATTTTGCATATACAAAGCGGAGGGCGGCGGTTGGACTTAAAATGGAAAAAGTGTACAAATCCTGTAGTTTATGCGAGCAAAGCTAGTGGAAAGTATTAGTGGAATGTTATTAGTTAGTTAGTAGTGGAAAGTTAGTATGTAGGAATGTTGGGCAAATGTAATTGTAATAACTAATCGCTAACTGTTTGAAACTAAAAATTTTATTTTGGCTTAATCGAGTTGCATCGGCCGTGGTCTCAAGCAAACTAAATTAAATTTAACGTTGACGTTAAATATCTCGTTTTAGATATTTTATAACGCAACGTGAAAGTTTAAAAGTTTATAAAAACCTTCAATTACATTTAACAATTACAATTTTCAATTGTAATCGTTTTTCAATTACATTTTTCCCAACACTGGTATATAGTAAGTATATCGGAACCTTAAACAATTTTCATTGACAAGATGAATATCAATTTGACGACTTAAATGCGTTGAAAATGTCAATCTGATACTTTCAAAATGGATTGAAAGGAACTAGCTAAGGCGTATTGGATATGCTTTAACTTAGAGTGCGCTAGCTATATGTTAATAAAGTTACTCGTGAAATAACAAATTATCAGGCGAGAGTTGGACTCACGCATAGAATCCGTATCCGTTCCACATCCAAAGGGTGCCAGTAAGACGTTCATCTCTTCATCTCTACATCTCTACATTTAATGGGTATGTATGTTATGGTGCTTATTCTAACGAATAAAAAAACAAAAACTAAAAATTAAGGGGTTCCCATGCAAGTAACATATTGTTATCATAATTTTTTTGTTTATTTTTTTCTCTCTATTGTAAAATATGAATACAATCAAAGAGTCAAACTTGATTTAATTTTAGTGAAAACTCTATAAAGTAACAAACAACAAATAAAAATTGGTCAATTGTGTATTAGACTTGTACTAAAGATCACCACTGAATGAAAGAAAACAATTTTTTGGTGAATACATAACAAAAACATATTGCGCGGTGTCGCATTCGCGCTTGGCCGTTTTTCTTTCTAAATTCTAATCATTTAGTGATTTTAGGTATTACTGCAATTAATAGCTTCTAAAAATATTTTTATCTTTAAATCTTTCTAATATGAAAGTAAATACAAAATAGAATGATCACAGCTAAGTGTGGAAACGAACAATTAAAAAATAATCAGCCGTCGAAAGCTGTCGAGGATGGCTCGCTAATTGCAGTATAATCGTACACTTGACGACAAAACAATTGGTACACTTGTAGGAAATAATGTTCACTGTTCACGTTATTTTCATATCAAGGTTATTGCTTTGAAAGGTAAAATTGATTTACTTGTACTATTTTAGAGTTTTGTATATTAACGAAAAAAGAAATCCTAAAATTATCTGTGCGTTTGTTCTTTGGTTAAAGTCATATTATTGACTTATTTGTTGATTTTTTGTTGTCATTTGTGTGTTTTTTCTTGTTTTTGTCGTAATTCGTGTTTTGCCATAATTGTATATCTTGTTAATCCATATGTTGTGCATTAGTTAAAATATTCATTATAGAATTGACGCAGAGACAAATAATGTGCTCGAAAACCATTCCTTCAGCGTTATTTCTGAAACTAGTAGAGGTATAACTTTAAATATTTCACTGAATATACAGCACTAATTAAAGTTTTCAAGAAAATTAATTGAAAGTGCTAAGTAAAGATCTTACAGATTTCGAGAAATTAAATATACAAATTATTAATCTATGGAGATCATAAGAAACACTCTGCGCGAGAATTTAGCTAATTTTTTTGCGTAATATTTTTTAAAGAAGAAAGTGTTGTAGAGGAAGAGCATGTTTTTATGTATGGTCCGCAATTTCATCGGACTTTTTGGTATTTTTCCAGGACAAACAGTAGCTTATATTATTCTCAGAAAAATTATCTACATGACAATGAAAGTCCAGTCAAAATTGAAAGCCATTTCTGAGATTATTCCGGACAAACAAATTAATATAAAAAAATCACAATTTTGGTTTTGGTAGCATGCAAATAACCACACAAACTTAGCAAAAACATTTATATCAAAGTCACAGACAAGTAACATAGACAGATATTTTTCGTCTACGTTGGTTGGAGAGAAAAAAATGTAGTATTATGTAGCAGATGCTTTTATTATATCTCACAATATCATCTTCACACACTAACTAGGTATAAGAATCAGTATAGGCTTTTATTTTTTACTATGGAACTGGTGTATAGTAACGAAACAGCACCGTCGTTAGGCGATTTCGCTTTATCATTATGACAGAGACATATTTATACCGACTAGTGGTAGCAAAGTGGTCAAAATTTTACCGAAAATATGAAATAAACGATTATTTCCTTGACATACACCCATAAACTCATATAGCTCACAAATCACACAAAGATCACTACTCGTAACTCATTCAGTCAATTTGTCAGTAATTACTTGTTGGCAACGTTTTGGAACTCTTTGGCGACAATTTATACTCTATGCGACTGTTTATCTAAGAATTATTATGTGTATGACGTTGACAGTATAACTGTTACGTGTTTGGCATTGGCAATATGAACGTAAACAATGAATGTTTTCTTTATTTTATTCAATGTGTTTCTAACACGTATTATTATTACAATTAAAACCCGTTATCAGTTAAAACGCGTTTTCTCTAGTTAAAACTATTAGTGTTACTCAAAAATGAAGACTATCAGTAAAACTAGTTTAAAAAGAAGTGTTATTAGAGAGCCGATTCTGTTCCGGCTCTTTGCCGGCCGCTGCAGCGGCGCGCTCACTTCGCTCGCTCTGTTTGCGCGTTGTGGTCAGCATACTTACCTTTTTTTAGCGACTTCAAAAAAAAGGAGGTTATCAATTCGACGTAATATTGTCAGAATTTCTAAACATGTGTGCCAAATTTCGTAAGTGTATGTGTGTATATTTGTTTGTATGTATGTTTATATATATGTTTGTATGTTTGTCCACGCATATCTCAAAAACTATAAGTCGGATTGCTAAATTAATTTTTTAATTGGACTAGCTATAGTCCAACTTAGAAAAAACCGTAAGTTTCATCAAAATCGATTGAGTAGTTTTTGAGATAGAGAGTTAAGTGTGTATCAGTCACTAAGAAAACGCGTTGTTGGCTTATTAGCGTAATTCTAAAACATGTCATTATGCATGTTGTTTTTTTTCAATGTTTTTTACGTAAGGAAATTCTTTATTCTTTTTGTTCCCGCGCAGGAGGGGTGGCGAGAGCGAATGTGGGGCTCCACGCTACGATGCGGGTTGCCCACCAAAACTTGACGGTGTTTCTTCCAGCGCCTTTTGTCGTGGTCGCGGGTGCGCGTTAGCATTCATCACGCGGACCACGACACCCTAACATACACACCTAACCTACCCAAAAAGAGTGTTCTTATACAAACGATTTTGTTCTGGCGCTTCACTCTCAACTCGCAAAAAGTGTCTTTGAGGTTATTTTACGTAGTTCATCAAAAACTTAGCCCTAGTTTTAACTAAAGTTCAAAGTTGGAACTAGTTTCATCTGAAATGAAAATATGTATAGCAGTGAATTTTAATTTAAACTAGGAAATTCTAGATATAACAAAGGCATTTAAAAAAAACTAGTTTTAACTAGAGAAAACATTAATTGTAGCTTTCTGCACTCCTTCTCCATACTCGATATAAACTTTAACTACGTCAAATCTCACACATCTGCGTATGCGTAATGTGCTTAAATAGGGGTAAAAAGTTTTCTCTTCACGTATTAATATATATATTGACCCATTCAGAATAAGACAGCAATAAATACCTACGCCATGTACCATATTTTCTGAAACACAATGCGTGAAAACCCTATTATTAGCCACATTTTTCAGATTCATTACGCACCTATCAAATAAAACACTGTAGCAATCTTAGCACTTACACCTTACAGGTGCTTAGAGAGTACCTAAGCATTACATATTTCGTAGTTTCCAGGTCGGGCGGGTGTTCACATTCTCTGATTTTTATATTCTACGTTATTAATAAAGGTCATGGTCTCAAGACACTAACACGCTTGTACATATTTTCTTGCTTGTGTCGGCGAGGATACAGATTACAAATTGTTTAATAATGAAAATTACGTGTATTGTTTTTCAACAGTACTCACCATTTGAATAGTGAAGTTTTCAATATTGATAACACAGATAAGTTTTTGCTACTGAAAGATATATAAGTCGCCTGTAGGAAGTATGTAACCCTGTACCCAAAATCCATACATACATATCTTCACACTGTATCCCTAACGGGGTAGTCAGAGAGGACGGAGCGCCAAGCTTAGCGGTCATTACATACTTCTTTCGCTTTTTCAAATCTCATCATTCTTCTCACACATTTTCGCCTAGGTATACGAGTGCTTTTGACATTTCCGTCTGCTAACACTCTGGCTATATGATCTTCATAATTCAGCCTTGGTCTTTCTTGGCTCCTTTTATAACTCACTTTCACTCTGTAGATTTTTGCGTCAATATTTCATCACTCATTCTTTCTATGGTGCCGGAATCGTCTAAGCATTCCTTTCTTCATTTTTACAATAACACTGTCGTGCAACCCTCTCATACTGCGTATCTCTTCATTGTTTATCCTGTCCGCAAGAGTGACACCGCACATATTTCTGATAGATCGCATCTGCACTGCATTTATCTTACTTTCACTCGATACCAGAACCCATAATAGTCTATAACTAGGTGAGAAATAATTACAATTAGCAAAATCAAATACTTTTCTTGGTTTAACAGTAGATAATAAGTTACAGTGGGCGGACCATATCGAAACTTTGGCTAGTAATCTCAGTTCGACAATATATGTTAGGCTAAATAAGTAAACTCGTGGTCGCGTGGTGAGCTAGTTACACTTAAATTTAAACGATTAAAGTGGTCTACTTTTGGGTAACTGTGTTCGTTCTTATAATAAAACTCTTCAAGAAGTTACTCAAATAACGGAAAAGAGATTTAAACTCGTTATTAAACGCAAACTGATTAGAAAAGCATACTTTAAAAGCGATTTCTTTGAAGAGAAAACAAGTCTGGGAATAATCCTATCTGCACACGCATTTACTGGCTTTCTGAATATTGTATTTTAAATAACTATTGTAGAATGATGTCGAAAAAATTATACCTGACCGAGTTCCTTGTCGATTAATCGGAACTAAAGTAGATTTGACGTTAAAAAATACCTTGCATTTGGGTTTATTTGAGTAAATTGATTTGACTTTGACTTCGACCAATTTGCTTCATTGTTAACTACTCCGTAAATTATAGGTGAATAATAAAAGTAAATACATATACAAACATTCATGTTTTCACGCTGTATCCCTAACGGGGTAGTTAGGGAGGACTGAGCGCCAAGCGTCGCGGTCCTTACAGACACATAAGAGTGCATGTTACAATCCATCCATACTATCCATACTAATATTATAAATGCGAAAGTCTCTCTGTCTGTCTGTCTGTTTGGTTTTCACGGCTAAACCGCCGTACCAATTTAGATAAAATTTGGCATGGAGACTGTTTGACAACTGGGAGTGAACAAAGGCCACTGTATTTTTAAAAATCTACCCCTATAGGGGTGAAAAGGGGGATGAAACTTTGTACGGGAAATTTTTAACCGCTGAACCGATTAAGATGTAATTTGGTATAGATGGATGATGGATAGAGATACACCTTTTCTATTAAAAAACATAGTTTTATTTTTTATCAAAAATCTACCCTTAAAGGGGTCAAAAGGGGATGAAACTTTATAGGGGAACTTGATAATGCTTAAACCCTAACAATATGGGTATCAAATGAAATGCAATACACAGGGGAAGGTTTCTGGACATGTGACGTCATCATAAATCCAATATGGCGGATGTTCCATAATAGGAAATGTTTTTCGTTCGACATCAACAATATGGGTATCAAATGAAATGGAATACGCAAGGGAAGGTAGATACATATGTGACGTCAGCATAAATCCAATATGGCGGATGTTCTATAACAGGAAATAAGTTTTTCGTTCGACACCAACAATATGGGTATCAAATGAAATGGAATGCGCAGGGGAAGGTAGATACATATGTGACGTCACCATAAATCCAATATGGCGAATGATCCATAATAGGAAATAACTTTTTTGTTCAATATCAACACTATGGGTATCCAATGAAATGGAATACGCAGGGGAAGGTTTTTAGACATATGACGTCATCATAAATTCAATATGGTGGGTGTTGCATAATAGGAAATAACTTTTTCGTTCAAAACCAACAACATGGGTATCAAATGAAATGGAACACGCTGGGGAAGGTTTCTGTATATGTGACATCATCACAAATCTAATATGGCGGATGTTCCATTACAGAAAATAACTTTTTTGTTTAACACCAACAATATAAGTACCTCGGGTAACCTCAGTAATCTAAAGAGGTCAAGGAAAATTTTTCCACGCGGACGAAGTCGCGGGTACAGCTAGTAATATATAAAAATCGTTCATTCAGTTATCGCAGTTCGATCGCAGAAGATCGCAGAAGAGAAAAATGAAATAAAAAATTAGAACCGACAATCCCGTAATTACTAAACTGATTCAAGTAACGTGTTTTCCTAAATAGATATCGAGTGTGGTGATTGGGTACTCCCCCAGCTTCATTATAAGGCGTCCACAACTAATGTGATTTGTGTTTATTTAGAGATTATTACTAGCTCGTAATAATTTGTATAGTCTGTTTCAATTCAGTTTCAAAAATGTAAGCGATCTTTTTGGGTCTTTTTTAGTTTCGTATCTCTAAAGGAAAAATGAAACCCTTGTAAGATCACTCAAGCGTTCATTGTTTCGATCCAACTGACCGTTTTTCACAGTTGATTTTTTCAAAAATTATGTCGGAAACAAATATAAAATTAAGCACAGTGATATATAAAAACTCATGTGACAATTAGAGAGCTGGCAAATGGAGTACTCAAACTCAAATTGTGACAATTAGAGAGCTGGCAAATGGAGTACTCAAACTCAAATTGTGACAATTAGAGAGCTGGCAAATGGAGAACTCAAACTCAAATTGTGACAATTAGAGAGCTGGCAAATGGAGTACTCAAACTCAAATTGTGACAATTAGAGAGCTGGCAAATGGAGTACTCAAACTCAAATTGTGACAATTAGAGAGCTGGCAAATGGAGTACTCAAACTCAAATTGTGACAATTAGAGAGCTGGCAAATGGAGTACTCAAACTCAAATTGTGACAATTAGAGAGCTGGCAAATGGAGTACTCAAACTCAAATTGTGACAATTAGAGAGCTGGCAAACGGAGTACTCAAACTCAAATTGTGACAATTAGAGAGCTGGCAAATGGAGTACTCAAACTCAAATTGTGACAATTAGAGAGCTGGCAAATGGAGTACTCAAACTCAAATTGTGACAATTAGAGAGCTGGCAAATGGAGTACTCAAACTCAAATTGTGACAATTAGAGAGCTGGCAAATGGAGTACTCAAACTCAAATTGACCTTTTTCCTTATCCCTTATATCCTCCTTGCATACGAAACAACTGGATAATAAAACCTTGCCAGAAAAATAAAACGAAAGTCTCAGGTCTTATAGATTTTCAGGTATCAAGTTCAGAAAATACGAAATCAGCTTTAAGTGAAAAATACAAAAATTAATCACCTTAAATATTTAATTAATTAACGTCAGTAATCATTTTATGTATTTTAACTCATTTATTAATATTTACTTTAATGAAACAATAATCTTATTTTTCTATTTTGGATTTTAGGCCGCTTACTCTCTGGTAACCCACTTTGTACAGACGTAAATTACGACATTGTATCTTGTATGTATGAGAAAAATGTAATGTGGTAAAAATCTGGAAATTAGGGTTAGTAATTGAAACGAAGACTTTTTCTACATATGTATATTTGTAAAAGAAATCCCAAATGTCTAATCAACGTCGAGCAAAAATGTTGATTCACGAAGGACGAAACTTGAAAAGTTATTTCGTTTTAGACGTAGTTAGATAATAATACTTATGCAAAGTAATTCCGTTGACGTGACGTTTTTTCTTTACACAATGTTGGTTAAAAAAATGTATTACATGCAGGCTACATTTATTACTTAAATATAATAAAAATCTTTATACCTTTATAGTAGCTTTGAATGCTTTAAGGCCTTCGACTCCGATGACGAAGTGTTGTATATTTTAGAAATGGCTTTCTTGTTTCTGGAATTTGATTTCCATCATAATGGGCCCGATGAATTTCTTTTGACATTATGTTCTTGAGTTTAAGCCCTTGACTTTACGACCCTGACATTGTGTAGCAGTCATATTGAGTCTCCATCGACGTGGGGAACAATAACTTATAATATTTATAGAGGCACTTAATTACTTAAAAGATAAATTAACTTTTAACTTCTGTTATCTAGAAAAATAAAGCATTCCTTGGTTAAACTAATTGTTTACAAACAACATTCACTATGACAAATGGACATGGACAACGTAGACCCGTTGAGCTTTCTTAAATATCGTTTGAAGCATTGACCGTAAGTCTTTCAGCAGGAATAAATTTGTCATAAATATAGTATCTTTGAGTATTGAGTATTATTAATGTAAAAGTGATAGCCTACTGATTATCTAGACCTCCTTTAGTAATATTATTGTTAATAATTCGTTTGTAAATAGAACTTTCTGTAACATTCTAGAACACGCACACGGCTTCGATAACAAATGTACCGTTGGTCTAGATTGTCTATACTTGGAGGTATGGATGTAAGGATATGTTCGATAAACATATCGATAGACTCTAAATATGTAGCCTTTGTTGTTAGATAGAATAAGCTCTAAATTGATGAAATATTAGGTCTCTAGTTAATAAACTTATTAGTACGAACGAATAATACTAAAACTATAGTTGACATAAACGTCATACATTTAGAAAAAATTAATGAATTTTATCGACTCGCTAGGTAGGTGTAATTTTAGATAGGGTTTGTCGACCACTGTCTCTACACTAGTTGTTCCAGGAGTAGGAGCATAGGTGACCTTCGTCGTGGGGTATAAAAAGCGTCTCGTATCCAATAGCTTCCTTTTTCTTTTCTCTGCTGCGGGACAAGCTGCCTCAACAAAGTCTCATGAAGAAACTTAAAGTTAGGCCACATGTCGCCTAGGATAGTCTTAGCTGTATTTGTTTGGGAGTAGCAACCCCAATTAGATTAAATGAGTTAGTTAATAATATGTTAAAGTAGTTTAGGTAATCTCATGGTGGATCCCATGGTGAGTACTGTAGCTGTAGATAAGGGCGAGCAATGATGATAGGACTAGGGAATAGGATCCTAATGTCTACATGTGCTTGTTACAGAGTTCAAAGGACACCTATAGAAACCAGGTGGACCTCCTGTCCCTATAAGTAATGAATACTTAGGAATAGTAGTAAATCTATTCAACATTCATTTAAACTTCAGTATGAACTAATCATAATAGTTCTTAGAATGGTTTGGTGCACTACTCTGACTATCAAGAAGTCTAAGTCTTCTTCACTTGGGTGCTATATCGCGTGGCCAGGCTGCAGTTCCTATTAAAGGGGAATCTTTGAGGGCCGGGGCATGTGGGTGCTGGGATGCTAGTAGATGTTCGACAAAGGGGAAGACTGAGGAGTAGGTGCAGTTGGTGGATGACCACCTCCTTCTTAAGATTGATCAGTGATAAAACTGATAACACTCTGCGTGTAACTAATAAGTGATTCTCTGTTAGATATTAGCTCCACATAAAGGTATTGTGTATCTAATAAATATTTTTCTCTGCGAAATAAAATACTGGATAAGGTATAAAATGTACTTGGGTTTATGTATCTGTAACACTAAGAATTTAAATGCAGTACATAAACAAGGAAAGGGTGTCTAAGTCTTTATAACTAGGTATACTTCCCTTTTGTATGTATAACAAGTAATATCTGAGCTCAATACTTGTAAAACTTAAATACTAATGAATTATTCTGTAAACTAATTAATATCTAAGTGCTGTTAGATGATAGGTGACCTTATTTAATACATATATAATAATAAACAGGATAATGTTGTTTAACCATAGCATTTAATCTTTTTAAATTGTTACTAACTTTTAATAATAAATACATAGTGAACTGATTGTATCCACCATAGAGATTAAGTTAGAAGAAATAAATGTTTTCTTTGTGTGATGTTTTTCTGATGTCTATTTAATTAACTTTCTATAATTATCCCATTAGATGTCGATTGCAGAGGTGTACTAGGCGCCCTTAAACAAATTAGGTACACCACTCTCCAGGTGACAGTAATAATAACATCAATTACTCAACCCACACCTCACTCTACCGGTCTGAGCAAGCCACGTTGCAATTGTCCTTGACTTTATGTCCTTTCCGTCTACGCCGTTGGGGATAATGTATGCAATGTATACAAAGTAAATGGTCATCCATACAGTCCTCATCAAATGTGTGTCGCAACCATCTAACCTTGTATTATGGATAACACACAAGAACCTGCAGAAGTGCGCAGCGATACCCTAGACTAATTTACAGAAAATGTCAAAATCACTCCAATGCTTTTGCGACAATCTGCGTTAATAATGATCAGTTTTGAAGTGAAAGTACGTACCAGTAGGTCCATTAGCTTCACATTCGATCCTGTCACCTAAAAATTGCGGTTAAATACTTGTCCCATAGTTAATGTACGATAAAAATACATAGATTCGAAAGAACTTCGCATTTCCGAGAATAAGTCATAGTTACGCATTTCGGCGGCGTGAAAAATCGACAAAAACAAGTTCCACTGACATTAACGTCGGTGGCGAAGCGTGAGCGTGATACAGAGTGACAGCTGCCTGACGGGAGCACCGGCGCGTACCCCAGTCATGTTTCCTGACAGCTCTATATATGGAACTACATTTTTTTACTGTACCACGCATCGAACAGGAATCTTATTGGAACGAGATGAGCAAATTTCTTTGTGAGAATTTCTACATCAGTGATTTTTATAATCTCCATATGAACAAACCTGTAATTACAAGCTTTGTCTACGTTATATTATATTGACTTTGTTAATAAAAAAGAAATCCATCTCATATATTACTTATAGATCAGAGACGCCTTATTGTTTTGGTGGATTTAGGTGACTCACTGGCCTGGTGCGCACTTTATTATAGCTATTGGTTTAGGCGTTGAGTCTAATTGCGGAAGATTCCGGGTTCAATTCCCGGCCGGGTCAATTTAGGAAATTAACTTATCTAGATTGTCTCGGGTATGGGTGTACTGGGAGATGTCCAATGGCGTGCATTCCATAGAGACAAATAGGCACTCTCTACCCTGACAATTTGCTAATTAAATAAAGTAAATAAAATATCTCGCACATAAAAATATCATTTAAAAATTTTCGCGCTCGCCTTATCTTAATGCAAACGCGACAAGAAACCGTCACGGGAACCGTTCGCTCGAGACAAATTCCAATCGTGGCTCGATTTACACACATTCAAAACATGTCTACCACTGTGTTTCGTATAATTACACGCTTGCATCTGTAGTGGTCGTGAAAGTTTACTTAGCTCAAAACACGCACACAAGTTAATAAAGAGACGGATTCTTTAGTCTAGTCAATAATAGCACCGAAAAAATTGTCAACGGTTTGAATCTTATTAGATGTAGATTAATTTAACCTATTAGAAAAAATAACATTAACTTCATAAAAAAAATTAACATGTTCGTTAAATGTTATAACTATTTTGAATTAATAATACGAACGATCTTGACGTTCTCTTTACGAAACTTTTAATACATACGTATAAAAACAACAGATGGCGCTAAACGGCATTGAATTTTGAACAAAATTATGTTTAATTTTCCTTTGTTAAGAAGTATGTGAGGATCGAGACACTTGGCGCTCCGTCCTCTCTGATTATCCCATTAGGAATACAGCGTGAGATATGTATATTGATTAAATTACGTAACATGAATGCGCGAGTATGTGGCCGCAAGGAGAGCAGCAAGACTGAATGGGCACGCATTGTCATAGGGTTTTGACATAGTGGATACCCTATTGTTAATAATCACAGTAATAAGGCCAGGTACTGAAGGTACACACGTTCAGCGAGCTTCGATTATCGAATCTCGCTCGCTTCAATGGTTGTATCGAGGCGCTAGATTGTGACGTCACCTTGCGTTCGATTCCCCGTCATGTCGAAGTTTCTTTTGTTAAGTAATTCGAGAGATTTTATAACTATAATGCACGTAATTTTTTAATTTAATTTAAACTTCCTATTTGTTTAGAATTGGTACGAAATCCGGAGTACGTCTGGTTCGCTCTTAGCCGATTTTTAAAATTTCTCTCATTTTTGAAATGCGATTTCTTAAAAAGATGTGCGGTGTCACCCTTGCGGACAGGATAAGCAATGAAGAGATACGGAGTATGACAGAGTCGCATGACAGTGTTATTGTAAAAATGAAGAAATGAATGCTTAGATGGTTCGGGCACATAGAAATAATGAGTGATGAAAGACTGACAAAGAAAATATACAGAGCGAAAGTGAGTGGTAAAAAAAGCCAAGGAAGACCACGGCTAACTTATGAAGATCAAATAGCCAGTGTTAGTGGATGGAAATGTCAAAAGCTCTCCCATATCTAGGCAAAAATATGTGAGGAGAATGATGAGATTGGAGAAAGCGAAATAAGTATGTAGGAACCGCGACTCTTGGTGCTCCGCCCTTTCTGACTATCCCGTTAGGGATACAGCTTGACGATATGAATGTATGTACTCTATTTTTTTTTCTTTTTTTTCACACAATCGTAATGTACACAACCAATCAGAGATGATAACGACCAAATAAACTAGGTATTAAATGAAAACGAAATGCAATTTAGTGGATTTTGCTAAGTTTGTACCCAAGACCTTCCGCTCAGAAAGCAAACCTACTGATCTTTAAACCAGAGAGTGAAATTGAGTCTACAATTATTGTGAACTGCTCTTTAATCTGGTATCGCATAGCTTTGTAGTGCACAGAGGGTAACCGCACCTTTGAACTATTGTCTATGAGCAAGACCCCGTATAATTGGAACGATTGGACCCATTCGACGGAAATCCACAAATTAAATTACGATACTTTGGGAACTATATCTCTGTTCGGAATTAACTTTCCAAATCTGTTCTGTACTGTAGATTTGCAATGGTCGTTTATCGATCTTGTGATTTAAGGTATTCGTATCGTACATACCTACTCATGTCAGGATATACATACGTATCTTCATGCCGTATCCCTAACGGGGTAGTCAGAGAGGACGGAGCGCCAAGCGTCGCGGCGGTCCTTACACACTTCTTTCGCTTGACTTAACTTATTAACTTAGATAAAGTGTGTTTCGAGTCAGAAATTTCATTTTTTTTTTTGATTTTTCACAAAATGGGGTACAATTCAAGTGTCTAATCCGTGGAGTACATTAGTGCCAAGAAGTGCGAAGGAATTGCACCCTACTAGATGTGAACACGACATGCGAAGTTTACTTACTTAAAAGAAAAAACTTATTAAAAAGTGAATTTCAGTAAGGAACTTAAAATTGTTTGGTTATGTATAATATTAATCTACAAAAGATGCATTAATTAATTTTTTGGTTGAGACCTTAGAAACCGAGAAAATATCTAAGCTTGTTCTAATATTATTATAGTACAAACACATACGAAATATTGGGCAGTGTCGACCGAGCCTGGTTTTATGTGAGGGAAGGGCAAAAATTTCATCAACTACTTACTCTCCTCACCGGAACACAACAGCGCAAGCATTGCTTGTTAGGGCCAGTTATCAAACGCTTCATACGAATGATACGCTTGCAGGCGTTACTGCTCATCAAAAATGCCACTGGCTACCTTTTTATATGGCGGTTTTCATACGACTTTACGTTTCGATTGATATGTATGTAAGCTACGATAAAATTAAATAGTAGGTTACATACTTATAGCAATGGAACACCCCAAACTTTACTAAAACTATCGATTAATCGATTAATACTAATATTTAACATCACTTAATAATCAATTAATTTATATTCGAACACTTCGTGCTGCAGTCGTGAAGGTAACAAGCAATAGAGAGGTGGAGCGCTCGAGTTTTGACTTATATAATCTCGAGCGGTAGTGGGGAACAAGGCGTCAGTCGTTCTTGTCTATGACGTCACGAACACCGTCGCGCTCCCCTAGGGAGCGCCAGTGTTCCCCATTTATGTTTATTCGTCGGTTTTGCTAACATGTATAAGCAAGTTAATAATAATTTAAAATTCGCTACGCTAGATTACGTGGTATTTGTCATTATATTCTACTAGCGTTTACAACAATTGAACCACATGTCTAGGCACTCAGGTTAGCGAGTAAAGTGGTTCTAGCGATACAGATGGAACGCGCATAAAGTTCTACTGACTACCTGCAAATTCCAAGCCTCTTCTAATTATAAATATCTATGAAAGCGCATTATAAGCCGCCCCTCACTGTACACATCTCTTTAACGAGGCCTATTTTAACGACAACCGGTAATGTGGCCCAAAAAGTTTTAATTGAGTTATAAAAAACTTCCCTTTATAATTTTTACGGTTGATAGCTCTAATTGTTAGTGAGTTGTTTTTATCAAAGTTTTTATGAAATTAATTCATTTTATTTTGCTTTTTTGGGACTCTCAAAAAAGGCCTTTTAATATTTTGATAAATCTCTGAGTCTTTTGAACTAGTTTGAACGTGTTATTTGAACTGCGGGTTTGATTAATATGTGCCTTCAGATTCATTTCGGTGTTTTTTTTAGAAGTATGTCATTATTCATTCATCAATAAATTAAATATGCCAAATTAATTTAAAAAATGGAGTCCAAAATAAAAACTTTAGACCCTTTTTAATAAGTACACGTTTTCAGAGTTTCGCGGTTTTTATCCATTATTACATACATTAACCAATGATGATAGTACTTCCAACAGCATCGAAATATAATGTATACAAATTAATAATATATTTGAATTTCTCTGTATATCGATAAAAAAAATTAAACAAAAAGTTAAACAATTTTTTTAAATTTTATTTTTTGTTTTTCCTTTCTATGTTTGGTTTAAGAATTTATGTTCGACTACCATATTTCTCTTAGTAGCTCTGAAGATGACGAAATACTCCACCGTGACATTCGTACAGGCAAACGGGTAGGGGAACCGACAGACAAACAGACAGATAGACATGACGAAACTTTTAGTTATTTTGACTTCAAAGCCCTAAAATAGTACCCAATTCTTCAAATGCGAGACTGAGTTATTTGCAATAGCAGTAGCAGTGATTGTCTCGTCAACATAGCGCTAAGAGGACTTCAGAAATTCAGTCAACCCGGATCCTGAAGGTTCGTGCCTTCCGAATTACAGGCACACCCTATAAGAATGCCATTAACTTAACGATCCTCTAGGCAACTTTATTTAACCTCAATGATCAAATCAAATACCAAAGCATTTCTACGCCACGAATGGCTTGAAGTATTTTAGTAAGATGTTTTCACAGAATTATACACTTTGTGAAATTACACCCCCTTTACCCCGTCGGTCCGCTGCCAACCCCTTACAACACTTGTAAGGGACCAATTAACAAGCAATTAAGAGAATATCACAAGCAATTACCAATGTCGGCCCGCTTTCCAAATTAACCACGAAAAGTTTGATCTTTTTTGAAAAACATTTATTTCTGCTACTACAAAAGTGCATGGCGCATTACAGACCACGTTAAGTGTAGATACAGAAGGAGAAAAGATCAAGGTTACTTGACGGTCGAATGAATTCAGAGCAGTTAAAAAATAAGTTTCGTCCGCGAGCAAAATGCACAGAAGTAAAAGATGTGCGAGGTCTTTCTCTTGAGAAAACCATAGAAATATTACTAATCGAGTAGAGAAGACAACGAAAAATGTATCCCGTCACTAGAAAGAGAAAGCTAATGAAATGACCCTTTGTATACAGAAATACCATGCATCTACCTCCAGCTGCAACCAATGCAATCTGTCACCACAATGGCCAAACAAGGACGGAGAGGGTCACGTCATTACCCTCTCGGTCTTCTGACCTGACATTACCACTTATTTGTTAAACGTTAATTCGCCTACTCAATCGGGGAAGGGAGGTGTAAGAAGAAAGGAGAGTATGTGAAAATCTCAAGACGGGAACAATTCAAATCCTGGATCCATACTTAGAATAAGGACACTTGTTTGTGCTGCAAGGAATTTTTGTTGCATCGTAAGACTATACGAATGATTGGGATCAAATGCAAATCAGAAAAACATTTCTAGGTCTAAATTTAGTAATTAAACAAGGTATACCATGGTAAAATGTTACAGTATAACAGCAAGAATTATATTCGAAAAACTTACACACGGAAATGGTATTTTAGTACAAGTTATTAACTTACAATTTATTGCAGAGCATTATGTTCTTTCATAAGGATAAATTCTTATAGTTCTTTACATTAATTTTATAGTTTTTTAAGTCTACTTTTGTTAATGGTCGGCGCTTAGTCTAGTAAATAGTTTATCGAGTGTAATTTCTTCATCACGTCGTTTACATGGTCGGCCTGTACCGTCCCTCTGCGTGCCTCTGAACCTTCATTACTGGTTCCTTTATTAATTCGGTTACTTAATACCATTAATCGACTTCGTTAGGCGCATAGACGGATAGTGATTCATGATACACTTTTAAACACTGTCAAATCGTAATAAGTTTTTTTTTTGTATTTTCAAATGTAAATGAGTAGTTCTCACGAAATCTCGAAAGAATAAAGAAATAATATTCATTTTAAGAATTTATTTAAAAAATTAATTTAATTTATAATTGACGACCTCCGTGGAGCAACGCTAAGCGCGTCGGAAAGTAAACGGGGGTTGCGGGTTCGATTCCCGCCCCGAGTCTGGGTGTTTATGTACTCGTATAATATATGTATTTATTTACAAAAAGAAAAGTATATAAGTAGTATATCAGTTGTCTAGTACCCATAACACAAGCGCTGTGCTGCTTACTTTGGGACTAGATGGCGCTGTGTGAAATGTATCAGTATATGTTTGAAAAAAATGTCTGAGTATGTTTTAAAAAAAATGTTTTGTTTTTAAATTATTTTTCGAGCATTTAATAGTACCTATGTTCCTAGTATTTAATAAAATAGTGGTCCCCAGAATAAATGTGTTTCAAAAACACATGGGCATTAATGTATGATAAAACAAGGAGTTTATACGAGGAAATGACGGATGAGGGAATGACAAAATGATAAATAACGAACAAAAACTCGCACTATATTCTTACATCAGTATCGAATTTTTGTATGAAATTAATGTTCCCAAAAATCCATTTCACTGAATAATAATCTTCTTATTCCACAGCATGAGGTAATGACGATAAAAAATATAACTCTTGAAGAAAAATGTTAATTAAACCTTTTGGTAAGAATCTCTAACTTAAGATGAATCTCACTTAAGATGAATCAATTAATATTTAAAAATTAATGGTACTGTTATATATCAAAAACCAATAGGACCGTTAACGCATGATTAAAGATGCATTCACAAACAGGCTGTCAGTGAGGATGTGAGGAAATGTTTTTTTGTTTCTCGGGACACAAGATAATTTTTCAACTTTTTACGAGTAAATTTTTTGTTTCGAAACAATGCTACTTTCGAGAAAACACTGCATTTTTTGAATTATAAAACTTCCAATATTAGTTTTATTAAGGAATTGTTGAGTTAAAAATCAGAAAAGGTTTAAATCTGGATGATGTGATGAATTCCTAAAGTCTTTAGCTATTTTCCGCTCAAACTCCAAAAACCATCAATCGACACGTGTATAGCCTATCAACGAAGCATCCTCAGGATATACTAGAGATCAGACTCGGTCAGCTAACCAGCACCGAATCCAAAACTGAAGGTTTTTGGAGTTTGAGCGGAAAATAGCTATAATTTTAGGAATTCATCACATGGAACGGATTTCCGCAAAGTAACACCTGAGTCTATACAATATATTAAATCTGGAGTTTGGGACAGAGTGAGGGAATGATTTTCAAAACTTTAATCTTTTTAAAATTTTATTTACACATATGATTCGGAAGTTATAACTGGCACTAGTAGCCACAGTAATGGAGCTTACGAGGAAATAATAGTTACCGATAGAAGTTGGCTACGTTTTTGTTAAATCTAAAAGTACAGGAATTGCGGGATTTCGTGAGAACTACCCAAATATATACATGGCATTGAAGAGATAAACAATCAAAACGGAATGCAATGAAGAGACGTAATATTGCAGAGTTAGACAAAAGTATACACATACATAGTAAGTACATACATATATTCGAACTGTGTCCCTAACGTGGTAAGCAGTTAGTTTTAGAAAGGGAAGCAGAAGTAAATGTTTGGTATAGAAAAAAAAATTAAGTTCAGTAGTCAATATTTACAAACTTAAAAATAAGTACATACATACATATCTTCACGCCGTATCCCTAACGGGGTAGTCAGAAAGGACGGAGCACCAAGCGTCGCGATTCTTAGATACTTCTTTCGCTTCCTCAAATCTCATCATTCTCCTCACACATTTTCGTCTAGATATGCGAGAGCTTTTGACATTTCCATCTGCTAACACTCTAAAAATAAGTATTGTCTTAAATAGACTTCCTCAAATGCTAGTTTTACATTCATGCCTTTTGCAGTCGAA
This sequence comes from Zeuzera pyrina, assembly GCA_907165235.1. Lineage (NCBI taxonomy): Eukaryota > Metazoa > Arthropoda > Insecta > Lepidoptera > Cossidae > Zeuzera > Zeuzera pyrina. The sequence continues at coordinate 583,099 of OU015642.1, read as the reverse complement.
ATTTCGGAACCTTGGGGCCTCGAAGCCCATCGACTGCTTTCCGATATTTGCGAGCGACTGGTCGAGGCTTTGGGAGATATTCAGACTGGCAGCTTCTCCCACTAACAAATAAGCTTGGCTATTCAAAGAAGTAATGCTGCCAGTCAGGACACCCTTAGCATAAACAGTTATTACACAAAATTATAGTTTAGCAAAAATCCTTTCTCAACACAAAATATTAAGATTTTATTATTAATAGTCATTCAGAGAGTGAGTGGAATTTTGCTTTTATATAGTGTCAAGATATGTACTGATTTGAACACTCATTTACATAATAACTCTTGTTATTTCTGCACAAAAAACAAAAGAATCTGCGGAAGCGTGAAAGTATTAAAATAAATCTCTCCAACTCGAGACGCTAAAAGAATTCTCAGCCAGGACAACTTCGCCGAGACGTAAAGCGTCGCGAAGTCGACAATAAACTCCTATCCGCAGAAAGTTATAAGCTTTAAGAATTACAGACACACCGACAGTTTACTGCAGTGTATAAAAAATGTAGTTCCATCTAACAATAAATGGTAGAGCGTGTTCTCCGGAAGAGATTTGCGTTCAAACTTTGTCTATTCAATATTTTAAACTCCTTAAACTCCAACATATTAATACTGTCTATGTCGTGGTAATACTTCAAGGTCGATAATAGCTTTTTTATCCCGGTGTTTGAACCGGATTGCATCGATCGTGGTCACGGGCAGACTGATGAGGATAAGCGTCGTTTTTTTTTATATAAAAGAAGGGACAAACGAGCAAGCGGATCGCCTGATGGAGAGTGACCATCGCCGACAATTGACACCCGCAACGTCCGGGGAATCAGGGATACGTTGCTGGCATTTCATTTAGTGAAATGGGGAAAGGAGATCAATTCGTACTGCAATGCAGCATGGCTCTACTACTCCTATTACTACCCATACTTATTACATACATACTTACATACCTATATATACTGTAGTAGTAGTAATCTGTACCCTAGTAATCGTCGTCTGGTTCTCATAGTACAGGGAATATCTTAGTTCGAAACCTGATGATCGGCGTGTATTGTCTGGGGTATTTGATATTATTTTATTTATTATTCATAATATTTTTTCATTTTTATTATCATCATCAAAGCAAAGACTTATGAAGATCAAATAGCCATAGTGTTAGCAGACGGAAATGTCAAAAGTACTCGCATGCTTAGGAGAAAATGTGTGAGGAGAGCGATTAAATTTGAGGAAGCGACAGAAGTAGATATGTAAGGACCGCGACGCTTGGCGCTCCGTCCTCTCTGACTACCCCGTTAGGGATACAGCGTGAAGATATTTATGTATGTATGTGTTATCATCACTGCTGGTACTTCGATACACCACACTAACGATGTTTACAGACTGGCAACATCCTGTTTTCCGGCTCCGATCACACTACTGTTGACAGCATTCCATGATGTCGATAAGAGGTTTGAATTCATTTTGATAAAAACGTTTATTACAGATTGTCTTTAGAAGACATATAATATATACAAACGCGGACTTTCTATAGGCCTTTTTAAGATTTTGTAGTACTGTAGTACAGTATTTTGATGTGTCCAATAAGGTTTAGCCAGCATTAGCAATGTCAGCGCTCGGAAATATTATTTTTATGATGTAATTAAAACATTGATATTCTTTACTTTTTATAAATAAAATGTGCATGTTTTATACATATTGACCTTCCGAATGAAATTCTCTAAATTACAGTGTAAACCGTATCAAATTTGTTGCGTGATTTAGAAGCGTAAACGGAGAAACAGACAAACGGATAGCGACTTCGTTTTGTACCATTTAGAGATTAGAGAAAAGATAAGTTGGTTGTGAAATACGAACAATCTGAGAGAACGATGGAACTATAAGGATATTTTACCGTTAGACTGCGGAACCCTAAATATACGATTATCAAAACTACGGAATTCTAAACATCTTTTCAACAGTGCGGTCACAGAGTCACAATGAAATAAGCGTCGCGGTGAATTCACAAACGTTTCATTGTGGTTGTGTAGGGTTCAATTCCGGACGAGCGCCGCAACGGAATAACAATGTACGCCGAAGTTGTCGCTAAGAATTAAGGGTGCTCGAGACGCAGGACCCCGGCGCTATTGACTTCACGGCTCGCGTCATTGTGACTCCGAAATGGTCCGAAAAAGGCACGTAACAATGAACGATAAAAATACGGTGCGGGAATGGACAAGAGATGTTTACCGACTACAAGAGAATTAGGAGCGTAATGTTTACACGAAAACTTGTCGAAAATATCTAAAAAACCGGACAAGTGCGAGTCTGACACGCGCACCAAAGGTTCTGTAAAATATTGGCCCGTACGTCAATATACAAGTACATCACATTAAATTCGCCGACTGCAAGAGTAAATTTTTAATAACAACAAAGTTTTTTCATGTATTAATATAATAACAAAAAAGTACATACATATATCCTAACGGTAACATTTACAAACTTAAAACTACACGTTATCTTAAATAATAGACTTCCTCAAAGTTGCCGCTTAAAAAGCTGTCATTGCTTAAAGCGCCCAGCAGACTGGCAGCATTACCTCTGTTATATAATTACGCATAACGCTTTTCAGATTTTTGGAACGAAGTTCTTTAACGCGGCTTGCGGGAGATTTGAGTTGGTAGAAACCGTCACGTAAGGGAAAAGCGTTACGAGGGGCGGGAGCCACGCGTCTCGCGACGCTAGGTTCGTTAGGTCTATACGTAGATTCACAGTGATATTTCTCTCCTGCTATTATATAAAAGTATATGTGTGCGTACGAGTATCGAAATTTTTATTTTATTTTTTTGTTTTAAATTATACTTAAGTTTTATTGGTCTCATCCAATTAAGTTTTGAAAAATGGAAACTGCAGCTTCGTTCCTGACGGAGGTCCCTTGAGCGCAGACGTTTTTTTCCTGTACTTGTGCTGTGAGATCTTGCTTTTTGACCTTTCATGATTCTAGGTTAATGGAAAGTATACCCCATAGCCTACTCGCGAGTGCCAAAATATAAGGCATAGGAGCTTGACTTTTTTAAAGTCCAACAAGACAATATTTCTACCAATATAACGTATTGTTTCATATTATAATTGAGAATTAAATAAGAATAATTGACACGTTTGATTACTTCGATAAGTAATCGAACAACAAGTTAGTGTTTAGAAATAAGTAAATCGAGAATTATACCAACTAAAGAAATATCACCCTTGTGGACAAAATAAGCAATCAAGAGTGAAAGTAAGATAAATGCAGTAGAAATGTGATTTCTTAGAAATATGTGCGATATGACCCTTGCGGACAAAATAAGCTATGAAGACATATGCAGTATGACAGGGTTGCACGACAGTTTTATTGTAAAAATGAAGAAAGGAATGCTAAGATGGTTCGGGCACATGGAAAAATGAGTGATGAAAGATTGACGAAGAAAATCTATATAGCAAAAGTGAATAGTAAAAGAAGTCAAGAAAGACCAAGGCTGACTTATGAAGATCAAATAGCTAGAGTGTTAGCCGATGGAAAAGTCAAAAGCACTCGCATAGCTAGGCGAAAATGTGTGAGGAGAATGATGAGATTTGAGGAAGCGAAAGAAGTATATAAGGACCGCGACGCATGGCACTTCGTTCTCTCTGACTACCCCGTTAGGGATACGGCGTGAAGATATGTATATACATAAAGAAACATTAAATTCCTATATTGTACATTTCTACTCGCGTCAACTTTATAATAGAAAGAAAAGCTAGATAATAGTTAAACTCCGTAGCTAACATACAGAACCTCACAGATATTTTATTTTTATATATAAGTGAAGATAATTAGGTTTCTTGTCCTAACTTATGTACACGGCATTAGATAAAGAGGCTGGTTCACTCGCGAGCAAGAAAAATAGGATAATAAAGGGAGGAGTGAACGCGGTATGAAGGGGGCACTTAAAATCGTAGATCCGTGCGCTGAATTCGCAAGCACCTTATTTCGCAGCTACCCCGTTATTATTTTAGGCTTCGTTCGTTTTTCTTCGACAAGGACCTCAGACAATATTAACACCGAAACCCATAATGTTCTCTCTCAGGTTTGACGGTATTTAAATTGCAACCACCATCTTACTTAGTAATCCTGGCCCCAAACAAGAGGGCTTGTACCTCGGACCACGAATCAAAATGGATAAAGCATTTGCTCAAAGAGCGTCTCCGTTTTTTGTTAACCAACTTTCTGGACTTTTACTAATGTGCGTGACTGGGGAAGGTCACACTACAACACAGCTTAACATGACATATTTTTATTTTTTTTAAATACTTGTAGCCAAAACACTTACCGTCTTACTACAAACATATTTTAAACATTGGTCTAACACGTGTTTAGGTAAACACAGTTTAAGAGATAGACATAGTTTAAAAACATGTAAAAAATTAGGTTGGCAAAGGCTAGTGTCAATATATTACAGCGTTTCAGTGCTTTTAGTCACACGTTAAACTAGCTCCACCTTGTGTTTACATATAAACATAGTCTATGCCGTGTCTATCTTTTTTGTAGTAAGACGGTTAAGATTTACGAATATTTGAGTATTTTGCAAATAAATATTTCAGTAATATACATGAAGTCGGTCATGAGCTGATACGAATAACATTGACAGTGCAAGGTTGCTATGCTTACTATAGCTAAACGTTTTACTCGTGGTTACGCTGAATAAGATAGAAAGAGACAGCAGTGACAGAAGAGACGGCAGTGAGGCCTAGATATGCCCGAAATCAGGCGAAAGTAAGATAAGTACAGTAGAAATGCAATCACTTAGAAATATGTGCGGTGTTGCCTTTATGGACAAAATAAACAATAAAGAGAAACGCAAATTGACAGGGTTGGAAAACAGTGTTATTGTAAATATGAAGAAAGCAATGCTTAGATCGTTCGGGTACATGGATGGTATGAGTGACGAAAGATTGGCGAAGAAAATCTAGAGAGGAAAGGCAAGTGGTAGCAGAAGCCAAGTAAGACCAAGCCTGACTTACGAAGAACAAATTGCTAGAGTGTCGACGAGACTAGATGATGATGATGTCGACTAGATGACGAAAATGTCAAAAGCACTTGCAAACCTAGACGAAAGTGTGTCAGAAGAATGATAAAGACTGAGAAGGGCAAAGAAGCATGTAAGATCAAGACGCTTGGCGCTCCGTCCTCTCTGACTACCCCGTTAAGGACTCAGCGTGATTCTTCTAGGTACTTATGGTTTTAGGCACTTCTAGTTAGTTTTCAAGGAACATATTGTACAAACATTACCATCTTTAGAATATTTAAATACAGTCAAATGCTTAAATAAAATTATATTTAGTCAAATAAAATAAATATCTTTATATAGGTAGCTACCTATAAGCGTGTGTCCATCTAATAGGAAATAAATCACATAACTATTGACAGTATCGCGATAGTGCTCACTGCTCATCCATTCCCCAACGCTTTAGTTATATTTGATCGGAGTTTTGTTCCATTTAATATAGTTGTTATGGCGGGTGTTCGCTCTCCCGAGGCATGGCCCGACTATTCTTGAAGATTTTTTCCTAAGTTTTTAGTAACTACTGAGAAAAAGAAGTTCATTGGTCGAAAAAATTCTCGTAGTACTTATTGTGAAATGCTTAAGTATATATATGTTGTATATTAAGACAGACAGACAGATAAAAATTGTAAAAAATATGTTTTGGTTCCCATTAGTGTTATGCATACCTCTCGGGTTTGTTTTTATATATCTTTAATTAACAGGTGCGGTTCAACTTAGGGTTCAATTATTTGTGGTTTTCTATTTTTTACATAGGAAGCTCAGATTATTATTGATGTTCCTGTGAATGTCATGTTAAAATCTGTATAGATTGTTATAAATGTAATAGATATCATTTTGATACCCGGCTTGCAATACTTCTTGCAAGCTAGCATTTCTTTAGAACTTTTTGATTTTTTAAACATTTTAATATTTTCTTGATGAACACAGATTTAAAAGAATAATTAATGACAGTACCTAGGGACGTAATTAATAATAAACTAAACTAGGGCCATCAGCTTGGTCAGCTTAGCGAGTAAAGTCTATACTAAGGTATTGACTGAACGTATGAAAGGCGTTTCAGAAAGATATTTGTGGGAGGCGCAATGTGGATTCAGGAACGGTAGGGGTTGTATGGATCAGATTTTCTCGCTTCGCGTTATCGTGGGAAGGTTTCTGGCTATAGGTCGGAAAGTGTTCTGCGTTTTCGTGGATCTAGAGAAAGCATTCGATAGAGTAGTGCGGAAGAAACTGTGGAGTCTTCTGCCTGAATATGGCGTGGAGGGCTCCTTGCTGCAAGCTGTGAGGTCATTATATCGAGACCACAGAGCCTGTGTAAGGATAGACGGTGACTTGTCGCCCTGGTTTGAAGTCTGTTCTGGTGTCAGACAGGGCTGCGTGATGTCTGCCTGGCTATTCGTGCTGTATTTGGACAGTTGCCTCCAGAGATTGAAAGGTAATATGAGTGGTATGGGATGTGGTGACACAGTGGCAAACTGCCCATTGTACGCTGACGATGCTGTGCTAATAGCACCATCAGAAGCAGAGTTGCACACACTAGTCACGTGCAGGAAAGAAGATTGTGAAGTAAAAGGATTGAAAATGAATGTGAACAATGTGAACAACTAAGGTTCTGGTGTTTTTGAAGAGAAGCGGTACAAACGAAATATGTGATTTGTGTAAATGGAAAATGTCTGGAACAGGTGAATGAAATTGTGTATCTGGGGAGTGCGTTTTCGAGGGATGGAAGATGTGAGTTGGATGTGGAGAGACGGGTAGCAGCTGGCAATAAAGGAACGGTGCTCTGTCCGCATTAGTGGGTAGTGTGAACATATCTAACACTGCTAAAATGGCCATCCACAATGCGGTATTGGTGCCAATATTGTTGTACGGTAGTGAGGCCTGGATATGCCCGAAATCAGTGAAAGTATGATAAATTCTGTGGAGATGCGGTCTCTCAGAAATATGTGCGGTGTCACGCTTGCGGACAGGATAAACAATGAAGAGATACGCAGTATGACAAGGTTGCACAACAGTGTTATTGTAAAAATGAAGAAAGGAATGCTTAGATGGTTCGGGCACAAGAATAGATCTTTCATAATGCAACGCGAAGTTCAAAAGTTTATATTATTAAACACGGGTCAAGTGCAAGTACGATTCGTGCGTAGAGTTCCGTATTATTTTATAAAATTAATTTCTAGATTTATAAAATTAGGCCTTTGTCATTTTTTTGTAACGCTTTATAATACTTACATCTTGTGTTTTAGGAGAAAAGGTGGGCGGAGAAGCCAAATCGATCTCTTAACAAATAATATGCATCTTCTGCCAGACATTTATTTATTATTTTATGAACGAGGAAGTCTAACAGTCAAAAACTACAGAATATGAAACAAAAGTAGAAATATGAAACCGAATAAAAAGTCTTCACAATTAAAACATTAGTCTTTTAATCTTATGTAGATAAAAATCATTTGCCATATGTATGTCGAAGCTTTATTTCAGAACGGCTCTACCGATTTGGCAATTTTTTTTTATTGTGTTCATAATTGTCAGGACAAGGTTTATATGAAAGAAATCTTTTAGAAAATCCACGGAAAAAGTTGGAAATTTAGATGTTATTTTTGTGTGAAAATCGGTATCATCAATGTTTTTAGATTTAAGCTGTAACCCAACAAATTTTTATTACTTAAATTTTTAAATTATTTTTGAACTTTACAAGTGAAAAATTAACATAAAAACTTTTGTAAATATATGTGAGTTTTCGGACTTTCGGGCGTGTTGGTAGACTGCAGTATTTTTGGATGCAGAGTCCTGTTTGATAAACATAGGTAATTAAAGCAAGAATGGCTATAATGGCCATAGCAACGCAATATCTATTAGTAGTATAATAGATATATTGTAGTAGTATAATAGATATATTTTTTGCATGTAATGTCTGATATAATTTGAATACTATAAAGAAACACACACCTAGTTACAATATACGTAGAACTGACAACTATCCTGTATGGTTTACAGCATCACTTATAAAAATTATTAAAGAAAAGAATAAATATCATAAAAGGTATAGAAAGGAAGGAAATCCGAGGGACAGGGATACTTTTGGGATGCTTCGTAAACGGGTAAAAGATAAAATAAATAAATGTTTTCATGCGTATATAACAAAAATAGAAGCCAATATAAATATCAAAACACTTTGGAGGTTCACGAAGTCTAGGCGTGTCACTAACACACTGCCATCCAGGATGCATTATGGTGAAAGAATTGTAGATAGCGGGCCTTCTGTCGCTGACTTCTTTGCGGATTACTTTGCTTCTGTTTATGGAACTGGAACCTCTGTAAACTATATCCCGCAACACAACGGCACTACCAACAACGTCCTTGCGTCTCTTTCATTCACTAGGGATGAAGTCTTGCGAGCTCTTAATATTTTGGATATGTCAAAGGGTGCTGGACCTGATGATCTCCCACCCATATTCATTAGGCTTTGTTCTTCCGTATTGGCTGAGCCGTTGGCGATGCTCTTTAGCAAATCTTTAGCTGAGGGTGTCTTCCCAGATTCATGGTGATGTATATCATACAATATAAATATGTCGGTTGAGATAATAAAAGGCACTAATTTGACTATTCTATGGCAAAGCGTGACTTCCGGTTTGGAAGGCATAACGCGCTAACGGAATGTCGGAGCCGACACTGAGAGTCTGTTAGACTACGGCGGCCGGTGCGATAGCACTTCTCCGACGGATCGTTTCCCATTATTAAATTTCCAATTACCTACGTAATAATTGTTTCAAAGAGTTTTCTGTCGTTTGCACATTATCTTTGTCTTAACGTTGTATTTTATGGAGTAGTTCGCCTCTTGTAAGATTAGGTACCTATTTCTCATGACTGAGTTACAAAAGCACGAATTGTCCCGTGTCCTTTCCGACAATTATATAAATAAATATACATCACATGCATGATTATAGATCTTTAATTCCTTTCTTCATTCTTACATATTTGTACCTTATTCATTTTCTTCGTACTTGATACGTCGTACTTTACATAGATTGAAATGAAATGGACTATTATGGATGGACACGCAGTCACACGCATTAGTGACCTTCTAAGGGCACCATTTTTCTTTACAAGGTACAGAAGCTAAAAAACATATTCCATTTGTATGAAATCAATTTGATGCCCAGTTCACTGATATTTGCGCGTCATTATTATGTAAATAGATGAGATTTTCTGAACGGCCCGCCGAGTTTGTTTAGTGCACGCCTGCTTGAATATGTACATATAATATTCCGACAGAATCCATTAAAATCTTTACGCGAATATTTGATCTATTATTAAATACAGCTGCGTTTGCAATTTCGTCTGTGAGTTTTCGAACAAAATGTCTAACATCATACATATTTTCAAGGAGTCTTTCTAATGGGGAAGACAGGGCACGGGCCATCAGATATCACGGCCCGTTATGTCTTCAAGTATAACCACAAGTATAGACTCAGGTGTTACATTGCGGAAATCCATTTCATGTAATGAATTCCTAAAATCTTTAGTTATTTTCCGCTCAAACTCCAAAAACCACCAATCGACACGTGTTTCACCTCTCAACAAAGCATCCTCAGGATATACCAGAGATAGGACTCGGTCAGCTAAAAATATCTTGTCGACGTGTCGATTGCTGGTTTTTGGAGTTTGAGCGGAAAATAGCTAAAGATTTTAGGAATTCATCACAAAGATACTAATTTACTAATAAAACGTTAAATTCAAAGAGAGTGCATTTTCTTGTTTATTATACTTCAAATAACTCATAACCTAACCTAACCTAACGGGTAGTCAGAGAGGACGGAGCGCCAGGAGACGCGGTCCTTACACACACACACATTTTCGCCTAGGTATGCGAGTGCTTTTGACATTTCCGTCTGGTAACTCTCTGGCTATTTGATCTTCATAAGTCTGCCTTGGTCTTCATTGGCTTTTTTTACCTCTCACTTTCGCTCTGTTTCGTTCAAATAACTCATTACTTAAAATTAGGACAAAACGTTATTTTAAGAGAAGAGTTTTAAAAAGAATATGTACAGAAGATTTCTCTTCACTTAATCTAGACAAAGAATATGTATTAAGAATATGTATGAAAGATATTTGTGGTAGGCACACGGTGGTTTTAGGAACTGTAGGGGTTGTATAGATCAGATTTTCTCGCTCCGCGGTATCGTAACGAAGTTTCTGGTCGGAAAGTCTTCTGCTCTTTTGTGAATCTCGAAAAAGCATTTGATAAATAATGCAAAAGATCTTGTGGAATTTTCTGCCTGAATATGGCGTGGAGTGCTTCTTACTGCAGGCTGTCATCATGGTCATTATATCGAGGCCGCAGAGCCTATGTAAGGATAGATGGTGACTTGTCGCCCTGGTTCAAAGTCTGTTCAATCGTCAGACAGGGTTACATGATGTTTGCCTGGCTATTCGTGCTGTATTTGGACAACTGCCTCCAGACATTAAAAGGTAGTATGAGTGGTATGATATGTTATGGTACAGTGGTAAATTACCTTTTGTACGCTGACGATGCTGTGCTTATAGCACCATCAGAAGCGGAGTTGCAGACACTAGTTACGTGCATGAAAGAAGACTATGAAGTGAAAGGATTTAATGTGAATGTGAATAAAACTAAGGTTCTGGTGTTTGAAAGAGAGGATGTACAGACAAAGTGTGAAATATGGGTAAATGGAAAATGTCTAGAAAAAGTGAACGAAATTGCATATCTGGAGAGTGCATTTTCGAGAGATAAAAGATGTGAGTTGGATGTAGAGAAACGGATAGCAGCTGGCAATAAAGTGAACGGTGCTCTGTACGCATTAGTAGGCAGTGTGAGTATACCTAACTCAGCTAAAATGGCCAAACACAATGCTGTGTTGGGTCCAACTTTATTGTAATGTAGTGAGGCCTGAATATGCCCGAAATCGATAAAAGTAAGATAAATGCAGTAGAAATGTGATATCTTAGAAATATGTGCGATATCACCCTTGCGGAAAAAATGAGCAATGAAGACATATGCAGTAAGACAGGGTTGCACGACAGCGTTATTGTAAAAATGAAGAAAGGAATGCTTAGATTTTTCGGGCACATAGAAAGGAAGAGTGATGAAAGACTGACGAATAAAATCTACAGAGCGAAAACGAGTGGTAAAAGAACCCAAGAAAGACCAAGGCTGACTTATAAATATTAAATAGCCAGTGTTAGCCGACGGAATAGTCAGAAGCACTTCGAATACCTAGGCGAAAATGTGTGAGAAGAATGATGAGATTTGAGGTAGCAAAAAAAGTATGTAAGGACCGCGACGCTTGGCGCTCCGTCCTCTCTGACTATTCCGTTAGGGATACAGCGTGGATATATATTTGTATGTATGCATTTCATTTTTGTGTTAGGGTCGTGTGACATCCAAATGAAGTCGCTGGTGGCACCCGTGCTGTATTAGTCTGTTTTTAGTTAAAGGTAACCCTGAGCACGCGTGTAAACTCATTTGTTAAATTATTATAATTTTTGTGATTTCTATAATTTTATAAACAATTAGTCAAGTGTTTCTCGACATAAAAGTGCGTGTTCTGTGTACGGCTCACCCATGGCTCAAGAATATGAGAATATAACCGGCACTCCGCTTGGTGCCGCGATATATCGGTGCAAATAATAAAAGACATCATTTGATTGCGATAAGGCAAAGCGCGCTGTGCCAGATATTACTCTGACACAGCAAATCGTGACCTTGTGCACGATCTACGAATTAAATATCCGCATCGCTGCTAAGGCACTTGTCACGTACATCTCCAATATAAATATTCGTAAGAATTAGAAATAAGCATGTAAACGACGGCTCTATGGTGTTAACATGGCCGAATCAGTACCAATACAATATTTACTAAATTCCGCAGTATTATTTACCAACAAGAAGACAGAATAAGTATTGTAACACGCGCCTTTCGGTTCGGAAGCAACGCGCGATAACGGAGCGATCGGACGCGATCGGAGCCGGCGCTGGCAGTCTGTTAGACTACAGCGTCCGGTGCACTAATATTTCTTTGGCTGATCGTTTGCCATTTTCAAATGTCCTATTACCTACCTAATTATTGTTACCAAGAGCGTTATGTCGTTTACACAATAACTTTGTCACAACGTGGCTTTTCATTTAGCAGTTCGCCTCCTGTAGACTAGATACCTATTTCTCATAACTAAGTCTCTTGAGCACGAATTGGCCTGTGTCTGTTTCGACACACATGTATGTGAAAGCAATGTCAATACGTTTGCCACTTATAGACTTGAACTCGAACCAAGAAAACATATTGGACGAAGTCATAATAAGCTGCAGCTCTTATCGTCGTGTGTCAAACAAATTTTTGTGTCTCTTTCTATAGCATTGAACGTAACCACGAGTGAAACAGCAATAGTAAATAAAGCAACCTTGCACTATCAGTGTAAAATATGTCATGTTCAGTTATGTATTGTTGTACTCTAACTCACGCATATTAGTAAAATTTCGTAGTCTGTGAACAAAAACGGAAATAGAACAAACCCTTCGTCCGCTTTGATTCTTGGACCGAGGACATGAATAACTATCGATTTGCTCAATAGTTAATATTTGACGCATTTATGGAAAGGTTTAGAACAAAGAAAGTATTTTAACAATTTTAAATTAAATTAAATTTGGCCACGTGCAAAGTCGTAATGAGCTGCTTTATAAATAAAGATTTGTAACCGTTGATTAATTAATTCAACGGAGAGTCAAGGATAAAGCCGGCACCACACGTTGGTCTAAACGTTGGACGCAATACTATTCCTCCAACGTGTGGATGGACAAAATTGTATTGTTCTCAAAACGGTGGGACCAGTGTTATTAGCCTTAATGTATCACCACGACATAAACCCGGGTAGGTAGGATTGTAAAATTTAAGTCTCTGTACTAAACAGTTTATAATATGTAGAAATGACAATGAATCGGTCGTGACATACAGACATTCAGGCATGATGAAGGTTTTAGTGGTCCGTTTACGCTATCTTGACAAAATGTTTAATGATTGACTTTGGCCACTTTTCGTAGCTAAAGTCTCAGACGAGATTTAAACTTGCGTCACGGTGATCTGATGCCTTTCTCCAAACAATAGAACCTCTGACGATCCAACGATTTATCAACAAGGAATAGAATTTCTAATTGAATTGGAATTTTCAGTATAATTAACACGAAATATAGGTCCAAAGGTCTTAAATTTAGCACCCAACGTAATTGATTTTGCAATAAATTTCCCCAAATCGACGTAATTGCTCTTTCTTACCGACCAGATATTTTGGCCTCCCGCATCCCGCTTGTCCTATTAACAATTTGAAGTCTGGCAAGTGCCAGTCGTGGGAGATTCGCCCACGATTCGCAATTCGTATTTAATTGGTGTCTGTTGTTATCAACCACAAAATAAAGTGTGAAGAACTTACTTTTTATTAAAAAAAATGGCCAATTGTTTGTCGTATTCGTGTTATATACTTACCAAAAAAATTTAAATCAAATTCAAAGAACCTAACTTTGCTGATAAATGACTATTTTTCCAATACTCTCCGTTTAGAAATTTAGTTTTGTAATTGCAAACAGTGTAATAAGGTACAAATTCGCAATTTTTGGGTTTCTTTCTTTGTGTTGTGAGACCTTGCTCCTTGCCACACATTTTTTTATTATTGAAGGAGAGGAAAAACGAGCAAGCAACTCACCTGATGGAAAATGATCACTGTCGCTCATGGGGACACCTGCAACGTGCCTCGGATCAGGGGTGCGTTGCCGGCCTTTAAGAAAAGGAGGAAGAGGGGCTCGACGGGCCACCGGGAGTCTCACGCACCAAGCGAAACACAACAGCAATAGATGCTGTTATTATACGCCAATATTCTGTGAAAGGGTGATATTTCACTGGACGAGCTGGCCCAATTCGTGTTGCAATGCAGCATAGCTCTACCACACACAAATGTATATGACTCTAGGTCGACAAAAAGTGACCCATAAGTTGTTTGAGCTAATAAACGGCCGTATCTTTTGATTGCGTTGACTCAGAAGCTTCGATTTTTTACTCTATCTGTACATCTCACTGTAGACCTCAATATCTGTATAAATTTTAGCTTGATACTTGTACCCGTTCTTAAGATAAAGGGTCTCGACTGTTCAGACAGAGAGCCACACGGACGGATAACGAAGTTATCCTGTAAAAATTCCTTTTCTTCGTTTTGGGGTACGGAACCCTAAAAACACTGTAAATACATTTACGCCTTGATAATTGGTTTTGAAGATATATAAGAGGATTCAGTAAAAAGCATGACGCCGGTACTAAAGCGCAAAACAAGGTTTGTTAATGTGTAAATGCGGCGCTATCAAATGTACAGAACCACACTTGAATATTCCGTCGCTCCGCTTTTTTTCTCCAAATCGACCTTTGATTTCGAGCCTTCTATTTTCAAAATTTTTTCGACTATAACATAACTAAAACTGTTCCAATGTCTCGATATAGCTTTACTCGTTTTCAGGGTTGTGACAGCAAACAAATAAAACCATTAATAAAGGGTTTTAGAATGGACAACCCTAAAAATATTAGATGAAAGGTCACAGAAGAATGGACTGATGATACGGAGTGATGCAAATTTGACGTTTTGTCGAGTGAGCGAAAGCCTTGACGTCCGATTGTTCTTGACATCTATTGTGCAAAGGTTGCTTAGGGTTAGCTATTGTGAACGGTTTTGTTGAGTTTCATGAATTACAAATTTGGACTCAGTCTCGTTATCGGCTCTCGACAATTTTTGATATTCGAAGTTCATTAATGTAGATATTGTATAGACTCAGGTGTTACTTTGCGGAAATCCATTTCATGTGATAAATTCCTAAAATCTATAGTTATTTTCCGCTAAAACTCCAAAAACCACCAATCGACACATGTTTCGCCCCTCAACGGAGCATCCTCAGGATATACCAGAGATAGGACTCGGTCAGCTAACCAGCACCGAATCAACAAATGATTCAGCTGCACGACTATTTAAACCAGTTGCAACTTTGCAACTTGCAGTTGGCCACTGGTTCAAATAGTCATGCAGCTGAATCATTTGTTGATTCGGTGCTGGTTAGCTGACCGAGTCCTATCTCTGGTATATCCTGAGGATGCTCCGTTGAGGGGCGAAACATGTGTCGATTGGTGGTTTTTGGAGTTTTAGCGGAAAATAACTATAGATTTTGGGAATTTATCTCATTAATGTAGTTCCCCCATAGCCCCAAAACCTTTAAATATATCTATGTATTTAATAAAGCAGTAAAAACCGTTTGTCTATACATTTAATAAATTTATTAAAAAATGACTGTGGGCGATAAAAAAAAGAGTAACATAACAAAAAAGGAATTTTTAAAATTTTTGTGTCTGTATCTATGGACACGCTAATCTCCGAAACTACTGAATTTTGCACTAGTAGATTAAATTAAATTTGGAGCAACATTTAAGTTTTATTTCGTTGATATCAGATAACAATGAAAAAAGATATCATCATTTAAAAATTCTCCTCCTAAACAGCTTTACCAACTTCGATGATAATTAGAATGAAAATAGATTAAGCCCCGGAGAAGGACACAAGCTACTTTTTTAATTCCACAGGGATAAAGTCACGATCAACGACTAGTTCTTAATAAATATCTGAACACTCTGTAGCCCTTGTATGTACAGCGTCTACATAATTTATGGTAAGAAGTTAATCAGTAAAAAAGTTTTTATTGAAATGTTTTTGGAGGTTACTGAGTATTTTATTTCTAAATATTTCAGGATTTCGTCCTTTAAAAAGAAAAGATATTGAACCCTTATAAGATCTCTCATTGAAAGACATTTTACGGGAGCGGACGAAGTGAGAGAGTCATTTCATTTAGATTTTCTGTTTCTGTTTTAGTTACATTTTTGGGAATTGTATAGAGACTAGTTATAACAAGCATTTGAAGCGTGCGACCGATGCGCTACGTTTCGGATGCGTTAAAAATTTGTATGTTACTCTATGTAACGGATTTCATCCAGCGTTGTTGCTACGTTAGGCGCGTGTATAATAGCGTTAGAGCGCGTTTATTCGACACGAATTTCTTCATGATGACACGACGCGGTCGCTGCACGGAAACAAAAATTTAATCTAAAATAGACCTTCTGTTCTATGCAAACGTGTGCACGCTAGCTTACGAAAAATACGAAAAAACAGTTAATTTCGTTTATTTTAAAAACTATAATTAATTTTAAAAAATCCAGCTGACATTTTAAGGAATATATTTAAAGTAAACTATACAGAAAATTTAGAAATATAAATCGGTCTTGTTGCTCCGAAAAATGTAAATCTCTGTTTCAAAAGAGGTTCCTTTGATATTTTTTTTTGTGTTACAGAAGTTAACCAACCGTGTATCGCAACTGGCAAATTGAAGTCAATGAAATGAAGAATCAGGACGCCAAATATCACTGTCATACGTTTTGTAGTTACTTAGAAAAATTGAGATCCCTGGCGTCAAAATTTCCAATGCGTCGCCTTATATTACAAAAGTATATCGTAGTAAGTATATCGTGTTTTAAAGTTCTATGTAAGCAACAAGAAGGCAAGAGTTCTAAATAAACACGTGTAGCTGAAGTTGTCGCGTTCTTGCAAACTATCACTTCACTGTAGGAGGTTTAGGGACTTAGTTACAAGAAGAAAGAACGAATTTACATCGAACGTGCTTCACGTGTTCGTCACGAATTATATGTACAGTGCTCACGTCACAATATTGTGACTTGAGCACTGTACATAGCTGTTCAAGTCGTCAGTGGTTCTATTAATAAGACGTGACATTGGCAAAATTCACAATCTCGATGATCCATTCAAAAAACATCGGCCAAGTGCGAGTCGCACTGCGCACCAAGAGTTCCGTACCATCATACGATGTACTTGTATTATGTATTTACCGATAACTCATATATTGAGTTGGTTTCAAAAACAAACTTAACTTTGTAATTGAAAGACAAGAAAGACATTCTCCCATACTACCCAGCTGCAAATATAAGTTTGTAATGGCAAATAACTACAATTAAGGATTTTTGGAGTTTTCTCTTTACTTACTATAAGACATTGATTCTTGCTAAATTTCATGATTCTAGGTCAACGGCAAATACCCTATAGGTTTTGATTCTCTTGCGATTATCGAAATATATGGCATAAACGGCCGTATATTTTGATTATGTTGACTTAGAAGTTTGATTTGTTCATAGCTCCAAGGGATAGCAAACCTGAGTGTTTGATATTAATTTCAATTTGATAAGACTAGGGAACTATACAGTCGATAAATAATCTTAGGTAATTGAATTAACACTCGAAAAAAGAAAATATTCAGAAGTATCAAAATAGGTTATTCCATATTTCATATAAATTTCGGGGTGGCCATGTGAATATTTTTAAAATTTGCCGCGCATTTTCAGTGTCTACTTTCATTAGCAACAGAAGAATATTAACAACAGCTACCACAATGTAACATAATAAATTTAAATTTGTCATAGCGATATACCTTTTTAGCTCACATATGTTTCATTGGCATAATCCTATGCTATTGTTCGAGCAATATTTATATATATTTGCAATCGCGTCCTCGAAATCTGCGCTAACCATTTCGATGAAATTTACAATATAGGGGTTTATGGCCGTGATAGATCTAGCTACGTCTCGACTCTGGGAAAGTTCATTTTCTCCTTTTCACACACTTCGAATTTGAAAACTTGCCTGTAAAATATGATTGGTAATATCGCAATACTGTTTCCAGTGGCTAGACCAGTATAGGTCTACCATGCCGACGTGCGAGGGTTCAACTTTTGCAATGTGGTCATTATTTTTATGTACAATCACACCTAAAAGATGCCAAGCTACACACGTACGCATGTACACACGGAACTGCAACTGTGTTATAATATAACGAAAAACTAAATTCCATGCATATTCAGCTTCTGTACGACACCTTTAATGATGTTATTGCGGTTCCATAAAAGCGGAACCCTTGTGAAATCATTTACGCGTCTTCTCCTCAAAAACATATCTAGGACGACCACAAGTTGAAAAGTTTTAGTGACAAAATTGCAAACAAACACGGTTTCGCATCTAAGTGGCTGGATACCTGTATTCAGTTTCTTCTGCGTCAACAAGAATAGATGTTTTGTATAATATGCTCTTATCGTATGTATTTTTGTATTTGAAATTTTATCTTACAATTAATTCTACGTCATTTTCTTTATAATATTTGGCTTTTGCTTGTTTAATGCTGTATCAATAATTTATCTTTTAGTCGCTGTTAAATTGTAATTCAATTTCAATTTCAATTTATTCAATTCTTGCAGTAAAATATTTACAAACAACGTTTTACTGTGGTCTCCACACTAGGTGAAGCCTGTCCTGTGGGGACCAAAACAGAATTCACAAAAACGACACGGAAATGACATCGTAAAATAACACTAGAATTTTGACAAATATATTACATCAAAATATGTGACAAAAACTTCAGTAGTTGAATGTTTATGTTTGAGTATATGTGGTTGTGTTCTTGTAGTTTGTGTTAGTGTGTGCCCTGTTGTCTGTAAGTTTAATGTGTTTGTCTATGATTATGAAAAATCTATGATTATCACAACAAAAAATAAAAAACAAAAACAAAAAATAAATTTAATCCCTAATGAAGTCCTCTGTTTCTTTGTATGTTCAATCCATTATGAGTTTTAGGATATTGCGTTTTACCTCACTTCTACTGCATCTCCTGATGATAACACATCTACTAAGTAGTTTATTGTAGATGTTATATTGTAGATGTTGTATTGTAGATGCAGTGTATTGTAGATGCAGTGTATTGTAGATGTACCTTTTCGCAAAAGACGTGCGCGAAAATGGTACCTTAAGCCTAAAAATTCTTTTTTCCGGTTCCTCAAGGTCTGTTAGAGATCTGTGAGCGTAAATGGCAATGGCAAAACGACGAACACTCAATACACGTGCATCCTCATACAACGCAGTTGTACTGTATCCGAAAGGTTTACTGAGCATTACTTTTAAGACTGCTCGTGGTGCTCTTTCCAAATTGAGTATTGTGGAGGCCGGTGATCCACCCCACACAGTAATACAGTATGTAATTACAGACTGACACAATGCTAAGTAAACCATACGTAGAGTGGATTGATCTGCTGCATTTCTCAGCAAACGTATAGTGTGTGCGACTTTTCTAATTCTTGCTGCTGTTAGGTTTATATGATTCGAGAAACTCAGCTTTTCATCAAGAACAATCCCAAGGTATTTAACCATGTCAGTTCTGTGTATGGTTTCACACTTGTAGGTTACGTTACACTTCTGACAGTCAGTTGATGATGAGTACTGGATTCATATTCTATTTGCCTGCCGAGGTGCAGCAGCAGCAGTCTTATGAAAACAAACAAATTTGGATTTATCGACGTTTGAGGTCAGAAGGTTTCGATTCATCCAATCGTGTATTATAGCCATTCCAGCTTCAGTCCTTGCAATGGCGTCATTCCATGTATTGTCATAACATGTTACCACTGCATTAGCCATGGATAAATCTGCTATATCATTTATGTAAGCTAAAAAGAGGGTGGGTCCCAATATATTTCACTGTGGTACACCATACGACACATTTTCTGGACAGCTACAGTATGGTCCTATTCGTACACACTGTTTCCTATTTGTCAAATAGGAGCGGAACCAGTGCAGAGCGACTCCTCGAATCCCAAGATGTTCCAGTTTGTTCAATAAAATAGGTATTGAAACGGTATCGAAGGCCTTAGCCAAGTCAAGAAATACGCCGATACAAGCATAACCCCTGTCCAAAAACGTAGCTATCCTGCCTGTTAAATAATTTACAGCATCTTCAACAGAAATCCCTTGTCGAAATCCATATTGTTGCTCAGCTATGAGCCTACTTCCTTCAAGAAACCCCACCAATCTTTTGTTCACCACTCGCTCTAGAATCTTTGAAAAAATGCCTAACAGAGAAATAGGGCGGCAACTACTGGGGTCCCCCTTGTCACCGAATTTGTATATAGGAAGTACTGCAGCAATTTTCCAACAATCCGGAAACACCCCGGAACTCAAACTAAGATTACAAATTGTTACCAAAGGAAGAATTACATGTCTCGTAATTGCTTTTACGAGGCGATTTGTAATATTATCCAGACCCGGCGCACTATCTGGCTTCAACTGAGCTATAATTTTTTCGATTACTCTGGGATTTGTGGGGTCCATATAAAATGAATGTAACGGTGTTCGTCGTAATTGTACCAATAGTCATCGATGTATTTTCTACTGATTGTTATGACGTGTAAAAATGTGTGTATGCACTTACTTACATAATATATCAAATATAATAAATTTTATTCGAACACATACAAGATCAGAACAACAAACAAAGCTTTGCGTCTAACACAGGTATGCTTATAATTAACAATAATTTACATTTATATTCGACAATGAAAGAAAATTACAATTGCAAATGAATAAAATGAGAATGAATACAGAAATTTTGGGAGAACGGGGCAGTACTGAAGTAAGGTAAAAATTAAATTAAATAAACGAAATAATTATCAAAGCGGTGCTTCGATGTGCTGTAGAGGTATATTTTGCAGGGCTGCCAGTAGAGTCCCGCCTCGTGCGTAACTGAATTCCCTACTCTCGACCGGATACGTAAGATTGTTGCGTTGGGTTTGGGATGCGGAGAGTGTCTCGTTTAGTTGTACATTTAACACATAATAATAAAAAACAATGCACACGAATAAGTGTTTTGTGTTTGTTAAATTTAATTTCTTGTAGTTATGTTGAAGAATGATAACTATGGATTCGAATAACTAAAATTATTAACCATTTAAGGATATTATAATACGTTAGTTTATGTTATGCGATTTAGATAATTTCGTATTTGTAACGATGTGAGGAAAGAATCAAAGACAAACGAAAGCGGTTACATGTTTGAGTCGCGTGCAACTCCGAGTGGATCTACAATAATCACCCACATTCACCCAAAATATTTCCGTTGTGTGCGTGCCACGGCGCGTGTACGAGTATATTAGCGCGAACACATACCAACCGCGCACGATAGCTTTCTATGAAGACATCCTACTGTTATGTTTATGCTGTGGTAGAGTTGACTTGTTTTATACCGCTGTCTATAGAATTAAACAAAACAAATCTTATTACAAAATTATGACGACTTAAATGGCGCAGTGGTTTAGGCGTTGCATCCAAGTGCGGAAAAATCCGGGTACGATTCCCGGTCGGGTTACTTTTCTGGTATGTCTCGGGTCCAGGTGTATTGGGAGACGCCCCTAGTAGTCCTCGTCTGGTTTTAATAGCACAGGGACTACCCTAGTTTGAGAGCAGAAGTATGGTGTGCATTATCTGTCCATAATTATTATTATTAAATCAACAAAAAAAACAAATTTGAAAGGTGCCTGATTATTGTCTTGATCTTCCAATTTTTTTTTTAACAATAGCGAACTTCCGGAGAGAATACAAAATAAATGCGGTATTATAAGTCTATTAAAATTTATGTAATTTACATTTGAATTCTTATTTCTGACTTCAAAATATAAAGTAAAATTCCTGTCATCATAATATCTAATACTAACTTTTTTCAAAACTTATCTTATTTTTGTATCCAATTTTACAAGCTAGAGTGGTAACAGAATCCAAAGGAAACCAAGGCAAACTTACAAAGATCAAATAGCCAGAGTGTTATCTGATGGAAATGTCGAAAGCACCTTACCTGGTTGAAAATATGTGAGGAGAATGATAAGATTTGAAGAGACGAAAGATGTATGCAAGGAACGCGAAGCTTGACGCTCCGTCCTTCCTGACTACTGCGTTAGGGATACGGCGTGAATATATATATATATATATATTTATAGGTAAATACCTTATAATTGGGTTTACTTGAATAAATTTATTTGAATTTGACAATATATTACACAAGGGACTGTACTATATAAATATTACACACATTTTATATCCAATTACACGAACTGGCAGCCCTGATATTTTGGTTAGAGAGTGTTTGAATCGCATGATTTAATTCCATTATCTTTTTCCATCGTACAACTAGATGTACACTGAATGTTTCTGTTCACGGTTGTTCACGGTTGTTCACGGTTTGTATTTATTATCTATAATTATGTATCATACAATAAAGCTGTATAAATCGTGTGTCTGTTCATTGAATAAGTTAATTGTTTAGTATTTACCACACCTACAACATACTATGTGTATTCTCGTACATTATATTTATACATTTGATTGTCATTCGATCTCTAACCGACCAACTGTCAATTGTTGTTAAATAATTAATGTTAAGTTTTGTTGTACTGTTTGGAACATAATTACTCTGTTCGTATTCCAATGGTACAGTGCAAGCACACCGGGCCTCAGCCCCGCGCCGCCCCCCGCGCCTCGCTGTACGTGAGCCGCTTTAGCGACCGGCGGGCCTACCGCGTAACGTGAAGACGATGACAATTTGATTAAAATGAAATTAATATTTCTAATTCTGAACTTCGTCGTACCGCGTAAGCAAATGTCATGTGTCAAAATTCCGATTTTCATCAAGATGAAAATTGAGTGAATGGCGGACTTCATTTCGACAGCTCACCGTACCGGCTAAAAAATGATATTAATCTAATGAAAATCATGTCAATTGATGATTGTCAGATGAAACCGGCAACCTTACCGTACCGGGCTTTAATAGAAAACAATGATTTTTGTGACTATTTTGCGTGTTTCAATCAAGTTTCAATACACTTCATCTTTTGTTGCAATATGCTATTACGCATTTAAGTATCTAAAGTGAAATTTTTCTCAATTCACCGTGTTATAAACTGTGAACAGTGAGCATTGCGTTAACATTATTGTATCTTGCTGCGCAAGAAGAATGTGTCAAGAATGTCGACCTTATGGAGTAAAGGAGATGATAAGAGATACCAGCCAGCCTATGTTCGTATCAGAGAGCAGTCACGCTATCAGAAACCCATTCTATAGCTTTGTGCAGTGATTTGACAGTGGTCTTTCGCCATAAGGACATCAAAAGGGAAATAAATATGGAAATAAATTATAGAATTATATTGATATGCCTTTTATTTCCATGACAAGGATTAGCTTAGTTAATACAAAGGAAACATTATATATGATTATCCTTTCGTGTCTATCTTTACAGTTTTTCCTATCCTGTAATATAGGTACCTACATAGTAAAACATGTACTATAGGTACTACAATTTATAATAATTTTGACTGTGCTTCTTAGGAAGTCATAAAATTTTGTAAAAGTACACATCACTTGAGTATATTATGAGGTAGAATACTTACCACTACCATCTGCATGTCATCTTTGATATAAATAATTTTATCTTTATAATTATTTCCTAGTATTCAACATTAAATGCTTAACCGCAACATTCATAATTGAGTTTTTTCTACTGTGCATAGAAACTCTGCAGATACATTATCCTATACTATACCAACACATCTTTTGACAAATAACCACCTTAATTCAAAACTAAATATTTTGTAATATAGTTAATAAAAATACAAATAAAAAGCAGTCATTCGAATAATATTTATTAAAAGAAAAAGCACAAATTTTTAGGTTTGCTCCACAATACACCATCGAAATTGTGTCTTTAAAACCCTCTATGTGGTTCGCATTAAACCTAAGTGTTTTAATAAAGGACACATTTTATTTCAAAATTAAGAAAAGTAATCACATACAACTTTATAATGTGTTCTCTTTAGTACATTCTTACAAAAACGTTTTAAGTGTGTTATTCTAGTAGTGGGTCTTGATAGACGGTAGCTCTTGTTACCGGCAGTGGTGCCTCTGTTAAACATTGAAATTGTTGCTTCTTTTGGCAGCGGTCTGAACACCTGTGGTCTTAACGTTTAGCCACATCACAAGTTGCGAATTTGTATCAATACTTCCGATTCCGAATATGTAGTTACACATATCTCTCCGTTTCTCTGCAGCGTCGAAAATCTACTCGTGTGCTGGCATCTGAAAAACATGAAATTGTAGCTAAGTCGCTTTTATAGACCTTTTAACTCACGTCAGTGTTTTGTGTTGGTACCTTACCTTCTAATTCAATTCTTGATTCCGTAATAACCTTTGTTTTATCGCCAAATATTCCACACGCCGAAAATGAAGACATTTTTCAAAAAGCTTGTTTTATTATTAAAATTATTTTATTTTATGAAGTTTAACAGCTGACACTTTCGTTTAGTTCCACTGAGTAAATAATCACTACGTTGATTTAGTTCTGTATGTATTGTTTTGTTGTTACTGAGTAATTTTTAGTCTTCGGGGTAATAATTGCTAACTAAAGCGTCACAACAATAAAGTAAAGGCAATGAATTCTTTGAAATAATATTCTTATATGAAATTAAGATGAAATACTACATTTCTTATTAGGCTAAATCTTCGTAACAAAACGCGTGGTTAAAATAGTTCGTTCAATCATTTCCGCACTATTATCGTCTATAACGATGTTCATGGAAGGTCCAATCGCCATCGAGTTGTTAGCCGGTACCAATTACATGAACTTCATGTTCATAAAATTTTCCGAACTTCATGGAGTTACGCGGTACGGCCTCGGGTAGAGTAGGTGCCATTTCCAGAAACATTTAATATATTTTTATTTTCGTTTGAAAGAAAAAGTTATGAATTTTTAAAAGCCGTAGAACAAAAGCTATTGTGAATAATGTTAAGAACAAAATACTAAGAGGTTATTAGTATTAGTATTATCTAGGTTATTAAATTAACCTCGTATAATACTCCTGTGAATAAAATTTACTTTAAACAAACAGACTTTGATTGGATACTGTGTGCAAGTGACCCTTAACTGCAGACATCTATATCATAAGTAATTGTAACATTAATCAAAAAATGAGTTTGAACGATAGAAAAAAAATAACAGAACACAAAAAAGCATTTTGTTAAGTTTTCGTCTGTCTGTCCGAAATACACGTTAATCTTTAAAACTACTTAAAAGATTTTATTGCGATTTGCACAGGTGGATTAAGCTCAAATTGGAGCTACATTTAGGCTTTGTTTCATCGAAATCGGATGACAGTGAGAAAAGTTATTGTCATTTAAATATAATTTTTACTTCGCAGCGTAACAAAGCGCGTAATAAAACCGACTTTCACGCGGACGGAGTCGCATGCACCAACTTGTACAATATAAATGAACAGGTTCTTACCGCAATAATAAGTTTTAACGAGTTTTCTGATAAATCGATGGTGTTGCGAGTACCGCGATCAAGGGAACAGGTGAAACTGCTGTTGAATATTTGATCACGGTGTTTGCAACGGCATCAAAATACAGGGAAACTCGTTAAAACTTATTATCTCGGTAAGAACCCGTCCATTTGAAACTGTCCCTGGTCACGCGCTATTTTACTCAGTAAATATTATATTGTTATTCGAAAGTAATGGACTTGGGTTCAAAAATCCCATAAATAAAAGTCTTTTCAGTCTCCCTAATTTTGTAATTTTCCGGACAACTTTTCCAACTTTCTCTTCCATAACAACCTAATTAGGATTATTGTGAACACATAAAAAAATCAGACGAGAAAAAGACAAAAACTGTTTTGTCTTTACCTTTTTATATACAGACACTACAGACAATTACACAAATCGTATAACCCAATCTAAATGCTAAGTTGGTACTATGGGTACCGCATATGGACCACTCAACCTATAGAGTGGCTATGTCATTTATTTTATATGAAAACTATTTATGTCTAAACACTGCTGCGGTTACTGCAACCTGTTATATAGTTTATTTTGCTACTGTTTTTGCGACACTACCGAATAGAACAATAAGCCCTTATATAAATATTTAAATAGGTATCTTAAAATATTAAAACTTTCGTGAGACATTATTAACGCACTAATTATTGAATACGGCTTTACTCACGTGTAATCGCACTTAGTGTGAGACGGGGCGCGGCCGCGAACTCATCCCACTCACCCTGATGATGGACCTCCAATAGGTCCGAAACTAGTCGGTACCTATACCGATTACACGTGAGTAAAGCCGTATTCAATAATTAGTGCGTTAATAGGTATCTGTTGGAATATGCAGATGTACACACACGCCCAGTATTGATAATGTACTGTTTAATGCGAGCGAGAGTTGATATTTGTTAGTGTAAATAAACTGAGCAGTGATGAATGAAATGGTCCAATATTGCGCCTCTATAGGTTGAGTGCTCCATGGTACCACACAACGAATTGAGGAAGCTCCTACGCACTACAAAACAATAAACACAGCCGCACAATTCACAGACTACACGACAATTTGGAGAAATTCATTCCTTAAACGGAGCTGAGCGAACTCCGGGGATTGAACCCAGGGCCTCGGCTTCGAAGGAAGATGTTATGCTATTGCGCCAACAGGCCAATCAAATGACCAAAATAACTGAATAGGTATATTGTAATATTTTTTATATTAATTCTACTTTCATCCTGAGAACGACCTCTACCTGTGATTTATATGATTGAAGTTGAAGATGTGTGAGGAGAATAATGAGATTTGGGGAAGTGAAAGAGGTATGTAAGGACCGCGAAGCTTGGCGCTCCGTCCTCTCTGCCTACCCCGTTAATTATACAGCGTGAAGATATGTATGTATGTATGTGCGTGCGTGCGTGTGTGTGTGTGTATGTGTGTATGTATGTATGTATGTACGTATTTATGTACGTGTGTATGTATGTGTGTATGTATTTGTTTTGTATGTATTTGTACGTTAACAAACAAAACGCATACACGAATTTTTAAATTGTTGTTTATTTGGCTGTGCTTTGTCCGGATTAAACTTCAAAATAGCATAATTTAACATAGTTTTGGTTGCTGGGTAGT
The DNA here is from genome assembly GCA_907165235.1 of Zeuzera pyrina. Classification (NCBI taxonomy): domain Eukaryota; kingdom Metazoa; phylum Arthropoda; class Insecta; order Lepidoptera; family Cossidae; genus Zeuzera; species Zeuzera pyrina. The sequence goes on along the minus strand of OU015642.1, from coordinate 556,116 downwards.
GTCTTTTAGGCAGTAATCGACGCTACTTTAAATACTAAATTTAACACTTTACTACTACTCTACTGCTTCTCTAAAAACTGAATTTAACTCAGGTAAAACCACAGCGCACAGATTTTTAAATTAATATGTATTCTTCTAAAAATAATTAATCACTTTCATACAAAATAATAATATGAACAAAAGCAATCAAAGCGAGTACGAAGCCGGTCAAAAATCATAAGTAAGTGAACAGTCCGAAATTTCATAAATGGTCACAATTTATTTGATTTCACCACTTCAAAGATACTAAACGAAATCAAAGTCTGACAGGAATTCGGTACAAACAATGCCCCCTGCGTGGGGGCGGCCGCGGAAGGGAAGTGGGCAAGTCGCTTCGGAAGCGGTAACGCTGATTGTAATTTATAGCCAGCGACCTTTTTAATAAAAAAACTCTACAGATGTAGAGTCTCCCGCCTAATCGATTGGACTGATTTTTATTCATTATTTCCTTTGATACAGTATTCGTTAGGGATAAAGAAAGTTAAGTTAGGGTGAAGAAATGTATGTATTTCTATTGAGATCTTAAGGTATAAACTTTTAAACTTTCACTTTCCATTATAAAATATTTAAAACGGGAGATTTAACGCGTTTAGCTTTTAACCACGGCCGATGCAACTCGGTCGAAACGTCAAGCCACAATAAAAAGGTAAACGCGTTCAATCTCCCGTTTTAGATAATCTAAAGGTGTGTTGCACAGAGTCCATTTTTTGAAGTAATTAATTTCAACTAGTGGTCTAAATTAGACAGTAAATATTCAAATAAATGCTTTTTTCCCTTGACATATATATCACAAACCCGAAACAGCTCACAGCTCAATGCTCATAAATTACACATAATTCACAGCCATAGATCGCCATTCAATTAGTAAATTTGACAGTAATTATTTGTTAATAACATTTTAAATTCTTTAGCGACGATCTCTCCTCTGTGCGACTATTTGACCTTCGGAGTTTGAGCAGAAATGTTATTTTTCTAAGCTATAAACCTCAGATCAAGTATCCAGATGGACGGACCATTTGCTCTAAGACCTAACACCGTCTCCTCACGGTGTCCTTTTTTTGTCGACCGAGTTTCTAGACTTGTACTAATGTGTGTGACTGGGGAAGGATCACAGTACATGATACACCAAGACACATAATATATTTATATTTTTCTGATTACTAGTAGATAAAACACTTAAGATTTGACGATTCTATTGAGATTAAACTATCACTCCACTACAAATTTGTACAACGTGTATTTTGCAAACAATTATTTCATGACTGACTCATTAGCTGACACGAATTACACTGACAGTGCGAGATTGCTGTACTTACACTCTTCGATCAAATATTGTACAATTGATCGAAGGTTACATTCAATGATTTAGAAAGAGCCACGAAAATTCCTTTGACACGCGGTAATAAGAACGAAGATCTGAACTGAAGTTCAAGCGGCAACTGATGTTCTCTGCTTATTAACGTTAGACGAGAGTTCCCGTTTCAGCTGAAAATCTCCTCAGAATGTCTTCATAGTAGATATTTTACGTTTAATTTAACCTAAGTATACGCATATATGCCCACATCTCGAGAGTTTAGCAATAGAGCAACATTACAGGCGCCCTGAGATATGAACCATGAGGTAAAAACCATGACACAAGACCACCAACAATATGGGTATCAAAATAAATGGAATGCACAGGAAATCTCTGTGTATGTGACGTCATCATAAATCCGGCGGATGCTTGGTGATAGAAAGTAAATTTTTTGTTTAACACTAACAATACGGGTGTTAAATAAAATGGAATGCTCCGAGAAAGGTTTCTGTATATATATGACATCATAATAAATCCAATATGGCAGATGCTTTGCGATAGGAAGTAACTTATTTCAAAATCTCTAGCAATATGGGTAGCAAATGAAATGGAATGCACAGAAGGTTTATGTATATGTGACGTCATCATGAATCCAATATAGCGGATGCTCCATAATCCATAAAGTCAATGTTTGTTTGTTTGTTCGTATTTTCTGGGCTGCCATACTGTTCATCTGATTGCGATGAAATTACAGGAATTGAATTTGTAGCTTAAATTTTGAAAAAAGACAGGTTATTTTAAAAACAAAAAAAACACGGACGAAGTCGCGGGCATTAGCTAGTCTAATATATGAAAATCAATGTTTCGCTGCCGTACCGATCATCCGATTGCGATGAAATTTGGTATGGAGATAGATTAAACCCTGATGAAAGACATTGGCTATTGTAAAATAAAAAACGCAGACGAAGTCACGGGCGTCAGTTATTCTATATTTATTTTTTATGTTTTTAACCTCGGAACTCCGACATTTACAAACCAATTAGGAAAAATCTTTTTTTGAACGGATATACTTCCAGATAGGTCCCATTTAAATTTCACTAGTATTGGAGCTCGGACACCGAACACATTTCTAAGAGATCGCATTTTTACTGTATTTATCTTACTTTCTCTCGATTTTGCGCATGTACAGTAAGTATGTATACATACTTATCCTCACGGTGTATCCCCAACGGGGTAGTCAGAGAGGACGGAGCGCCAAGCGTCGCGGTCCTGACATACTTCTTTCGCTTCCTCGAATCTCATCATTCTCCTCACACATTTTCGCATACCTAGGCGAAAATGTGCGTTCTTCAGCTCTTCAGCTATTTGATCTTCATAAGTCAGCCTTGGTCTTCCTTGGCTTCTTTTACCACTCACTTTTTCTCTATATATTTTCTTCGTCAGTCTTTCATCACTCACTCTTTCCATGTGCCCGAACCATCTTAGCATTCCTTTCTTCATTTTACACAATAAAACTACATAAAATGGATCTGTACATGTAATATGTATATTTTTATTTAGGAGGAACAGTTCGTATGAGGGTAAAAAACGTCCAAATACAATCAGACGTGGTCACGAGCTACAGACCAATTTATCGTTAAACAAATAAGATCCCATTCTAATACATTTGTTCTGCGTGACAATAACACTATAACATCCAACCACATACTAGCCTAGCGAGAATCTCTCCACCCTTCTAGATTATAAGTGTCAGTGATACATACCGAAATCTTCGATAGCTTATATACACGAATCCGCTAACAATATTGGCCTTGTGTATACAATGTATATTTATGACCACCCCGTGCCCCTCCCGAGGGGACACCCCTGTCCAGCATAAGCCGTGGTTCGTTACCGCACAAATTGGCCTGTCTCCAGCGTCTAAAAATATTTTTGTTCCGCAGAATAACAATTTTCGTTCCGTCTTGAAAGAATGCTGAGTTGTTTGAGTTCTCTTATTTGTCCTGATTTCATTTCAGTCTGATCATTACCTCTATGGTTTACCGCAAACGTTCACATCCGTTTATATGAAATGGAAGCGTATTATCACTTTTATTTATTTCGTTGTTTCTCGTGAGTTTAATTCATGGATTTTGATTAAACCGTATCGTCAAGTATGAGCTTGATTCTCATTCTGACTGTAAAACGGTGGGATACAATTAAACGTACTTTAAAATCGGTGAAAACAGTAGTAATGTTATATACGGCAATAAAAAATGCGATAGCATTCAAATTATACTGGCTGGAAAAAGTTTAACGACCTTACAAAATGTTTACAGGCTACAATATAAAATGATAAAATTAGAATGTAGTTAAAAAATTTACAGAACATTTAGGTGTTAAAAATATTCATTTTGTAGCTCACAATATTTAATTGTTAATGGACTTTAGAGTATCTAGTCAAATTTAAATTTAAACTTTCGCGTTGCAATATTAAATATCTAAAACGGGAATATAACGCAATTACCCATTTATTTTGGCTTGACGTTTCGACGGAGTTGCATCGGCCGAGGTCTCAAGCAAAGGAAAATAAAAACAAGTTCTAGTTAAAAACACGTCAAACCAAAATAAAAAGGCATCGCGTTAAATTATTATCGTAAAAAACATTAATAATAAATTGTAAATCATAATTTTATACCATAAATTATTAATTTAAAATATAACTATTTTCAGTGAGCTTTTATAACTATTAGCTGTAGTCGACACGTGTTTCGCCGTTCAACGAAGCATCCTCCGGAAATTCCAAAGTCCAAATAATTTCATTAGATCTTTGATTTAAGATTGAGATTTTTGACAGGGATAGCTAAATATTGTGAAAATTTATCACAGGAAATATGTTTCCGCAAAACACTTAAGTCTATGCAATACACATTAAATTGTTGTTCGAATTATTAATTCCATTGCACTTTCATACATCTACCTACAGTATATAAATATGTAAAGGCAAACAGTTCAGTACCTTTTTCTGTTATATTCGTCAATCGATTTTCATTCGTCAATTCGTCAATCGATTACATATTATAGCACCCACACATATATGTATATATGAGTAGAAACAAAAAAGCGCTTCATTGCGCACTGGCTTATTATTAATTGTACAAACCTGTGAGACCACAATTTATAATACTAATTTAATGATTTAAAAATTATATTACGTCTTTCGAAAAAATTAAACCGACTTCAAAAAGAAACACCGAAAAGTACAAAATGTCTATCCTTTAGTAATCAAAACTTATGTACAAAAATAACTTGCTACACACGATACAAATATCTATATAATTAAATTCGATACTTACTGAGGTCGGTGCCAAGCCTGCCCAATTAATAGACTTTCTGTTGTTGCACATTGATTTGGCACCGACTTCAATAATTGTCAAATTTAATTATACAGGTTTACTTGAGTTTTGGTTAGTAAAGGATAGTTATTTTGTACTTTTCAATGTTTCTACTTGAAGTCAGTTTAATTTTGTTCTTAAAAAATTTTTTATTTAATCCTTTTTAGTGACCTTGACCTAAATAAATATCTAGGTCTGGTCAACAACTAAGTTCTTTTCTAATGATGGAACAGAATTATTTTCAAAAGAATCATCAACATAAATAAAGCTCTTAATCAGTTAGAATTCTCTTTCAATAAATAAGCTCCAATACCAGTGAAAAAATGAGTCCACCTTGGAAGTATATCTTTTCAAACAAAAAATATTTTTCCAATAGGTCCATTATTGGCGAAGTTATCGATGAACATTCGTTAAAAAACATACAGACGAAAACAGAAACTCCTCCTTTGTTTAAGGTTAAATAGCTTAAATGGATTCAGTTAGTGATTTAAAACAAATTGGTTCCTGTTTTCTGATTAATTATGTTACACGTTGTGTTCGAGATAAACTATGTAGATACTTATTTGTGTTATAACACTATCTCTAATTTAATTCATCACAAAGAGGAATACAACGAGAGTTGGAACGTTACAACGTTATTATTTACGTTATTGTATTTCAAACGGATATCTAGTTACTAATGAACGCCTTCGTTAATGAAATATATGTCATGATAACGAAAATAATGCTACGTTTGGTGATTTAAAAGAATATTATAAATGAAGAAACTAATTAGGAGTGGAGAAACTACCATGTGTAGGCAAACAAAGATGTACTCTGTATGAAAAGACAAAATAAAGTCAAGGTATTTCCAAAGGTTGGAAAGAGGTCACGTAAGAAAAGTGGTATGTATCATAACAAGACTATGTACATTAAACAGGCACCTATAAATATACGAACTGACTTTGGATCCCCTATACAAGTCTGTGATAGGAAAACACAAGGAAACACTGTATCTGAATGCATTATGTACTCAAACATTACATTTCACACACTGAGCTCAGATACACTGAGAGAGGAAGAATAGAGGTACACTAAACTATTGCATATCCTCCTGTTTTGTAGGAAAATAGAAAGGTTCATGAATGAAACAGAGGCGGGAGGACCATCGGGTCAGCAGTACTAGGAGCTCCAATCCAAGGAATTGTGCTGAATGGCCACCTCTTGAGAGATGCCGACAGCCCGTCTGTCTCTACAAAGAATCTACGTCTGCGTCATTAGTAGCGATGAATTGGACGTTTTGACGGCAGGGATCTAAATTTTTTTTAATGTGTACAAAACATGTGAAAGTGATATTTGACAACCTGTGTCTTCATTTCATTGACTTCATTTCGCCAATTGCACTACACGATTAGGTAACAACTGATTTTTAATACAAAAAAAATTAAAGAAACCTCTTGTAAAACAGAGATTTACACTTTAGGGACTAACGGGAACGATTTCGACTTTCAAATTTTCTATGTCGGTTAATTTAAACACACATTTGACAACATCGATGGCGCAGTGGTTTAGACGTTGTAACCAAGCGCGGAAGGTTTCAGGTTCGATTCCCGGTTGGGTCAATTTAGGCAACAAACTTTTCTAGATTGTCTCGGGTCTGGGTGTACTAGGAGACGGCTCCGGTAGTCGTCGTCTGGTTCTCATAGCACAGGGAATGCCCTTGTTTGAGATCAGGTGATTGGTGTGCATTGTCTGGCGCATTATTAAAAAAAAACATTTCAAATGCCAGTTGCAAATTTAATTTTTTTTTAATTAACGAAAGTAACTGTTTTTTGCGCATTAACGACCTCAATATTACACACGCGCGCTATTTAATGTTTGTATGAGGTATGTAAAGGTTGCGGGGATCAGAAGCTCTGTTTTAGATTTATTATTGTTTATCACTGCTATAAATCTTAAACTTAACATAAAACTCACTTAAAGTATTACAATAATTGATAAATATGTAAAAATGTGATTGTATTATTGTAAAAATGAAGAAAAATTGCTTAAATGGTTCGGGCACATGGAAAGAATGAGTGATGAAAGGCTGACAGAGAAAATCTGCAGAGCGAAAGTGAGTGGTAGCAGACGCCAAGGAAGATCAACACCGACTTATGTAAATCAAATATCCAGTGTGTTAGCTGACAGAAATGTCAAAAGCGCCCGCATACCTAGGCGAACATGCGTGAGGAAAAAGATGAGATTTGAGGAAGCGAAAGAAGTATGTAAGGACTGCGACGCTTGGCGCTCCATCCTCTGTGATTACCCCGTTAGGGATACATTCATTTGGAACATACAGACAGATCTACAGATAAATAGTGTGAGTTCCGATTTTGCGGTTAAACCCTCGAAATAAAATCAACATTGAAAATAAAATAGCGTTTTTTAGAACAAGACGTAACAGTGTAAATGAAATTAGGTCAGATCGGGCTGTAAACACGACCGCGGCCAGCCGGTAACAAGGTGGGAATATACAGTAAAATATTAGTCGTAACGCGAGGGATATGAGTTGACGATTGCTCCAAGTCACAAACTTGTACATTGGTTGAATATCGTATACTTTATTTTTAACTGAGTTGTCAAAGAAGATCAGATTACATCTTTGAAATTATTATGTATGGGAGGAAAAATATAGATCTGTTTAAAAAGAAAGTATTTATGGTATGGAAACCCGAGGTCGCGAAAAATTGGTTATTCCAAAATTTAAATTTCATACATATTTGAATTACATAAAGGTTTCATTTTTGGGTAACTGCATTCGTTTTTATAACAAAATTCCTCAGGAAATTACTCAATTGACAGAGAATTTTAGATTGGTTATAAAACGTATATTGATTGGACCCAAATCATACTATAAAATAAACGATTTCATTGAGGATAAAACAATAGTCTGGAAATGATCTTCTCTGCACATGCACTTACTGGCTTAATGAAAATATTGTATTTTAATCAACCTTTTGTAAAATGAAGTTGAAAAATTGATACTTGACTGAGTTTCTTGTCGGTTCTTCTCAGTGTCTAGATTTTCTATTTGAACCGAACTAAAGTAGATTTGACGTTCAAAAATACCTTGTAATTGGGTTTACTTGATTAAATGATTTGACTTTGAAGATAGACCACTAAGCATCGCGGTCCTTACAAATTTCTTTCCCTTCCTTCAATCTCATCATACTCCTCATAATCACCGAGGTATGATAGAGCTTTTGACGTTTTCATTAGGTAAACGATTTGATCTTCATAAGTCAGCTCGAGATTTCGATTTTCCTCGATTATCGTTCATCACACATTCAAAATAATTTATTCTAGTATTGTGTTATTATTAGATATATTTATCGATAAAAGTCAACGCTCTTTTCCCACTCCGTCATTCGACTTTCTTTTTTAAACTGGAAAAGTACCACGAAAACTGTGAACGAATATATAAAAGTTGATTTAAATCATTTTTAATTTTTCCGTGATTGATTCACTGTTATACTAACATATCGTTCATTGATTATTCAATCATTTGACAAAATACTAAATACCAGTGGTTATTGAATTAGTTGTATAAACTACGTTCTGCAACAAAATATAAAACTCAAACAAATTTATAAATACAAAAAACGCACCAGAATTAATGAATAACCATCAGCATCTTTGTAATAATGATCGAATAATTGGTCCATTTGACTGAATCTTTTTTCACATCAGTGATCGATGAATGATCAGTGAACTAAACTTAAACTGAACCCTAGATCCTTGGCATAGAAGACCAAAGGACTGTTCATCAATGTGGCAGTTCAATTGATTCCAGTGACAACTAATTGGAGACAGTATCACTACTGCAACATAATCCACTACGAGCACCGTCATCCGTTTATAATATGAACCACATTCATAACCCGTGTGCAGGATAACGTGCATGAATGACATAAACCAGCGTTTTGTTAATAAACACTTCGTCCAGGTTTAATAGTTGACTATTGAAACAAATTATACGTATACATTAGAATGACAGTAAAAATATTGGACTTACGAGTAGATATGGGAAAGCACAAAGAGATAGAGTCGCATTCCTAGACCCGTACAAATTCCTTACTTCTATTTCTTGGCCGACGTTTAAAGTCTGCGAGAGAGAAGCAGCTGGCACATTGTATAATTTTCGATGTCTTGTAGGCCAGAAGAAGACCTATAGAAGTGTCTATCCGGTCCCTCTGGATAGCTATCACTATCTTACTCGCTAATACTCTAACTAATGTTACTTGCAGTGGGTGGACCATATCGGGGCATTGGCTAGTTGGCTCGCTTCGGCGATATATGCCATTAGACGCATTAGGAAATTGATGGATGTGGATACGGTTAGGTTGGTGTACTTTGTATATTTCCGTAGCCTAATCCTATGGCCTTTTGCTGTGGGGATCAGCAGCGCATATTATCTCCATTTTTATTTTACAAAAAAAAAGCGATACGTGCCATCTACAGTAAAGCACGAGAATCATTAAGAGATCATTTTAAAGACATTGATATACTCACTTATACATCTTTGAAATTTTTATGTATACGAGAAAAAATATAGATCCGTTTATAAAGAAAGGCGATATTGGTGGTATAGAAATCCAAGGTTGTGATAAATTGGTTATTCTAACATTTAAATTACAAAAATCATGTTTCACTTTTGGGTAACTGCATTAGTTTTTACAATAAAGTTCCTCAGGAAGTTACTCAATAAACAGAAAATAGATTTAGATTACTGTTAAAACGTACATTGATTATACAATCATACTAGAAATAAACGATTTCGTTGAAGATAAAACAATAGTCTAGTAATGGTCTTCTCTGGACATATATTTACTGGCTTTCTGAATATTGTATTTTAATAATCATTCATCCATAATACGCTGTTGGTTTCAACTTTACTGTACAGTAGTGAGGCCTGGATATGCCCGAAATTGAGTGAAAGTAAAATAAATGCAGTAGAAATGCGATCTCTTAGAAATATGTACGGTGTCACCCTTGCGGACAGGATAAGTAATGAAGATACGTAGTTATGACATGGTTGCACAACAGTGTTATTGTAAAAATGAAAAAAGGAATGCACGATGGTTCGGCACATGGAAAGAATGAGTGATGAAAGAGTGATGAAGAAAATGTACAGAGCGAAAGTAAGTGGTAAACGAAACGAAGGAAGACCAAGGCTGACTTATGAATATCAAACAGCCAAAGCGTTAGCCGAAGAAAATGCCAAAAACACTCGGGTACCTAGTCGAAAATGTGTGCGGAGAATGATGAGATTTGAGGAAGCGTAAGAAGTATGTAAGGACCACGCTCCGTCCTCTCTCGACTACCTCGTTAGTGATACAGCGTGAGGATATGTATGTGTTTGTATTTTAATAAATGTTTTGTGAGATGATGTCGAAAAAATTATACCTGGGCTGAGTTCCTTGTCGGTTTTTCTGTCTCCAGGTTTTCTCTTTGAACTGAACTAAAGTAGATTTGACGTTCAAAAATACCTTGTAATTGGGTTTACTTGAATAAATTGATTTGACTTTGACTTTGAGTTTAATCCTGCCGTCAAACAGCAGTACTTTCACTGTTGCGTGCCGGTGGGAAGGGTAAGACAGACGGTGTTTTTGTCACAAGAGGCACAGCTTAGCCAACGCATTTGCAATCTGAAATGCTTTCTTAGTCTTGATATTGAAAATATCCATGGGCTTCAGTCCAATTATCATCAAGTCAACTCTTTCCTTGCTCGTCTTCTCAGTGGTATGAAGAAATGTCTCAAACTATCATAATAAATGTGTGCAATATCCTCATGTAACAACGCATCAGTGGTAAATATTTCCTCTTGTTCTTATGTTCTGAGGTGACACCCTCAGAACACACATTTTTAACAGACTTAAAAAAGAGGTTATCAATTCGTCTGCATATTTAATATATACCTACATTTTTTTAGCATATTTTCGGCGATTACTTTTTATTTGTGAACCGATTTCAATGGTTCTTTTTCCGTTGAGTTCAGAATAGCTCCCAGGTGGTATCATTTGAGTGTCATTGACATTGGAGCTTGAACTTCAAAGATACACCAAATTATCCCGACTGGTTATAAGCATTGTTTATATTGATGATGCTCTTATATATCGTTTCGTTCAGAATTATAAAAGTAGAAACTAATTTATTTAAGCCGAGGTCACTCAAAAATAAAAAACTTGTTAAGAAGAAATAAATTGTACAAATGTCCTTGAAGTTCCAAGAGAGCACTCTTGTACCGATAAAAAATTATTCCAAGAAAATTTCCTGTGGTTTTATTGCTAACATGATAAGAAACACATTGCTTAAATATAATACAAAAAAAACTTATTTACGCGATAAGAAAACAAATTACACCATCTATAAACTAATAAAAATCTTAATTAAACAATCTTTTAACATAAATCGAATTAAAAAAAGCACTGAAAAGTATGAAAGATATTCTTTACTAATCAAACCTATACAGTTAAATTTGATAGTTATTGAAGTCAGTGCCAAATCGTTGTGCAACAACAGAAAGTCTACTAGTCCAAAGTTTGGTAGGCTTGACACCGACTTCAGTAACTTAAATTGGTAGTGAATTTAATTATATAGATTTAATCAGTAAAGGATAGTTATTTTGTACTTTTCGGTGCTTTTGCTTCTTTCGGTGCATCTGCTTTCTATTGGAGTTGGTTCAAATTTTTATTTACATTTTTTTTATTAGGATCTGAGATGAAACCTATGTCTAGCAGTGAATGAGACCAGGTACAAGACAACCTGCTGTCATAAAAAAGCTTTCAAGGGTGTATCTCTAAATATTAAATGCCCAGTAAACTTGCTTACCGAATCCAACTTGTATCCTATCAATTCAATTAAACCTTGCAGGTGGGTAACCCTTATATTTAAATGCTATCCATCTTTCAAAAGGGGAAATAATTGATTCACTGTTTACGGCGTCAGACTTTTAGAGGCGCCAAATATTTGCTTTGAAGTTGAATGGGATACCCCTATTTAAATAGTCCAGAAATAATATTCTCTACACATGCATTTACTGGCTTTCTGAACATTGTATTTTAATAAACCTTATGAAAAATTATGTTGAAAAATGATACCTCACCGAGTTTTTGTCGGTCCTTTTCAGTGTTTTTTTTATGAAAGAAAGGTAAACAAGCAAGCGGGTCACCTGGTGGAGAGTGACCACCGCCGCCCATGGACACTCGCGACGTCCGGGGAATCATGGGTGCGTTGCTTGACCTTCAGGAAAATAGGATAAGGAGGAAAAAGAGCGCAACGGGGTGATGAGCCACTCGAACTCTCACTCACCGAATGAACCACAACAGCAATAGATGCTGTTATTTCACGCCGATATTCTGTGAGAGGGTGGTATCTCATTGTGTGAGGGATGGTATTCACTGCGCGAGCCGGCTCAATTTGTGCTGCAATCCAGCCACGTCTAGGTTTTCTCTTTGAACCGAATTAAAGTAGATTCAACGTTTAGAAATATCTTGTAATTGGATTTACTTGAATAAATTGATTTGACTTTGACTTTGTTCTTTCGAAATAATGACTAAACGTCATTTAACAGAAAAAAAATCAGAAATATCTTATTAAAACCTGTTCAGTAGCCCCTAAACGCTATAGAGGACCGGTCCATTAACCGCTGAAAATAGTAATAGTCGTACACAAAATCGCTCAATCTAAGTGATCTCAACCAAAACAACAGCACGACGCGCGATCGCTACATTGTTATTTGCAGTACACTTAAAAATTACGTTCACAAACTTAGTTACAGGGGTAAAAGTTTCAAATTGTATTATAAAGTTACTAAATTGTAACTCGTTCAAAGTTGTACAATGTACTCATTTCGTAGTATTGAGAGGAAGGAACCAAAGCAACTGCTAACAGTAAGTGTTCCAACTTGTACAAGAGTGTTGTTCTATTGTCAGGTGTCTAAATACTTTTAACTGTTTGTATCGTTAGAAAAAAAAACGAATACGTCTAATTTAAAAATCCAAATTTCGCCATCTTCGGGCGATTTTCACCAAACTTTCACGTTCACAAAACCTGAAGCTTTCACACAAGAAACAGCATGGAAATTGGTTCATCCGTTCCCATCCCCATGATAGATGCGGTAAAATATGCTTAAAGACCCAAGTCCCTATTAGGCTCTCAGGCCCTCAGGGCCCTCAGGGCCAGAGAGTCGAGCCAATCAGAGAGTACCGGATCGCCGATAACCTGAACCACTTTACATTGTATACGGTCAAAAGAAAGTTGATACTGGGGCGCTCGAAACCAGAGATGGGAACAGTATTCCATGTGAGACCTAACCTGTGCCTTGTAAATTGTAGGCGATGGGTCGGGGTGAAATACTGTCCCGCTCTCCTGAGCACACCCAGCATTTTAGAAGCTATTTTAGCTTTACCTTCGAGATGACTGCAAAACTGAACGTCGCTCGAGATATCGACGTTAAGGAGTCCAATAGTTGGCTTAGCATTAAGCGGAGGAAGGTAAACAGAAGGAAACTACGAAGGGATGTCTTTTTGCAGTTAACGTGCAAACTTGTGTCTTTGAGGGGTTGAATTGGACTAATTTTAGTCGGCCTCAACTTGAGACATGACTTAACATGTTCTCAATATCAGTCACAAGTTTGTTCCGGTTCTCAATAACGTTTTCCGAAGAAATATTAGCACTTCCGTTATAAAGTGTATCTCCAGTACTGTCATCCGGATAGCAAAGAAAGCTGCTATTGTTATGCAGCATGTCATTGACACGCAGAAGAAAAAGAGTAGGAGATAGCACACACCCCTGCAGGACGCCAGCGTTCACGGGTTTCAAGTCAGAGCATGAACCGTCTACTATTATTCCCCCTATGCCCAAAGAGGAAGCTGGCAATCCACGTGCATAACTTCTTGGAAAGCCCGTAAGATGAAAGCTTGGAAAGTAGAGCCCCGTACCACACCCTATCAAAGGCTTTCGCTATGTCCAGAATTACTGCCGGGGCCTCCCCCTTACTCTCGACTGCCTGCGCCCAGCAAAGCGTAAGGTAGACTAAAAGATCACCAGCCGAGCGACCAAGGCGGAATCTGTACTGGCGATCACTAATCAGCTGGTGCTCCTCTAGGTACCCGAGGAGTTGGTGTAACTTATTTATATGAATTAAGAAGATCTATCATTATGCTTTTCAATAGATTGTGATAAATAAGTGTTCCATATCCGTCTTCTCCGATTACCCCGTTAGGAATACAGCGTAAGGACATGTATGTATGTATTTTTAGTTTTATGATACAGAATTAGCGAAAGCCTAAGGGCGCGTTTATTCGACATAAATTTTTTTGCGTCGACACAGTTTACATTTTACGCAGTCATTACGTGGTCGCTAAGCAGACGCCTCAAAATAGAGAAAAATACACTATATAATGATAGATCTTCTTGACATTATTCTTTACGCTTGACATATTTCAAGCGTAAGTAACTTCGCTTTGTCTGGAGTGGTCATAGAGGAATAGATTGCGAGGGTGGGATAGTTTTAAAACACGCGGTGACCGCGAAAGACCGCGCGGCCACCGCACGAATGACCGCGAAGAAACCGTGCGGAGACCGCGCGGTAAGGTAATTCGCACAAATTTGAATATTGTTGCCTAGTGAACAGAGTTTACATTCGTCATTAATAAATACATGAGAATGGATACCGCACGGGCAAGAAAATTTTCGCGTCTTTTAATTGTGCCGTATAAAAGTTATAAAATTATTAACTTCAGCTGCTGACTTTACTAATTCAGCAAGTCATGGCAAAGATTTTGGAAAATTATTAACAATGTAACAAAATCTTTCTTTCATGCTGTTCACGGTTCTTGGTGGGTTGCGCGAGGGGGCGAGGGTGCGTTAATTGTAAAGAAAGTACGAAGTACCGACCCACCCCAGCGCGTAGCACCGGCAACTTCGTTAGTTATCGACAACTTCGGTGTTTGGTTAAATCGCTACCCTTGAAAGGATTATGGAGTAATATCGAGATTATGTAGTTTAATTAAAACCTAACTTCGTAGCCGACTTGAGGCAGGAAGAAAAATATATAGGAGCCAGCCGCTTGTCTTATTGCGCGTAAAAATAGGTCAAGGAGAAAACGTAAAAGTAGGCTTACAGGAGTAAGTCAAAGTCAAATCAATTTATTCAAATAAAGCCAGTTACAAAGCAATTTTGAACGTAGAACCACCTAACCTACACTGAAAAGAATGGATAAGACACCCAATCAGGTCAAATTTATTCAATATCATTTCATGTGAGATTCCCAAAATCTTAAGCTATTTTCCGCCCAAACTCCAAAACCCAGAACCTAACCTAACCAGCACCGAATTCGGTGCTAGTTAGCTAACCGTATCCTATCTCTGGTATATCCTGAGGATGCTTCGTTGAGAGGCGAAACACGTGTTGATTAGTGGTTTTTGGAGTTTGCGCGGAAAATAGGTAAAGATTTTGGGAATTTATCACATGATGTATTTCCGCAAAGTAACACCTGAATCTATACAATATCGATATCATTTTACAAGTGAGGAATTATTTGCTAACGTGCAACAGCATCAAATTAGTACTATGATAGTTGACTGAGTCTGATCTCTGGAATGTTCTGACTTCTGAGGATGTTTCGTCGTTCGAACACGTGTCGATTTAGAAGTGGAATTTTTAGTGGAATATTGCAAAAAATTGCACCTAAATTTATACAACATATTATTTTAAAATACATACATTCATACATATCTTCACGTTGTATTCCTAACGAGGTAGTCAGGGAAGATGAAGCGCCAAGCTCATATTTTATCCGCTTCCTCAACTCTCACCGTTCTCCTCAGACATTTTCGCCTAGATATGCGAGTGCTTTTGACATTTTCATCTCCTAACACTGTGGCTATTTGATCTTCATAACTCAGCCTTGGTCTTCCTTGGCTTCTTTTACCACTCACTTTAGCTCTGTCGATTTTCTTCGTCAGTCTTTCATCACTCATTCTTTCTATGTGCCAGAACCATCTAAGCATTCCTTTCTTCGTTATTACAATAACAATATATAACTGAGAACTCCCCCAGAGTTCATTTTGTGGTACCCATAGTACAAACTTACTGCTTAGTTTGGGGTCTCACAATCTGTGTAAATGTCTGGAGCATTATTATCACTATTATTATTAATATGCAATATTCCGAAAGGCAGTAAATGCATGTGAACAAAAGATTATTACCAGACTATAATTTTGACATTTATCGTTTTTATTACATACATAGTAAACTATATGATTAAAATTAGTTTTTTTATTAATTAATTTAAATATTTTGTTTGTTAATTGATAGAACTTTAGGATACACATTATAAAAGCGAATGCAGTTATTCAAAAATAGCCTACTGTTAATAACTTATAATTTTTCGAATCCCTTATTGAAAAAAGGAATGCATAGATGGTTTGGCACATGGAAAGAATAAGTAATGAAAGACTGACGAAGAAAATCTACAGAGCGAAAGTGAGTGGTAAAGGAAGCCAAGGAAGACCAAGGCTGACTTATGAAGATCAAATAGCCAGAGTGTAAGCCGACGGAAATGTGAAAAGCAATCGCATACCTTGGCAAAAATGTGTGAGGAGAATGATGAAGTTTGAGGAAGCAAAATAAGTATGTAAGGACAGCGACGCTTGGCGCTCCGTCCTCTCTGACTACCCCTTTGGGGAAACAGCGTGAATATATGTGTGCATTAATGTATCCTTTCTATTGAAATGCATCTATATTATTTCTAGTGTATGTACATTACCTTTTTAAATATGTATTTATGGAGATCAAATTGAGTACATCTATTTATTAATAGCAATCTGTCTGTGATTCCTATGCATTTATATTATAGACGGCATGTTACTATAGCGCACGGATAGGATATGGAGCTTGCCTAAGGATAATTATTTTGTACTTTTCAGTATTTTTATTTTGAAGTCGGTTTTTTTTAAAGTTATGATATAATTACCTAGTGCTTAAAATAGCGTTAAAGTAATTTTGTGGCATTTATGTGATGAAGGCGTATAAATGCTTATCCCAGCGAACTGGTGAAGATCCGAGTAACACCTTGACTACAAAACGACCTGCGAACGTGGAGTTACTATATCACTAAATAATAATAATGTTGCAAACAATACACACCAATCATCTGATCTCAACTAGTTATGAGAACCAGGCGAAAAGTACTAGGGGCATCTCCCAGTAAAGGCCGGCAACGCACCCGTGATTCCCCGGATGTTGCAGTTGTCCATGGGCGGCGGTGGTCACTCTCCATCAGGTGACCCACTAGCTCATTTGCCCCTTCTTTTATAAAAAAAAAGTACATCAGACCAAAGACAATCTAGAAAATTTCGTTTCCTAAATTGACCCAACCGGTAATCGAATCCGGAACCTTGCACGCTTGGATTTCACTGCTCCATCGAGGCCATTTAAAAGTCGTGGCGTAAATGGTTGTCTATAATCCAGATTGAAGACTTCAACGGTCTAAAAGGACCGAATCAAGTAATTTATGGTTAGTCCGGATCGCTAACCTGCCCCTAAACAGCACCGTTGTGTAATGTCTGGCACAAGAGGCATTACATCTTAGTTCTCAGGGTGTCCAATGTATATGCAAATATGCAATCTAAAGTGCTTTTTTACCTTTGGTATTGTGAACGAACTTCAGCCCCTTTAGCATTAGGTGGAGTGTTTGCTCGTTTTCTTCTCCATAGCCTAAAAAATAGGCATGGGTGGCTCAGCAAAATTATTTTAGTAACTCAGGCGCATCACACTACGCCGGTGCTTTGAGTTAACTCAAAATTGCGCCATGTTGCAGCAAGTTGTTAGAGCCGAGTCAGTCGCAAAGCGCGCGTCACACGCATCACTCGCCCGCTGGCTTTTAGTACAGGCAGTGTGTTACGTAATAAAGTGCATTATGCGCCAATTAATACATATGTAATAAGTAAGGCGACACAGTGACCGTAGTTGGCGCAATTGCGCGGCGTACCGTAGTGTTACCCATGTAGGGACATCGTAAGCATGTTAGAAAAGACGGATCAGCAGTTTTGTGTGCAAGCGTCGACAGCAGTTACTGCGCACTGACCGATCGCTATGAACATGACCATTATTGGGCTTCAATAGGGAAAATAAATTAGTACGGAACCATCAAATTTCGTTCCTTTATTTTCTGCCAGTAACATCCAGTCTAAACCTAAATCCATGTCTACTAAAAAAGAAATTGTCGAGAGAAGCTTATAAATATTCGCAAACACTCTTGCTATCCATTATAAGTAGAAGTATCGCGAGAAATTAATTAACGTCACAGTAAGTATAGTTTGGTGTAGAATAACAGTTGGGTATTATAAGAGCATTGAAACAAAGTCGACAAACGCTACACCAGTTCGAATAAAATAACATCCTCCCCACTCTCCCCTTCTACCCTCTTGTACCGACTTGTACATTAAATCAAGTGACATTCTTCCATTTAGATCTCGCGTACATTTGATACTTTTACAAACACTGCTTAATGACGCTACGTTGTTTTAGTGAAGGAAACTAATACTACTGTCAAATCAACCTTCGTTTGGTTCGAAAAGAAACCCGCACGCTGCGAAGAACTGACAAGAAATTCAGGAATCGATTTTTGACATCGTTTTACAATAAATAAAGAAAATACAATATTCAAAAAGCCAGTAAATGCATTTGCAGAGAAGATTATTTCCAGACTATTGTTCGGTTACTTCATTTCTAAATTATGCGACGCGGAGTCGTTTCATCATGTCTTAACATTTTTTAAACTTTGATAAAATCTCGAGCGTCTATAACATTAACCAAATATGCAACTCGACATCGTGAAAGGAATATCAAGTGAAGTGACAATTCAATTGAATTGTTTGCAGAAATACCACGCTTAAACCAGCGGAGTAGATACTTCAAAACTCCGAACGAACGAAGCTTAAAAGGCTTAAATCAACAATACTTGTGTCAAAAGTTTCGATAGTCAAATTATTTATTTCAAATAGATTTAAAATAAATTGCGAAAGAAAAACATTTTTAAGAACAACCTTAGTGTCGAAATTTCAACTCAATTGGTTTGACGTAGCTCCTTTTGAGAGTATTGAAGAATATTCCGGGCTAGGAGCATTCCAAAGCCCTAATAAAGCCAAATAATCTCAAGGTGGCCTCTAGTGTCACGACAATGAGCCGGAGCGACTTGTGTGTCTTAATAGAGCTTTTACTGGACATTGTTGCTTAAATAAGCACATGTCTAACATGGGGCTCTCCGACACAAGAATTTGTCGAGATACTGCCAAGAGGCGGATGAAACACCTATGCACATTATGGTTGACTGCGGACTCACTGACTTGTCAATTCTGCCTCGGCAGTATTTTCTGAGTTCGGAAGAGGTTTAGCACGTCTCTCCAAAGAATACCCTGCAGTTTTTCACTACAGTGGGACTTGGTAGTGTTTTGTAACACAGTCTCGATCACAATATATCAATTTTGATCGTAGTGAAACAGATCTGGTTGGACCTGCACAGTCGCTTAAAAAAACATAGATGTAGCTGGCTGGTTTTAAACTCGAATGCAATGTTCGACCCACAAATACAAACACGTTGAGTTAATGTGATGAATTCCTATAATTTTTACCTACCCTTCGACCAAAATTCCAAAAATTGATGCGTGTTTCGCCTCATAACGATACATCTTCAGGACAAAACTTAAAACTGGTGACACTGAACCAAACTGTGTTAGCTAACTGAGCCTAATCTCTGAAATATCCTGGCGATGCTTCTTCAAAACGCGAAACACGTATCGATTCTTGGAATTTTAAGCGAAGAATAGATAAAAAAATATACAGATTCAAATGAGAAGTTGCTTATACGTTTAAGAACAGGTAAACGTTGTGACAACGATTTATTTACAGCAAGTGTATGATAAAATGTTGGTGATTCGTTGTTCTTATTGTCATTCACGTGTTGAGATAACTAACGATTAATTAACAAAAAATAATTATTTATTTATCAGAAACCGGCAACCTTTTTACCTCAGTGGACCTTTCCGTGCGGTGTCTTCATTAATGGCTGCGTTAATTACCTAATCGTAAGCCTCTTTATTACACGGGGTCCCCAACGGCGCTCACTAATAAATGAGACGGTACGACAGTTGGTGTAACAATTAACTAGAATATTATGTTGGGTTTCAATTCGAGTGTTGAACAAAGGTCGAAATTTTGTGCCTTTCGTGCCCATAACGACTTGTCCGTGTGCTTATTGTGATAAAATTGGTTAATGGCGGTGTGGGCAGGGGAATATGGCTTTTAATTTGAATAAATTCAATTATTCTGTAAATGGTGTCGGTAAAATCGAAGAACTTTGGGCAGAATTGGATTGTTAACGTTTGTTTAATTTTTTATTGTTTTTATGTTTTAAATTGTTCGTTGTTTTTATGTGCTATTCAAGTACATTTTCACTTGTTTTTACTTAGTATATATATATCTTCACGCTGTGTCGCTCCGATTGGGAAAGACTTGTTCACGACATTTTAATTTTGCGTATAAGAATAAACAAGTATTACACAATAGTTTAACTCATTAAAAACTCTTTTAAATGTATATTTTTCAGATTCATATTAAACTCAAATGAAGTAAAATACGCTACTTTGTAAACTGCGCAAGCGTCGAATTTAAAGTGAGCTAGGTGTAGTTCTTGAACCACAGTTGAGCGGAACATAGCGTTTGTTTCTTTATGTAGTCGGTATCAGTCAAAAATTAAAATAATGGTTATGTTCAATCTACATTTTTTAAATTTAGCATTAAATAATTATATCGATATTTATTTTATCCAAAAATGCTATTGAACCGTAAATTAATGCGTATCTCATACACTCTTAGACACTTTACTTTTTTTACTGTAAACTAGCCGTGCCTTTCGGTTTTACTCATGTTGAATTTGATATTTTTCCGGTATTAAAATTAAATTAGATTACTTTCTAAAAAGTCCTCTACCTATCAATGAATGTTTCGTCAAAATCGGTTTAGTTATTTCGGAGATTGACCTAGGCCAGCCATTCCCAAAGTGGGCGATAACGCCCCCTTGTGGGCGCTGCAGGCCTAAAGGCGGTAAGAGACCCAGAAAAAAATGGGGGCCTTGTGTAGAGGCCTGGGGGGTGATTTGTAATTTCATTTAGCTAAGAGGCATCTTAGACAACGACTGCATGAGCTCTCGACTCAGTAGACAAAATAAGTTTGGGAACCAGTGACCTAGGCAAACAGACAAAAAAATTAAAAATGTATTTGGGTTATGGTTACTTGTAAATATCTAAGAAAAGCCGAAAAAATTCGAAATCACAAACAGACACATTGATTTTATTTATGTGTATTTGTAGATGTAAATTTGCGTTTTAGAGAGTTTTAAAGTGCAATAGGAATTGTACATTGTTGATTAAACATTTGTGTAAGAGTCTAAATAAATATGCGAAGCTGAAATTTTCGCCTTATTTTCATTTTTATTTAACAATTTATTGCACACGACAACACATACAGAAAAAAGAGCAAAAGGTACCGCTTATTTCTATAAGAAATTTCTCCCAGCGGAACTGCGAGAGACACATTTTATAAATAAAGAAAGAAAGGTAGAGACTGTGTGTAATACAATATTATTAAACAAGCGTTATGTATTTAGTGTCTACCTACTATTTTTTTGCCTTTTTCCTAGAAGCCATTTTTACCTCCAGTAAAGCCTACTATATGACCTCCTTTGTACTCTGTCTTCCAGTTGGAGCTCGATAACTACGGACATTATGGAACTCTAATTGTGGAAATACGACTCAGACTTGGCCGGTTTTTTTTTAATACACTGCTTTTTATTTTAATTAATATTTACATTTTGTGCACCAAATATATGAACATGAATGAAACATGAACAAAAATATTGACCAAGGAATGAAAAATAATTACGAACGAACAAAAATCACAACTCTTTGATCAAGAATATAGTATTGTATTGCAGACACTCTAGACTCGTCGCCAGAAACAATCGCGGCCGTCAAATGACTTCACCGCGTCTACAACAATGGTGTCTATTGACAACAAAACGGAACAATGCGCAGTGGAAAAACGTTTGAAAACGGCTGTCCTGTAGAACAACTGCTTTTCAAATCATTATGCTTTAACAGAACACATTATTTCTACCTAAAGATGTTGTCATTAATGCACGATGTGATATGAGATGTCAGTAATTTTTATATTTTAGACTAGCTGTACCTCGTGGATTCCCCCTGTTAAATTTGTTATTTTTTGGATATAAAAAGTAGCCTAGATTATTCTCTAAAAAGTCTACCTGCCAATAAATACAACATCAAAATCGGTTCAGCCATTTCGGAGGTTAGACCGGACATTGGACAAACAAACAGATAGACAGACAAAAATTTAAAAATGCGTGTTTGAATTTTGTATTCGATCAAATTTATTTCTAAATGACAGCCTTTCTTTCTAAATGACAGAGTGATACTTCAATTTTATTTACATGTTACAGATCGAGAGCTATAGTTAGCCAGAAACAAACTATTTGGTGACACATATTTTGCTTCTTAACGAGGTATCTACAAAATTCCAAAATGTAAACTTCGTTTTCTGATGCTCTCTCATTGTAAAACGACACACTCGATCGTTACATTTTATTTTTCTTAGTTATATTTTGAAGTTTCAAACACAGAATATAACTAAAAAAAAATAAAAAACTCAATAAACCCCGACTCAAAGAAAACCTCCAAAAAGTAAAAAAAATAATATGATATATAATAAGATAGATAGAAGATTCTATTATATACTTATAAGAAATAATCGGCTTGGTGGCTGAGCGCTTAATCCCAAGCATGCTTATCATTTAAATAATCCGAGACTTTATAATAACCTTTAGAGCACAATTTTAGGTATGTCATTAATTTTAGGTATGTGTATTTGTACTTGTAGGCAATGTACAATATTATTTAACCTGTGTGATCATTTGAATCATCAAATCACTACAACACTTGTGGTTCTTAAAATACTACAAACATTTACCAATTATTTTGTCTAAGTGCAGATAAGCAAATATGCCCACCAGCGGGTCGTGCAGCGTGCAAATCTGTTCGAAAAATAGCACATTTACCGGTATGAGGGCGTGGAGGTGGGGTCGATGGGGGCGTGACAGGCCACCGCTCGGGGAACACAATAGCATGCAGCCAATTTCAAAGTTGCACCAGTAGTGCACTGCACACAATTCACACTTTCCTTTAAGCTTTGAGGAGAATCGCATTTTCCGGTGCGGTTAGGTTATTACACAGTATTTTATTTCAAAATCCGTTTTACGAGGTAATTCCCGGTTTAATTTGTCTCTCTGTGGATGTATTTATTTTTTATAATTTCTAAGAAAAACTTTTTTTTTATAAAAGAGGGGGCAAGCGGGTCACTTGATGGAGAGAGACCATCGCCGCCTATGGACACCCGCAACGTCCGGAGAGTCACGGGTGCGTTGTCGGCCTTTAGGGAAAAAGGGAAAGGAGAGAAAAGAGAGGGAGGGGGTGGCGGGCCACCGGCACTCTCACTCACCGAACGAAACACAACAGCAATAGAAGCTATTATTTCACGCACGTATTCTGTGAGAGGGTGGTATTTCAACGGGCGAGCCGGCACAATTCGTACTGCTTTGCAGCATGGTTCTACCACTCAGCAATCAGCAGCAATCAGCAATTCTAACAAGCTTACTGTGCTTAGCACTATAAATATGTCATCACAAGTGATGGGGTGCTTTTTATTGGCCAGCACTAGTACATTGATGGCGCCAGCCCGGTAGCCGGGAAAACAAAAATGTATAAAAATCTATGTTTCCACTCACTGAAAATGTCGGCGAGACGGCGATAAAGCTCGCCGATGTCATCGCCGGTACAGCAAGTCTCCCAATTCTCGCCGGCCGATAAAACTGCTTAAATATTGCGTAATTATGTTAACTCCAGAAGTGTGCCTGTGCGCAAGGCAGTGTTAGGGAGACAAGAATGATTATGATCTGTTGTGTCGGCTAGTGAAAAAACACCATGCACGAACAAAAGAGAGAACATCATTTGATATCGTAGCAAAAGTAACTAACCAGCTTATATGTGATTGGCTGATCCTACAGTGAACACTATGTGTTGACGCTAGTATACATTTTGGCAGTGATTTTCCTGCTCCCTGGACAGAGCGAGGGAGCAGGAAAGCATTATTTGTAATCTATCAATTCAAACATCCGCCTTACTGGTCACGCCATCAAACTTGTCATGTCGTATCACTCTCAATGGCGGGTTAAATCTTCAAAAGTAAACGAGGCAAAACAACTCAGCATAGCGTCCTGTCTCCAGGAGCGAGACACTAATTTTCTGACGCTGCCTATAATATAATACAACATTTTATGTGACACTTGCAGATAAAATAAGCAATGAAGAATACATACGAATTATGGCAGGATTAAATGACAGTCTTATTGTAGAAATACAGAAAGGAATGATTAGATGTTTTGAACATTCAAATAATGAGTGGAGAACGATCAACGAAAAAAATTAACTAAGCGAGTGCGTTAGAGAATATGTTAGCGTGAAGTGATATTAGAAACCAAGAAAGACCAAGGCTGACTTGTAAAGATCAAATAGTCAGAGTGTTAGCTGATACAAATGTCAGCGTGGAACTTTGGTACAAGAAACATATTAGTCCTCAGAATTGCTAACGTATTAGCAATCTGCAGTGCTTTCTTAGACTTGATGTCGTAAATGTTTATGGATCCTACTACACTTAACATCAGCTGAGCTTTTTGCTCTTTTGTCTTCCCAGAAATATAAGAAAAGAATCAGAGAAGGTGACATAACGATTGACGACCTGCCGCGTCTGTCTGCAGAACTCAAAAATTTACATATTTGCTGCACTCGCGGACAGTCTGAATAAATTGGTGATTCACTTCCAACATTCGACTGTTACGTTACTTTCTTTGTTTAAAACAAGTTTAAATTCGAACGAACTTTCAATTCTTTTCTTTATTTCCTCTGTTACGTATTCCTACGATAAAAAGTCGGAATAGTTCTTAAATAAATTTATTTAAGTACAAAGAAAGTATTTATCACGTTGACCTTCTGTGCCATAATGTCTCCCTGTTTCATTACCCAAACAAAAAAGAGGTTATGGGTATGTACCGCAAGTTCATCTACTTTCCCACTGAACACAAACCACTGATCCATAGAGGCATAATTAGATAACAATTAGAGGTATTTTGAAACGTTGAACCACCGATGTGGGAAAACCCTGCACTGAAAGGAACCCGCAAGAAACTCGATAAAATTAGATATCATTTTTAAGGTTCTTTAGCCAAAAAGGCTTTAAAGCCATTTTAGATAACAAAACCCGATACATAGTTTTGTCATGCCTATCTGTCCATCTGTCGGCCTGTAAAAAAAACATAAGATCTCTTCATATTGTATCTGTAATGGAGTAGTCAAAGAGTATGGACCGCCAAGCATTACCTTCTTACATACTTATTCCACCTCCACAAATCTCACCATTCTCCTCACCTAAAATCTAAATTTTAATTGACTCGTGTTTCGCCTCTCAATGAAACATCCTAACGAGATTCGAGAGATCGGAGTCGACTCAACTCTAAAGAATAGCAAAAAATTATGAAAATTCAGCGCATGTATTTCAGCAAAGTAACTATATCTACACAATATAAATAATTGGTATTTTGGATAGAAAGGAAACTCGATTTCTACTTACTTTAACTGTTCCTTGGCTGCTACACAGACGTGGTTACGTGTATCATTTTTCAGTTTCGTACGGAACCCTAAACAATCCAAGATTGATTCGATAGCGGTGCACTGCAGTTGATATAGGTTTTATAAAGCTTTCTGAAAGCACCTTCAACTTAATCCACTTTTGAAACAAAGACGCAAGCGGTTCCCTTTATAGCTTTTAGATTTCAGACGAGCTTCAGGGGCGGGCGTCAAACGCAGCGCTCTCTGGAGACTCGGCGACGTGTCCGACATATCTAACGTGTCCTCGATCTACACAATTACTTGAAAACAAGTGCCGGATTTGTACAAATATTGTTCATAATGCAATAATATTTTTAGAAACGTAGCACGCTACATACGTGCCTATATTGTACCATTTTTTCCCTATTCTACCTTTTTTATGAGCATAGATATTTAATCAGAAGAATAAAATATGGAACTGGCCAATTAGAAATTCGAAAAAAATTTTTTGGAGGATTACAATGGAATTTTAAGAGATGAAAAAAAATGAGATAAGAGATGATAAGAAAAAGGAGAGAAAAATGAGAGTAAAATTGTCAGAATTGCACAATTTTTGTAAATGGTAGTCTATACCAGCTTCTAAACATGTGTGCCAAATGTCATAAGAGTTTGTATGTTTGTATGTATGTCTGCGCATATCTCAAAAACTTAAGTGTGAATCAGTCACTAGGTAAACATGTCGTTGGCTTAACAGCGTAATTCTAAAACATGTCATTATGCATGTTGTTTTTTTTTCAATGTTTGCATGCTCTAGCTAAAAAATGAAGAAATAAAAAGGGTTTTTAAAAAAGTAACCGCATTAAAAAAAACACTAAGTTATTTAATTGTACTTGAGTTTTGATTAGTAAAGGATAGTTATTTCGTACTTTTCAGTGTTTTTTCTTTTGAAAGCGGTTTAGTTTTTTATTTTCTATCTCCTAGACGACCACTAAGTGTGAAAAAATATCGAAATATTGCTAACAGTTAACTTAAATAATATATCGATAGTATAATGATAAATAGTGACTGCTGAGATGATCAAGTATGGTGGTCCTAGGGTCTGGGATGCCTTCTGTGCACTCTGCAATCTTTGTTGGCAGAGAGGGAGATTCCAGAGGACTGGCGCACGGCAGTCATAGTACCTCTATATAAAGGGAAAGGTTCCTACCTAGACTGTGCGTGCTATAGGGCCATCAGCTTCGTCAGCTTAGCGAGTAAAGTCTATACTAAAGTATTGACTGAACGTATGAAAGGCGTTTCAGAAAGATATTTGTGGGTATTTGTGGGAGGCGCAAGGTGGATTCAGGAACGGTAGGGGTTGTATGGATCAGATTTTCTCGCTTCGCGTTATCGTGGGAAGGTTTCTGGCTTTAGATCGAAATGTTTTCTGCGCTTTCGTGGATCTAGAGAAAGCATTCGATAGAGTAGTGCGGAAGAAATTGTGGAGTCTTCTGCCTGAATATGGCGTGGAGGGCTCCTTACTGCAGGCTGTGAGGTCATTATATCGAGACCACAGAGCCTGTGTAAGGATAGACGGTGACATGTCGCCCTGGTTTGAAGTCTGTTCTGGTGTCAGACAGGGCTGCGTGATGTCTGCCTGGCTATTCGTGCTGTATTTGGACAGTTGCCTCCGGAGATTGAAAGGTAATATGAGTGGTATGGGATGTGGTGACACAGTGGTAAACTGCCTATTGTACGCTGACGATGCTGTGCTAATAGCACCATCAGAAGCGGAGTTGCAGACACTAGTCACGTGCAAGAAAGTAGATTGTGAAATAAAAGGATTGAAAATGAATGTGAACAAAACTAAGGTTCTGGTGTTTGAAAGAGAAGCGGTACAAACGAAATGTGTGATTTGTGTAAATGGAAAATGTCTAGAACAGGTGAATGAAATTGTGTACCTAAGGAGTGCGTTTTCGAGGGATGGAAGATGTGAGTTGGATGTGGAGAGACGGGTAGCAGCTGGCAATAAAGTGAACGGTGCTCTGTCCGCATTAGTGGGTAGTGTGAATATATCTAACACTGCTAAAATGGCCATCCATAATGCGGTATTGGTGCCAATATTGTTGTACGGTAGTGAGGCCTGGATATGCCCAAAATCGAGTGAAAGTATGTTAAATTCTGTGGAGATGCGATCTCTCAGAAATATGTGCGGTGTCACGCTTGCTGACAGGATAAGCAATGATGAGATACGCAGTATGACAGGGTTGCACAACAGTGTTATTGTAAAAATGAAGAAAGGAATGCTTAGATGGTTCGGGCACATGGAAAGAATGAGTGATGAAAGACTGACGAAGAAAATATACAGAGCGAAAGTGAGTGGTAAAAGAAGCCAAGGAAGACCAAGGCTAACTTATGAAGATCAAATAGCCAGAGTGTTAGCAGACGGAAATGTCAAAAGCACCCGCATACCTAGGCGAAAATGTGTGAGGAGAATGATGAGATTTGAGGAAGCGAAAGAGGTGTGTAAGGACCGCGACTCCTGGCGCTCCGTCCTCTATGACTACCCCGTTGGAGATACAGCGTGAAGTTATGTTATGTTATGTTATAATGATAAATATAATATTTTCTTGTATGAAATTAAGAAGTTTGTACTTGTATAGAATTAAGAAGTCTTTCCCTAAAAATCGGGGAAGTCAGGGACAGCAGTAATCAGGATTCTGAATATTTATTAACAATGATAATGCACTGTGACTGCAATTAGCACTTCAGTACTGTTAATTATATAATGCAGTGCAATTAGGAATTGTAAATGTTGTTTTACGAAGTAGATTGCACACCCGGCGGCAGCGTGCATTACCTTATTATGAATGCAATTTCACTGCTACGCGACTCGTGGCTGCGTCGCGTGCCTTGTTAGATGTTCTATTAATTACTGTAACGTTTACACAATGTGATTTCACTGCTTTGTGCATTTACAACGATATAAATTGGTTAGATGTGGTATCAACTTTATAAACTAATCTATAGCGACATCATCTGCATGGAAAATGGGAGAATATATAGCCTATGTTCACCCCAAAGGTCCATTCTAAATATTAATGAAATAATTTTTGACATCGGATGAGTAATTTCGGAGATTATCTCTCGTATCTAAATTTACAAACTTTACCTCTGTATAATATTAATAATACATAGTATATATAAAATATAAACACATATATTAATATGTATGAGGCGAAAATGCGTGAGAACAGTGACGAGACTCGAGGAGGTGAAAAAGTATGTAATGTAAGCTCTAGTTGAAATAACACCACACTTCGTACTTTTTTATTCTTTTAAATTTATTAACCACACAGTGCTTACACAGATCTATCTACAGAATATGAGCACACTTGACGACGTCTTAACTCAAACTGCCTTATGGCAAAAATTACTCCGAGAGAATCAATCGTCTACCTCCCGCTAAAAATTATCATCACCATATGCAAATGCCATATGCAAAAGTACAATTTTCATTATTTAAAGACGTTATTTACTTTTTTATGATTGTTAAGAGTAAGGGCCGCGAAGCTTGGCGCTCCGTCCTTGCTAGCTACCCCGTTAGGGATACAGTGTGAAGATATGTGTGTATGTATTATAAAAGGCACACATTTGATTATGCTAAGACAAAGCACGCCTTCCGTTTTGAAAGAAATGCACGCTATCGGAACATAGGGGCCGGCGCTGGCAGGCTGTTAGACTACGGCGTCCGGTGCATTGGCATTTCTCCGACGGATCATTTGCCATTATAAATTTTCAGTTACTTACATACAATTATTGCTACTAAGAGTGTTTTATCGTTCACACATAAACGTTGGCGTGGTATTTTATTTAGTACTTCGCAGCCTGTAATATTAGGTATCTATTTCTCATAGGTGAGTCGCAAGAGCTCGAATTGCCCTGTGCCTTTTCCGACATATATATATAATATATATAGTTTATATAGACAAGGTATTTTTATTTTTTATTTTGAATAGTTTTAGTAGACAAGACTATAGCGCATTAGTGGACGCACTTTATTTTATTTAACGTTCCTAAACGCCAAATAATAAAATAGCTAAAATATAAACGAATGAACGAAATATTTTTTTGTTTTACCATGATTTTTATGATGTTCGCAATGTTTCAATGAACAAAAGTATTATGCAAAAAATATTCCCATTTCAAAGTGGTAAGCGAAAGTTTGTAGAAACTGCTTTTTTGCTTTGTTACAAATTCTAGTCAGATTTAATTTCATGTAAACCACTGGTTCCCAAACTTATTTTGTCTACTGAGTCGAGAGCTCATGCACTCGTTGTCTAAGATGCCTCCTAGCTAAATGAAATTACAAATCACCCCCCAGGCCTCTACACAACGCCCCCATTTTTTTTCTGGGTCTCTTACCGCCCCCCTTTAGGCCTGCAGAGCCCACAAGGGGGCGTTATCGCCCACTTTGAGAACGTAAACTATCTAAAACAGGAAGATTTCCCGTTTTAGACATTTTATAATGCAACGCGAAAGTTAAAAAGTTTAATCTAATTGTTTTTCTCTAACCAAAATATAATTATAAGATCGAAATATATATTTAATAAAATAAAAGTTCTAGCATGAAATACAATTGTCATACTATAAGTGATAGATCTCGCTTTTAGCTCTTGTAGAACTTTAAACGAGCGTAATACCTATGTATGAAAAATCCATATAACAAATCTCAGCAACTCAAAGCGCAGCGGTGCTGTAGACTGCCGTGTAAAGAAATGAGACCTTACTTCGTTTTGGACCATCGCTTCTAGAATATTTCACCGAAATTTCTGTAACGTTTCCTTGGCTTACCTGCAACAAACAAACAAATATTTGTATTCTATATGAATAAAACTTATTTAAAAAATCGACTAATTGTAACTAGTTCTTTCTTAATTAGTATTTCATACTGAAAGCAAGCCCGTTCCAAAAGTATGCGACAAAACCATGTTTGTCGTGTGCGTTCTTATAGTGTTAAAAAATGTTTCTAATATTTTGATAATTCAAAACAATTGGATAGTTCAACGATCATATTTTTTCTTAGATATATACCAAAAATCATAAAAATTCGAAAAATGTATTTCTTTTTAATTTTGCCAAGTTATGCTTTTGGATTTAAATTTGAGATAACCAATTTATCACGACCGTAGATTTCCATATTAATGGTATGGAAACCCGAGGTCGTGATAAATTGGTTTTCCAAAATGACAATGCCAGATATGGGCAAAACCTGGAGATACGTTTACAAAAATTTTATAAATGAAAAAGCCTTTCAATTATTTAAAACAATATATATGAAACACGTTTCTGATTTGCGGATTAATATTTAAGTAATTAAAAAGCATAAAGCGATTTTGTAGTCGCCATACAGCGCCATAATACCATATGTAATGACATCGGTTTAAGTTTCCTTAATATAATTTAATATAATATATGTATACGAGGAAAACTATAAATCTGTTTAAAAATAAAGGCGATATTAATGGTATGGAAACCCGAGGTCGTGATAAATTGGTTATTCCACAATTTAAATTACAATTTAAGTCAAATGTTTCATTTTTGGGTAACTGCATTTGTTTTTATAACAAAGTTACTCATGAAGTTACTTAATTAACAGAGAATAAATTTAGATTGGTTATAAAACGTACATTCATTAGACAATCATACTATAAAATAAACGATTTTATTGAAGATAAAACAATAGTCTGGAAATGATCTCCACTGCATATGCATTTACTAGCTTTCTGAATATTGTATTTCTCTATACACTCTGCTCCCACTACTAAAGTTTAAAAACGAATAACTCTTATGTTTTTCATTGTATTTTACAGTTTTGTTTAGAATTACTAAACCTATCTTTTAACTACGTCGTTAAAAATAATCATCTAGCCTATTGTTCCAAATTCAAACTGTTCTTCAATTTAAAATATTCTCCAATCAGACGAACAATGAGAATTGCTTTTCAATTTTCGAAGTGTACACTTAATGGACTGGAAAGATCTCAAAAATTTCTTTTTTTCTTCACTTACAAATTATATTGGCTCAATTTGTCATTACAAAGGCACTGAGTAGAACAGTCATTTTATAGTAAACCCAGAAAACGCACGTTCAACTATTGGGTGCTGGCAGAATACCAGCGTTGTAGCCAGTCTGCAACATAATGCTGAGCCAGGAGCTCTTCGTAGTCACAGCACATGTCAGGCACTTTTTTTTTAATTTTTTTTTCTCTGTTCGTTATTTTTCTTTATTTTTTATTCGCTTTTTTTCTTTTTTATTGTTTTATGTATTTTTTGATAGCTTTTACATTTCCTATATTGTGTGCTGTGCTCCGAATAAACTATTTATCTATCTATCTATCTAAAATGAACACCCATAAGCTAATAAGGTTGTTTTCGGAAGTACACTAGATCACCCATCGTATTACTTACCGTGGAATACTTTGCATAACGTTGATCTTATCTTTACGCTAGTACTACTGAATGAAAATACGTTGTAATGCGTATGGGAGATGACTGCGCATACTATAATGTATGTACGAGGGCATAACGGTATGTGGCTCGAGGGAGCTGTCACGGCGAGGTGACAGCTACAGGGGATCATTAATCAATTTAGTAACACCCTATATAACACTATCGGTGGAGTAATGTGTTGTTGATGACGTCACGCCTATTGTGAGGTTATAGCATTCTTCGCGGAGCTTAAATTTGCTGTTAGATATAATACATTATGACTTTGCCCTTCCTATAAGAATATGTCTTTGAAATGTATGCCAAGAAATATGTTATAGAAAATACAAGTACAAGTCATTCTTGCGGGATTTGTGTCTCGTATGTCAGTTGCTACTCATCACAAAATAAAGCTTATCGTAAATCTGGACAAGTGTGAGTCTGACTCCTGCACCGAGGGTTCTTTACTTTTAAAATATGAATAATATCGAAAACACCGGCTACATAAGTATATATATATATAAGTATATATATATATACAATATGTTGGTTTTCTTTTTTTTTAATTTTATTAATAATGATATATATATATATCAATATAGTATAATGCCTTCCAACAGATTTGTAATAATTTCATTTTCATCGTTTTGATTACAGAGCCTTAAAACATTACAAATTTATCGTTATTAATAAAATAAAAATAAAACCGACTTCAAAAAAGCACAGAAAAGTACAAAATAACTATCTTTTACTAATCGAATCTGTAAAATTAAATTTGGCAGTTACTAAAGTTGGTGTCAAACCTACCAAACTAGTAGACTTTCTGTTGTTGCACATTGATTTGGCACAGACTTCAATAACTATCAAATTTAATTATATGGGTTTTATTAGTAAAGGATAATTATTTTGTAATGTTCAGTACTTTTTTTAAAAATCGGTTTATTATTAATCATGCGGACAAAATACTTAAAACTTTAGATTTAAAATACTCATATATTAGGCCTATAGACCTACGCGTCCTTGTGTGAAAATTAGTGTTTAATAAATAACTGAAATGAAAAGCGCTTCTCGGTTCACGCCGTAAATTAGAGTTAACTGCTCGTAAATGCTTGCATGTCACCACTTGTCACCGCACGTGCCAAATTACCCTCACACCATTGTACTGCAAGTATAATAACCTCTATTTCAATTGCTATAAAGCTTCCAGCGATAATTGTTGACAGCAAAGTGATTATTAGCATACACTTTCCAAAAACGATTACCATTTATAGAATATCATTTAAGAATCGAGTGACTACTTTGACTCAGAGTGGTAGAGCATAATCGGGAGTGGTCGAGAGTTGTCGTATCGGACGAGTAAAGTCAAGTGTGGTCAAGAGTAGTCGCAGTGGTTGAAAAGATCTAGAGTGAAAAAGAGTAGTCGACAGTAAACGGAGATGGTCGAGAGTGATCAATAGTGATCGAGAGTGGTCAATATTGATCGACAATGAACAAACGCAATACAATACTGCTATCATATGTCAAATAACCATTGTATAACCTACCTATAAAATAATATAGTTGCCAAGTCGATATAGTCGGTATAGTTACATCAGGAATTATATCTATTAATGTAATTCCTGATTCTGACCCATCTAAGCGAAACCAAACTATTGAAATTTGGATCGCAAAAGTTAACAATATACAATTATATACAATTGGTCGGAGAAACAAATCGTTCACCATGCCTTGCCTAAGCTTGTAAGTTTAACCAAAAAATGGTATCAAGGACTACCTAGTAAATTGTTTTCATGGCCTGAGTGGCAATAAAAATTGCGATTAGCCTTTCCTAGCGATGAGAACTACGCTCAATTGTTAACAGAGATGCTTGGATCTAAAGCGCGTATGGGAGACACTTTAGTGGAATATTTTTATGAAAAGATGGTTTTATTAAACAGATGTAATATTTCGGGTAGAAATGCAATCGATTGCATTTTGTTTGGTACCGAAGATAAATTCGTGAGAACTAGCGCAGAAGCAGCACAATATGTAGAACTCGACAAATTATTAGCCTACCTTAGAAATGTAAAAGTCTCAAAAAGAATTGAAAAGAGTTCACTGTACATAGACGCCTATACATACAAGCAACTCTGAAAATAAAAGATTAACAAAAACTATAAGTAAGTGTTACAATTGTAAAGAGGAAGGACATCCGTACTTTAAATGTCAACGACCAATCAAAAAATGCGATAATTGTCATAAACTACGGCATTTAGCAGATGATTGCTTTAATAAAACCAACCACATACACAAACCACAAATAAAACTACATTACGGATATCACAAGATCTAGACAATGACTTAAAATACTTTAAGAACGTTTTTTTATATTACATCACCTATTTTCAGATATTGAATTATTTTATTTAAGAGTTTCCAAACACAGAAATTCAATTTTATTGTAATATAGCGATCATCTATTAATTTGAATGTCACTAATTTTACTACAAATACACGTTGAGCGCTCAAATGATTAACGACTTAATTGTCAACGTGCTAAAGATTGAAATAACAGTTTCTCGGAATAATTTGTGTGCATTCCACAGTTGGAATGCAGGATAGAATGCCAGCTATTCCTTTGGGAGTCATGTATTTCGACGTATAATAATTTGCTTCGACGGTGCGTGAAATATTTTGTTGTATAGATGAATTATTTGTGTTATAAAGATTAGCAGTGGGACGCGATCTCATAAACGCTCTTTAGGCACTCGTAGGCGTCTATAGGGGTCTTCGGAAATATTTTGTTATATAGATGAATTATTATTTGTATATAAAGATTAGCTGTGGGACGCGATCTCTTGAACGCTCTCTAGGCGCCCGTAGGCGACTAGAGAGGGGTCTTCAGGGTCGCCATAGATCGAAGTGGGACTCTCGTCATCCATTAAAGCATGATTCACCTTACACCGTGTCGGGGCCGGGCACTGCCCGTGCCGTGTTAATACCACCGTGCGCCAGCTGGG
This sequence comes from Zeuzera pyrina, assembly GCA_907165235.1. Lineage (NCBI taxonomy): Eukaryota > Metazoa > Arthropoda > Insecta > Lepidoptera > Cossidae > Zeuzera > Zeuzera pyrina. Next base: position 521,181 of record OU015642.1, on the reverse strand, counting down.
CCTATAATTCATGTTACACCTGGCTTTTCATAAGTAATTATTGCACGCCCGTGTCTGTATATAGTATACTGTGTTTTCAAGCATCTGCCCATTTTTTGTTTCTATTTTCTTTTTCTTTCATATTTGTATTAGTTTCCATTTATCGTTTGAGAGATAAAACTAAGTGTGTTATAATGCAATTTAGTTCGTTGTAGTTCATCGTTGTTGTCTCCGGGCTGGGACGGAGGTGGGAAAAAATACCCACCGAAATTTCAACGCCGTGCCCCGATCATGCCCCAGCCGTGGCACGGACTCAGTCCGATCGAACATAAATTACTTCATACATAGTATGTTACAGACAAATGGCACGTGACAAATTAATTGGGGTACGGCTGTAATTAAAGGATTTCGGTACCTAATTGAAACTATTTTTTCTTATACATTTGTTGTTTTTTTTTCTATTAATTGCTAAGTCGAGATTAGTTAACAGCACGTCTCATGGTGCCGTTAAATTTTTTTTTCTTTCTTTATGGCATGGCGCACAGATTAGCGCATTGGCCAATAATAATAATAATATCCTCAGACATTTCACACAGTGCCATCTAGTCCCAAAGTAAGCAGCACAGCGCTTGTGTTATGGGTACTAGACAACTGATACACTACTTATATACTTTTTTTTGTCAATGTCACGTATTATATTATTAAGTAGAATCGTTATCGTAAAACTGCTCCAGAAAAGTGATAGTAGATTTTACTGGAGTTTTATAGGACTTCTTTGAAGAGCGTGAGAACTTCAGCTACAGTTGTTTATTTAGACCTCTATTCTTTTCACTTTAAAACACAATATACTATCTTACTATCAATTCTTGTACTTTAATACCCCCAACAACGTAAAAAATAGAAAATCTAAATTAAATGACAAGCTTACTTCTCCCGTTCCCGCCAAAAAGTCCTAAATATTTCTTTAGAAAAAATGACACATATAAGTAAAGATTCGTCATCCCTGTTATAGATGTTTCACCGTGCTCCGCTTGTGGCATAGCCCGACCCTGACAAGGTGTAACGTGAATCACGCTTAATTCGGCTTTAAGGACGACAACAATGCGTGTGATCCAAGCTATTGTGGCATCACGAGGGTGCAAGAAGTCTCTGTCGCGCTCTCAAGAAGTGCTCTGGCGCACCAGGCTCCAATGCGATCCATAGGAGATTCCGAAGACCTTCGACTACGCGTCAAGAACGACCGCCGCAGAAGTTTTGATGAGTAAAAGAGTAAGAGTAAGTAGGCGGATAAGGTATTAACTTAAAGATAATATGACTGATGCAACAAAACGAACTGAGAAAATGTTTCTTTTATGAAAGAGGGGGCTATGGAGCAAGCGAGTCACCTGATAGAAAGTGATCACCGCCCCCCAAGGACACCAGCGACGTCCGGGGAATTATGGGTGTGTTGCCGGTCTTTAGGGAAAGGAAGGAAATGGGGGGGAGGGGAGACGTGAGAGGGTGGTATTTCACCGGGCGACATATTACTTCTTTCACTTCCTCAAATCTCATCATTATGCAGTATGTGAATACTTTTAACATTTCCGTAGGCTAGCACTCGGGCTATTAGATCTTCATAAGTCGGCCTTAGTTTTTCTTGGCTTCTTTTACCACTCACTTTCCCTCTGTAGATCTTCTTCGTCAGTCTTTTATCACTCGTTCTAACTCTGCATCTAATCAGGATTCAGTGCTGGTTAGCAGACCGATTCTGACCTCTGGAATATTCTGAGGATGCTTCGTTGAGAGGCGAAACACGTATAGATTAGAGCACTGAAAATATACTTTAGTTGTTCTTTACGAAAGTTTTACTAAACTCGCGAGTTAATGTGGGACTAACACACGCCAATTGTTGATTTCACTAAAGTTAAAATGTTGACATATTTATAAACCTGTTTTGTGTATTTTTTTTAAGTAATATTAACTAAGTTAGGTCCGATGCACGCCATCAACATACTCATAAAATAACTCTCCGAGAGTTTCACGTTTACGCTCTTTGTAGTCGAAACTTTGGGTCCCTGGGGCCCCGAAGCCCATCCACTGGTTTCTGATATTTGTAAGAGACTGGTCGAGGCTTCGGGAGACCGCCGGGCTGGTAGCTTCTTCCGTCAACGAATCAGTTTGGCTATTCAAAGATGTAATGCTGCCAGTCAGCTGGGCACCTTAAGCAATGACGGCTTTCTAAGCGGCAACTTTGAGGAAGTCTATTATTTAAGACAATGTGTAGTTTTAAGTTTGTAAATATTAACGTATGTAAGTTACTAAATAGTTAGTTCACATATAAATGTTCCGAATTTTGTTATGTTAGAACGTGTAAATTTAATCTTTTTTATTTAGTAAATTAAACATTCGTGATATTGTAAAAATAAATAATACTTTAGTGAATTTTGGTTGGTTTTACTAAACAACAGATCTTCCCTCGGAATTCAATTAAAGTTTTTTTTCAGTGACAGGATTCGGTGCTGGTAACCTGGCCGATTCTGACCTCCGGAACATCCTGAGGATGCTTCGTTGACGTGCGAAACATGTATCGATTAGTTTTGGATTTTTGGGCGAAACATAGCTGTAAATTATAAAAACTCAACACATCCGCTCTCCGCTGAATAACACCTAAGTCTATACAATTATATTAAAATGAGAAACACCAAAAAGAAACGCTGTCACGTTTCTGTATCTTAAACAACGGAATCCTTACACGTGAAGAACCGACAAGAAACTCAGTCGGGTATCATTTGACTTTTTGACGGGAAGGGGAGAAGCGAAGTTCGCATTTTATTTTAAATTTTCTATTTTTTTGCATTTTTGGGGTTTTAAGGTACAAAAGTGATAGTATATTGTGCGTTAAAGTTCTGTACAAGTACTAAGAATTGGAAAGTTTGAATGAATATATGCAAGTGACATTTTTGCATCTTCCAAATACTTCTTTTTAACTCCAGTAAAGCTTATTATCATTTTACTGGAGAGTGTTAAGTACTACTAAGTGACGAGAAGACAGACACTTTAAGTTAGAGATACAGCCATTTTTTATATGAGAACGGCAGAAGTTTCTAATAAATATGAAATGAGTTGCCAGTTTATAAAAAGGGAAGAAGATATCATTTTTTCAATATCGTTTTACAATAGGTTTTAATTATTACAATATACATATATACATATCTTCACGCCGTATCCCTAACGGGGTAGTCAGAGAGGACGGAGCGCCAAGCGTCGCGGTCATATTTTCGCCTAGGTATTCCTTGGCTTCTATATTACAATATGATGTTTGGAAAGCCAGTAAATGTACATATGTGTAGAGATTATTTCCAGAATATTTTGTTATGGTTAGTTTGTGTTTGATGAAGCAGTTTATTTTATAGCATGATTTTTAATGAATATACATTTTATAACAAATCTAAATCTGTATTCCATTGTGTTACTTCATAGGGAACCTTATTATGAAAACGAATGTAGTTCCAAAAACGAATCATAATATTTGACATATGTAATTTGAATTTAGAATAACAAGTAAATGACGAACACACTTCAAGACTTTTTGGCGGGAACGGGAGAAGTGAGGTTGTCATTTTATTTAGATTTTCTATATTTTTACACTTTTGAGTTTTAAAATACAATAGTGATAGTATATTGTGTTTTAAAGTTCTGTATAAGTGAAAAGAATGAAGTAGGTCTAAATAAACATGTGTAGCTGAATTTCTCGCGCTCTTCCAAGAAGTCCTTTAAAATTTCAGTAAAGCCTACTATCACTTTACTGGAGGAGTTAAACGATTAGTAAGAATTAAATTACTTGATTCTACTTAGTAATACGTGACATTGGCAAATACGCTAATCTGTGCGCATGCCATAAAGAAAGAAATAAAACACACACTTCAAATTATGCGAATAATACGTTTTGTTAACCCACATATCTCGCCTTTAGAATGAAATTGACGTAATTCAAAATTTTGAGTTATAATAATCATCTCAACCTACTGCTCTCTCCGCTCCATTAGCTACATGTTAGAATATTTGAACATGTATTTGCAAAAGATCCGTTTTATTTTTTTAGTTGAAATGGTGCGACATATTGTACCAGTTAATACTTAAAATGTTCTCAGAAAAATTGAAGAGGAAGCGAATTGTTCGCCCTAATATCTCCATAACTAGGTGCTGAATCTATAACTATTAAGATTTGAATAGCTTTGCTTGAAATTTACAGAAAAATATAACGAGTTATAGATCTCATAAAACTCTAGAAATATAACGAGTTATAGATCTCATAAAACTCTAGAAATATAACGAGTTATCGATCTCCGAAAACCTAGAAATATAACGAGTTATAGATCTCATAAAACTCAAGAAATATAACGAGTTATAGATCTCATAAAACTCTAGAAATATAACGAGTTATAGATCTCATAAAACTCTAGAAATATAACGAGTTATAGATCTCATAAAACTCTAGAAATCAATTTAAAAAACTTATGTTATGGATACTAGTGGTCACCTAGTCGTCGAAATTCAAACGAAAATAATAAATAAACTCCATTTTTTCTTGTCATACACTCCACAGATTCTAATCAGCTCACAATTCTCACAGAATATCGGCGTGAAATAACAGCGTCTATTGCTGTTGTGTTTCGTTCGGTGAGTGAGAGTGCCGGTGGCCCATCACCCCCTCTTCCTCTTTTCCCTCCTTTCCCTATTTCTCTAAAGGCCGGCAACGCGCCCATGATTCTCTGGATGTTGCGGGTGTCCATTGGCGGCGGTCGCTTACTCTCCATCAGGTGACCCGCTTGCTCGTTTGCCCCCTCTTTTATAAAAAAAATAATAATAAATTCATACAAAATTATAGCTCGAAACTCATTAAATCAATCTATCAATAACAATTTGTTAGAAATATTTTAAAATTCTTTGGTAACAATCTTACTCTTTGCGACTGTTTGATTCTCAGGTCAAGAATCATAATAATAATAAAACGCGTTGATTCAGTCAACTAAGGTCCATTTGTTAGTAACAATATTCTTAATACGCTATGTTAATAAAATGGAAATTACAATGATACTAATATGGAATATAATATGAAAATAATACTAATATTAAGATTACTAATATGAAAATACTACTAATATGAAATTAAAATAAATAACAAACACACACTTACTGATATATATACCAATAAAATGCCTTAGCATAGGCTCAAATTTGCTACAAAACATTTTCAGAATACTATTAGAACTATTCCGCGATCTAGTCAGTAAAGATGACGTCTTCTTTCGCATCACGGCATGAAAGTCAACTGTTCGAGCTTCCGCGAACATGCGATTAGTAAAAATTAATTTACATTTTGGTGATGCACTACACTGATGCACTACAGAAACGCGTTAGTCCCAACAGCACTCTGAACCTATTATTATATTGCACTCTGAGTGCATCCAGTGTCTTTTTAGTATAGTTGGTCCACAGGGCGCCCGCATAGAACGTTTGGCAGTAGGCCTTACACAATAATGGATGGAGCTTTTGCTTAAAGAGCGTTTCCATTTTTTGTTGACCTAGGTTCTAGTCCTGTACTAATGCGCGTGACCAAGGTAAGGTCATAGTATAATAATACACAGACAAACAGACAAACATGACATTTTTATTTCTGTAAATAGTAGTAGCCAAAACACAAGATTTACGATTATTTTTCAAATAATTTTTTCAATGTTTTAATGTTTCGGACGTCGAGACGGTCATGAGCTTTACGAATTACACCAATAGTGTGAGGTTGCCAAACTTACTATAGCTAACTTGTTTTACTCTTAGTAACGCACAATGAGATTCAGAAACACGAGACTTCGTTTGACACAAGATGATAAGAGCGGTAACTCATTATGGCTTCGTCCATTGTAAATCTTGGTTCGAGGTTTGATCACAAATGTTTGACATTGACAGTATAATGATTATCTGTTTATTTACATTTGTTTTTATTTGTTTGACATTGGCAGCATGAACGTTAACAATGAATGTTTTATTTTACCTCATGAATAACTTGACACTGGCAGAATTCGTATAAACGAGAAGCCAATAATATTAAAAGAAGAAGTTTTATTTTATTTTATTTAATGTATTTTTGTAATAAATAAATATGTATATATAAAAAATCAATTGCTGTTCGTTAGTCTTGCTATAACTCAAAAACGGCTTGACCGATTTTCATGAAATTTTTTGTGTGTGTTTTAGTGGGTCCCTGAGTGGTTCAGATTTATAATTGGACCCCGTAGGTGGCGTTGCGATCAGATCCTAGGTTTTTTTTCGTTTATTTCGGACAGGAGAACATCTATCGGGTTGAGTGGGTTCCTGGATGGTTTAAATTCACAATTGGACCCAACAGGCGGTGCTGCAATCGGGTTCTAGATTTTTTTTTTTATTTCGGGTAGGAGAATGTCTGTCGGGTTGAGTGGGTCCCTGTATGGTTTATATTCACAATCGGACCCGGTAGGTAGCCGGCCCGGTAGGAAATTTTCTTTTTATTTCGAGCAGGACAATGTCTGTCGGGTTCGCTAGTCATATATGAATTGCAGCTTCTGCGCTCTTTCACCATATAAACTTTAACTGTGTCAAATTTCACACTCCTCCGTGCGCGGAATATGCTTAAGAAGGGGTGCAAAGTTTCCCCTTCACGTTTATATACAAATTTTACAGAGCGTCGAATTCACATTTCACTTACTATGATTATAGCAATTATACATGGATTTTTAACCGACTTAAAAAAAGGAGGAGGTTCTCAATTCGTCTGTTTGTTGCTTTTTTTTTGTATGTTTGTTACCTCATAACTCTGTTATTTATGAACCGATTTCGAAAATTCTTTTTTGGTTTCGTAGGTAATACTTCAGAGTTAAATTAAACTTGACAGTTATTGAAGTCGGTGCCAAATCAATGTGCAGCAACAGAAAGTCTATTAGTTTGGTAGGCTTGGCACCGACTTCAGTAACTGTCAAATTTAATTATATAAGTATGTGTTTCGTATTTATAAAGTTATTTTAATTGTACTTGAGTTTTGCTTAGTGAAGGATAGTTATTTTATACTTTTCAGTGTTTCTTTTTTGTTGTAAACAATGTCTTCATGATTTGGATTCCACCTACACGCCCTTATAACTATCGAATGTGGAACCACCGTTGGTTTTGTTGTCTCATGTATGTAAGACATTTGAAAGTAGATTAGGCATAAGACGGCTTGAGAAGAAATATTTAACCGCGATAACATTTTAGAGCCTTTTTAGCACTGTCTCGTTTCGCCTCACGCAGTATGGAAGAAGTCGTTCACGTCTACAGCTTATACGCCCATTCGAGCACTTATCGTTATCGTAATCTTATGTTTATCGTTAACGCGGCGTGTAACGGCGCGTGCGCGCCCGTCTGTTGTTGGGTGGTTTGCAAACAAACCTTCACGAATTCCCACGGCGACGTGTTGTCTTCCGCTAATGAGTGTGTGTGGTGAGACACGCGGGCGGTGAGAACGCTGCGTTTTAGACACCGTATACTTTTTGAAGTTAAAAGAGGTATCAGATACTGAACAGCAAAGAAACAGTCTGTATAAAAATATAAAGCATAAGAAAACAATAGAAGTTACGTCGAATTTTAATAATTTTACAATTTTTTATCATCAAAATGTGTTTCAGTATGTTTAAAATAATTTATGTGTATGCGTCGTAGAGTTGAAATTTCGCTTTCCAAGAATAACTGACTTTTTGAAGCGACTGAGCAATAGTGCTTTCTTGCGTCTGAGAAAGGAAGAAAAGCTCAAAAATGTACCAGCTATTTATTTCTCCAAGCATGCCGAAAAAACTGGCCAACAGATAGGACTCAATATGTGACTAATATCTGTAAGCCAAAATACTTATTGCTTGATATATGATTATTTACGCCTTGGAACTTGTCCACCTCTAATGATGGCATGAACTTCTGTGAGTAGGTATTTCTCTGACACTCAAACACTTTTCCACATACTGTCTCAAACGCTGTAATACACTGGAGGTAAACGCTTGTTTGTGAGGCCGTCCTTCACACTGACTGATAATGAGCGCGCGGCGAATCGGCCGCGCGTGAAACAGACACGGAACGTATGTTTCATTTTACGAACAGGAACTTATCGACGGTGAAAGATGGGGGAACAATGAAAGTGTCGGTGTTAAGTTACAAATGTAATATGAACGTGAAAATAGATAGCATAAATTAAAATCTACCTAAAATGGGAAATTTTAACGCGATTACTTTTTTACTTTGCCGATCGGCTTTTACGGCCGATGCAACTCGGTCGAAACGTCAAGCCAAAATAAAAAGGTAATCGCGTTAAAAATCCCCGTTTTAGATACATTTTATAACGCAACGTGAAAGCTTAAATGTTTATAAATTAGAATTATTTTTATGTAAATTATTCTGATTGAGTGAAGAATGACTAATGAAGGAAATACACATCATGTCATATAAGTCTTCAAAAAGCATCAGTCATGCAAAGCATCATCAGTTGTGACACTAAATTATGTGAAGTTTTACTCGTTGAAACTTCAGGGTGGTTATCTCCAGGAGTTTCAGGAATTCCATAAGTTCCAAGATCTCCAGCAAAACATACCGAACCACCTTGAGCGCTGTGCTGTAACAGATCTTTAAATAACCGTGTAATTGCAGAAGAAATTCACTTTTTTTCGATGACTCACGATAAAACTAAAAAAATATCCAGTTTTCCTGAATGTAAGGTTGGCTTATTCGAGATTATTGCGCACTAAAACTTACAGCGCTCCTTTGCGTTAAGAGACTTCAAAATTTTTCGAACGCAACACTGTAATAATATCCTTTACTAATCGAAACTCAAGTACAATAAAAATAACTTTATAAAAATACGATACACATACCTGTAGAATTAAATTTGACAGCTATTAAAGTCGGTGCCAAATCAATGTGCAACAACAGAAAGTTTATTAGTTTGGTAGGCTTGGCACCGACTTTTTTTTGAATGCGGTTAAATTTTTTTTTATTTTTTTTATATCTCCCTTTTGAATGACCTTGGCCTAAATAACTATCTAAGGCTGATCTACAATTAACTTCTTTCTAATTCTGGAGTGCAGCGACATACAAGAGGATCATCAATATAAAGGTTATAATCAGTTCGCGTTATTTGGTGTTATTTTGTGTATCTTCAAAGTTTGAGCTCCAATGCCGGTGAAATTTTAATGGGACCACCTTGGAAGTATACCCTTTTAAACAACACAAAAAAAAATTTTCGTAATCGATCCACAATTGACGAAGTTATCGGTGAACATACAAAAAAAAATACGTACAAACTAACATAGAACCTCCTCCTTTTTTTAAGTTGGTTGAAAAATTAAATAACTGGTATTTCCGATCTAATTTCTGTTATTTGTTTATTTTATTTAACTTCAACTTGTAGCAATTTGGCACAAAACATGGTCTTTGCCACTTTTTTATAAAATGCGCGACTTTTCCTTGTTATCGTCAACATATTTTCCAGAAAGCAATCGTTCGATCAACTCACTCAAATCAAACATTCCTCGGATAAACAAAAGTAATAAATAACAGGCCAAGATGTGATGTTTTCAGAGACAAGATGGCCGACGTCGGCGACAGACGTCTGGGGTACAAACTGTTTGTCACAATTAGTTATATACAACGACTTCATTGGTTGAATCATATCATAGATTAAAGTAAATAAGACAGTTTGTTACTAGTATTATTTTCACGCTTAACCTATAGGCTTTTTGGCGGCGAACAAATGCATTCTATTTTGTTATTAGGTATTCAGTTAGATCCAGTTTGCTGATGCATATTACGTCGAAGTACCCTTCGATCCGTGTCCTGCAATTAATATGCTCAAGGCAAAAAGACGAAAATAGTATAGCTGTAATATGGGTTCCATTTTTTCAGTTTTTGGCTTCAGAAGCATAAAACTCAGCGATGAATATCTACGTCATACACTCATACACCAAGTCAGACTTTCAGACTTTTTTTTTATGCCCTTGGCATTTGGACGGGATGCATTCTAGATTGCGGAAGCAGCGAAAAATGTATTTGAAATAGGACTGCTGAGGAGCACTTCTCATGTAAACTTTAATTTTAAAAAAAGCAGCGTTTTTGAACACGAGCCGGATAGACCCCACCAGCAATATAACGGTTAAAATAAGATCGATTCTTTAGCCCGATTGTACAACATCTGTGCAATGTTTAGTACGTTCTACAGATCTCTTCCTCCCTCAGACCATAGAAAATTGAAACATTGTTCCTTTCCTCGCTTAAAAGAATCTTGTGAGGTGGTAAACAGAGAACAGAATACACCTCCTTCTAACCAAATCATTCAAGTCCTTCAATATGACAGGTGATCAGTCTATTTCCATTTTTGTACTGGGATTCAATACAATTTAGTAAATTCGTCTAGACATCCAGTTTCTTTACTGTTAAATATATGCTTGTTTAAGAAATTCATTCATTCATTCATTCATTTCACACAGAACTCGAAGATTTATTTAATTTTACTCTTTTTTAATTTTATATTACTGGTTGTGCACGCTATAGCAGATTTGATCACTGCGATTGACTCTGATCTATTGTAATCCTACTGATAATAATAATTATTATTATTATTATAAAATTATAATAATTATTATTATATCGTTTATTTGTCCGAAAACATGTCTCATACAACATATTAACAAAAATGTTAAGCTCAATACAAAAAGGTTTGTGACTCGGCAATGGTTGCAGAGGAGCCCGCAACCTCTGGTTTACAAATCAAATCAAATCATCTTTATTGTAAATTGTGTACATAGGATCTTACAGTATTAAATGTTTCAACAGTTTGTCCGTTTCGGGCATACAATTTTCTTAATGAAATAAAATAGGATATGCATGCATTTAGTTATTCTGTAAATACTCACTTAGACTATAGAATTCTTTACTAATAAGCCATTTTTTCAGGTTTTTTTAAATATAATATTCTCCTTTAACATTTTTATTTCTAATGATAGCTTATTAAATATTTTGACTCCAGACACAACTACACTTTTACGTAATATAGAGCTGTGTGCTCTTGGGACACTAAAATTAAAAAGGTAGTTTGAACACAAGTTCTAAGAGTAGACATTTCAACAAAGTAATCTTTATGTGTCTTCATAAATGTACAAATTTCCAATATATAAATGCTTGGCGAAGTCAGAATCTCATTTTTCTAAATATGCCCCTTAGTGACTCCATTTTTTTTTCTTTTATTTGAGAAACAAACGGTCATTCACAATAAATTTACAGATATATATATATATATATATATATATATATACTAGACCTATAGTTTCCTGTATTCGTAAAAGAAACATTTTATACATGTTACGGTCACCATGCTGTAATCGGGAAATGACACCTCGTGAACTGATATTAATTTAATTTAATTTAATAAATACTTATTGTTGTTATTTATTACAGGCCTCACAGTCAGAATTATCAGTTCACGAGGTATCAAAAGTCGATCAGTAAAAGAGGGTACACCTAAATGTGTTAAGGCATAATATACAAGGTTATTCTGTTATATTGCAGATATAATAATTACGGGATACATTCATTTCGTTTTCCATACAAAAAAAAAACATTCACATAATGAAAAAAAAAATGTACAACCCTATCATTGTGCCCTATATTCCAAATGTTTGCTAGCGACGGGAAAACGCTGATATTAGGGTTGCCCCGTCTTCATTTTTGTTTAAACTTAGAGGTTTTACACTATAATTATTAACTTTCGGCAAAGTTGTAGAACGCAAGTCTTCCGTTGTCATGGGTACTTTCATACCCTTTCGTATTTACCCATCCTTAATAACCTTGTATATTGCGAAGTTCTAAATTACTATGTGGCTCCGAAATTTCTAGAACTAAAAAAAGCATCGCGAGTGTATTTTTCATCACAACCAAGTACAGCCATGTCCTACTGCCAAATCCTACTACAGCCAAGAACCACATATAATCTTCCTTGGAGTGACGCGCTGAACGTTCAGATATAGATAATATTATTATAGCATCTGCGATTAATGCGTCTCAGTCGTCCATAGACCTAAAAAATCCAGTTGTTAATTGATAACCCAATAACAATTATCAATTAACTTTATCAATGAAACCTTTCCTATTAAAACAATATTTTCCAGTAAATATTCTAACGATTATGAGTGTAAAGAACATTAAATGAGCTGTTAATTACACCTCAAGTAAGTCGTTACGTGTTCAATTCACTAGCCACATATAAATCACAATTAATTGAAACGGATCCAGTAACTGATGCATTACTCACTATTACTGGTACGTTTCTACGGATTAGCTAGTATATAGACGTATAAGAACTGCGGTACATAATACTTATTGCTACATAGAGTAGAACATTCTGAAAATATTTTATACAAACGAGTGTTATTCTTTTGACATAGATTAAACATAGTGCTCAATCTGTTTAAAAATCGAAAAGAAAATCCATCATTTTGCAATTATATATTCATCTTCACGCTGTTTCCCTAACGGGGTAGTCGGTGGGGACGGCGCACCAAGCGTCGCGGTCTTTACAGACTTTTTTCGCTTCCTCAAATCTTGTCATTCTCTTCACACATTTTCGCCTAGGTATGTGAGTGTTTTTGACATATCTGTTAGCTACCACTCGAGCTATTTGATCTTTCTAAGTTAACCTTGGTGTTCCTTAGCTATTTTACCACTAGCTTTCACTTTATAGATTTTCTTCCTGAATCTTTCGTCACTCAATTTTTCCATGTGCCCGAAACATCTAATCATTTCCTTCTTCATTTTTAACACTGTTGTGAAATCTTTTCATGCAGCGTATCTTTTCATGCTGAACGTACGCACATAAAAGATAACTCTTAACATAAGCATAATAACTCATCTTAACAAAAGATACGCATTTATTATCATATTAGCTGATCGTCCGCCATTTCGTTAGGAAACAGCACCCACACATCTAAATTTTATTTGATATTATTCGCCTCACTTCGTAGTACGAGACAGGGTGTCTAGAATTATAAAGTCTATGTCTTAGACTATTATTTGTCTATAATGCGATCGTTTAATTTATAGGTTAAATGTATGTATTAATATATAGCTTTATAGGTTAAATCGCGAAAATCAATTTCAAGTGATGAATCCTTACAACTAAAGATCGCCCTTGGTCGAAATTCGACCAAATGTAAATATAAACTTATAATATAAACTCTTTGGCAACAAACGCTACTCTGTGCGACTGTTTGATCCTCGGACCAAGTATCACAAAGATATAGTTTCATAGACATAGACATTTGCTCTAAGAGTGTGTTCGTACTGTGTCCTTTTTTGTTGACCGACTTTATAGATTTTAACTAATGCGCGTGTCTAGCGAAGGTCACACTACAACGATACACAACTGAACAAGGCAGGTTTTTTATTTTTGTGAATATTAGTAACCAAAACACTTAATGTGATAAATTCCTAAAATCTCTAGCCATTTTCCGCTCAAATTCCAAAAACCACCAATCGACACGTGTTTCGCCTCTCAATGAAGCATCCTCAAGATATTCCAGAGATCAGACTCGGTCGGCTGACCAGCACCGAATCCTATCTCTGGTATATCCTGAGGATGCTTCGTTGAGAGGCGAAACACGTGTCGATTGGTGGTTTTTGGAGTTTGAGCAGAAAATAGCTTGAGATTTTAGGAATTTATCACACGCGATGGATTTCCGCAAAATAACACTTGAATCCATACAAAACACTTAATGTTTTCGAGCGTTTTGCAAATAATTATTTCACGACCGACTCATAAGCTGACATGAAATAACCTGACAGCGCGAGGTTGCCATACTTACTATAGCTAACAGTTTTACTCGTGGTTACACTCAATGAGATAGAAAGAGACAGGAAAATTCATTTGACACACGGTGGTAAGAGCGACAACTTATTATGACTTCGTCCATTATCTTTTGTGTTCCGAGATATGATTCACGGAGGTTACATATAGCATATGATCACAGACTAATATCAATTTGACTTTGACAGTCTTTTTGACATTAGCAGTTTTAACATAAAACTATTCCGGACTTTTTGGCGGGAACGGGAGAAGTGAGGTTAACATTTTATTTAGATTTTCTATTTTTTACATTTTTTGGAGTTTTAAAGTACAAAAGTGATAGTATATTGTGTTTTAAAGTTCTCTATGAGTGAAAAGAATGGAATAGGCCTAAATAAACATGTGTAGCTGAAGTTCTCGCGCTCTTCCAAGAAGTTCTTTATAACTTCAGTAAAGCCTATTATCACTTTACTGGAGAAGTTTTACGATAAGAATAAACTATTTTACGTGTGATTCTACTTATTAATACGTGACATTGGCAAATGCGTTAAACTGTGCGCTATGCCATAAAGAAAATAAAAACTATACTATCTATGCAATCTCAGACTCTTGTGTGCGCTATATTAGCAATAAAGGATCCGAAGTTTTCGCTTCACATATTAATGTAACGGATTCAAAAATTTTTTTATTATGACACTAAAGCTCTAAACAAAAAAAAATTGATTGACAAACACAGGAGAAAAAGGTACCGTACTTTTTTGTCTTTACCTATTGTATATAGATTCTTAGCTATCTTCCGACTGATATCTCAAACTTATTAGTCAACATGTTTCGCCCCATAACGAAGCGTCCTCAGGATATTCCAAAAATTAGACCCGTTTAACTATCGGTCAGGATTCAAATCTTATTTAAAAATTCTAATAGTTTCATACAAAATTGAATATGGAGCAAAGGCCCGCCCTTTCATCCATGCTTTCCCCCTTAAAATACGAATTTTTAAAAGTCTTTTCTAAGCGGGGTCCTATTATACACAAACTGTCATCAGACAAGTGTTTGTAGGATCCGTCTTCATTGCCCTAACCTAAAAGCACTGGCTCGACACTGGCACTGACAATGTATACGCACAACGTCGCACTACGTCCACTCTCGCCGCCGGCTCTCCTGTTACTGACGTATCGACTTGTACGTAAACAGACAAGATAGTGTATACACATACCTACATACACTACAAGACCAAACATGACCCTAGCTTTAGTAGTATTTTAGATTTCTTGATTAATCTATCACTCTGGGAGTCAGTGGTATTTCGCTTTTACATATGACTATAGTGACCCGCCTCGGATTCACCTGGATGAGATTTTAAATTTTTGCAACACACCAAATTTTTTATTGAGATCCTCATACAAAAGTACCATTCAATTTTCCAATTTTTTCCATGGACTTTCCAAAAGTTTTCTTTCATACAAACCTTGTCTTGACAATTACGAATACAACAAGAAAAATCTGCCAAATCTGATCGAAGCGTTCTCAAACGACGTTCCGTCATACATGTGGCAATTGTTCTTATACAAAAGAAGAAGATAGATTTTGTAACTCCTAATTTATCATTTAAAAATACATCAAAGACACCTGCGGAACCTTATCGCAGCGTTCACCGCTATCACCAGCGCTGTCGTAATAACCGAACGATCAGTAGCTAGCCGTCCATCAATCACGCCAGGCCTCTCCGGCGATTGTCGGCCGCGGTGATGTATCACCCGGATTACTGTCGAGAGACGTCTTTAAACGATTGTGCTGTATCGTCGTTTTAAATCCACGTTAATTTGGGAACAATCTGAGTTGATAAGGGCCTTGATTCTCAGTATACCTTTAGTATTTCGTTTCAAAATTAGAAAAGGAATATTATGGACTCGCCGCGATGTCTGTCTCACTGACACACACATTTTTAAGGTTCCGTAAATAACTGGCAAAAACAGAATTCTTATAACTTCATCCTATCCATCTCTCCGTCTGTCTATCTGTCGGTAGGTCCATTTTAGAAATAAGCGTTTGTTTTATATTCGCAGAAGAATTTTAATCACTAGGCGATCGCTACTTTTTAATGAATACACCTCACAACTACACCAAACATGGACAAAAAGACAAACGTATAAGTTTATTCTTCTTACTTAACTTACGGACAGTATGCCACAGCCAAATATTGCGCGATATCTTCTGTCGAAACGAGAATTTGTGTAATATAATTTGTATAGTGGCGCTAAATCTACCGCGAAAAGTGCATTTTACGGTCATAGCGCAATGGACACGCAATCGTCATTCATTATACCAATTTTATATTACAATTAGTCACCGCAGTGATCGCGTAGCAGTCGCTGTCTGCAAACTTTTAGGTAATAACCCCGAGGATCTCTCATTTTGGAAAGTAGATGTAGTAACTACTATGCTAACGAGCCAGACTAATGTCAAAGGTTTTCATGAAGTGTTAGGCTGCAACTCTAGCCTAACACTTCATAAAAACCTTTCATAATACTACATATAATAATATAATATACTTAGATATTTCACACAGTGCCATCTAGTCCCAAAGTAAACAGTACAGCGCTTGTGTTATGGATACTAGACAACTGATACACTACTTATATACTTTTCTTTTATAAATAAATACATATTATACATAAACACCCAGACTCGGGGCGGGAATCGAACCCGCAACCCCCGTTTACTTACTAACGCGCTTAGGCACTGCGCCACGGAGGTCGTCAATATATAGATATTGTGTCCATAGAGTACGCATAATAGAGATGGGGAGATCCCGATGTATGGGTCCACGAATCCGTATCCGTTTCAAGGACGTTCCAATATCCTTGAGACTTATATTTGTTACGAGATGTATGTCGGAGGAGTGGAACATTGAAGTCAAATTATTTTTACTCAATTTTCCATTTTTACGGAACTCTATGAGGAACTTTTAATTAAAAATTATCTGCTACTGAGTCAGAAAGGTGCACTGAAAAGAACTAACGGCTCGGTCAGGTATCATATTGAAGGTTCCGTACCTCAAAGGAAAAAGAAACCCTTGTGGGATCACTTAACTGTTCGTCGGTCTGTCTCTTAAGACCCTTTTTCTCAGGTACCCGAAAAGGCATCAAATTGAAATTAATATCAAATACTCAGGTTTGCAACTTCTTGGAGCTGTGAAAAAATCTATTTTCTAAGTCAACGCAATCAAGCCGTTTATGCCAAATATTTTGACACTCGCAAGGGAATCCGAACTTTTAGGGTACTTCCCGTTGACCTAGAATCGTGAAATTTAGCAAGAGGCAATGTCAAAGTTAAGTTTTTGAACTCAATATATATTTTATCGATAAATATACGATACAAATACATTGTAAGGTGATACGAAACCCTCGGTGCGCGAGTAGGACTCGCAATTGGCCGGTTTTTTCAACATTACATCATTTCACAGTAAAATTTTACAGAAAATTACAAATTACTAAAGACTGGCGAACACTCGTGCAAAGATAATAATCGCCAAATTAGCTACATTTCTGCTTTCGATGAAATCGTTAATCTTTTAGTAATATTTTTTGTCCAGTGCCGTTTAATAACAAATTTAAATTTCTTTAAATGGAAAAGTCATTAAACTGTGATATGGATGACGCTGTGATCGGTCTCATACAAGACTGCGTATACCGAACCTAGTATCTCCATAGTATTGGATGTACATCCGGATTCCGAAATCTGCTCTCATAAAACATTCATCCTTCCCATCACTAGTACATAATGCGAAACTACAAAGCCAATAATATGCCCTAATGCGTATTGACACAGGGGACCAGTCGGTCCGGCTTTCCTCTGGACCCAGGCGAGGTAACCCGGTGAGGAGGGCGGCGGAGTGAGTAATAGTGTTTATTCGGACGCCGGAGGGACTTTATTTGGATTTTTGTGTCCTTTGTATAAGGGTCGTTTATTTAGCGATACATATCAAAAAGCGATAGGCTATTTGAGTGCTTCAGAAACTGTATTCTTAAAGTATCTGAAATATGGGTTTATTAATCACTGCGAAGCGGTTCTCACAAAAAATGCCCTCATACGTGAACGTCTGGAATTTTCCGGACTTATACAGTAATATTGCTCTTGTTCCGAATAAGAGGAATTCTGAACTCGTCCAGAGTTATATAAAGTACGTAAAAGTCATAAATAATCAAATTAAATTAATATTTTATGACATTTTCAAACAATCAGTTTAGTAGATACTACATAGATATCGTTGATTATTTATGCCCTATCTTTTGGCCAACTTCAAAGTCAAAGTCAAATCAATTTATTCAAGTAAACCCAATTACAAGGTATTTTTGAACGTCAAATCTACTTTAATAGATCGGCTTAAATAGAAAACCTGGACACTGAGAAGAACCGACAAGAAACTTAGTCAGGTATCTTTACTTCGACTTCATTATACAAAATGTTTATTATCTACTAGCAAACCCGGCCCGTTTCACTGGGCGTTAGTTGAAGTTAAAATAAATTAAACAGTTTTTATAATTATTTTGATACTGCAAAAAAAAAACAAAAAAAAAAGATTCTACTGATCCGATCGCTACCAAACTTTACAGGATCACCCGCTAGGCCAATCTGAAGATTCACTGTAAATTTCATCGAAATCCGTCCAGCCGTTTCGGAGTCCATAGGGAACATACATACATACATCGCCTTTTATATATGTATATATAGAAGATACTGCAAAAAAAAACAAAAAAAAATTCTACTGATCCGATCGCTACCAAACTTTACAGGAACACCCGCTAGGCCAATCTGAAGATTCCCTGAAAATTTCATCGAAATCGGTCCAGCCGTTTCAGAGTCCATAAGGAACATACATATATACATACATACATACATACATACATACATCGCCTTTTATATATATAGATAGATAGAATACATAAAATTCTCGTGTCACAGTTTTAGTTACCATACTCCTCTGAAACGGATTGACCGATTTTGATGAAATTTCATATGTATATTCGGTAGGTCTGAGAATAGGTTGTTATCTATTTTTTATACTCTTTAGTGATAAGGATGGTCCACCCCAAAAAATTTTTTTTTATTTTTTGCACAAAATTTTATTTGTTTATGATTCGGCATTGAAAAATACATACATCGGGCAAAACAACGTTTGCGGGGTCAGTCAGTAATATAATATAAATTAAGCCAGTAAACGCATATGCAAAGAAGATAATTTCCAGACTATTGTTTTATCTTCAAAGAAATCATTTATTTTATTGTACGAGTATGATTGTCTAATGAATGTACGTTTTATAACCAATCTAAATTTATTCTCTGTTAATTGAGTAATTTCCTAAGGACCTTTGTTCTAAAAACGAATGCAGTTACCCAAAAATGAAACATTTGACTTATGTCATTAAAATTTTGGAATAACCAATCTATCACAACCTCGGGTTTCCATACCATTAATATCAGCTTTCGTATATTTATCCTCGTATACATAATAATTTCACAGATGTATAAGGACTTCCTTTCCTTCTTCCCAAACGGGTGTGAAAGGATCATGGCCATATATTTCAATGTTTTTATATTCAATATTCATAAGTCATAACGTAATATATTTCAATCATGCGAAACATTTATCTCAATGACGTAATAAACTGTATAACGTATTATGTAATCATTTATGTGAGTGAAAGCGTGTTTCCATTTGTATGAGTGAAGATGCGTTTGCATGGAGAGAGTTCATTGTCTCTTTATGATTATTAAATTATTTAAGGAAATGTGTGCGGAGAATGATGAAATTTGAGGAAGCGAAAGAAGTATGTAAGAAACGCGACGCTTGACGCTCTGTCCTCTCTGACTACCTCGTTGGGGATACGGCGTAAAGATATGTATGTATGTATGTTAAAGAAATATGAAAATCGGCCAAGAATGTGTCAAACACGCATTAAGTTAGAGTTAAAGTTAGTGCATTTAAATGTTTTATAAAAGCTTTTATAAAACAAAAAGTAGTCACAGAAACCTTCATATCATTTTAGAAACCTCTTCAGACCCCGCTAGAAGCTTTGAAAAAAAAATATTCACGAAAAAATTGGTTCAGTCTGATAACTTAACTTTTGGGTTCTGTTCCTCAAAAGGAAAAAACTGAACAATAATAAGATCATTTTGTTGCACACCGAGGTCTAAGATCTATTGCAGGTGTAAAAAATCCAAGGTACTAAGTTATCGCAATCAAAATATACGGCCGTTTAAACAAACAAAAACCTATAGGGTACTTTCCGTTGAACTAGAATCATAAAAACTTGCAAGAAGCAAGGTCTCACATTACAATAAAAGGAAAAAATTAAAATTTTGTGAATTTGTAATTACATCACAATTTTTTACTATTACAAACTTACATTTGTACTTGGAGAGTATGGGAGAACGTGTCTTTTAACCGCAAATTAAGTTTGTTTTAATTCCGACTAATATTCTTTAGTAAAAACGTAAAACAAATAGATCGTATGGTGGTACGACAGCCTCGGTGCACGAGACTGACTCGCACTTGGCCGGTTTTTTTTATAACTCATCTGTTTAATAAATCTGTCTCTCGATTTTGGAGTTTCTGTATTATATTTTTGTAATTTATATCATTAGAGTAGTGAAGTTCCACATAACACAAAGTTTGTCATAGAGTCTTCCATGTATTTAAAAAAACCTGCTGAGAGCGTAGAGCGTTCTGGACAGACATTAATTTTTGTTTCACCCTTCTGGTTTTGAGTTACGAGTACACATTTGCCTACATTATATTTATAGGATATATGTCTATTCGTGAGGAAGCATAAATATTTATTTACATCACGCGCCAGTTATAATAATGATAGACAGATCCGGACGTATATTACGAATAAATTATTAATTCCTAAAAAGAAATTAACACTATACAAGAACAATAGTCACTGTATGGCAATATCAGTATACAGTAAGATACTTGATGAGATAAAGAGTGAAACATAATAAAGACATTTAAAGCAGATTTACTTAAATATTTGAATAACAAAAATTATTATTCAGTGAATGGATTTTGTATAGCTGATTTAGATTTTATTCATTATTATTATCATTTTGTATTGTATGAGTGTTTGACATTTTATTGTAAAATTTATTGACGAAGTATCGGCTAAATTTTGTAAATAATTGATCTTGACTAAATAGATGGTTTAAATTTAAATTATGACTGTAATTGTAAGAACAAATTGTTGTAAAAATTTGCACATCCGTCAAAGGTAGACATATGTACTATGTATAACTTCAGTCTGTGTAACATGTATTGTGGATGACATCTGTAATGTGTAATGACATTCTGTAATATAAACTCATGTCAGCAAATAAATGAATAAATAAATGAATCCAGCTCAGTCGATGTAAAGATGACGGTCTGTGACATACGGACAGAGAGATGAAGGATAGACAGACTTTACAAAACTATAGATGTTCCGTTGCTATTTTGACCTCAGAACTCTTAAAAATGGAAACATACTATACATACATATTATGTGTACGATTTTGCAAAATATCGCTCTAGAATTAGAGATTATCTTGCTTAAAGAACGAAAACAATTGTCGTGATCGAAATTAGACCTAAGGATACTTATTTTATGTTATTTTTATAAAAGAGGGGGCAAACGAGCAAGCGGGTCACCTAATGGAGAGTAACCAACCGCCGCCCATGGACACCCGCAACATTCGGAGAATCACGGGCGCGTTGCCGGCCTTTAGGGAAAGGAGGAGAAGGGGTACTGGGCCAGCGGCACTCTCACTCACCGAACGAAACACAACAACAATAGATGGGTGATATTCCACCGGGTGAGCCGGCCCTATTCGTGCTGCAATGCAGCATGGCTCTACCACCTTTAATATTATAATACATACTTACAACTAACTCATTACCTAATTGTGTGAAAGGACAGGGAAACCCAGTTATATAAGTCAGAGGTGTAACTAAGTACTAATATCTCGTCTCATTCAGAAAAGTTAGTTTTTAGCCCTCAGGGTAAAAAAAAAGGTGGCGAGTTTGACACCAGTCTGTATATCTTTGACATTGTATTTTTCTAACGGTTTTTTAAACTAATCTACATGAGTGAGAAGTGTAAAAATGTACTAACATCCCGTCCCATTTAGAAAAATTCGTTTTGCCCTCGTAAGTAGAGTGTTGTTATAATTTTGACACTGCTATCTTGTTTGTGTAACCTGTATCTACACTGCTAAGGATACTACCAAAGCTAGAGTATCTACCAAATATGGCTGAGTACATTTCGAAGGTTGCAGCTCTCAAATAAAAAAGCCATTCGGAAGCTACGACGTCAACACAGACAAGTGGAGTCAAATTTATAACACCTCTTTTTACACTCAGGGATAAAAACGGACTTGTCGTAATACGATGGGATGTCAGTAATTTGTTACACCTCTCACTCAGCTGAGTAATCCAGTCTCTTTCATACAATCAAGGAAAAAGTTCATTGTGTATTCACAGTAAAAACTTAGGTTTAATTTTAAACCATACAATTGAAGTTTTAGTTTAGAGATTGTATTATATAGAAAATTATGTATCAAATTGAAAAAATATTTCCGTCAGGCGAATTGTAGCGCTGATATATTTACATACAAGTCGCAGGAAACTGGAATTATATGTAGGTATAAAAGAGAACTCGTTCCACGGCCCTGCGCGTGTAGCTCATACAATAGAAAATTAATTCTATAGTAACATAATATGTTTCATTATATTATTTATTATTTTGTATATTTTAGCTATATTTCGCAATTCCAAATTTAATGAACACGCGTTTCGTTTTTTAACTTGTTTCGAAAAATAAGGAGGTTCTCCATTCGTGAAATTATTGTTAGTCTTTAGACTTCATTTATGGGCAGGACCGCATCGCGCCTATATGTGAAATGTGCATACACAGGGCAGCCGGGCCGGGCCGGGCATCAGGACCGCAGCGAGGCTTGATGTCAAGATTTAAACTTTTAACTTAGGCTTTAGACTAATACCCGATTTACATTAATCAAGTGTTTAGCGAAGTAGATAAGTACAACACGTAAGCACAGTGGTGTAAACCGATCGGACCGTAGTGAGTCAAATTCGCTTGCAAGCTGCCTTGCAAGTGGATCCAAATTCAATCGCTTTCTATTTGTATAGATTCAGGTGTTACTTTGCGGAAATCCATTTCATGTGATGAATTCCTAAAATCTTTAGCTATTTTCACTCAAACTTCTTCAAGCTTTATATTTTGAGTAAATGACGTCCCTTGCGCGCGCGCTTTTCCCCGCGTGGTTCTTGACTCGCCACTTGGCGTATGGTAGACGGTCAAATTTAGTACAGTATATAAGTGACCGATAACAGGACGGTCCGCGTGTGCTGTTTAACGCAATATTGTAAACAAATCCATCTATCTATTCTATTTGCTCCACTGTAATGAAAAGAATTCTACGCGAAATTGCATGTATTTTTCAACGTTGCTCGTTCATTTCAACGGAGTAATGTGAGTAATGCCACTTGAATTGCTGTAATATAAACAGTCACTGTCCAGGCGCTTGCCACTCGCCGCTGTACCTGCACTCGCTACTCGCCACTGTCCTTGGCCAATGTAAATCGGGCACTAGACTTTACACTTGTTATTAAACGCACACTGA
Organism: Zeuzera pyrina; assembly: GCA_907165235.1. NCBI lineage: Eukaryota > Metazoa > Arthropoda > Insecta > Lepidoptera > Cossidae > Zeuzera > Zeuzera pyrina. The sequence goes on along the minus strand of OU015642.1, from coordinate 497,654 downwards.
TCGGAAAAACATACTTCAAAAAATTTTTATTAAAAAAAATTCAACCGCCTTCAAAAAAAACACTGAACAGTATAAAATAACTATCCTTTACTAATCAAGACTCAAGTACAATTAAAATAACTTTATAAATACGATACACATACCTATATAATTAAATTCGACAGTTACTGAAGTCGGTGCCAAGCTAATAGACTTTATGTTGTTGCATATTGATTTGGCACCGATTTCAATCACTGACAAATTTAATTATATAGGTATGTGTATCGTATTTATAAAGTTATTTTAATTGTACTTGAGTTTTGATTAGTAAAGGATAGTTATTTTATACTTTTCTGTGCTTTTTTTGAAGGCAGTTTAATTTTTTTAATAAAAATTTTTTATTTCTCCCTTTTGAGTGGTCTTGACCTAAATAAATATCTAGAGCAGGTCCGCAATTAACTTCATTCTAATTCTGGAGCGCAACGATATACAAGGGAATCGTCAATATAGATAAAGGTTATAACCAGGTCGTGTTATCTAGTGTATCTTCTAAGTCCAAGCTAAAATATAGGTGAAATTTAAATGGGACCACCTCTGAAGTATAACCTACCAAACGAAAAGAGAATTTTCGAAATCGGTTCATAAATGACTGAGTTATGAGGTAACAAACACACACAAAAAACATACAGACGAATTGAGAACCTCCTTCTTTTTTTTGAAGTCGGTTAAAAATGTGCGATTTCGAGTAAGACAAAGCAGTAGTCTAAGAACAATCCTCTCTGCACATGCATTTATTGGCTTTACCGATATTGTATTTTAAATAAATATTGTAGAATTATGTTGAAAAAATGATACCTGACTGAGTTTCTTATCGGCTGTTCTCATTGTCCAGGTTTTATTTTGAACCGAATTTGATGATGACCTAATTTGAGATTTGATGTTCAAAAATACCTTGCCATTGGGTTTACTTGAATCAATTGTTTTGACTTTGACTTGATCACAATTTTCAGATAGAATTAAAGTCTAGGCACAGTTATTTTGACTTAAGAGTCAAAATAACTGTGCCTAGACTTTAATTCTATTTTATTGTTTATTACTGCGTCACCTTAAGAGGTAACGCAGAAATAAACAATAAAATAGAACTTCTGCGTCCCGCAACCTATATGTAACTCATACCTACAAGCAATAGACAGCGCGCAAGCTAGCTTACCAGTTATTTTGGTTAAAAACAAAAATTAATTTTAAAACATCCAACTGGTGTTTTGAAGTTTATGTTTAAATTAACTTACATACAAAATTTAGAGGTTTAAACCGGTGCTGTTTGTCTGCATAAAGTATAATTTAAATGTCTGTTTCGAAAGGGCTTTTATATGTTTTTTTTTCTGTTAAAAAATTTAACCAATCATGTAACGCAACTAAGTGATGAAAGACTGACGAAGAAAATCTATAGAGCGAAAGTGAGTGGTAAAAGAAGCCAAGGAAGACCAAAGCTGACTTATGAAGATCAAATAGCTAGAGTTTTAGTCGACGGAAATGTCAAAAGCACTCGTATACCCAGGCGAAAATGTGCGAGGTAATTTGAGGAAGCGAAAGAAGTATGTAAGGGCCGCAACGCTTGGCGCTACGTCCCCTCTGACTACGTTAGGGATACAGCGTGAAGATATGTGTGTATTTATCTATGTATGTAGCGCAACTAGCAAAATGAAGTCGATGAAATTTCGAATTAGGCTACCAAATATAATTTCCATATGTTTTGTAACCACCAAGAAAAATTAAGTTCCCTCCCTACCATCAAAATTTCCAATTCGTCGTCTTAATCAGTGAGCGTAGAGAAATTAGATTCTAAGGAAAAAAAGCGAAGCGAAAAAGTTTTGTATACAAGCGATGTCGAGGTTAAGCGCGGTCTTTTTTATGTAGTCTGTGCATAATAAGTTAGCGGCGTATCTTCCTTTTGTTTATTTAATCTTTAATCTAATGTTAGAAAAGACAATATTTACCAATATTAATAAGTAAAACCGTTTGATATAAAATATCAGTAGACAGACGTTATTATTACAACTCCTTATTTGTTGTTTTTTCTACGTGAACTATCATCTAGTTATAAATAACATGTAACGTATATTTTTCTGCGAACCTACAAAAAAGCGAATTTTCTAGAAATTCTTGCTTTCTCTTTAATTGCGCAGATTTTATTTTGTAACTACCTGTGCCTCGCGGTTTTATTCATGTTAAACATGGCATTTCTTCGGTATGAAACCTGGCAGTCAAAGTCCCGTCAAACTCCGTTCAGTTCGAACAAACAGAGACACATAGAAACTAAAATTCAAATAATCATGTTTAGATTTTGTTTACTTGCAAATAAGTATGCAATCTTGAAAAAAGCCTTTATTTCGAAATATCAGACAGACGCTTCAATTTTCATCATCTATACTCAAACTAGGACGCATTCCCGATGAGGCAATCAGGGACTCGTCCGAGTACACTCCACTCAGAACCCAGACAATCTACAACATTTCTTTTCTTAAGTCGACCCGAACGGGAATCGAACACGGAAACTTCCGCAGTTAGATACAAGACCTAATATAGACAAAGTTATGAAATGCTCTCTCTCTTTATTATATTAGAATAGATAGTATAGATATAAATTGTTAATAGCGAAACTCACAGTCTTACACAACACGCAGAACTAATGCAGTTGTTATCGTTTCATATTTTATACGACAAATTAGAAATTCGGTCTTACCATAACTCTTCCCAGTTTTATTATCGAATGTTTAAACTAGGTTAGTGTTATGATAGGTTAGAGGTAAAAAATATATTTCCATATTGACATAACCCCGGGGTTTCGTTAAAATTTGTGTATTTGACAGTGTGACATATATAACGATATAATATATATTTCGCAATCTTTTTCCTGTAAGAAATAAATAATGAAAATAAAATAAGGTTGCCTCAAACAAATAATCTGAATTAACAGACGTGAATCCTGTTAGTACAGTACGTCAGGAAACACATTGTAAACAGATTCCCGTGTAAAAGGAAGCGCAGTGCGTTTCCGGTTGCCGCCAGCGACGGAAATGGATTTTAAATCACATTCGAAAGATTTTATTTCAAAGAATTCGAGGTGTACTCTCGATGTGCAAAACGATCGCTTGCACCGAAATGATATGTCCTTCGAATACCGTAGTGTAAAGCATAAAATTAAAAAAAAAGTCATTAGTGTGTAGAACACGCAATTACGTAGGGTTCCGCAGCAATTTTGGACGAAGTACAAAATAAATTTGAAAAATTGGGTTCAAATTTTAAATTATAATAATAATTAAAATCGATATAATATTTTTTTAAACTTTCGCGTTGTTTTATAAAACATCTAAAAATACGGGAAATTAACGCTATAACCTTTTATTTTTGGTTGACGCTTCGGCTGAGTTGCATCGACCGTGGTGTCAAATAGATTATTTCCTTCACCTTAGTAGTTCAATTGAGACCACGGACGATGCAACTCGGCCGAAACGTCAAGCGAAAATAAAACGTTAACGCGGTAATTTCCCGTGATTTTAGATATTTTGTAATTAAAATCAAATCAAAATTAAACATTACTCAATTTTTTTTACATTTTTGCTTGTACGTGTCTGCCAAATTTCAGCTTTCAGTGGGTGCAAAGAAGTATCAGACTACAAGGGTCCTATTTTTACTTTTTTCACGCACAGTATACGTCCAAACTGAGAAATGAAATATATTTATTTTAAAAGAATATTTTTGTGTTTCTATATCCTATATAATTTCGTAGTTAAAAATGCGTAACCATCAGTTTTAGTCAACCTAATCTTTTTTTAACACGGAAGTAATCAAAATTTACCTATTTCCAGGGAAAGTGTAAAAGAAGAGGTGTGAAAGAGTGAACCTGGGTAAAAATGGATTTTTACCCAGTTTCACTCCTCTCTTCCATGGTCTTCCTCGGCGCCTATCGAAGGACTTTAGATTACTTACGAATCATACTGGAGGCGCTATACGACCAGTAAAAGTATTTCTTGAGATCGGGTCTCTAGCACCCCGACAAATGACCAGATGTAACCAGAATGACCAGAGCCCCGGTTTGATCGACTGCGACCCCTAATATTCCTCTGTAGCCATCTAACTACACCCTGTCATACAGAAATACGAGATCAGAGGGACTCGAGAGTGGAAAAATAGAGCTACTGTACCCTAGTAGAAGAATAATTTTCACGCGTGGAAAAAGGTTGTGCGGGTCTTAGCTTAACCAACACGATCTTGTTGCTAATCCGGCTGCCAAATAGCAGTGTACATACTGTTTTGTTGCGTAGAGAGTGAGACAGTAAGTGGTACTTAGAAACAGTTGAAAGTAGAAGAATTTTTAAATAATAATAATAATGTACTCAGACATTTTACAATATATTACTTTACTATAGAAAAGACAAACAAACTGTTCATTTCATGATAAGTGGTCTAACCTCATGAATAATATTAAACCTGAAATAACATTTCAGACTAAATAACTAACTGTCACACTTATTACCTAACTTGCAGTCGGCATGTGACAGTCAAATATCGCGCAATATCTGCTGTCGAAATGAGAATTCGTTTTATGTAATTTGTATAGTGGCGCTAAAACTACCGCTAAAAAGTGCATTTTATAGTCATGGCGCAATAGACACACGATGGTTATACATGGTACCAATGTTTTTTTACAATTAGTCACCTGTCGTGCAGTGATCGCATGGCTGTCGCTGTTTGCAAATTTTTAGGTGATAACGTTGCCGGTCTATGTCGTGTTAATAGTTTAAGGATACGTTTCGACCACATTTTACCGATCGTGATCACGGGCAGACTGATGACGAGCATCGTCTTCGTAGTGTGCGGTTCCTGACAACTGCTCACAATTACTCATTACATTTTTTAATTATTATTATCGGCACCGCCGGTACTTCGACATACCACACTAACGACGGCTACACACTGGCGAAGTCCGGTTTTGCTACTCCGTACACACTCACTGATGACAGGATTCCATGATGTTCATAAGCGGTATCCGTCTTCACGGTTGAAATTGTCGTATTTCTTGATTTCAACCGCCTCTCGTGCTATACTGGAATAATAGTGTCGTTCGGTGGGGAGGACCTGTGACTAATGTAATTCAATCCAGTGGCTAGGTCCTGACTCCAGAAATTTTCAAATATTTCAAATAAAACTTTGATTACAGTGCGTTTGAATAAAACTATTTTAAAATAGACTTCAAATATAGTGTCTTGGCAACCCTAAGATCTAAAATATTATGCCTCTTGAGCCAGAAATTCCACCGGTTGTTCCACACTTCACACTGGAACGCAATGCAAACCGCTAGTTAGCGGTAAAATTAGCATGCGAGATGGTGATAGCGGTCCGTATACTCTGCACAAAGTCCTATGCTATCCGCAAGGCCCTTACACGAAACATAGTATTTTAATGTGAAGTCGTGCATGACAATTCCATTATGAAAAATCTGAGAAAAGCTTCCACAGAGTCATAAGCGTTGTCATTTTGACCGAAACTGCGGCTTATGGAGCGATAGTAGGCCCCTGAATGGAACGTCCCTCCAGTCCAATCCAAAGTAAATATAAACGTCCTAATTACGTACATAAGAGTATCTCTGAGAATTGAATTTTAATTAAAATATAAACAAAATAAGCTTGGCTTAGCGTTATAAATGAGCTGTAATCCGAAATCAAGCATCGTGAAACTTTGGCAAAATATACAGTGTTTGATGTCAAATATATGGGAGTGACCTACATTTTAATGGAAAAAATTCTTGTTGGAGAAACCGAAAACTTAAAGCTACTTTTTAGGGTTCCATAGCCAAAATTACAAAATGGGAATCTTTACAGTTTCTTCACATCTGTTCGTCCGTCTGTCTGTATGTTATAGTCGCTTTATTCCCTCTACTTTACATACCTACCGAGCTGGTCTTTAGCACATTATACAATTTTCATAGAAAAATACTCATATAAAATTTTTATGACATTACGTTAGATAATCAATAAAAATAATTAGATTAATAAGCCACTATTATGACTTTCAATCATTACAATAGCAAAAGTGGGTATAAATAGTGAGACAAACTGACTAGGTGTCGCCATGAGCAATCGCATGGAGGTATCATATTTATTACAATAACGAAGTGCTTAGAAAAATATAATGAAAAACACAGTGAGAAATTTTAATCTATATACATATATATAAAAATCAATTGCCGTCCGTTAGTCTCGCGAGAACTCGAAAATGACTCGACCGATTTGAATATTTTATTTTTATTTTGATGTAATTTGTTGTTGTTTGATGTTGATGATTTTACATGTAAATGTAACCTAACTTTATCCGAGAAAGCTGTGGAAAAATTTTCCGCGCGAACGAAGCCGTGGATACTGCTAGTTATTTATAAAGCACACGAACAAAGTATTATACAATGCTTTCAGTACGTACCTGACACAATGCCTTAAATCAGTGCTAGTGTGTACTCCACTTAAAGATTAACACAACATTAATTGTTAGTTAATCGGCAGGGTTACCTAAAAATTTGCAGACAGCGACAGCCACGGAATCAATGTGCGACCGATAACTAATTGTAATAAAAAATTGGTATCGTGTATGACAATTGAGTGTCTATTGCGCCATGACCATGAACTGCACTTTTTTGCGGTGGGCATAGCGTCACTACACAAATTATATTACGCAAATTCTTGTCTCGTTTTGACAGCAAATATCGCGCGATATTTGGCTGTCGCATGTTGACCGCAAAATGGGTAACAAGCGTACCCATTTTGATAGTAAAAGGTAGTTATTTCATACTTTTCAGTGCTTTCTTTGAAGTCGGTATAATCTTTTTAATATTTATTTTTATTTCTACCTTTTGACCTTAGTGACCTTAGGCTAAATAAATATCTAGTGCAGGTCTACAATAAATTTATTTTTTAATTCTAGAGCGCAATGTGTTAACTTTCATTCTATTCAAGAGCACAAACCATGGGCTTTCGCAATAAAAGATGCGAACAGATCGAACATCTGATATTATTGCCCATTATCAATATCAACAATATAATATCATATCAATCAGTTATAAAAGAACAGTGTTAAGGTTACACCATAATTACACCCTAGCAGTGTTCTTACAATCCGAAGACGACAGCCACCAGCCGTATTCTCTGTCCGCCACAAGACTGACTCTACTGACTGAATTTGTTATATCATAGGCAATTTATACCTTCTCCTTACACTACCATTATACCATGTGGGGATAACGATAGTTAACAAATGACATACAATAGAATCATCTATGTAAATAAATAAAGGTTATAACTAGGTCGTGTTATTTGGTGTATCTTCGAAACCAAAGCTTTAATATCAATGAAATTTTAACGGGACCAATCTAAAAGTGTATCCTTTTATATAAAAAAAGATTTTTCCAAATCGGTTCATAAATGACGGAGTATGAGGTAACAAACATTAAAAAAAAACAAGCAACCGAATTGAGAACCTCCTCCTTTTTTGGAAGTCTGTTAAAAATATTCTAAACACAAACCGCACTACTGATAATTATTGTCATTACCAAGTATTCATAGAAGAATTGAAAAGAATATATTGTGTCCTTAATCTCATTTCAAAGAATATTATATCGAAAGTATTAAGTTTTATAGGTAAGTTTAGTTAAGAAAACAAACGTTAGTCTATGAACGTGATTGCAAATGCATGCCCCTGAATGCGAACGCTTACTTGACTATTATTCTTTACATTATTATGGCGATGCACTAACAATACACAAAATAATACTATTAATGAGCAACAACAGGGAAATTAACTGTTTAGTTGGGCGTTGTTATCTCATTACATTAATTAAGACACAAGACAAAGCACAGTAAGTTCTACGTACACAAGGCGGTATTAGTGCTGTCGCACATCACACAAGATATACGCGCCGATACTTTAAAGAACCCGTTACTTGTGGAAAACAAAGTTTCTCTTATAAAGCGAATAAAAAGTACCTCCAGGCCGCAGCCAATCGGAGAGGGGGTTCTGATCGTTCGCACTTGCGACTCCAAAGGAGTTTGGAGGTCTGAAAGAGTTCTGAAGTGGGTGAATTTGGCCTCCAGAAATGTAATTAAATACAATTTTAAAGAGACTCAGGTGCATTCCATAGAAGATGCATGCCAAAGCCCCTCGGAAATGCGGCGAAGACAACCACTCCAAGGATTCTATGGATTAAAGGTCCATAATAATCGATCAATGGAGGCTGAGTACCGGAGCACAAGAAAGGCGCAGTGGTGTTTTGGTGATTTATATGCATCACTCATTTAATGTAACCACCTATTAAATGAGCCAATTGGTAAATGAGTATGTGAGCCGACACATCTGGCGCACTGAACAGGTGGCCACCAATGCGCGGCGTAACGCAGTGTTACGAATGTCTAACCAGGTCCTTATAAGTGTCATCCCTTAGCCGACTTTCACAACATGCCTGGAAGGACAAGCAGCTAGCACATTCTGTTTTCTATTTACTCTCAAGTGGTTCAAGATTTGATCAAACTTTGGCTACGATCAAAATAACAAAGGATCAAATCGACTATGGAATAACAACCTTAGTAACATCAAAACATTCCGGTGAACAGGAATTAATAAGCACTTGTGTATCGAAATATACCATACCCTAACCCTGGCTTAGTGTGAGGTGAGTAGGTATCCCAAGAAAAAAAGATTTTATTGTTTCGTATTATTTCGAAAGTAAATACGAAAGCTAGCTTTTATATACTTGAGCGTTGTACTGAGTGGTAATTGATAAGAAATAAGTCTTTCTATTTATTCTGGCTGTATAAATCGTCTAAGGGATTTTACATTGACATAAATAAACAGGAAGATACGTAACGAAAGTCTTGCTGTATGAGCGAGACATTCGTACCTAATAAATGTGGTATGTCCTTGATGACTCAAAATATAGTACGTTGTCTTGTCTCGCTTCCACTACAATTTATTGCATCATTTCATCGTTTTCCCCACTGCTGTACATTACACAACATATTCGTAATAAATTGCGAGTAATATTTCTGTATCGCATCTGATCCATAGAAGAATCAATATCCACACTATTTTAACGTAGAGTATCTTTCCCTCCCTATTTTTTTCTTTCTTCATGGCATGGTGCACAGTGTAGCACATTTGCCAATGTCACGTATTAGAATCGTTATCGTAAAACTCCTCCAGTAACGTGATAGACTTTGCTGAAGTTTTATAGGACTTCCTGGAAGAGCGCGAGAACTTCAGCTACACATGTTTATTTAGACCTACTTCATTATTTTCACTTACACAGAACTTTAAAACACAATATAATATCACTTTTGTACTTTTAAACTCCTAAAAATGTAAAAAATAGAAAATCTAAATAAATGACAACCTCACTTCTCCCGTTTCCACCAAAAAGTCCAGCAATACCCTTAAAGTAATAGTGTTGCCATTTGTTAGTGATTACGAATCACGAATATTGACAATAGCTAACACATGTCAAGGGAAAAAAACGTTTATTTTACATATGCGGTCGAATTTCTACCATTGTACGACCACTATTCAATTAATTGCGATAAAGACTCTGTACAAAGTAAGTTATTGTTTCATTAATTCTGTTACTGGTTGTATAGAATGCATAATATGACACCATATCGATTTCCGCGACGATTGCGTTGGATCAGTGTGAGTTGGTCTTTACACAATAATAACCATTCGTTCCAGTTAGCGATGAACGCTCCGCCTACGAACAACAATAGGGAAACGTTACACCCTTGCTACTCGTATTTAAAGAAAACAATGAGATAATTCGTTTGCACTGCCGTAACATTTTAAGAATTAACAAGAAATTACTGCTATTTGCGTGTGAGTATGGTTTTAGGTACACAGGTATGTCTAGTACTTTGAGTAAGTAATGTTTCCAGCAGTTTAGAAATTAATCATTCAGCCTACTGATACATCAATACTACCTTACTGATACCTCGATACTCTAAGAGATGGCGCTAGAACCAATATTCTAAAAAAAAGATTTGTGCGAAAATGTTTTTTTTTTAGAAACATACCTTATTTATACTACTATATAAATCTTTTAGCGTCTTAATTACAATTTATTGTCAAATTTTGTAATAGTCATCTTGTGACTAACTGAATTCGATTCTATAATTTTTAAAATTTTTGTCTGTGTCTGTCTGTATGTCTTCTTATAACTGAAGAACGGCTTGACCGATCCTAATGAAAATCGATACGAATGAACATGTGATTGCGCTTGTAGGATATTTATTTTTTAGAAAATCTACCCCTAAAGGAGTGAAAAGGGGGATGAAACTTTGTATGAGAAATAAACCGCTAAACCGATTATGATTACATTTGGAAGGAGATAGCTTAACGTCAGAAAACGGACATAGGCTACGTTTTTTTATAAAAAAATCTACCCCTAAGACGGTGAATAGGAGGATGAATCTTTGTATGGGAAACACTAAATTTTGGTATCAAAAATACATAGGCTATATAAAATTTGGTTATCAAAAATACATAGGCTAGTTTTTTTATCAGAAATCTGTGAAAAGGGGGACGGGAGGGAGGGGACGAAACTATGTACGGAAAATGCTAAACCGCTGAACTGATTGTGATGTAGCATACATATATTTATTTATTTATTTATTCTTCATTGTACATAATGTATACAATAGGCGGACTTAAACCTGAGTTTTACTGTCAGAGAAATAAATAGCGGTACAATTAAGTCAACGAAAAATAACTACAATACGTATATACTATACATATAGATAATCATACACATACATATACAAACATATACAAACATACATACACATATACATACATATATACACATATACATACATACAAATACACATATACACAACAAACCCTCCATACATATTTATGTATACATACACGTACACCCAAGTGCAAAAAAAATTGAAAAAGATAGTATTGGGTCCTTACATCTGAAATTGGCGTTTTGTACGGGAGGAATATAAAGTCAATTTTTTTTTTGTAAAATATATTTAATTAATCAAAGTATGCACCGTTGTTATCTATGCACTTTTGCCATCTCATAGGTAGTTCATTGATCCCTTTACTAAAAAAACTATGGGGGCGAGAATCAATAAACTCTTTGAAGGCGGTTTGGACTGCCGCATCGGAGTTGAATTTTTTTCCTTGTAAGAAGTTGTCCAAATTCCGGAAAAAATTGTAATCTGTTGGAGCAAGGTCCGGGAAGTACGGTGGATGTCGCAGACAATCCAATTGTAGCTCATCTAACTTAGTGGTTGTTTGTTGTGCAGTGTGTGGTCTTGCGTTGTCGTGAAGCAGCAGTGGCCTAGAGTGATTGACCAATCTCGGTTATTTAGTAGCTAGTTCTTCCTTCATGGTTTGAGGGGGTGAAAAGGGGGATGAAACTTTGAATGGGAAATGCTGAACCGCTGAAGCAATTACGATGTTTTTATCTGATATGTGTCTCCGGGCACATACTATCTCTGTACAGAGATAGTATGTGCCCGGAGACAGACGTAGGCTAGACGTAGACTTTTATTCAAAAACAATTTTTAAACATATTATGCACATGTACATACTATCTAAGCAAATTGTTGGTGTTGAACAAAAAAGTTATTTTATATTACAGAACGTCCGCTACATTGTATTTATGAAGACGTCACATATATAGAAACCTTACCCTGCGTATTCCACTTCATCTGATACCCATACTGTTGGTGTTGAACTAAAAAATTATTTTCTATTCTGGAACATCTGCCATATTGAGAGGTCACATATACGGAAACCTTCCCTCACGCATTCCATTTTATTTGATACCCATATTGTTGGTGTTGGGCAAAAAAATTACATCCTATTATGGGATATCCGCCATATAAACTTTTCAACTTTCACGTTGCATTATAAAATAATTAAAAACAAGGGAAATTAAGGCGATTACATTTTATTTTCGCTTGAAGTTTCGGCCGAGTTGCATCGGCCGTGGTATCAAGTAAACTTTACTTGAGACCACGGCCGATGCAACTCGCAGTAATCGCATTAATTTCCCGTGTTTTTAGATATCCGTCATATTGGATTTGCGATGACGTTTCATATATTAAAAACCACATATAATTTTTTGAAAAACAAAGGCTTATATTTGTTTTTGGGCACATACTATTATGTACCAAATTCCATCATAATCGGTTCAGCGGTTTAGCATTTCCCCTATAAAGTTTCATCCATCTTTTGGAGTAGATTTTTGATAAAAAAAGAAGTCTTTGTTTTTTATTAGAACGAGTTTATCTCTGTACATCTGTACCAATTTTCATCTTAATCGGTTCAGCGGTTTAGCATTTCCCGTAGAGAGTTTAATTCTCCTTTAGTATCGTGCCCTGGTGTCAAACTATCTCCATGACAAATTTCATCAGAGTCGGTCCGGCGGTTTGGTCGCAAAACCGTACCAGACAGACAGACTTAGTATGAATATACACCACCACAGATGGATAAACAGAGACAAGATGTTTTTATAAAGCCAAGTAAAATGCTCGTGACATATTATGGATGGACAAACGGCCATTTTTGTCATTTGACTGCGAAACACTACTGAGATGTATCAGCTACTCTAACTACAATTTCTTCAGTCCCTTCCTTTCTTTGAAAATACCGGACCTAGTATTAAAAAAGTTCAGTTGCTCTAAAACCTAAAATCTATGAGAATAATAAACGGTACGAACAAAGAACTCGGCTTGTTAATACCATAGGGCACAGGCACTTCTTGTAGATTTAAGATTTAGCAGTAGGTATAAACTTAACTTTAGTCGCCGTATGGTCCAGTATTCTTAGCCACGAAAGCAATTATTGCATATGAATTCATTTAACTGTTATAAAAGTATACCTTAATGGGACCCTCTGTGTACAAGTGGAGCTATCTTAGTTTATTCTATTTTATAGATACAATAAAATCGTCTCACACACTCTGTGTCACCATTTAACCTAATTACAAACCAAGAAACCGTTTCTTACAAACACAACACTTCATACTTGTCACCGTTTTCCTGAGTACCGTTGACATAATTAATTTACTCCTCGGTGAGGTCTAAGAGTACTTTAATTGTGTTAAGCTCTAAACAGCCCTTCGCCTACCCGCCGCTCCTACTCCGCATGGCCGTCTCAAACAATTTACGAAGCTTTTAAGGGGTCGACATGAGTTTAATTGCAATTATCTACAGGAACGTCGCCAACTCTTGCTTACCAACCCCAAAATTAAGGGTTGATATGAACTGCCGCAGGTTATATCTTGATCTACGAAGTGTATCTTTGAAGTAATGACGAGTAAATTCTATTTTACAGGAGTCGGGTCCGAATTGGCACCAATCTCCGATCTTCAAAAAATATCCAGTCTTCAGTGACGTGCATCCCATATTATATGGTGGGCACAATGACACTGCCGACAATTTAAATTAAAGTTATTTCGATATTATACACTATAATATTATTACCATTCATAATCATTATTACCATAGTATAACATTATTACCATTCATATTTTATAGACAATTGAAAATAAAACAACGATTGTTTAAAAATAGCGCCATCTAACATCCCTGTTTTTCCGTCCTTCATCTGTTCCTAATCGTATTTCGTATTTTTAGATTGCTGTATTTTATTTCTAACAATCAATCCATTTATCGATAAAAAATACGCGCTATGTAACTTATCCGCGGAGGGAAGTCGGTTCGGTGCCTACTATTCACTTACTATTTGTAAATGTTTACTATTTTATACACGAAAATTAAATTTGTGTGCGTGTTTATTGAGTTAAATGTTGATAAATGCAACACTTTTCCAACTAAAAATACTCTTTTTTGCTTTGTTTATGGTTGATTTATACTTGAATCAAAATAAAACTCCATACTTGTTTTCTTCGTGCAAATGCAGGCCCGGATTTAGAAGTCTGGAGGCCTCGGGGCAACAAAGGAGTGGAGGCCCCCTGGTCCCAAATTGTTTTCCAAATAAAATGACCAATTATTTTCAGTCGAGTTTTCCCACTCAGCCATTGAGCCATTGGGATACTCCCTCAAGATGGGTAGTAAATTGCAAGTGCTTATCAGGGCCATTTGAGATTTTGATATTTTACTGATTGCCTGATTGGAGTGGACAAATATAGATCAATGATTTCTGTTAATATTTAAGAACAATATAATCATGTTTGTACAAAGAACTGTGGGTAAAGGTAAAACAGCGAAAAAAAATATCAAAGGAAAAGATGTTTACTAGTGTTTACTAGTCGGAATTTGAAAGATTTTTTTTCCAAAGTCACTATTGTGGGGGGCCCCTCTTTTGTGGAGGCCCCGGGGCTGTCGCCCCGGTTGCCCTCCCCTAAATCCGGCCCTGTGCAAATGATTTGTTGTTCTAAGAATTATTTAAAAAAAATCTATTCTTCTTACAATTCATATTTGAAGTATCGGTTTCTAATAGATAATTTCAGTTGTATTATTTCAGTTGTATTTTAAAGAATGGAATGTTTTAGCTGTGATAATTGTGTTGGCAGTGTGTGTTTACAAAAACTAAAACAAGCCGTGTCTTCGAAATTTTCGAAATAGCTAAAGGCAGGTGTGTTCTAGAGTTGCGTTTGTATCAAAAGTCAGGTAATGTGACTCGAAATCAAAAATCTAAATATTATAAAACAGTTAACTGGCTGACGAGTTGTGCACATACTAATAGTTTATTTTGTTTTCCTTGCATTAACTACATATAACAAATAACAACCACTACGAAAAATTAAAGTAATGGAACGTTCTCGCTTGTCAGTATTGCTGTAATAGTTTATAAATAAATTGCTGTATTAGTTTGTAAATTATATATTAAAGTTGTTTTTTTTATACATATTTGTTATTTTGACTGCCTACCCTGTTGATAAACCCTGTGCACGCCACTGCCAGCCCCCAAGGGTAAGACTGAGCTATGTAAGACTTTTATACGCGAAGTAGTCCTCTATGTACGTCTAGAGGTTCTGAAATCTTCTACGCAACGCACTAGAGTCATTTTAGCATTGTGTCAAATCAATTTTTGGGAGAACAAAGCGGCCGGCCGTATACCTTGGCAGTGTTAAAAACACCGTAGACCACACATGTTGTCGTTCTCTTCAGGTTCGCACAGTGTGAACGATCGATGTCTCCGCTCCAATCGACACCAGCGAGTAGAATGTCGTCTCCTACTACAGATGTGAGACAGTAGTTTACGTCTAACCAAAATTACAGGGCTGATCCTCAAGTTAAAGGTTGATATGAACTACAGGTTACACCATGATTGAATTTACGTTTGAAATAATAATGAGCTGGTTCGGTGTTTTAAAGGAATCAAATCCGAATGAACATCCATCTCGGTGAACATACATCCACTGTTTGTGACTCTGTATAAGATCGACCACAGAGTATTTTGTCTCCTGGTGCTGGTTCGTATCACTTTTTAATTCATGTACATTCCGCCCCTCTCCACCAGTAAACATCTCGTGTTAAGAATATTCATTGTCACTCTCACCATCATCGAAGAATGAAAATAAAGCAAAGAAAGTCGTCACAGTTCTATAATTTGCCACTAGTATTTCATTAAATTATTTAATCAGTTATAATTATTATTTATCGTCTGCAATTTTCATCTCATTTAACTAATTATTTTGCAGCATTTCTAAAAGGTTTTTTGTGTTTTACAAATTTCGTTAAAAACTCGATAAACTATTCCACAGCGACATCTGTCGTGATAATTACAAACTAATGAATACAGCGTTCTTATTGGTTGATATTTTTACCTTCTTTTTTGATGACGGTATGTTAGGTGTACAATTACAAATAGGAAACAATTTTAATTATAAGAATCAATGGAGAGTTGACAATAAATTAATAGTGAGTTCATTATTACAACTCAAACTTATCGCTTATTTAAAAAAATACTATATTAATATCGAAGACGGTTATTAATTTTAATTACTCCAAAAAACTCGAGGACCTCTTGTCATTCTAATGAGTAGCAAGCGTTCTCTGACATCAAAGCGGATGATATTCCTTTTGAGCCTCTATATTTATTTCTTCGCGTAATGTTCTAAATAGCTCGAAATTGAGATTACAAAAATCATGTTAATTAATTTAAAGTATTTGTAAGAGGTTTAAAGATTAATATTATATATATTTATAGATAGCTAGAGATAGATC
Source organism: Zeuzera pyrina (assembly GCA_907165235.1). Taxonomy (NCBI): domain Eukaryota; kingdom Metazoa; phylum Arthropoda; class Insecta; order Lepidoptera; family Cossidae; genus Zeuzera; species Zeuzera pyrina. Next base: position 481,428 of record OU015642.1, on the reverse strand, counting down.
AAAAGCTCGGTAATTATTCGGCATGTTTGGCATGTTTTTCCATGTTAGTATGCGACCGAATATTTTTTGGTTAAATTACCTGCTTTAATTACCATATTATGAAGTAATTATTTACTATTTACTATTCATTACAAATGTTCTTCAAAACCTTATAATCACTAGCCAATTTAAAAAAAAAATGGCGCTGTGTCCTCTCCGACTACCCCGTTAGGGATACAGGGTGAGGATATGTATGTATATACATACTATACCATTCCCACCCGGATGCCACGAAAAGGGAATGGATAAAATAAATTTTGATACTATCGGAAATTTTTAAAATAAAATTCTTTTTGAAAAGGGATATATATAATGAAATTTAAAAAGAAAAACAATATTAATTTTAAAATGAAAAAAACAACAGAAAAGTATAAAAGTGAGTGTGATGGTGTGGTGGGGAGTTTATAACATTAAATGTAAATTTACATTCACCTTTAAAATTATAATTTACATATGATAAAAAACACTAACTATTGGCTTATATTAGATATTATTGTTCCACATTTCACTCTCACTCTCGAACTATGTCTTCAAATTTTAAACCACCTTTTCATAATTCTTTAATCTTCTACATAAATCTCGACACTCTTATAAGATATGTCTCGGCGAGGTGACCAAATAATCATATATACTGTTTTAATAGTAATTATTTACCATTGTTGGTTATAGAATTTTTGCCTTGATTATTTTCTTCAAATCATGTCACCTTTTCCAACTTTTACTGAACTCGTTATATCATCTTTGTTTTCATAATCAAACAGAATATCATTTAGAGGAAAAAATCATGTCCTCACTCCATCACATCCTCCCTTCTAATCCACGCTTTTGTTTTCTTTCTATTCTTCAAAATTCTGTTCTATTCTTCCAAAAAACATATTTAAATTTTTAACTTGCCAGTTCTACAACTAATTTCTCTGACAACCTCTAAACTCATAAAAAAGGTACAATAGGAAAAAATGTTACAATACGTACATACACACATACATATCTTCACGCTGTATCTCTATGTAATTACGCATTAACAATTTACTTTTTTTTTGTCATTCACCGCCTTCTGGGTCAGCTTTTCAATAAATACTATTATGGACTCTAAGGTTGGTACACTTTTATTTCATGAAGTTTAATATAAACTGTTTCTTTCTAAAGTGTTGGAATAAAGAGTTATCGATCTAGCTATCCAAGTTTTGAAGACTGATTTGATTAGAAATAAATATTACATGATTAGACATTTGTACATGTTTTCGATGTAATATTAGGTCTTTACATATGAAATTTCCGTTTAGTATACAAAAAGAAAGTATTTTTTTTTTATTATTTCTATTAATCAAAGTTTACGTTAGTAAACTAATTAATCTGTGATCAAAGTATGCACCCATGCTATCGATGCATCTCTGCCAGCGCAGTGGTATTTTTTTAATGCTCTTCGTGAAGATGTCAGGTGTACGGGAGGCAACGGACTCTTCAAATGCATTTTCTACCGCCACTCGGGTATAGAACTTTTTCCTCCCAAGAAGTTGTCCAAATTTTGGAAAAAGTAAAAGTCTGTCGGCGCAAAGTCTAGTGAGTACGTTAGATGACGCAAAACTTCCAACCCTTGCTCTTATAGAGACCGGCTGTTGTGCCGTGTGAGGTCGAGCGTTGTCGTGCAAGAGCAGCGGTGATGAGCCATTAACCAAGGCTGGCCGCAGATTTGCGAGCTTCTCCATCATTGTGTTCAGTTCCTCACAGTACACATCCGCAGTCAGGCTTGTGCCATTTGGTAAGAGGCTGTGATGAATTACATCGGCACTAGACCATCAAACAGTAACCATCACTTTTCTAGGGGTAAGTTTTCGTTTGGGGCATTACCTAGGTGCTCTAACCAACATGATGACCGCTTACGATAGTCAAAAAGAATCTATTTTTCATCGCAAGTGACCATGCGGTTCAAAATCTCTTCGTTTCTGTGTCTATTAAGCAACGCAAGACATACCTCAACGCGTTCGTAGCGCTGGCAATCTTTCATTTCATACGGCACCCACTTATCAAGCTTTTTTACCTTGCGAACTTGACGCAAATGGACCAATATTGTTTTGATGGTAATATCGAAAGCTGCTGCTAACTCAGCAGTAGAATGAGTATCGCCCGCTTCCACTATCGCCTTTAAGTCGTCGTTGTTGACTTTAGTTTTCGGGCGGCAAAACGGCAACTTGATAGGTAAAGACTTATTATAAGGTAATCTCAATGTCTATCTCATTGATGCAACACTAATTACACAGGATTCGATACATTGGAAATCTTAGACCCTACGTTGTCCTTACGTAACTTGTTATGCAATTATGTATCTTTAATCGATGCCATGGTAACAACTTTAATTATGAATATGTTTTAAATATAAAATATCTATGATATGACAGTGACTTCTAATAAAAATATTTCTAATTTGAGTTAAACAACAGAATAAAAGTTAATATAACGAAATTTCGTTCAAAGGAAAGTTCTGTCTGAATGGAAATAAAAATATTACAAAAGAGATTGCGAACAAACGTCCTAAAGTCGTCAAAGCAACTGTTTTCAATTGAATCCATTATGAAAGCAATAAATCTCTGAACGCAGCCATACATTCAGATGGCAAAAACAGCAACGCCGCGATGGACGGGAGTTGAAAACTTAATAAATCAGCGATGCAGCGCTGATAATGAATGGGACGTTTTATTTCATCAAAGAAATGAAGCTCTTTTTGCTATTTGTTCTCATTTCTTTTTAAATGTGAGGCCATGAAACACGATGAGGGACGCTCATGGTTTTACCAGTACTAATGCTGTACGCCACAAAGTAAGGTGTAGAAATAAGTTGAACTGTTACATACATACATACATTCATTTATACATACATACATACATTCATACTATACCATTCCCACCCGGATGTCACGAAAAGGGAATGGATAAAATAAATTTTGAAACTAATTTGGAAAGTCTTTAAATAAATTTCTTTTTGAAAAGGAATATACCTATGTATAATGAAATTTACCAAGAAAAACAATATTAATTTTACAAATGAAAAGTATAAAAAGTGGGTGTGATGGTGTGGTGTGGAGTTTATCAAATCAAATATAAAAAACTTTTAAATTAACCTTTGAAATTATAATTTACATATGATTAGAAAAAAACACTAACCACTGGCTTAGACACTATTGTTCCATATTCATGAATTCCACTCTCGAACGACATCTTGAAATTTTAGGCAAACTTTTCATAGTTCTTTACTTTTTCACATAAACCTCTGAACACTGTTATTAGACATGCCACGGTGAGGTGGCAGAATAAATATATATAGTATTAATAATAAATATTATACCATTCTTGGTTATTGGAATTTTCTGATGATTATTATTGTCACATCATGTTAATTTTTTAGTATTTTACAGCATGTTATAAGTTCATTACATCATCTTTGTTTGGACTTGATCGGTATCTCTTTTCAAATCCTCTTTTCAAATCCAAGATATGCGTTACTGGCATGCTATTTATTTTTATATATGACCTCTGCTGTACATCATGCAATGAGTATTTCATAGTGGCTTAGAAGTTACCTTACTAATGTGATAACATAAATTCCTTGTTGTTTGATAATATTTTTGACACGTATTTAAAAATTAGGAATACTTTAAAATTTAATAAAAATTTTAGATTTATGTGTTGAATTTTGAAAATATATACAAATGAAAATTATTGCTTATCAGCGTACATTATCAAAATTTTGAATTACAAAATTTGCAAAAAAAAAGCCTTATATTTTGAAATTCAAACCTAAACATGGGAATTGAATGTTATTTCAAATTTAGGGTTTACTGGCAACTATCATAATTTCAAGTTTGACTAATAAAGATCAAATAGCTAGAGTGTTAGCCGGCGGAAGTGTCAAAAGCACTCGCATACCTAGACGAAAATGTGTGAGGAGAATGAAGAGATTTGAGGAAGCGAAAGAAGTATGTAAGGACCGCGACGCTTGGCGCTCCGTCCTCTCTGACTACCCCGTTAGGGACACGGCGTGAAGATATGTATCTTTGTATATGTGGATCAAAATTTCAGGTTTTTATTAATATATACTTTCGACAGGTTACAAAATATATTATTACATATTGATACGACAAAATATTTTTTAACTTATTTCATAGTTTTCAGTTTTCACTTCTGTCGGGAGTAGTCAATAACTGCTTATTTTTTTTATCATCGTCGTTATGTTTATATTGTTACAACATTTTGAGTAGAACTTTTCCTTAGCATGCGTTACAAACACAAGTATTTTAAATATAAGGAATATTTAAAAAACTTAACAATTGTATATCAAAGTGCATTTTCGAAGGATTCTGTTTTTCATTTAAAATACGGAACCCTTAATATGGAAGAGTAGTCATTTAACGTTTAAGTGAACAAAGTATGTGCTGTTATTCGTTGTAATTGAAAGCTGCCACCGCGTCGTTCGTCGCTGATTTTATGGCCAAACGTCAAATCTTTTTATTTCCCCGCAGCTCGTTAGCGCGATCTCTTCCATGCAACAATTACTGAAGATATTCGCGGTTCATTCGTTTCTTATTCATTTTTTATTTTATTTCATGTCTCTCCGTTTTATTTTTGTCGTCCGTGATCCCTCCTCGCTCGTACGACGCTTCGTTCAACGGATTTAATGGCGATTTACTTTTTTACACAGTAAATGCATAAAAGAAAATGTAGCCAAGTTTCCTTTTTGTGTTTCCACGAAATAAACATGAAACAACTAGTGTTTCACATTCTGTTACATCGATCTTATTGTGTCTTATATCTGTGTTCAACGACAAAGTACATTTTTATAGAAATCTTTTACTTATATTAAATATTTTATATAAAGAAATCTACAACAGGTTAAAAAAAATTTACTTGCAAAAACCCGCAAGATACAAAATCAGGTATATTATTTCAATTCTTTTCCATAACAATTAAGTTACACTTTTTTAAAGATTATTAATTAATCATAACAAATACACAATTCATTCAATTTTTACATAGATATTTGCAGATATGTAAAACATGTAATTATATTTGTCAATATTTTTCATTTTACTTTTAGAGTTCCGTAGCTAAGGGTACTCTTATAGTCTAATCTCTGACTGTTGGATTGTCTGTCTACTGAGCAGAAAAGTAGAGACGTAAACCGAACCTTGATATGGAATACGAAAAATTAGATACTTTTGAAAATGAATGAAATTTTTATGATTTTTTCAAAATGCGTATCGCAAACGCTCTTAGCCTAGTCTTTTTCCAAAAGTGGTCTCAAAAGTACGGTGCATCCACCATTTTAGACTTACGATGACGTCAACTTATACTGCCCGCCAGACTACAATACTTAATGAGAAACTAAAAAAGAGCTGATATTCTTCAAACGGCTAACCGATTTCGATAAAACATGTCTAAGAAGCACCGCTAGAAAACCTGCTTTCAAACAAAAAAACCGCATTATAATCGGTCCATTCATTTAGTAGCTACGATGCCACAGACAGACACACAAACATGTCAAACTTATAACCCCCCTTCTTTTGAGTCGGGGGTTAAAAAGGTAACAGTAGAATTCATTGAGGCGTTTGACTTAGAAGACACACACTAAAACTTGGGTTGCAAGATGGGAAAACCGGTAAACATAGATATCGAAATTTTGAAGAGTTAAGTATTAACAATGTTCTGTAAATTTGTGGCTGTTATACATACATATCTTCACGCTGTATCCCCAACGGGGTAGTCAGAGAAGGAGCACCCCAAGCGTAGCTGTCCTTACATACCTCTTTTGCTTCCTCAAATCTAATCCTTCTTATACATTTTAATTTGTAGCTGTTACGTAGTAAATTAATAATAATGAATAAAAAAAACTATGTTAGTGGTACATTTTATAGACACACAAGTCTTTTTTTAAATAAATTAGGATTTCTTTTTGGAAAAAAATGTCTTCATCTCCGATTTTCTTAAAATAATATGGCATGTTAAATGAGCGTATAAATTCAACCAATAAAGTAAATCGAGCCACTATTCGAAGATAAATAGCAAAAAATATGAAGCAAGGTCACTAACGCAACTAAAAAAATTCAAAACTCAATAATATGGAAATTATTGAAGATACGTCTATCACCCTTTTAAAGTTTTTATCGATGATTTCTCATAAAAAATCAGAGTAATTCGGTCAGGCACATGCCCACGGCCGGTACTCTATAAAGACTCAATATTAATCACTAATATTTCAATATCTAATTATTGCTATAAATACAACATTTATTTATAACAAAAAAGTACATACATATGTTAATATTTACAAACTTAAAACTACACATTATCTTAAATAATAAACTTCCTTAAAGTTGCCGCTTAGAAAGCTGTCATTGCTTAAGGTACCTAGCAGACTGGCAGCATTGCCTCTTTGAATAGCCAAACTGATTCGTTGGCGGAAGAAGCTGCCAGCCCGGTGGTCTCCCGAAGCCTCGACCAGTCTCTTACAATTATCAGAAACCAGTCGATGGGCTTCGGGGCCCCAGGGACCCAAAGTTTCGACTGCAAAGGGCGTAAATATGAAACTCTCAGAGAGAGTCGCATACTTACGCCGCTTCAAGTTCTCGGCAGTGCTGGCCGCGGCACCTGCTAACTTGAAAGTCGCCGGCACATGGGAAACAGCAAGTGTATCGACACAAGTGGCATCCCACACCAGCGATCTTCCCAGTTTCCAAGGAATGAGCGTCAAACCATCCGGTCTCCAGCCGTCGCTGCGCGCAATACCTACAGGCTCTAAGACTGCAGGAACGCCAACGGCGACAAGAGCCCGCCGAATGACGTCATCACTAATCACTAATTAAAAATGGTGAAATCGGATAACATATGTATCTAATTATTTACTTTTCGCAATTAATTGTCATTACGTATTTACAATAATTATTTATATCAACATTTATTTTGCGTTTACAAATTCCTCTTTTTTTAGGTAATTTGTATACAAATGGCAAAAAACGGAATCCTTGAAATTTCATCCTATCCGTCTGTATGGTCCCCCACTATCGGTATATTTCGTGCCAGCTTATGAGTCTGTCATAAAATAATTATTTACAAAATACTGGTAAATCTTAGGTATTTTCGCTACTGTTACAGTATTCACAAACATAACAATATGTCATGTTCAGTTGCGTATCGTTGTACTGTGACCTTCCCTACTCACGCACATTAGTAAAAATCTCGAAACTCGGTCAACAAGAAAGGACTCTTAGAGAACACGCTTTTAGAGCAAATACCCCGTCAATTGTACCACTTGGCCCGAGGTACATACAGTCTACGAAATCCCTCACTGTGCGTGTCTGACAGATTGGCTGGCTTTTTTCTTACCTTTTTATTTAGGCTAATGTTTTAATATTAATGTAAAAATTAGCAGCAAAATTATATCTAAAAATTATATTAAAAATAATTCCTGAAACTTTATGCAATGATTATTGTCGGGATTTTGTCGGAAGTCCAGCAATCACTTAAAATGTCGGGGGAATCCAGCCAAACTCCGCCCATTTAGCAACCCTAACTAAAACACATTGCTGTAGTCGATCGAAAATTGAAAGTTTCCATAAGAAAATCTCTCAAAATAGCTTCTAGTCCAAAGTATTATGCAAATGCTGATATTATGGTAATACGGTTCGTTATATCGATTTATATGCAGCAGATATCTAACCTACCGCTGCAGTAATCAGCACTTATGTTTACCATTGAGATGAGGGAGCTGGTTCTCGTTATGAATAATAACTCAAATGAAATATTAGTTTTTTTATGGCATGGCGCACAGATTAGCATATTTGCCAATGTCACGTATTAATAAGTAGAATGGACATGAAATACGTTCAAACTAGGACCAAGGAATATAATATACTCAGACATTTCACACAGCGCTATCTAGTCCCAAAGTAAGCAGCACAGCACTTGTGTTATGGGTACTAGACAACCGATATACTACTTAAATAATTTTATTTTGTAAATAAATACATATTATACATAAACACCCAGACTCGGGGCGGGAATCGAACTCGCAAACCCCGTTTACTTTCCGACGCGCTTAACCGTTGCGCCACTGAGGTCGTCAATATATTTGATACTACTTAAATATACTTAATATAAGCGTTCAAGTTTTCGTTTTTTCTTCTTGTCGTAAAACTCCTCTAGTAAAGTAATAGTAGGCTTTATTGAAGTTATAAAGGACTTCTTGGAAGAGCGCGAGAACTTCAGCTACACATGTTTATTTACCTACTCTATTCTTGTCACTTACACAGAACTTTAAAACACAATATACTATCACTTTTGTACTTTAAAACTTTTAAAATATATAAAAAAAATCTAAATGAAATGACTGGCTCACTTCTCCCATTCCCGCCAAAAAGTCCCGTGTGTTAGTTTTAAATAAATAAAGTAAAACTTCTTCATTTAATCGACTTTATTTTGCCAGTTGCGATACACGATTGGTTAACTTTTGTAACACAAAAAAAACATCAAAGAAACTTTTTTTAAAAGAGAGATTTACATTTGTAGGAGTAACGGGACCGATTAATGTTTCTAAATTTTCTGTATAGTTTTAATCTAAACATATTCTTCAAAATGACAGTTGGATTTTTTTAAATTAATTATAGTTTTTAAAATAAACGAAATAACTACTTTTTCGTGTGATGAATTCCTAAAATCTTCAGCTATTATCCGTTCAAACTCAAAAACCACCAATCGACACGTGTTTCGCCTTTCTACGAAGCATCCTCAGGATATTCCAGAGATCAGACTCGGTCAGCTGACCAGCATCACCAGCAAGAACCACGTGTCGATTGGTGGTTTTTGGAGTTTAAGCGGAAAATAGCTGAATATTTTAGGAATTCATCACATGAAATGGATTTCAGCATTGTAATAGCTGAGTCTATACAATATTTTTCGTATTTTTCGTATTTTTCGTAAGCTAGTGCCAGGAAACACAGCGTTTAAATAGGTTCTCATATTATTTGCAAAATGCGTTGGCGCTCCGTCCTGCTGAAACCATATACGCCGATCAATTTGATTTGCATTATCATCAGTAGGGTACAGTCTCGTCGCTGTCGGTACTAAAAAATTAACCAAAAATCTTAGGTATTCTTCGGCATTTAAGGTACCGTCGAAAAAATAACGACCGATTATTCGATTTTCAGTAATCCCAGCCCAAACATTTACTTTTATGGGATATTGTGTGTTGGCCTCCATCATTCAATGAGGATTTGCGCTGCTCTGAACAATATCTACCACAACACTGTATAAAAATTACAAAAAAAATTCAGCGAAGTGCTTCGTTGATAGCAGCGGCTTATCGCAAGATAAATCTAATCTTTATTTGTGAATGATAACTTTTTTCTTACTCAAATCGGGTTAACAATTTGTCCATTTCTGTTTTTTTGCTTTATATTTTATCTTTTTATGTTACCTCTGAAGTCTGAACACCTTACAGATATTTATTTATTCCATATGACATTTACAATCTTTACTATTCTAACGTCATTATATCCATAACTAGGCAACAGAGTAAAAACACACTCCTGACACTCCCGAATGGAGACTGAAAATGCCTTTCAAATGAGTTATCACAAGCCTACCCTTCTAATTTGAAAAATTAGGGGTGGTAAATCCCATACTGAGCGGGTGTCAGTTAGGGGTGAAAAATTTAAGTTACTAAATTCAATTTAAAAAACAAAAATTGACCTATTTCAGGTTTTCTTCATTCTATGAATATTAACTGAGAAAACGAATTTATTCATTACACACGGTTCACACTGTATATATATCTATATATATATAATGAAAGTTTTTTTTCTTTGACCGCGATAAACTTGAAAACTACTGGACCGATCGGCATGGGACCATGACCATTCGACGCGGAGTTAGTTGTATATGGTTTTAGGCTATTTATTTTTCAAATTCTATCACCCCTTCACCATTTTTAAAAAAAAATGTTCTATTACGTACAAAACTTTCAGTTACGCCACGCGAAGCGGGCGGGAAACGACTTGTATTAAATAAATATGTGGTGTTGGTGCCATCTTTATTATACGGTAGTGAGGTCTGGATACGCCCGAAATCGAGTGAAAGTATAATAAATGTAGTGCGAGAGAAATGCGATCTCTTAGAAAGATGTGCGGTGTCACCCTTGCGGACAGGATAAGCAATGAAGAGATACGCAGTATGACAGGGTCGCACGACAGTGTTATTGTAAAAATGAAGAAAGGAATGCTTAGATGGTTCGGGCACATAGAAAGAATGAGTGATGCAAGACTGACGAAGAGAATATACAGAGCGAAAGTGAGTGGTAAAGAAGATAAGGAAGACCAAGGCTGACTAATGAAGATCAAATAGCCAGTGTTAGCGGATGGAAATGGCAAAAGCTCTCGCATACCTAGGCGAAAATTTGTGAGGAGAATGATGAGATTTGAGGAAGCGAAAGAAGTATGTAAGGACCGCGACGCTTGGCGCTCCGTCCTATCTGACTACCCCGTTAGGAATACGGTGTGAGGATGTGTATGTATGTAATATTAAAATATCGTGAGCAAGTCTTGCCCATTCGAAGGGACGACACGACAGCACTGTCTCGCTCTTACTTACGGCAACAGTTGTTCCCGCGTCCCGCTCTACCAGCGCCTAGAGCCAGGATTATTGTTTTGATGTACTAATGTATTTTGTACTATTTATAACTTCTAATTGGATTGATAGTGATACTGTTATTTAATACCGCGAAGCAAAAAGAAAAAAGATTATGAGTTTAGCAACGTAATGTAGATACTTCTATGTAAGTATGTACGTTTGTACATCTATTCCCGCTCAGAGTCGAAACTACTTAAATGAATTCAATGTACTAGGAATCATTAAGACTTTTATTAATAACAAAAAAGTATATACATACGTTAATATTTACAAACTTAAAACTACACATTATCTTAAATAATAAACTTCCTCAAAGTTGCCGCTTAGAAAGCTGTCATTGCTCAAGGTACCTAGCAGACTGGCAGCATTACCTCTTTGAATAGCCAAATAGGAATGTTGAAGTCGGTACCTAACCAATAAGCTACAACAGAAAGTCTGGTAGGCTTGGCACCGCTTTTATAACAGTATTTAATTACATAGGTATTTGTGTTTTATTTAAAAAGTTATTTTTGTGTTTGAATTTTGATTAGTAAAGAATAATTGTTTTGTACTTTTTAGTGTTTTTATTTTGAAGTCGGTTTAATTTTTTTCTTAAAAAGTTTTGTTTTTGTTGAATAAATGTTTTAAATGAAGAAAGGAATGCTTAGATGGTTTGAAAGACAGAGCAAAAGCGAATTGTAAAAGAAGTCAAGGAAGGCCAAGGCTAACTTATGAAGATCAAATAGCCAGAGTGTTAGTCGATGGGAATGTCGAAAGCACTCGCATTCCTAGATAAAAATGTGTGAGGAGAATAATTACATTTGAGGAAGCGAAAGAGGTATGTAAGGACCGCGTTTCCTGGCGCTCCGTCCTCTCTGACTACCCCGTTAGGAATACAGATGAAGATATGTATGCATGTGTATATGAATGTTTTATAATAATAGTTATTTTTATTGTAAGTAGATCAGTGTATACAAAACCTTAACTTATGTACGTCTGTGATATTATTATCAATGGCAGTCCTCTGTTACGTCAGATAACACGACAGTTCACAAAGCTGGGAGCGCGCCGCTAATTGCGAACACCTGCGCCCGCCACTTCACAACGAGACCTGATTAAATTCTCTTACTTGCAACACCTGCTTAATAAAGAAGACATCCCTAACATCTAGTAAGTTTGAATTTTCTATTTTTTACACGACTACGGCGAAGGAAAAGAGGGTTATGATTTCAGCACCGCAAATAATATTATTGTCTTTAAATATACAATCGTGGATGCGTCTGTCTGTTAAATGTTGGACCTCTCATACTAATTTCATCAGCTGAGCGTTGATTTTGTATGAGAGGAACTAAATTTTTTTCATCTTTCGACCCATGTTATTTAGGGAATTTTGTTCAGTTTCATGGGTACGTCAACCCCCTTTCGGTAGTGTTGGATATTTTTGTAACACCTTGTATAATACTCACATACTTGTACTTTGTAGTTATCGAGTTGAAATTTGGTGTTGACATGGAAATTGCTAATCCAAATTCCAAAATGAATAACATACAAATAATGACTATTTCGACAAAGACTTTATAATAAACTAGCAGTCTCCCCCGGCTCCGCACGGATAGTAATTTTTCTGAAAACAAAATACAGCCTCAAGCTATTTAGACCGATATCAGGAATTAGTGTCTACATTGCACCCGTGCGAAGCCGAAGGGGGTCGCTATTATTAAGATAAACTTATAATATAAACTCTTTGGTGACAATCTCTACTCTGTGCTACTGTTTGTTCCAAAAAGGTTACATATATATGATCACAATCTATTATGAGTTTGACGTTGATAGTCTTTATGACATTGGCAGTATGAACGTAAAACTATGCCAAATCTCACACTCGTCCGAAGTCCGATCCGAAGTTTTCGTTTCAGATATTAACATAATTGTTTCCGAAATATAATAAAATGCGAAAGTGAGTGGTAAAACAAGCCAAGGAAGACCAAGGCTGACTTATGAAGCTCAAACAGATAGTGTTAGCAGATGGAAATGTCAAAAGCTCTCGCATACCTAGGCGAAAAAGTGTGAGGAGAATGATGAGATTTGAGGAAGGAAAAGAAGTATGTAAGAACCGCGACGCTTGGCGCTCTGGGCTCTCTGACTACCCCGTTAGGGATACTGCGTAAAGATATGTACGTATGTATATATGTTATAAAATTTGTTATCGATAACGCTGAAGCTCATCAATGGCTACTAAACATAAAAACAAGAAAATCGGTTGACAAACGCAGAAGAAAAAAGTACTGACCTCTTTTGTCTTCATACATTTTTCTCGTTTAAAATGAAAGTACTATGATTAGTGCTTGAGGAATAAGAAAAAATACTTCTATAGGCAATAAATAAATATTGTTATTAGGTGAGGGAAACTTGTCCACGGCCATCTCAGTTCCCCGATCACGTTTCTCCATAAACAAAGAGCCGATAAATTTGCCAAAGGTAATTTAAGTTGTACAAGGAAGCTTGATTTATTGTCGCTTCTAAAGATAACTGTAGTTTTAACTGGTAACGACTCTTCAACCGAACTCAGCGCAAGTTAACGTTGGCAGGAATCTGCTAAATTAAATATATGAGTTTCAGTTTAATTGAGATAGTTTTTACAATAATTTATGCCTTAAATATCTATACTAATGATAATAAATATAGATCTGTTTAAACATCTTTACTAATATTATAAAGAGGTAAAATTTAGTTGTTCGTTTGTAATGGATAAACTCAAAAACTACTTAACCGATATCAAAAATTCTTTCATTTATAAAAAGCTACATTGTCAGCTAGTAATATGGGTTGTATTTTATTTTCAAAAAATTTCTACCCGTGCGAAGCAGGGCGAGTCGCTAGTCATAAACAACTTAATGGAACGGTGATTCGGGGTTAGATCTTCAAGCTTATCAGCTTGAAGATCTAACCGAAAGTTATCACTTTAAGCTATTGAATACGTATTTTACGGTTATTATTAGTGTTCCATTTCAAAATTATAAAAAGCTTAGTGCATGTTGGACCACACACAGTGAAAGATTCCGTAATCGAGTTTTTTTATTTTATTTTGTTTGGAACACTAACAGCATACAAACAATCATACAAATAGTATTGGTTGTAGTAGAGCCATGCTGCATTGCAGCACGAATTGGGCCGATTCACCCGGTGAAATATCGCCCTGTCACAGAATATCGGCGTGAAATAACAGCGTCTATGGCTGTTGTGTTTCGTTCGGTGAGTGAGAGCGCCGGTACTTCATCTCCCTTCCCCTCCTTTTCCTACTCTCCGTAAAGGTGGGCAACACACCCGTGGTTCTTCGGACGTTGCGGGTGTCCATGGCGGCGGTGATCACTTTCAGGTGAACATAACAAATACAGAAAAACAATAAAGACAGTATATTATACAATGACAATTATAGGTATTCACTTATATAAAAGAGATCGGATGTGAAGCTAGATAAATATGAAGATAACAATCAAATAAGATGTAACACTTTTAATATAATTCACTGATTTAGCCAACGCCTGTAGAGTAGGAACCACTGTAAGAATTAACAATACAGCTGATAATAAATGAATTTGAATTAAATACGAGATGCACTGTATGCACTTAAGCGTCAGTAGTAATAAGATTCACAGCGTTTATCAATAACACTGTAAAAAAAAAATTCTGAGGTAGCTGAGGTCCAGAGTCAAAAAAATTGTGGAACTCTCTAACGTTTCAATTATGAGATGGAAAATACTAAAAAAAATTACGATAGTAGACTATAAAAATCTTTTAATGAAAATTAATTTCAATAAAAGAAAGAATGAGTGATTAAAAACTGACGAAGAAAATCTACATAGCGAAAGTGAGTGGTAAAAGAAGCGAAGGAAGACCAAGGCTGTCTTATGAAGATCAAATAGTCGGCGTGTTAGCCAACGGAAATGTCAAAAGCACTCTAGGCGAAAATGTGTGAGGAGAATGATGACTTTTGAGGAAGCAAAAGAAATAGATATGTAAGGACCGCGACGCTTGGCGTTCCGTCGTCTCTGACTACCCCGTTAGGGATACAGCGTGGAGATATGTACATATGTATGTTTGTAATATCAATAAGATTTGTTGTGTAGTTATTGAGATATGAGGTATTGTCAGTTACACAGTCAGCGATAGCAGAAATAACTTTGTACTTCTCAGTGCCATTGAGAATCGCTATAAAATACAAATTTATTTTTGCTGCCGATAAATTATGTTGTGTGAATGCTTTTCTACATAAAATATAACGGCGACCTTATAGTTATGTCATATTGTCTGTCCATAATACAAAGTTGATTTATTTCGTTGCTAGAATCTGTGTAGCTCAATAGGTATCGAGGTCTTTAAAACAGAAATAACTTGAATCACTAAACCTAGAAATATACAAAGAAATACATAAGTATTTTAAACCTATTAATTTTAAACTAGCATAAAAGTAGCTTGTAATACTCTCTGAAAACTCCTTTACATATTAATCAAAGTCCCATCAAAATCGGTTTAGCCGTTTCGAAGTTTAGGCTGGACAAACAAACAGACCGACAAACAAAAATTTTATAAAACATGTTAAAGTTTTGATTACGCACAAATAATGATTAAAATTATGACAAAGCCTTTATTTCCAAATCATAGACAGTTCAATTTTATTTATAAGATGTGTAGATTTAGTGTATACTTTATCTGAAAATACTGCGGAACCCTAAGTAATGGTATTCGACACGATCTAAGCCAAGTTTTTATTTTTCTCCAAAATTTTTTCTTCATTTCTTCTTGTAATAAGTACAATTCGTATTAAAATTTTCCATTTGTCTTTGTTTACAAATACGCGTAATTATTGAGAAAATAATACCTTTAAAAATACTGCTTAACAATTCTGAGAACTAATTAATTTCTCACGTCTGAAATATTAAGGTCTTTTAGCGAAAAACTCCAAATAACTTTTTATAGTACCTATGAGATGCGTCACATTAAAATATTTAATTATTCAAGAAGCACGGACGCGGACTCTAATAAATTTAAATTAAACAGTAGGTTCTCGTGAAGGCGTTTACAAACAAAACGCAATAAAAAACTCCTAATCACCCCCTCGGGTACGGGAACAAAAATAAGGGCTGTATACAAAGAGCTATAGACCGTAATGACACTTAAAGATATTAAGCCTTCGGAGCGCCGCGGGACGGGACACGCCGCAGCCCGCTACCTTCGAAATTTGATTTTTGCTGTCGTTCGCTGACATGTGATCATTTATCTCTCGTAAAAAACCTGAAGGACATTTCATTCATCATCATGTTGTAATTTAACCCAACGAGACACAGATCTTAGGGTGAACTTACACGAAAATTTAACTCACGTATTAATAGCTCCGATATTTATAAAATGAGAAACTTAAAAATTTTTTTCTAAATCGATACCGAATACAAACAAAAAGTATACTACTTCGGTAGGCTTGGCATCGATTTCAATAACTGTCAAATCAAACTATATATCATAAGTATTTGTATCCTATTTACAAAGTTATTTTGTACTTGAGTTTTGATTAGTAAAGAATAAGTATTTTGTACTTTCCAGTGTTTTTTTTGTTTTGAAGTCGGTTTTTTTTTAATTTTTTTTTCTCTAATAGATATTTCATTTTGACAGACAGACAGACAGACAACTAATATTTCTCTAAATAGATTAACGTGACGATATCATAAAGAACGCGTCGCGGGAGCTAGATCTACATGGAATGTATGTATGGGAGCTATAGAATTAGTAATTCTATCTACAATTCACAATCTTTAAAACGAATGGTCTCCGCAATAATTTTTTATCCAAAATTAACAGTGTGGCTAAAAATATTTTTTACAACTTTAATTACTAAAAGCTTGCTGTAGTGTAATGGTAATTAAAATGCTTGGGAGTCATTTGTGAAAGGCTTAAGTTTAGATTTCTTCACGTAGGGTACAATTTTACAAAATTCTTTTGTAAATTATTTAAAACATTTGATACAAGTATTCAAGATTTAAATTGCCACTTTACTAGTTTAAATTTTTCACGATATTAATTTTGTAATTTCTGTATGAACACTCTTTTAGGTTAGGTTATGTATTAGGGCGGCGTCCACCAGCGTATATCCTGAAGGATGCGCGTTGATGGGCTTCTTAGTTCCGGGTTGGGACCGAGTACGAGATGCCGAAAGGACCTGCCCCGGACCGGGGGTTCGTGTTCCCCGTCCTCCTAATGAGGGTGGGGGTCTGGTTTGTGGCGTTGTTTCTTCCTCTTGCTCTTCTCCGTTGAGAGGAGTATTGTTGGTTCGGCGTTGAGTTCCGGCATCCTTCGCGGAGGACACGAGTCAAGAGGTGGAAAGAAGGAAAACTTTTAAAAACCCGTGAGGAAACACGTAAAATCTGAACTGGAGAGAAGGAAAACTCGAAATGAAAGCCGTGAGATAACACGTTAAAATCAGAGGTGGGAAGAAGGAAACCTTGTAAAAACCCGTAAGTAAACACGTAAAAATCACTTGGGCGTGCGGATACCCCTGCCGTGGTGTAGGCGGGGTGCGGAAGCCACCGCTTTGGAGGCCTGGGTGTCCTTCGGGGGAAGTCGCCTCACCTAATGGTGCACCTACCAGGCGAGCGGGCAGGTCAAACTGCCCGTACACGAAGGAGGGCCCGGCTTAGGCTGGGCATGGCCGTCGGGGCCGCGGCAGAATGCAAACGCGCACCCGTTGCCCCGGCACTATGGCCCTGAGGAGGAACACCGTCAGGTTTTAGTGGGTAGACTCGGCCTAGCACCCTAATGTTGAGGAGTCCAACATACCCCCCTGCCACCCCCCTAGGCGGGACGATATGTAACGCATTTAATGACGTAAAAAAAAGTTATTTGTACCACAACGCGCAAGCCGAGCGAGCCAAGCGAGCGTGCCACGGTAGTGGCCGGCGAAGCGAAGCACGATCAGAATCCGCTTCATACATGAAGCGGTATTAAAATAGGAGGCCGCACTCTGAGGAGGTAGTTAAAGTCGAGAAATTTAATCTGGAAACATTTTTATTACTCTCCATCTCTTATCATTTTTTGCTGTTGGTTTATCTAAATATACCAATCTTATACCACATACTAAGTAGGTATATTTCCAAGTTGTTTGCAAGAGTTAGAAAAATAAAAATGCAACGGTAGTGATCAAAGGTTACTCGAGGTTACATAATTTGTCTTCAACTACCTCTTCGGAGTACGGTATCTAGATAGATTCAAAGATTCAATACGATCCGTTTCGACGAGTTAATTTTTACTTTTTTTTTTTAATTATTTGTTCTTAATTCTCACACGTTATGGGACTAATAAAAAACAAATGAGTAAATATTCGTAATAATCCGTGAAACGAAACTTTATGAAACGAATGACAGTTTGAGAGTCAAAAGTTTGTTCTCTAATTTTCAATAGATTTTATCAGTTATAATAATACAAGCTATTAATTTAAATAATTCCAATTTTTTTATAGGCTAGTAATATTTTGTAGTCACTTATTTTTTTATGCTTATATCTTTTTAATGAAGGAGTAACATTTTATATATTTTTTAATAGCAATTTTGTCTATTGTCACCTGAAGTGCCATTAAATGCATCTGATCTATATCTTTTAACGCGTGACGCTTCGCCGTAAGTAAAAATGAGACAGTGTTTTTGTTTCATTCCTCCAAATGGACAAATCCAATTCAATGTGCGTTAACGAACTTTTCCAAACGTTTTAATATTGCGTATTTATGGAATCTAATATTAAATTGAGTATTCATTTATTTTATTACTGAGTATAAAAAGATTTATTACACACGTGTAATATCATTTAATTGTTCATTGGAAAATCTCTGTACGAGTAAGTGCAAATTTAAGTGAAATAAGCTTTCAAAGTCAAAGTCAAAGTCAAATCAATTTATTCAAGTAAACCCAAATGCAAGGTATTTTTGAACGTCAAATCTACTTTAGTTCGGTTCAAAAAGGAAACCTGAATACTGAGAAGAACCGACAAGAAACTCAGTCAGGTATCATTTTTTCAACATCATTATATAACAGTTATTTAAAAATACAATATTTATAAAGCCAGTAAATGCATATGCAGAGAGGATCACTTCCAGTCTATTGTTGTGTCTTCAATGAAATCGCTAATTTTGTAGTATGCTTTTCCAATCAGTGTGCGTTTAATGACAAGTTTAAATCTCTTTTCCGTTAGTTGAGTAATTTCTTGAGGAATTTTATTATAAAAACGAACACAGTTACCCAAAAATGAACCACTTGACTTTTGTAATTTAAATTTAGGAATAACTAGCTGACCACGACCACGAGTTTCCATACCATTAACAACGCCTTTCTTTTGAAACAGATCTAAATTTTTTCTAGTGTACATTATGTTTTCATAGATGTATAACGAGGGTAAGGTGAGCTTCGTTGTTTACTGCATAAGCGTCGAAGTGCATGTGGACTAAGTATGGTTCCCGAGCCGCGGTTGAATGGTTCTTTCAAATTAGATTATATCTAGCATTATGTAGAACGTACATCGATAGTACATGGCTTTTAAAAATACGTATACAAATACGTATTTTTAATTATTAAAACAAGTGTATTTTGTATTCTCTGCATACATACATAAGTATCTTCATGCTGTATCCCTAACGGGATAGTCAGATAGGACGGAGCGCCAAGCTTGGCAGGTCTTAAAGCGACCCATTAATAAACAATAATTTAATCCAAAATAGACCTAGTGTATGCGAAAGTTCTTACGAAACTTACGAAAAATAAGAAAAAGTAGTTATTTTCGTTTATTTTAAAAACTATAATTAATTTAAAAAATGCAACTGTCATTTTGAAGAATATGTTTAGATTAAAACTATACAGAAAATTTAGAAACGTAAATCGGTTCCGTTACACCTAAAAATGTAAATCTCTGTTTTAAAAGAGGTTTCTTTGATTTTTTTTTGTGTTACAAAAGTTAACCAATCGTGTATCGCAACTGGCAAAATAAAGTCAATAAAATTAAGAAT
Organism: Zeuzera pyrina; assembly: GCA_907165235.1. Lineage (NCBI taxonomy): Eukaryota > Metazoa > Arthropoda > Insecta > Lepidoptera > Cossidae > Zeuzera > Zeuzera pyrina. The sequence continues at coordinate 461,697 of OU015642.1, read as the reverse complement.
CAGGTTACCAAATATTACTTTCATACGTTTTGTAGTCAAAACAATTAAGATACCTGCCGTCAAAATGTCCAATGCGTCGCCTTAAGAGTCCGCCTATGCGGCCCAGCGCAAACGAATTCGTCCATTACCCTCGCGCCCTATGGCCATAACAATAAAGTTGATTTTTGCAGTTGCGGTTCGATCTTATTTTACCGCGGAGAAATTTCAACATTTGTTATTGCACATAATTGTAATTTTCAAGGAAACTGCATCACCAAATAAAAAAATGATTTTAGAGGTTTGAGATATTATAATTGTCTATCCGTTTTAGTAAAAATCATTTCAAAACTCTGTAGAATTTCGGAGATGCAACTTTGTGCAAAACAGGGTTTCTTCTGGAATTTTTTTATCCAGATTTTTTTATCCAATCATGTTTCCACGTTTAAGGATTTCAAGATAAGGAATTAAGGTTGTATGTAAGCAAATATCTTACTCTCAGCCTTCTTAGATATCGAGATCTAAGTCACCAAACACACCAAAGTCTGCACAGGAAGACTTAAATATTTCTTTCGTTTCCTCAAATCATCATTTTCCTGGCGCATTTTCGTCTAGGTATGAGTATTTGTATTCTTTATTATTTTCATATTATTTTAATGTGTATTCGTTAAAGACCCTATATCCTGTTATTTCTATTATCAAACCACTAAGCTATGAACACTTTTCTTTGTTGTTTATATTGTTTTGTTTTTCGTTGTTTTCCTTCTTTGTTCGTATTCGTTGGCGTTTAGACTTTCAGGAAGGAAATTGTATCAAAGCCGTGCACCAAGGTCTGCTTAAGAATAGAGTTAAGTAAAAAAGTTCCAACATTAATAAATACTTAGATTCACAAAACAATGGAAGAAAAAACAGTCAATGTAATTACGAAATCGCTCGACTTCAAAGACAACACGAACGCTTTGATGAAAGCACCGATGTGGATTTCAATCAGAACTCAACATAATTACGAATTGTTCTAAATAATTTGTTGGTTTTTATTCCACCTTCGTTTGCGCAAAAGCCAACACTCGCAGAATTCAATCAAACATTTAATGAGCAGCAAATGAATAAATGTAAATTAATTAAAACAGAATTGTAGTTCAAGAGGAAACTACAACGCAGCGCCCCACGCTGTATTGTATTGAAAATTATAGAAGTACTTTAAGAATCACATAAAGTTTATACCTAACAATCGCAACGGACTGCCTGCAATACTTCGGATATAATATATAAACTTTTATATAATTTATATATACTGCCGAGAACTTGAAGCGGCGTAAGTATGCGACTCTCTCTGAGAGTTTCATATTTACGCCCTTTGCAGTCGAAACTTTGGGTCCCTGGGGCCCCGAAGCCCATCGACTGGTTTCTGATATTTGTCGAGGCTTCGGGATACCGCCGGGCTGGCAGCTTCTTCCGCCAACGAATCAGTTTGGTTATTCACAGAGGCAATGCTGCCAGTCTGCTGGGTACCTTGAGCAATGACAGCTTTCTAAGCGGCAACTTTAAGGAAGTTTATTATTTAAGATGTGTAGTTTTAAGTTTGTAAATATTAACATATGAACGTTTTATTTAATTTAATTTAATGTACTTATTTATATATAAATATTTAACAAAAATGTTGAAATTGGAACATTGTAAGTTTACGTAATTAACAGTTATCTATTTAAAAAAATGTCATGTGTACCATTTTGAAACGTATAAAATTATTTTAAATAACATGAATTAAAAGCTACCTAATTAAAAGTTTAAAACGTACACCACGTTTATACAATGGACTGGAAAGTAGGAAATTAATTTAAATAACAATGAAAGTTCTTGTAACATTTAAAACGAAAAACGTAGGCCTCATGAAACAGATAAGTAACACATGAATAGCTCGCTTAAGTTGCAAACAATTTTATTGCACTGCAAATGATATGAACATATAAATGAACCGTGTGAGTTTTATCAACAATAACACACACACACATACATACACATACACACACACACACACACACACACACACACACAAATCTTCACGCCATATCCCCAACGGGGTAATCAGAGAGGACGGAGCGCCAAGCGTCGCGGTCCTTACATACGAGTACTTCTTTCGCTTCCTCAAATCTCATCAACAATATCTATACTCTCTAAACTCCTTATTGTTATGTATTGCATATTTTTGGTTTTAAATCTTATATTATGTAATTTCGTAATTATTTAACCTTATTTTATATCTTTTAGTCAATTTTGACAACATTGTATGTCATTTTTTTTATTTAAATACAAGTAATTATTTTCTGCTTTTTGTATTGTGTTCGGAAAATTTTTGAACCTATTTTAAACATTTGATGAGATTTATAACAGAGACCCTTAGTAATAAAGGTCCGTACGAAACCTAGACGAATAGACAGAAAAGAAAACGAGTTAATATTGCATTCTCATTCAATTCTGAGCTCTGGTTAATGTTTCAAGTCTATAGCTCATCTTGAAATTAGTTTAAAATGTATTGTAAAATTTTTACCAAACAGACACACAAAAAGAATTAATAAAAACGCGGTATAAATGTGTTGTCAAAAAATTATCATTATGACAACAACAAAACTAAAGTTAAATAGTCAAATATAAATTAAACTAGATTTGACGTTCAAGAACACCTTGTAATTGGATTTACTTCAATAGAATGATTTGACTTTGACTTTGAAATTAAAATATTCAGTTCAGTATCACTTGATTGAGGCCTACAACGAGGTCATATGTCAATTGTCAACAAACCTTCCTCAAAAGTTATCTAAACACTCTTGCCTTGAAGATGGCCATGTTATATCGGAACAGAATCCTTAAAACACGTGTATCTTTCGTAGAATTCATTTTAAAAAAAATCAACTCGCTTTTGTACAAATTGGCAATAACTTCTAACTTTATAACACAGTCAATGAATCCAAAGCGGTTTTTCGAAGTTGGAGTTATATTTAATATTAGGTTATATTTAATATTAGGTTATTTAAACAATATTATAATGTTTGACAATACAAACGAAGGTGTCAAAGAGACCCAGACTTCAACAATAACCAAGGGGAGCCAATTAAAGTCACTAATTGGGAAGTACTTCTATCTCCACCCACATTTCCTATTCAAAACTAAATCACAGCCGTCACTAACACAATATAACTGTTCCCGAAATACAAAATTAAGGCAAGAACAGACTCAATTTATGAAACAATTTATGTAATTTATGTAACATAGACGTGACGGCTGTTGATATTCAAAAAAAGAAAGACGCAGTAAAGGTCAACGCTGGTTTATTAATTCAGCAACTATTGATGCGGAACATCTATTAACGCGTCTTGGGGGTAAGAATGACTCGTGTGCCATAACGGCAAACGGAATGACGCTCTCTTGTGCCGTCATTCCTTCTCTCCTCCGCCGCTCTTTATTCGCTTGTGGTTCGTTTGTACATGGCGGTTATACTACATGCTTTATAGCTGTTTTTTTTACTTACACATGCTTTCAATTAGCATCAATTTCGATCTTTAACATTTGCCGGGCGTCCCGTGACAGCCACTTTATTATATGAACTTCTCATACTAATATGTGAATATACCATCCATCTGTCTGACAAGTCAAGTCTCGTATATCTTGAGAACTGGTATAGATATTAAGGTAAAACGATATTTAAATAAAGACCAATGAACTTCTCATACTTATGTGAGAAGTTCATATAACGCCTCGCTTCCTATCTATGCGCATCCGGACCGTAAGTGAGACACTCAGAGACCGCGCGCCATTCATCCATCGCTCGCGAGTGGTTCATGCGAGGATTAGTAAGAACTTTTCAACACTTCGTTGACAGCACGACGTCCTCTTCTTGAACCCCTAGCGTCAACTCGCCATCGTCTAGTACACTGGTTCTACTGGTTGTCTACTGAGTCGAGAGCTCATGCAGTCGTTGTCTAAGATGCCTCCTAGCTAAATGAAATTACAAATCACCCCCCAGACCTCTACACAACGCCCCCATTTTTTTTCTGGGTCTCTTACCGCCCCCCTTTAGTCCTGCAGCGCCCACAAGGGGGCGTTATCGCCCACTTTGGGAATGGCTGGTCTAGTATATTCGTTGACAAAGTGGATTCCGAACCAAGATACAGTTCTCATCGGATTCCGTGACGTTAAATGAGCGATGACCTTAATATGAAGTTTAATGTTTAAGTTACAATGTATCGTGTGACTTAACGATTTTTGTACACATAACACGTAAACAAATAGGCGTACATATACATAAAGAAAGAGGTTAAGTGTGTGTCGTACCACGTTTAAAACAAGCCGTATTTTTTTTCAAATGTTTAGATTTTTTTTGGAAATGACAATGTTCTCTTGTTCTTTCCATTACATTGTCATAGTTACAGTACATTGGCTCCGGAGAGTTACGATTTCATCTATTTGGAAAAAAATTACTTTAATTTCAATACCTTAACAGTATTCAAAAAAGCATTCATGAAAATATAGTTCTATGGAATATTTTGAAAAAAGTTAATTGTTTTATATAAATACATATCTTCACGCTGTATCCCTAACGAGGTCGTCAGAGAGAACAGAGTGCCAAGCATCGCGGTCCTTACATACCTTTTTCGCTTCCTCAAATCTCATCATTCTCCTTACACGTCTTCGTCTAGATATGCGAATGCTTTTGACATTTGCGTCTACTAACACTCCGGTTATTTGGTCTTCATAAGTCAGCCTTGGTCTTTTACTACTGACTTTCGTTCTGTGGATTTTCTTCGTCAGTCTTTCATCACTCATTCTTTCCAAGTGCCCGAACCATCTCAGCATTTCTTTCTTTATTTTTACAACAACACTGTCGTGCAAACCTGTCATACTGCGTATCTCTTCATTGCTTATCCTGTCCGCATTTAAAACATTGCGTGTTTACAGTGTCTTTAAAGTGAAATGGTATGAAGACGTGATAAAGACAGTACCTCAAAAGGGAACTACCCTTACAACTACACTTTGTTGCTCGAGTGTCCGTCTGTCCGAACAATAAAGACTCTTTATTACAAGAACCGATAGTTATCAAGTTACAATTTATATTAAACACTGAAATCTATGATACAATTCAAGCTTTTTAATCGACACAATCAAAAAATACGGCCATTTATACAGGATTTATTTAAAAATACTAATAACTTCTTAGTATTTTGTTATTAACATTATCCCTGACAGCTTTTGTTCTACGACTTTTCATAATTCGTAACTTTTTCTTTCATACAAAAATAAAAATACATTAAATGTTTCTGAAAATGGCACCTACTCTACCCGGTCGCTAAAACTGCACACGCGCAGCGGGTCGGGGAGGGACACAAGCAGCGCGGGGCTGAGGCCCGGTGCGCTTGCACTGTACCATTGGAATACGTACACAGAGTAATTACATTTCAGACAGTACAACAAAACTTTACAATTATTTTTTGAGGAACGTATTAAGTTTTGAGAAAAGTCGTAGCACAAAAGTTATTAGATATGATGATAGGAATTTTGCACTAAGAGGTTATTAGTATTTTTAAATTAACCCTGCATACTCAAACAAAAACCTGTAGGGTACTTTCCGTTGATCTACTACTATGAAGTTTGACAAGAAACAGTGTCTCACAGCACAATAAAAGGGAAAAATTCAAACACTGCGAATTTGCAATTAATGTCACACTTTTTAAGTATTGCAAACTTATGTTTCCGGTTGGATAGTATGAGAAAACGTGTTTTTTAAATGCATTTGTGTTTCAAATCCGACTTATATTTTTTTGGTAAATACATAACAGAAATGGATTGTATGGTGGAACGGAATCCTAATCGCAAGACCAACTCACACTTGACCGGTTATTGAATATCTAATCTACCTTTAGTTAGATAAGAAAAGCTGCACTGAAATAAATCGACAAGAAAGCCGAGTAATTTTTTCAACATAATTTTAAAGTAGGTAGGTGTATTAAAACAATATTCAGAAAACCAGTACATACATGCGCATAGAAGATTATTTCCAGAGTCCACACTATAGTTTTGTCTTTGAATTAATCTTTCATTTCATAATGCGATTTTACAATCAATGTACGTTTTATAGCACATCTCAGGTGAGGTCTGAGTTCATAAGAAATTGTAGTAATCTTACAACAGATTTATAACAATCTTGGCCTAAAATAAACTAAATCTAATTCTATTATTTTCTCCATTAAAAAAAATATTGTGTTAGAATCTATTGCGCATAAAATATTGTGTTTAAATCTTAATAATTTTTTAATTTTTGTTGTATATTTTTGTAGGAGTGACAGCCAAGTAAGAGTGGTATAACAGCGTCAAGTTATCTCAGCCTACTCCAGTCTTTATGATCTAATCAGTGACAGATAGAATCAATGTTATCTATTTAACTTTGAGCCCTTTCATTCCGTCCCTTTGATCCTTCACTCGGCTTTTTCATTTACAGATCCTTTTTTTAATTGCCTGTCCCCGCCCCGCCGTCACGCCCCCACGGAGCGTCTTTTCGCTACACTAATTGGATTGTATAGGAAAACAATAGCAGCCATTGTTTCTTTTGTAGTTATCCCTCTGTTGTTTTTGTGCTGCGCAATAGTTCCAAACGGCTATTCCTTTAAATCTGCTCTCTATCTTCATTCGCATGTAGTCCAGTGATTTGCAAGTTTCTGAGTTCATGACCCCGGTTGGACTCCTTTCGTTTTGTTTTTTACATACAAATTGTGGAATGAGAGAAGACTTCCACTAGCGCGTTCTGTGCGTGAATTTTTTTTCTTCATGGCATGGCTCACAGATTAGCGCATTTGCCAATGTCATGTATTATTAAGTAGAATCGTTATCGTAAAACACCTCCAGTAGTGATAGTAGACTTTACTGAAGTTTTATAGGACTTCTTGGAAGAGCGCGAGAACTTCAGCTACATATGTTTATTTAGACCTACTCCATTCTTTTCACTTATACAGAACTTTAAAACACAATATACTATCACTTTTGTACTTTAAAACTCCCAAAAATGTAAAAAATAGAAAATCTAAATAAAATGTCAAGTTCACTTCTCTCGTTCCCGCCAAAAAGTCCCTGTGCGTGAATTGTGAGCCGGCCCTGATGGCTGGACTCGTGCATTATCAACCTTTTCACACAATGGCCGCAAAGAAAAATAAATACTATTATAAAGATAAAATCGAATTACGAATTTCTTTTTTTCGCTGTCATAGTTTTACATATGGCTGGAGGTGCCCTTCGCTATTAATATTTATCACATCTTATTTTTATAAAAAGTTGACAATCTAGGAAAGTTCGTTTAATAAATTGACCTGACCGGCAATCGAACCCGGAACCTACCACGCTTGGCTGCAACGTTTAAACCACTGTACCCTTGAGTTCGTCAACGGCCACAGATATGGCACAGTGTCAATGCAGTACAAAAGACAGCCTTATGCGAATATTGCTGATCAGCATTTTCTTCCAGACACCCTTTGGGTTATAGGATAAAGCTTAAGTGAAAATGAGTAGGCGACGACGACGAAATAGAACTACAATACATATGTATCCACTATTATATTAAACGAGCAGTATTTGTATATATATATATATATGTATACTAGCTGTACCCGCGACTTCGTCTGCGCGGAAATTTTTTTCCTGGCTTTCTTCTTTCTCGTGATTATATATACATGTACATAGTATATTTAAAGATTGTTTTTGAAAAAAGTCTACGTCTGTCTCCGGACACATCCGTCCGATTCCGCGGTTCAGCATTTCCCATTCAAAGTTTCATCCCCCTTTTCACTCCCTTAGGTGTAGTTTTGTGATAAAAAAAAGTAGCCTGTGTCCGTTCCCGTTCCGTTTTTCACAGATTTTTGATAAAAAAGTAGCCTATGTATTTTGGATAAAAAAGTCATCACCGCACCAAATTGTTTCATTACCAAGTTTTAGCGTTTCCTATACAAAGTTTCATCCCCCTTTTCACCCTGTTAGAGATAGATTTTTCGTAAAAAGTAGTATAGTACTATATCGTTCTCTGATGTCAATCTTCTTGCCAAATTTCATCATAATCGGTTCAGCGGTTTACTGTTTCCCATACAAAGTTTCATCCCCTTTTCCACCTTTTTAGGAACACATTTTCTAAAAAATAAGTTACCTATCATTAGCGCCATCACATGTTTCTACTACGTACTGATTTTTATCAAGATCGGTCGAACCCTTTTGTAGTTATAATAGGTCATACAGACAGACAAAAATTTTAGAAATGGTAGAATTGAAGGCAGTGAGTCATAAAATGACTATGTATCACAAAATTGGACAGTAAAATTATAATTACAGACAGACGCTAGAGATTTTATAGTAGTATAGATATACATATTTGAAACGAACTCTTTCTCGAAAACGCTTCTAGTAATTTCGATAAGATTTGCAATAGAGGTCTCAATAGCTAGGTCTCTATTATGAGAAAACTCGTTTTCTCCGTGTTTTTGACACACTTAAAACTTCTAAACTCTGAACTTTTTAACTTTCCCAATTTAAATACGTGTTAAGAACACATATCGCTTTAATAACGTACTTATAATAAGGAAATAAAATGAAAAATAAAGATAAAAGCATAGACTTCATAACTTCAGACAGCCTGTCCCGTACTACGAAGTGAGGCAAATAACGTCAAATGAAATGTAGGTGTGTAGGTGCTGTTTTCTAACGAAATGGCGACCGATCAGCTTATCTGACAATGAAAAATGTGTGTCGTATGTACATGTGAGTGAGGCTATCTGATTTAGCTCATGGTTACTGCTTGGACACGGCGTCTGGCTTTGGAGTTATTTATAAAGTCAAAGTCATCTTTATAATATTTATACAGATATAGAATAGATGCAATTTACAGTCGTGAACATATCGTTGATGAAACTTGAGGGTTTGATTTACTTATTTTGGCTACGCAACCCTGATAAAACAAAAGAATATTTCTAATACAAAATAGGCAGAATGTACAATAAGAATGAACCAAGACGGGATAGAATTTTTCTCCTGAAAGGGTAGATCTAGGGTTCCAAATTTGCGTAATCAGTCACGACATAAAGCGGTGAAATGTTAATCGTTAAACAGGTACCGTATTTATTCAGTAAATATACAATGGAACCGCTTCGCTCATCCGAAGACGTCCAAAAATAAGGGCCCACAGATGAACGTATTAAATATTCAGTTTGTACATATTGCGTGGGTAAGCTCACCACAGCACTCCCTTCGGATTTCCTTCGATCGTTTTTAGGGAACAAATATATTTTTTAGCTCTCAAAAGGGAAATCGGTTATCCGAAGCCATTTCTTTTAAATTCACCTTTTACCAAATATGATCAATATAAAATTAGGTCGAGAAAAATTAGGTAAAGATTGTGCTCTTTGTATTTTAATGGTCTTGGTCTTGACATTATCATACCTTTCAGGGATCTTACTAGGTTGTCGATAGAAGCAATCAGTTGCCTATTGAAAATATAATAATACTCTATTTTTCCATGAACTATGGAGTATTATTTGATTACTGTCCCATTCTAAAATTGGAAAAAAAAATTACGTTGGTATGTATCTGACTGTGATACTATTTGACTTACCATAGACACAGTTGTAGAAAAGTTACAGTAAATGATAGCTCAAACAGACGTTAACTAAAAAAAATATTGTTGTAATTTTTGTAAGTTAGTTACGAGAGTTAAAAAAATCTTGGGGTTCAAGAGCTACGGTGCCTCAGACAGACACAGATATAACATATCTGATCTCAGTCGGAAGTTGAAAAATATTTTCAATGTTTTGAACTGTTTTTCATTCAAACTGTCTCCCATAATTCTGTCTCTTACATGAGACTGTACGAATAACAAAAAATAGTTCGAAACTTACCTTTCTGAATTCAAAGACTCTAGCCCTTCTTATAACAATGATAGTATAACGATAAATAATGTAGCCCCTTAATTGATATTATTACTTTGAAAATTAAGTTGTTTATCAGTGAAGTTCAAGATCTTTAAGCTTGTCTTTGAACCAAAACAGACACTTATAAATTCTAAAAACGTTCTATATTACCATTGAGTTAGTACTTGCATAGAGTACATATAACTCTAAGTTCTTACCATTATTTTAATAACATCTTGTATGTACAGATACCGATCTTTTGCCTACTGTTCTATAACCGTGTAGACCAGCCTTTCCCAAAGTGGGCGACAACGCCCCTTTGTGGGCGCTGCAGGCCTAAAGGGGGGCGGTATGAGACCCCAAAAAAATGGGGGCATTGTGTAGAGGCCTGGGGGGTGATTTGTAATTTCATTTAGCTAGGAGGCATCTTAGACAACGACTGCATGACTCAAAGTGGGCAGTAGACAAAATAAGTTTGGGAACCTAGAGTGTAGACGAATATGAACGGAGCCAGAATTATTCGCATAGATCCAAGTTTAGAGCTCTTTGATATTAAAATAATAGCACACATTGCTCTGTGTTATTTTCTTTTAACATTTAAAAAAACGCTTCAAATGAAATGACTGTGTACCCATCTCCAAAATTATTTGTCTGAACAATCTGACCAAATCATGAACATTAATAAAGATGAAGTTACATCGTAAGAAAACTGTCTGAATTATATGATGTTAGTTACGAAATTAAAAAATTATAGAATTATATTATGTGATTATTATTTTACGATTATTACTACAGTGATAAACTGCTTATTGTACGCTGACGATGCTGTGCTTATAGCATCATTAAAAGCGGAGTTGCAGACACTAGTCACGTGCATGACAGAAAAATGTGAAGTAAAAGCATTGAATATGAATGTCAACAAAACTAAGGTTCTGGTATTTGAAAGGGAATGGGTACAGACGAAGTGTGAGATTTGGGTATATGAAAAATGTTTATAACAAGTGAATGACATTGTGTATCTGGGGAGTGCATTTTCGAGGGACGGAAGATGCGAGTTGGATATCGAGAGACGGGTAGCAGCTGGCAATAAAGTGAACGGTGCTCTGTCCGCATTAGTAGGCAGTGTGAATATATATAACTGAGCCAAAATGGCCATATACAACGCGGTGTTGGTTCTAACTTTATTGTACGGTAGTGAGGCCTGGATATGCCTGATATCGCGTGAAAGTATGAGAAATGCAGTGTCACTCTTGCGGACAGGATTAGCAATAAAGAGACACGCAGTATGATAGAGTCGCACGACAGTGTCATTATAAAAATAAAGAAAGGGATGCTTAGATGGTTCGGGCACATAGAAAGAATAGGTAATGAAAGACTGACGAAGAAAATCTATAGAGCAAAAGCGAGTGGTAAACGAAGCCAAGGAAGACCAAGGCTGACTTATGAAGGTCAAATAGCTAGAATGTTAGCAGACGGAAATGTTAAAAGGTCTCGCATACCTAGGCGAAAATGTGTGAGAAGAATGATGAGATTTGAGGAGGCGAAAGAGGTATGTAAGGACCGCGATGCTTGGCGCTCCGTCCTCTCTGACTACCACGTTGGGAATACAGCGTGAAGATATGTACTATTACTTTTACGAAAATCGAATGCAATCCTTGGCTCGATTTGACAGTTGGTATTTTTTATTTAAGGATATCTCAGAACTCGCTCAGAACATACTTTTCACAAACATTTCATATGTAATTGTATAAGGCAATGTAAGAGTAATTATTTATGATACAATTACAAGTATAATTTTAGTATAGCAACACATGAAAAAAAAAGAAAATCATCGAATAGTCCCAAATGTGCTTTTGCAGCCTTCAAATGCCATTCGTGGTCTTTCGCTTCTTGCTATGTTGTTACTAACGATATTATCGTCATTGTTACTGGCTTCTTTCAAGGCATTCTACTGCCAAGCCTGTTCTTCGACATCACGTTCAGTCCCTTTCAGGCATGGATTTAAAGGAGAATATTTTAAATATAAATTTGAAAAATCGGTCAACAGCATGTCGAACGCTTTAGGGTTCGACATGCTGTTAATAATTTCGGACAAAGTAGAATAAATATCTCTGCAATACCCGTTATTCAGATTCGTTTCTTAATTCTGGTTTCGAGTAACCAATTAACGACTCCGCGCACAGCTCAAAAGGTCTCACAGACGGATACGACAAAAGTATAAGAATTACGTTTTGTTATTTGGCTATGGATCTATAAAACTGTTGGACGCAATCCAGTTGTACATGCATAGATTATACTTAACAAACATGGATCGGACGCTAGAAACAATTGAGTAAATGGAAAAACAGAAATAACGATAGATAAGGCAGCTTGGAACTGTGATCCGGGATCATTAATCTCTTTGTTAATACCTCTCAGTGAGCAGTAGCATGGGTTTGCATCGGAAAGAATTACAAAGTTCACAGATACTGCCTGATTTCGCTTCCTCAACTATTAGCAATTTAAGCTTCCTGTCTATACACAAAATGTAATCATACATACATGCATACAAACATACATATCCACGCTGTATCCCTAACGGGGTAGTCAGAGAGGACGGAGCGCCAACCGCCGCGGTTCTTAGATATTTTTTTCGCTTCCTCAAATCTCATCATTCTCCTCACACGTTTTTGCTTAGCATTCACAGGCGTTTGACATTTCAAAATAGACCAATCAAACTTAACGCGTCATTTACCAGAACGAACGGAACAACGCATATTCGACCAGATCGTACTACTGCTACGTGCTACATGCGAAAAAAATAAGAAATAGGGAGGTAACATATGCTATATCACACCATCAGCTTTTGCCTCTCCGTTACTGAGTGTGGCGATCTCCCAGAGCTCTCGAAAATAGCTAAGATAGTTGGCCCATCTGATTGGAAGGCTTTAGGCACTGCGTTTCTCTATATATGAGATTTGAGGAAGCGAAAGAAGTGTATAAGGACCGCGACGCTTGGCGCTCCGTTCTCTGACCACCCCGTTAGGGACACAGCGTGAAGATATGTATGTATGCATGTTTGTTTCCCTATACGTCATCGTCATTTTACTGTATAGTACTCTCTGTAAGCACCGTTACACTATGCTCTCTACTTCACGTCTGTTCCCTGCGGCGGTCCGTAACCAAAGAGACAGCTTGTAGGTAATTATTTCCTTTATCTAGACAGCCGCCGTTGTGGCGCTGTCACTCGTGCGTGGGGGAGGACAGAGTACTTCTTTCCCTTTCGCACCTGTACACTACAGTCATCAAGATAATTCAAATGTTGGTGTTACAACGGATACGCTATACGCCATAAGACTTAATCATTCTATAAGCTACATAATGATATCAGTTACTTTGGTTCTCCTTTAATAATTTATTTTTGACGACACGGTAAAAATCTTCAAATACACAGTTCTTCTGATGTGACAACTCAATCGAGTAGCTTTGGAATTTCCAACAGAGTACATCGAGGCCACCTAAATTTTGTAGAGAAACATGGCTTGGAGAGGACTAAAAGGTCTTAACAGTACCCCCTTACAGTGCTAAGGCAACATGAAACGCATGCTCATTCTGCTCTGAATCGGTTGAAGTGAACGTCTACTATGATGTAGCCCCCTACATCATAGTACTTCAAAGGTGCCTTTAATAATTCATACGACGGGCCGAAAATATTACAGGTCCCAGCCTACGGGGACGACAAGGCTTCTGACGCGAACAGTCGTATAATAATAGCTAAGATAAAGGCTTAACATGCGTTCGCGAACACCGAAATAATCGATAACTATAGATGATATTAGATCGCCATCTATCCAGTAGGTAAGCGATTTCGGGCAATGTCATTCAACCTGTGATCATATCGAACAAGTATCTTCCTTCACTATACTTTCCTGAAAATAGATATCACTCAGCAATAAATTGACAAAGTTACACGTCCCAAATATTCCCCGAGTCACTCTGGCGGAAACTATTCCGCGGAGTTATCACTGAGGCTGAAGTAGCGCGGAATGGAGTGGCCTTATCAGCGGTTGACGAGACTGTTAAAAAGTTTCGCGGAGAGTTGTTTGTTTGTCGGATTATGCATTGTCTCGCGGAAGTATGGAAGAAGTTCGTCGGATGGTCTAGTTAACTATTCTAGAGGTGACACTCACATTATTATGAGGGTTCGTCGAATAGCGTTGTTAACTTTAAGTATTCCATCAGGAATGCACTGAGAGGTATGAATAACGGTCTTGTGGGTAATGTGAAGAAGGGGGTATTTTTAAGTTTATTTTACTTTAAAAAATAATATCAGCCAGTTTGTTCAAAGACCAGGTGATTTAATTTGATTCCTAAATATACAATGCATATTCTCTTAACCATTCTTAAATTTCCGAAATTGAAAAACGAAAAACATGAAATGATTTCGTCTGTTTTAAAGACTGACTTGTGAAGATTAAATAGCCAGAGTGTAAGTTGACGGAAATGTCAAAAGCATACCTAGTCGAAAATGCGTGAGAAAAATGATGAGATTCGAAGAGGTGAAAGAAGTATGTAAGGACCGCGACACTTGGCGCTCCATCCTCTCTTACTACCCCGTTTAGGATACAGCAAGAAAATATGTATGTATAATATTGTATATACCTCGTTTGTTTGTCAGTCACAGTTAATTATTAATTGTAGTAAAGATCTGTTCGAAAATCATTATGATTTTTTATAATATATTTCATGTCTGTGCCGATACGCGCTGGCAACGGTATATAGATACAAACGCTTCTTTTTGCAAACTATGTCAACATCTTAAAGGAAAGAAAAAATCACATCTATGATCTATAATTTCTTTCGTGTAATAATTTGTTCTTTACATTTTCTTAGCATCAAGTTTTCCTTTACCTCGCTATATCGTTCTTTCCCCCGGTGACACCACAGTGATCCACTGTTATCGATCTCATCGGCGCTTCTCATTACAAAGTAGTCTAAAGTAGTATTTCCGCGGCCGTCCAAGTGTCGTATTTCCGCGGACCGCTCGCGTAAATTAAATTTTTATCGCTACACACCCCATAAAGCACCCGCTCTATATTATTTTTATTCGTTTTGTTTCTGTACATTAAAGTTATTTTTTTCCGTTTTATGATTTCACCACTTTGCTACTTGCGGTGAGATTTTTCTGCTATTAATGTTTGATATGATATTTACCGACTTCAAAAAAAGGAGGAGGTTCCCGATTCGGTCGTATTTTTTTTTGTTACCTCAGAATTACGTAATATATAAACCGATTTGGAAAAATTTTTTTTTTATTTAAAAGAACTTTCAGATTGGACTCGTTTAAATGTCACTGGTATTGGTGCTTGTATTTTTACATTAAATAATACTAAATAACTCTAACTGCTTATAAGCTTTTTTTATATTGATGATTCTTTTAACCTTAAGAAAAAAAGTTAATAGCAGATTTATCCTAGATATTTAATTTTATTTAGCCTAAAGTTACTAAAAGGTAGGAATAATAAATTTAAAAAATTATACCGACTACAAAAAAAGCAATGAAAAGTACAAAATAACTCTCCTTTAATAATCAAAACATCAATCCAGTGCAAAAATAACTTTATTAGTACGGTACAATTACCAATTTCATTAAATTTGACAATTATTGAAGTCTGTGCCAAATCAGTGTGCAACAACATAAAGTCTACTAGTTTCATAGGCTTAGTACCGACTTCAGTAACTGTCAAATTTAATTAAATTAGTTTTGTATTGTATTCATAGTTATTTTTGTACTTGAGTTTTGATTTGCAGAGGACAGTTATTTTGTACTTTTCAGTAATTTTTTTAAGCAGGGTTCGATTTTTTTTAAAGTTTTAAGGCTGTACGATCAATGGTAGTTTAAACGACAGAAGAGAGTTTAATCTTCTGTCTTCGATTATTTCGTAAGATCAATGGCAGTTAATCGCATACGAGCAGATTAAATTATCGAATACTGACAAAGAATCTTAAAAAGAACGAATGAATTGTGAACGAAACTAATAATATAATCATGTGTAAGACATTAATCTAGGTTTTTCTAATCCGTTCACTATTTCTATTTGATATTAGGACAGAGGATTAAACTGTCAATCAATTTTTATCGTAGATTATGAAATCCATAGTTTAAACTGCATTTGATCTTATGGCCCTTAGTGTTCTATTTCAAAATCGGAATAAGCCGATGCGAGTTTGACTTGTGCTCAGAGGGTATTTCAGCTTACAAATAACAAAATTCATCCACATAATGACAGTTTGTTTGTTAGATCACTACCTATACGGCTATCAATATTACGCTCCCAAGAAATTAAAAAATATTTTATGATTACGTGAATATCCGGGTCAAACAATTATTTTCTGTCTCATTACTGTTCCTAAATTCCTGTAAAAATTTCTCTCAAAATATAGTTGCGTATTCAGTTCATACATAAATATTGTATTTATCGTAAAGCTAATATCCATTCCATGATTATATTAAAATAATTGTTGAAAATATTTCTATATTTATCCCTACTTTAGTAGTTTACTTTTCTTTATTGTTTTACTTCACTTCACTTCACTTCAATCCACTTCGCTTTGCTTCACTCCGCTTCATTTCACTTTACTTTAGTGGGTACTTTTGACTTAATTTATTAGTGTTATTGATATAAGTTTTAGTATTAGTTTTATTAGTAAAAAACAATAAACTTCAAACAATAACAAATATTATTCTTTTAAGTTTTTCGATTTTTAATAATTCCTGATAATATATATACGTTGTTCAGCACCAATTTATAAATATGTAGATAATTTTTAGTTGTTAAGACAATAAATAAATTATTAAAAATACTTTTACCAAAGTTACCTACCGACAAGTACAAAAAATACACGATCCATCTAAGTCAGTATCTTGTTTTGATAAACTCCTAGATTTTGATACATAATTAATTAACGACACGCCTCGGCTTCGCGCGGGACCTTGATCACAAAACGTCAATATTTCTGTACTTCTGTGAACTAAATGTGTGTTTTGTGTTATACAGTTATTAAATATGAAAAGGGTAGTATAACTGGTAACAATGAACTCACTGCCATCTCTTTAAATTCTTTATTAACTCTCCTTATTGAATAAACCTTATAGCATTCGTAATTGGCCAACTCAATCATGCTTTTACAAAAAACACGGTTATTAACATCAACCAATGAGGACATTGTAATGTTTGTTCGTTACTGTAGCGACAGATGTCGCTGTCGATGTGGTTAATTGATTTTTAACTAAAGTTTATATAATGTAAAATGTCATCTGAGAATAAATTTACTCAATATCTCAAAACAGCACAACAAATTGCATATATTTAAACGCAAATTATGTGACTTTCTTATAGAATAATATATTGTTCGTTTCATTCGATTACTGAGTTCTTACAATGTAAATATTGATTCAGTTGGCGTTTTGACTAAATAATAATTAATCATAATTAGTTTTTCTGATAAATTGGAATTTATTTCAATTCATAGCAATGATATAAAGATATGTAGTTGTATTTGTTTTAATTATTATAAGCTTATGTACCATAACAGCTGATCACAGTATATTCAAATAGGATATTTATTCATATATTATCTGTGTTATCGATACACTAACCTATGTATCACAAATAAAGTACTTGATTTTGTAATGTTTGAAAATTAAAAGATAAAGTAAGCTATTGAAACAAGTTTCATTTTAAATAAAAATTGCATGCAATTATGTTATAATTAACAGTAAAATCTTTCACTATAGATATTCTTGTATATCTTACTTAGAAGTTTAGAAATTACTAGTGAATACACAGATAAACACACATTGCCACTTTTTATACCGTTTACTAACTGTCACTCACAACTGCTTCTCCGTGGAATTAAAAAAAAATTAGGCTATGTCCTTCCCCGGGCTTAATCTATCTCCATTCTAAATTTCATCAAAATCGATCAAGATTACAAACACATGCACACCAGAGTTTCAAATTTATATATATTTCAATTGAAATATCTCTGTTTATAACAAAGTTTGTTTGATTGAAATAATTTGCCAAAGTACTTAACTAATGTTGACAATTTGCTTTAGATTTTCCAACAACACAGAGCACACATCGACAGCGACACAATCCGCAGGAAATAAAACTCAACGCTTCAGCGACAACAATATAAACGGATTCGAAACGGAAACGGCGTCTGTTTTGTGTTGAAACAACAAAAAACCTTAAAGTCACTCGCTGAAATGAGATTCAGTGTGTTTATATCTGTTTAAAATATTATAGCGTATGTTTCGAGGTTCAGTGAGCGAACAAAGGAGTGTTCTCCTCTCTGATAAAGCGGGCGCCACGTGGGCACGGCTCACTGTAGCTTTTTTCCACAAGAACGACCACGAGAGATTTTCCCATTGGGAATTCAGCCGCGGAGAAACAAAAATACTACGCGAAATATTTGTTTCGTTCAGAGGGTTCTGTATTTAATGATAAAAATTACGGATTAAAGATTCCTTACCTTATAAGCGAAAATGGACGCCTGCAATATCACTAATGCGGCCAAGTTGTTTTTATTTATACTTCTATATTATGTTGTATTATAATAATAATAATAATAATAGAGCTTTATTCATTCCACACATAACAATCATTCTTGAAATAAAAGTAATGAATAAAAATAAAAAAATAAAAATTGAAAAAAAAATTAAGATATTATAACAAACATTAATTTTAAGAAACTAAAAAAAATATCATAATTAGAAACCATTAAATTGATTGAAAAATTCGTTTGTTTTATTAAAAAAAAGAGAGGGCAAACGAGTAACGACTATCTGGCACATAGAAAGAATGAGCGATGAAAGACCGACGAAGAAAATCTACAGGGCGAAAGCGAGTGATAAAAGAAGAAAAGAAAGATCAAGGCTGACTTATAAAGATAAATAGCCAGTGTTAGCCGACGGAAATGTCAAAAACACTCTCATACCTACTATAAATATGTGAGGAGAATGATGAGATTTGAGGAAGCGAAAGAAGTAAAAAAGGATTGCGACGCTTGGCGTTCCGTCCTCTCTGACTACTCCATTGGGTAAACAGCTTGAAGATATATATGTATGTATGAGTCGTCTGGTATAAAGTGATCACCATGGCCACCCACAACATCCAGGAATTCACGGGTGCGTTGCCGGCCTTTAGGGAAAGGAGGTAAAGGAGGGGGAGGGGGGAGGTGGGCCACCGGCACTCTCACTCACCGAACGAAACACAACAGCAATAGATACTGTTATTTCACGCCGATATTCGATGTTTGTTCGTATATAATGAATAAACTCAAAAACTACTTAACCGATTTAAAAAATTCTTACACCTATAGAAAGCTACATGATCAGCGAGTAACATGGGCTGTTTTTATTTCCAAAAAAATTTTAGCCGCGTGAAGCCGGGGCGGGTTGTTAGTATGCAATATTGATACGTGAAAATGTTTACTTTTAGAATAGAGCGGTTCTCCTACTCTGTTTATAATATATGTCTTTGCTTGCCTCCTGTAAGCTCAAGTACTAATTCCCAGAAGACATGTCAAGGTATGACTTTATCGCCATCCATCCATTAGGTGACCCCGCGTAAAATTACTTAACTTCGTTGATTATATTAGACACCGATATACCATTACACTATAATTACTTATATAAAAAGATAATCGCGAAAGTTTATAGGGTTTTTATGTTATATATACAGAATCCAAATTACGAACTTCGATTACGAGGCTATTTCGACTGAAATCACTCAACCATCCTAATTTGAATTAACGTTAAAATGATGTTTTATTTTTTCATGCAGTCAATTTATTGTCGTTAAATCATCACTATCCTTACAAAATCACTTTTAACACAGTTACTTAAGGTTTAAAATCCATTAAAGTTCTCTCTTCAATGTCAACTTTTAATAAACGAATACTGTTTTACGATTAGCGGAAACTTAATTTCGACTTACACCTTCCTTTTATTTCATACCATTGTGTAACTTAAACACTAAATTAACAATGTTATGGATGTCAAACTCAGTATGGAAAAAGTTGGGCAAAGGAGTGTTCCATTTACGAATAGAAGGTTTAAAATGTCAAACTACACTTTAATTTTAAAGATCTATATCTGTAGATCTATTATAAATCACCAGAAAAAAAGATCCGTGAAGACCTAAAACACTCGCTACATTTTTCCTGTGAATTTTTGTACAGAAA
Organism: Zeuzera pyrina; assembly: GCA_907165235.1. NCBI lineage: Eukaryota > Metazoa > Arthropoda > Insecta > Lepidoptera > Cossidae > Zeuzera > Zeuzera pyrina. Next base: position 441,556 of record OU015642.1, on the reverse strand, counting down.
TAAAATAGAGCAAAATATGGTTTTTGTATTTGTTTTGATTTTCCTAGCCTGTGATTTCATTCAGGGAATACAAATATCTTTATTTCCGGAGACATATAATATATTTATTTCTGGAGATCTATAACAGATCTCCAGAAATAAAGATCCGTTACGATCTAAGACTTTCGTTATGTTTTTCCTGATAATGTTACGTTATGTCTTATTAACTTACATAAAACTATAATTTTGAAAATTACTGGAAATTATATTAAATTATCGGGAATATATTATATCCAATTACCGAGATAATATTACATTCTCAGTAATTTTCAAAATTCTAGATTTATGCCAGTTAATAACAAATAACGTAACATTTTCAGGAAAATATAACGAAAGTCTAATATCGTAACGGATCTTTATTTCTGGAGATCTGTTATAGATTTCCAAAAATAAATCTATCATTAGATCTCCAAAAATAAAGACCTTTGTATTTCCTGAATGAAATCGCAGGCTAACTACATACCATACCATACAGGTACCTACATTAAAAAAAACATAAAAACCTTATTTTGCTCTATTTTATTTCTGTATATGTATTGTTACAAACATTTGCAGGAAAAATGTACCGAGTGTTAGGTCTTCACGGATCTTTATTTCCGGTGATTTATATAAATCTCTAGAAATAGATATTTAAAATTAAAGTACAGTTTAACATTTTAAACCCTCTGTTCGTGAATGGAACACTCCTTTGGAAAAAAAAATCCGAACTGGTTTGACATCTGTGCCAGATATTACTCTGACACAGCAAATCGTGACCTTGTGCGCGATCTACGAATTAAATATTCGCATCGCTGCAAAGGTATAATAGTATAAGACATGAGATGTAACCGACAGCTCTATGGCGTTAACACACCGCACTGTACCAATATATCATCTACCACATAATCCGCAGTATTATTTACCATATGAAACCCAAGTAGAAGAATCGTAACATCCTTTTTTACCCCCTCAGGGAATAATTTCTCAAAAACAGACAAATACGTAATTATAAAGCCAGTATCTTTTATGTTTTCCAACTAATTTCAAATATATTTTTTAGCCGTTATAAAAACAATCTGTCTGTAAAAATTTCTTAAATTAGAAAAAATGTTAAATCGAAAAAATTATTCCGGCACACGAACAGTCGAGGCTCTGTCGAGTCAGAGCCGGCTGCCACTGAGATAAGTCTATCACGAGGAACGGATAGTTTAAAACTAAAGCCAGCAATATTTCAGTTTTATCTGGATCATACTTACTCACTTTAAAGCTAGGGTTGTCTTCATGCACTTATCGATTATTTATGATAACTATTTGACAACATGACAAAGTGGTTCTACATCTCGGGATTTCTTTATTTAGAGTCTAGAGTTCTTTCAAGGAAAGCATAGTAAAAGTTTAATTACATGGCTTGTCTATTACTGGCTGATTCAACTCATGTTGATATTATCACGATACGTGGATAAAATCAAGGAGGCAGGACACTTATATTCCATCCGTCTCGCCGGTCACATTGTCAAAGCTGTCATGTTAGCCGCATCGACGCCGATAAAAATAAACGTGACTCTGTTATTAAATATTATTTTATTACTCATGCGGGATAAACAGTATCTAAACGCACATTTTCGGTTGATAAGTAGCTATTTTCTCATTTTACAATTTGAGTAAATTTTGCTGGCACACGCAAATTCACGATTTAAAAAAAGATTGGCTAAAAAGAAACAATCGATTTTAGTACCAATGGGTACTAAAATTGATTCTTTCTTTTTAGATATTCATTTTACATTCTCAAAAAATGTGGCAAAAATCCACTCGAGAAAATTGTGCCAGAGGCAGGAGAAAGGCAAAACTTTCGTAAGGCAATTTTGTGGAACCAACTTATTGCGGCGGTATTCCCGGACCGTTACGACTTAGGGACCTTCAAGAAACGAGCCTACTCTTTCCTTAAAGGCCGACAACGCATCCATGATTCCCTGGACGTTGCGGGTGTCTATGGGCGGCGGCGACCACTTTCCATCAGGTGATGCGCTTATTCGTTTGCCCCTTGTTATAAAATACAAATCTAAATTTCTTTTAAATCCTATATTTATTGTTGCTACACGACAGCTACTAAACTACTACTAACAAAGATTGCCTGCATGTTGACCACATATATTATTATGAGTCCCTGTTTACCTGTAGTGACGAGTCTAATACAAATGGTACTTCTAACCACAGTCATAATCTCATGAATGGTCAAACAAAGACAGTCTAATTTTAATTGTCATTGTGTGCTGTCAAAATAATCTAACTTTGATGGTCGTTGTAAGTGGGAAAATGAAATTAGTATGGATTCAACTGTAGCCAGGAACCGTCGCTGCTTCTAGCGAAAAACAAAGATGAACTCAATGTCTGTGGTTTTAATGTTACATGGGTTGGTTGCACGCATCTCAAGCGAACGAAGTCGTAAGCTATCATGCAATAGAGTTAAACTCCACTCTTCATTAAGTAAGCAGCGCTTTCATTGTAAATATTGTTTTTGTAAAATCAAATATTCTCATTGCCAACAAAAGAATCTGAGCCTTCATTCCCACCTACGTAAAAATTGCTTCGGTTCGTACCCTTTATTCTAAGAATGTATGATATCGATCGCTTTACAGACAAGGTCGTGTACATTTGACATTATATTTTTATAATAGTTATTAAAATTACGATTCACGATATAAAAAGAGGAATAATAAGAAATACACAATCAATTAAACATAATTTAATTACTGATGCTTTACAAAAAAGACAATTCTCAGTAAAATTCATTTACACATTGAAATAAACATTAAAATCTTTTGCTAAAATAAAACTTAACAACAATATTACCACTTAAAAATGTATTTATTTTAAAGAACAATGAATTAGTCTCAAACAACAGCTCTATTTTTTTGGTAATCTTTTATCTACTATACGTTACGTTCACCTAGTATTATTTTCTTTAATGATTAATAATCATTACTTGATTCAGTTCTCAGGTTGAAATCTTGGTCATAGATAATTAGGAGCTCGATAGAGTGACCATTTGTTACCTTGAAGAACTGATAAGAATCGAGGTTGAAGGTGTCTAATAAAATATTATAAAATGGAACGAAAAAATGATCACAATAAATTGACTAATCATTAATTCTCTATTATAACTACACCGTTTAAAATTAGCGCAGTACTATTTCTAAATACGATTATTAATGCTTAGACGCTTAGATGGTTGAAGCCCACAAAACGAATGAATGATGAAAGACTGGCGAAGATAATCTACAGAGCGAAACCGAGTGGTAAAAGAAACCAAATAAGATCAACATCGACTTATACAGATTAAATAGCCAGTGTTAACTGACGAAAATGTCAAAAGCACTCGCATACATAGGTAAAAATGTGTGAGAAGAATGATGAGATTTGAGGAAGCGAAAGAAGTATGTAAAGATCGCGACGCTTGGCGCTCCTTCCTTTCTGACTACCCCATTAGGGATACAGGGTGAAGATGTGTATGTATGTTATTTTGTACTTTTCAGTGCTTTTTTTGAAAGCGGTTTAATTTTTTCTTATTTTTTTTTATTCCTCCCTTTTGAGTGACCTTGGCCTGAATAAATATCAAGGGCAGGTCTACAATGACCTTCTTTCTAATTCTGTAGCGCAACGACATACAAGAGAATCATCAATATAAATAAAGGTACCAGGTCGTGTTATTTGGTGTTATTTGGTGCATCTTTGAAATCCAAGCTCCAATGTCGGTGAAATTTAAATGGGTCCACTTTGGAAGTATACCTTTTCAAACAGAAGAATTTTCGAAATCGGTCCACAATTGGCGAAGTTATCGGTGAACATAGAGGTACATCAAAAAAAATCATATCGACAAACATAGAATCTCCTCCTTTTTTCGAAGTCGGTTAATAAGTTTCGAATGAAGTGAAAACTGCAAGCAAAAGCAAACTAACGCTAGTCAAGCCATGGCAATCTTAATTCCGAACTCAATAGACTGATCACCTGTTACGTCAAAGAACTGAGAATTAATTGATTAGTAAAGAATGTCTGTAATTACTCCACGACAGGCTCGTGTCTCATGACAGTCTCACGACAGGCGACGTTAAAAAGCTGAACATAAACTGGTCGACAAAGACCCAGTTCCAGTACAGAACTGTACTGTATATTATGTCCAAACTCAACAGGCTGTGACGTTTACGTTGAAGAACTGAGGATGAATTTGTCAAGAAATATTATCTCTAATTACCCCCGACAATTAGAAATGGTGTTTTTCACCCCACTATACGCTACATGTCCTATATCCTTTCCTTTCGAAATGGAAATTCAAAGCGCAACGAAGTCTGCGTTAGTTATTAATTGCACAACAACTATACATACATACATATATATACATATATATATATATCGGCGCAAGAATATCTTGCGTTGAAGCAAAATAAAATTATAAGATGAAATTCACTGTCAATATTTAATTAATGCATTAATTAATGAACTATCGAAGGTATGTAATTTCTAATTGTAAAATAAACTAGACTCGTGTTAATTTTGTGACGTCAGAGCAAGAAATAGGTAATTGAGGGTAAATGAACTATAAAGTGGCATTTGCTTGACAACTGCTTTTAATAATAGAAACATGAGGGTGATTGCGTTTTCTTGTACTGACGAGTAAAAAGAAGAGATCTCTTGTGCTCCAGCCCTCGACCAGTGCGGACGTGTGGTGACAACTTAGAGATCTCTCCTGTACATGGTGATGTTTAGTTTATAGTTCATAGATTATAGATAGTGATAGTGAGTAACGATTGTAAATACAGTTTTAAATAAATTGTTGTGAGTTATTGTGATTGAGTGGTTTTTGTAATGAATTCAAAAGGAAATACTAGTGACGTCAGTAATGCTGACGTCACACATATTTTTAACCCTTCTGGTGTATCTGCTTCGACATCAGAAGTGGGATTGCATAACCTGCAAAACCCTTCTGCCGGTTATCCTACTGTATTGACAGTCGACTCAAATCAAAGTCCAAACAATATAGGCGTGCCAGCTGAATTTTTCATGCAAATGATGCAGGTGATGAAAAGCGTGTCTGATCGTCTGGTAAATCAATCTGACAACAATAAGGTAAGAATTAATGATATATTTCTACCTTCATTCGACCCGGATGCAAATGTTGGCATACGTGAATGGTGCCAACATGTAACGAAAGCTATTGAAACTTATAACCTTAATGATTATGATGTACGAATGAAGGTAGGAAGTTTATTAAAAGGCCGTGCAAAATTATGGGTCGATAATTGGCTAATAACTACTTCCTCGTGGGAGGAGCTACGCGATAACCTTATAACACTTTTGAACCGGAAAATAGGTACTCTCGTGATATTGCCAGATTTAGAGACCACGTGTACGACTGTAATAAGGATATCGCAGAGTTCTTGTCCCAAGCTTGGGTGCTGTGGCGACGAATCACGAAAGACAAATTGGGTAACGAAGACTCACTAGAGGCGGTTATTGGTTGCGTAAATGATGAACATTTACGTATTGAACTTTTAAATGCTAAAGCTGCGTCTGTACCGGAACTCATTTCGGTCGCTTCAACAATACGCCGAAAGCGTACTCATACAGGTTCCAGTAAACACATACCCAGTAAACGCAACCGTCTGCCAGAGGAAAGCTCGTGCTGTGCAATATGTAAAAGACCGGGTCATATTACGCAGGATTGTTGGTACAAAAATGCGGAAAATTCTCAGGTACGTAAAAATATTATGGCCGCCAATCAAAACAAACCCACTTGTACATTTTGTGAAAAAGTTGGTCACTCCTTTGAAAACTGTTATAAGCGTGATAGAACTCTTGACATCTAATGTGAACTGTGTAGGTGTATCTAAATTAAACTCCATGCACATTATTATTGGCGATCTCTCCTTGCATGCGATTTTTGATAGTGGCGCAGAGTGCTCCCTCATGCGAGAATCGACAGCTGCCAAACTACCGGGTCGCCGGTCACAAGCTGTAAGTTTTTTGAAGGGTATTGGCCAGTTTCCTGTTATATCACTAACTGTACTGAAAACGATTTGTGTAGTTGACAATATTAGTGTAGAAGTTAATTTTCATGTAGTACCTGATTATGAAATGTCCTATGACGTGTTATTAGGCATGAATTTGGTCAATAGCACAAATCTTAACGTTCTCGTTACTTCAAGCGGAACGAAGTTGTTTCGTCGGCCGGTGGTCATGCATATGCGATTATCCAATTCGACAAATTAGATTGTGATCTTACTGATGAAGGTGAAATTGAATTATTGCGTGTTCTGCTAAACAAATACGCACATTTATTTGTACGGGGCTTTCCAAAAACACGGGTTAACACTGGAGAGTTAGACATTCGTTTAAAAAATCCGGATAAATATGTAGAGCGCAGACCTTATCGACTAAGTTCTATTGAACGTGAAAAAGTACGTGAAATCATAAATGAACTATTAGACTATAAAATTATTCGAGAAAGTAAGTCACCTTATTCGAGTCCCATTATTCTCGTAAAAAAGAAAAATGGTGATGATCGCATGTGCGTAGACTATCGTGAGCTGAACTCAAATACTCAACGTGACCACTATCCCTTACCACTGATTTCTGATCAAATTGATAATTTAGCTGGTGGGCGGTACTATACTTCATTTGATATGGCAGCTGGATTCCACCAGATACCGGTCTCTGAACAGTCAATAGAGAAAACAGCATTTGTCACACCGGACGGCTTGTATGAATATCTTACAATGCCGTTTGGTCTGAGTAATGCGTGTTCGGTATATCAACGTTGTATAAATCGAGCATTGCATCCGCTTCTAAATGAAGGGGTAGTCCAAGTTTACGTTGATGATGTGCTCACTAAATGTAAAGATTTCTCTCAAGGGATATCGGCTATAGAACAAATACTCATCGCTTTGCAAGTGGCTGGCTTTTCCATCAACGTAGACAAAACTGCGTTTTTCAAATGTTCAGTAGAGTATTTAGGTAACGTGGTGTTAGATGGTCAAGTCAGCCCGTGTCCTCGCAAAGTAGAGACTCTGGTGAAATCGCCTATACCAACGACAGTCAAACAAGTGAGACAGTTTAACGCTCTTGCCAGTTACTTCAGGCGGTTCATTCCCAATTTCTCGCGAATTATGTTACCTCTTTACGAGCTAACTAAGCAAAACGTGAAATGGGAATGGGACCTTAGACATGATGAGGCACGTAACTTAATTATCCACTATCTTACTACCTCCCCAGTCTTAACGCATTTTTCAAGAAAATGCACCTATAGAACTATATACAGATGCTAGTAGTCTTGGCTACGGAGCAGTATTGGTTCAGGTAATCGATGGCAGACATCACGCAGTGGCCTACATGAGTGTGCGTACCACTGATGCAGAGAGTCGCTACCACTCATATGAGCTGGAGACACTTGCCGTGGTGAGAGCCATAAAGCATTTTCGCCAATACTTGTATGGACGTAAATTCAAGGTCGTTACGGACTGCAACGCTCTTAAGGCGTCCAAACACAAGAAGGATTTGCTACCACGCATTCACCGCTGGTGGGCTTTTCTTCAAAACTATGACTTTGAAGTAGAATACAGGAAAGGTGAACGATTAAAACACGCAGATTTTTTTAGCAGAAACCCAGCATCCTATAGAGTCAACGTAATGACTAGAGATTTAGAGTGGTTAAAGGTTGAGCAGCGGCCGGACTGTGCACTGAGGCCATTGATCGACAGCTTAAGTCAAAACGAGCGTGTTGAAGGATATATGCTTGAAGGAGACTTGCTGATGAAAATATGGCATGACTCTCAAAACGGTGTACAGAAAGCTACTGTTGTACCTAAAGCTTTCACGTGGAGCTTAATTAATACTTACCACGGAGCTCTCAAACACCCTGGTTGGGAAAAGACTCTCCAAAAACTAAAAGAGTCTTACTGGTTTAACAGAATGAATACCGTGGTACGTAATTTCGTTGATAACTGTGTCGTGTGCAGGACCTCAAAAGGTGCATCAGGCGCTGTCGAAGCTCAGCTTCACCCAATTCAGAAACCCACCGCTGCTTTTCAAGTGATACATTTAGACATCACAGGCAAGCTGGGTACACCTAATGACCAAGAATATGTAGTGGTTACAGTAGACGCATTCACTAAATATGTGCTATTGTACTATGCCACTGATAAAAGTCAATATAGTAGTTTAGCTGCCTTAAAACGTGCCGTACATCTGTTTGGTGCACCTGTTCAGGTTGTTGTCGATGGTGGCAGGGAGTTCCTTGGTGAATTCAAGAATTATTGCCATGTTAATGGTATCAATATTCATGCAATTTCGTCAGGAATTAGCCGAGCGAATGGCCAAGTGGAGCGTGTTATGAGCACGCTTAAAAATGCCCTGGTCATGATCAAGAATTATGACACAGAGCAATGGCATACAGCACTTGAAGAGCTTCAACTCTGTCTCAATTGCGTGGTGCATAGGACAACCGGTGTTTCGCCATTGTCTTTGCTAACTAGGCGCAAGCACTGTGTACCGCCAGAGTTGATTAAGCTCGTAAATATAGAAGATGAGACCATCGACTTCGAACGACTTGAACAGCACGTAAAGCAGAGAATGATTATGGCATCAGAAAAAGAAAAAGTGAGATTTGATAAACTTAAAGCTAAGATTAATCACTTTCAAAGAGGAGACTACGTGCTTATAAAAAACAATCCTCGTAATCAAACCTCTCTAGACCTTAAATTTAGCGAGCCGTATGAAATCTACAGAGTTCTTGAAAATGAACGGTATCTAGTGAAGAAAGTAGTTGGCAAAGGACGTCCACGGAAGGTTGCCCATGATCAGCTTCGCAGAGCACCGCAACCGGGTGAACAAATGACCATATCGGCGAACAGTAACCAGGACGATGGACAGCAAACTGATCAGCTCCCAGTTGCCTGCAGCATCTCGGTTCCTGTGAGCATACATGAACCACCAACACCTAGACAGTAAGACTAATCTACTATTTAATAATGTAACTAATGAATTATTGTAACATTTTATTTCCTTTCTGTTTTCTAGAGCCACTGTGTACCACGGCCAATAAAATAGCCCAGAGCACAGCATCGACCCCATCTTTTTCCTTTAGAGCCTCTGTGTACCACGGCGCACAGGACCGCCCAGAGCACAGCATCGAACCTTCCCTTTACAATAATAACATTTTATTTCCTTTCTGTTTTCTAGAGCCACTGTGTACCACGGCCAAAAAAAATAGCCCAGAGCACAGCATCGACCCTATCTTTTTCCTTTAGAGCCTCTGTGTACCACGGCGCACAGGACCGCCCAGAGCACAGCATCGAACCTTCCCTTTACAATAACAATATGCATAGAGACGTGATGGATGGTCCAAATGCATAAAATAAAAATGATTTATAATGAAACTTATGATAATGATTCATGATAATATTAACTACAGGTCTTGTATAGAAGACTGTAGACAAAACTATAAAATTATAATACCAACTGCATTGAACATAAAATGTAAACATGTGATTAGATGTAATGAACTATTGTGAAAACGTTAGAGGCTGGTGCAGAGCTCGCACCGCCTATCAGAATGGCCGTATCGGCGCAAGAATATCTTGCGTTGAAGCAAAATAAAATTATAAGATGAAATTCACTGTCAATATTTAATTAATGCATTAATTAATGAACTATCGAAGGTATGTAATTTCTAATTGTAAAATAAACTAGACTCGTGTTAATTTTGTGACGTCAGAGCAAGAAATAGGTAATTGAGGGTAAATGAACTATAAAGTGTCTTTGCTTGACAACTGCTTTTAATAATAGAAACATGAGGGTGATTGCGTTTTCTTGTACTGACGAGTAAAAAGAAGAGATCTCTTGTGCTCCAGCCCTCGACCAGTGCGGACGTGTGGTGACAACTTAGAGATCTCTCCTGTACATAGTGATATTTAGTTTATAGTTCATAGATTATAGATAGTGATAGTGAGTAACGATTGTAAATACAGTTTTAAATAAATTGTTGTGAGTTATTGTGATTGAGTGATTTTTGTAATGAATTCAAAAGGAAATACTAGTGATGTCAGTAATGCTGACGTCACACATATTTTTAACCCTTCTGGTGTATCTGCTTCGACATATAGATATATATATATATATACATACATACATATATAACTATGTATAAACATAACAATTACACATATATTTCAGTAAAAAAAAATGATAATTTGTTACATAAAATTGTTAATGCGAGTAACATTTTAAATCATTTTCCAGTAACTGACAGCCCTAAGAAACTATATGAGACTGTTACAAGTAGGGCTCACCTGGTGAGTCGAACGAGGGTTATTTCAAAGCTACCTGCTTCTAAGTTAAACATTCATATTACATACATATAGTTAACAATAACACTGGCGACGCACAAAATAAATAAAATTGTAATAACGACACCATATCTTTAAAGAAAAAACTGTAATAATACGCTTTTATAGGTACTGCATGAAAAATCAAAAAATATTTATCAACATTAACTCTGTTTACCTCGTAAAAACCTAAGTGTAACCATTTTTGTAAAGAAATGTAATATTCGAGTGTGAAAACGTGGCGGGATTTTTCCCGAAATATAATAGAAATGTTAAGATTTTTAGTTGACATTACACCAATTCTAAACTATTTTAAAATTTTAATCTGCTCATCGACTGATTCGCGTTTGAAAGAAAAAATTAAACCTACTTCAAAAAAGATTAAGTACAAAAATAACTTTATAAACACGATACAAATTCCCATATAATTAAATTTGACAGTTACTGAAGTAGGTGCCAAGCCTACTAAACTAATAGACTTTCTGTTGTCGAACATTGATTGGGCACCGACTTCAATAACTGTCAAATTTAATTATATGGGTATTTGTATCGTATTTATAAAGTTATTTTTGTACTTAAGTTTTGATTAGTAAGGGATAGTGATTTCATACTTTTCAGTGTTCTTTTTCGAAGTCGGTTTAATTTTTTTAATAAAAAATGTTTATTTTACCCTTTTGAGTAACCTTGGCCTAAATAAATATCTAGGGCAGGTCTACAATTAGTTTATTTTCTAATTCTGGAGCGCAATGTGTTAACTTCCATTCTATTGAGGAGCACAAACCATAGCCTTTCACAATAAAAGATGCGACCAGATCGAACATGGGATATTCAAAGTCAAAGTCAAATCAATTTATTCAAGTAAACCCAAATGCAAGGTATTTTTGAACGTCAAATTTACTTTAGTTCGGTTCGGTTTAGTTCAAAAAGGAAACCTGAATACTGAGAAGAACCGACAAGAAACTCAGTCAGGTACCATTTTTTCAACATCATCCTACAACAGTTATTTAAAAATACAATATTTATAAAGCCAGTAAATGCATATGCAGAGAGGATCACTTCCAGTCTATTGTTGGGTCTTCAATGAAATCGCTAATTTTGTAGTATGCTTTTCCAATCAGTGTGCGTTTAATGACAAGTTTAAATCTCTTTTCCGTTAGTTGAGTAATTTCTTGAGGAATTTTATTATAAAAACGAACACAGTTACCCAAAAATGAACCACTTGACTTTTGTAATTTAAATTTAGGAATAACTAGCTGATCACGACCACGAGTTTCCACCGACCACGAGTTTCCACTATTATTTCTCATTATTACCTTATACACATATACCACATATTATTTCTCATTATGGCCATTATCAATATCATCAATATAATATCATATCAATATCAATCAGTTATAAAAGAACAGTGTAAAGGTTGCATCATAATTACACCCTAGCAGTATTCTTACAATCCGAAGACGACAGCCACCAGCCGTATTCTCTGTCCGCCACAAGACTGACTCTACTGACTGAATTTATTATATCACAGACAATTTATAATATCTTCTCCCTACTACCATTATACCATGTGGGGACAACCATAGTTAACAAATGACATACAAGAGAACCATCAATATAAATGAATAAAGGTTATAGCCAGGTCGCGTTATTTGGTGTATCTTCGAAACCAAAGCTTCAATTCCAGTGAAATTTGAATAGGACCAATCAGGAAATGTATGCTTTCAAACAAAAAAGAATTTTCCAAATCGGTTCATAAATGACGGAGTTATGAGGTAACAAACATAAAAAATAAATACAACCGAATTGAGAACCTCCTCCTTTTTTGGAAGTCGGTTGATAAAGTCTCGTTTTGCTAATGCCAAAAATTTTAGCAACCCAGCAAGTACTATCGTTATAAGGAAGAAAGAAACAAGTTTATTGTCAAAGTCAAACTCAAATCAATTTATTCAAGTAAATCCAATTACAAGGTATTTTTGAATGTCAAGTCTACTTTAGTTCGATTCAAATAGAAAACCTGAACACTGAGAAAAACCGACAAGAAACTCAGTCAGGTATCATTTTTTCAATTCATTCTACAAAAGGTTTATTTATTTATTTATTTATTTTGAGAAGCCAACAGTTGTTCCAATAACATTAAAAAAATTCATTAAGCCAGTAAAAGCATGTGCAGAAAAGATTATTTCCAAACTATTGTTTTATTTTCAATGAAATCGTTTATTTTATAGTATTAATAAATAATATAATATAATATAAATATCGCCGTTCTTTATAAACAGATCTATATTTTTCCTCGTACACATAATAATTTCAAAGATGTATAAGGACGGCAAGGTGAGGACATCAATGTCTTTATCTCTAAGTGATTCTCGTGCACTGTAAATGGCACGTATTGCTCTTCTTTGTAAAATAAAAATGGAGTTAATATGCGCAGGCTAATCTCCACAGCAGAAGGCCGTAGGACATTAGACTATGAAAATATGCAAAGTATACCAGTCTTGCCGTATCCACATCCGTCATATGCCTAATGCATCTAATTGTATATGCAGCGGCACCGAGCTAACTAGCCAATGCCTTAATATGGTCCACCCATTGTAACTTGTTATCTACTGTTAAACCAAGAAAACCGGCTGACTTAACTAATTCTAAATGTTTCCTACCCAATTCTATTTTATCATGGATTATGGATACATTAGAAAGGGAAAAGTTAAAACAATTGGTTTTTTGTGCATTCAGTTGTAAATTATGTGCAGCGAACCATCTCGAGACATCTGTTAGGATCTTGTTTACCTAAGTAATATGTAGATCCTTCCTGTACAGTTTGAATAACAATGAGGTGTCATCAGCAAATAATACCGTTTCGCATAAGTCCCTGAGCATAAATGGGAGATACACACATATCTTCATGCTGTATCCCTAACGGAGTAGTCAGAGAGGATGGAGTGCCAAGCGTCGCGGTCCCTACATACTTCTTTCGCTTCCTCAAATCCCATCATTCTCCTTATACATTTTTGCCTAGGTATGCGATCATTGATCAATAAAAGATCATTAAAATAAACTAAAAACAGGAGAGGTCCCAAAATTTATCCTTGCGAAACGCTTATTTTAAATTTCAAACCAACAGACCCCGTTAACACTCACTTTTTGCTCCCGGTCAGATAAATACGAGATAACGAGATCGAGAGCGTTACCAAGTATTCCATAGTATTTAAGCCTGCAAATTAAAGCTTCATGACTAATACAGTAAAGTAAAGTTTTATAAGTAAAAAGTAAAGTTTTGGAATCTTTTGTGCATAAAAACATACTTGCGCAATACAAAAATCACATTGATCCAAACCAACATGGTTTTTTCCTCGGAAATCAACGACTACTAATTTAATGGAATTTATTTCTGATACCACAAATGCTTCAGACAAAACTCAAGAAGTTCATGCTATTTATACAGATTTTCGAAAGGTTTTTGATTTAGTTCGACACGACTTACTCCTTGATAAAATTGTACATTTAGGCATACATGGATCTTTGCTAAGATGGTGTGAATCCTACTTACTAAATCGCTCTCAGTTAGTTGCACTTCGTGGCTATCAGATGAATGGAGCGTAGAGCCCCATCCGGTATTCCTCAAGGGTCACATTTGGGTCCCCTATTCTTCCTGATATTCATTAATGACATAAGAGAACACATTACTTCCAAATACAAATTATTTGCTGATGACTTAAAATTATATCGAGTAATAAATACTGCATCCGATATTAAAGCATTGCAACAGGATCTGGACGTTATACAAAAATGGTGTGAAACAAATTGTATGTCATTAAATTTGGACAAATGCTATCACATAAACTTTATCAGAAAAAATAAACCATTCACTACAACCTATTATATCAACGGGGTACCTCTCGGAACTGTTTCAAGTATTCGGGATCTAGGTGTTATAGTAGACTGCACCCTTTCTTTTAGATTCCATATAGACGATATTATTAAAAGAGCATCTAAATTGGCGGGTTTTATTACAAGACAAATGAAAATGTTCAAGAAGTCCGACATTACAATCTTAATATTTAACACACAAGTACGGAGCATACTCGACTATTGTAGCCCTATTTGGAGTCCCGGTTATCAAGTACATTCGGACAGATTTGAACGGGTGCTTAAAAGATTTCTGAACAGTCTTGTTTACGTCGATCATAATGCCAATAAATTACATTCATACGTCGAACGCTTGTCATATTATAATATGTCATCACTGCACATGCGTAGGAAATGTTTAGATATATTGTTCCAGTAAAATTGGTGCAGGGTGAATTTGATTCCACCGATATCCTAGAACGTTTGAAAATAGCAATGCCTCGTCAAGGTAGTAGGATCCAGAACCGCATTACATTCAGATTACCGCATTGTAGATCCGCACTTGGTCAACACTCTTCCATTTATCGCATGCGCAGCTACGCGAATACCATTCGATCACAAGTGGATATTTTTTCGGCCTCTGTAGCCTCAATTAAAAACAAACTCTACAATATTTAGCTTTAATTTATATATTTTTACTTCTTTTAATTTTAATTAGTTTTTATTTCTTAATTATATTATGTATCTTGTTTAACTACTTTTTGTAGGAACTCAGTACTTAGTTAAGCAGCATGTTGTGTTTACATCTAGAGGAGTGAAATCTAATTGTATGAATCTGTTTACATCCATGTATTAGTAGCACTTATAATGATTTGCACTCTGTTATGTAGACCAATAAAGAAAAAAAAAACACACAAATAAGAGCTTTGGAAAAATCACAAAAACACAAATAGCATCCTGGGATCCCTCTCAAGCCTGAAGTACAGTCCTGATCAAGCTTGCTCCCTCATGAGTTATTGACCGCCTTCTCATGAACCCGTATTCTTGACCGTGAAATATTCCGTGAATGTTAAAATGTGCCAGCATTTGTTTGAGTATTACTTTTTCGAATATTTTACTCAACGCTGGCAATATTGACACCGGGTGATAATTTATTGGATTTAACATACAGCCTGATTTAAATAATGGAATAATTTTACTGTGTTTTATTAAATTGGGAAATACCCCTTGATCGACACATTTATTAAATATATCTACCAAAATTGGCGATAATATAGGCATTAAATTCGTTATTACATGAACTGTCCCTATAAATTCTCGCCTTTTTTTTTAATTTAATTGCCCGTGACTCCTTTCTATCTCAAGTGAAAATTGAAAACAAGGAAACCATTTATCAATATTTTTGCTTAAAAACGTCTCTGCTGTATACGAAGACGATTCTAGACCACTAGTAATTTCTAAGGGTACATTTGAAAAATAATTTTCAAAAGCATTAGCAACCTCAATTTCATTTGTAACAATTTTATTATCAATTTGTAGTGAAATATCTTGGTTTTTTTAATTTTATTTATTACCGACATCTTTGTTAATGGTGTTCAATGTAGCCATTCCTGCGTTATCTGATTTTCTAGTTTTATTTGCAATATAGATTGCTTTGGCGTGTATTGTATACCCTCTTAAATATTTTCGAGTAAGTGCGGTCATAGTTATGAAAACTTTCATCTAGCGTGTAAATTTTTCATCGTATAACTTATAAAGCCTATCCCTACTTTTTTATGCCCTTCGTCGCCCAATCTGCGAAACGTAACTTGTTATTAATAACTAATTTTTTTTGACAGTTCTTATTAAATATTTCGAATAAGTTTTTGATTAATAATTCATACATGATATTTGGATCATCAAACAATAAAGCAGTGTTTGCAAATTTTGCTAAATCAAAGTGTAAATCAAATGTGTAAAGTTTTTTAGCCTAATCTATCCTAATGGCCTAAATTCAAATATTTGTTCAGATTTATGTCTCATGTCCTCTATTTTAATTAAATGAGCTTTAAGATCCGGGTGGATCTTACTCATAAAAATGTTGTCTATACATGTCGCGGAATGTTATGTGACCCTGGTCGGTTCATTAAAAATATACATAAATAAATTGGATCTTAACTTTAGAAGTTAAGATCCAATTTTATAAAAAAATATAAATAAATCAGAACGCCTAAATGAACAACTAGTATTTTTGGTTTAAAATGAACAAGAACTTATGAACAAGAAATTATTAAAATCTACAGGAGTATATACACGGTCTCAGTTTGGTAGACTAAATTAAATTAGAGAAAGAGTGAAATGAACATAATTATCTCCTTCTTTCGTTTATTCATTATGTCTACATTGAAGTTATCACACGCTGTTATCGACTTATTACATTTGCTAAGTCTTATTAGACTCTCCTCTACAGAAATTAGAAATGGACAAAAATCAGTCGAGGGTGGTCGGTAAACACATAATTATATGTGCTGATCCGTCTCTGCACACATTTCACGTTTGTGTTCAATAGAGCGAGCAACTATGTCTTTTGTCGTGTTTGTCTTGTTGTTTTGTCTTGTGTCATCTATGTGGCAAAAGGAGAGAAGTCAGCAATGCTGTGAGTGGCCAACTTTCAGCAGTGCAGCAGCTCATCTACACAGCTCTGGTTTTCAGTTCGTCTTCAGTTACTACGAATATCTTAAACAAATGTTGCTGGTAATTTGGTTTGTTCAAAGAATAAATAAGTTATGACTAGTGATGTGCCGGATATCCGTATCCGCAGATATCCGAGGCGAAAAAAAGACCCGTATTCGTATCCGTTTGCATTACATTTTAGCGGATCAAGATCTTTTATGGTAATTAATTTAATTAAATGGAATTCTAAAAATAAATAGTAATGAAATATAATAACTACAAATGCAGTTTTGTACAATAACAGTTTTGGCACTTTTTATTGCAAAAATCAAACGAGTAATTGTGATAAAATTTATAATAGTAAGTAACCTCCTATGTTTACATAAGACTGGATTAATATAATTACTTGTAACTGTACTATAAAGCCAAAATGGCTATCCGCAATGCGGTGTTGGTGCACCCAACTTTATTGCACGGTAGTGAGGCCTGAATGTGCCCGAAATCGAATGAAAGTAAGATGAAATACGATAGAAATGCGATTTC
Organism: Zeuzera pyrina; assembly: GCA_907165235.1. NCBI lineage: Eukaryota > Metazoa > Arthropoda > Insecta > Lepidoptera > Cossidae > Zeuzera > Zeuzera pyrina. The sequence continues at coordinate 424,118 of OU015642.1, read as the reverse complement.
CTAGAAATATGCGCGGTATCACTTTTGCGGAAAAAAAAGCAATGAAGAGTTACGCAGTATGACAGGGTTGCTCGACAGTGTTATTGTAAATATGAAAAAAGAAATGTTTAGATGGTTCGGGTACATAAAAAGAATGAGTGATGAAAAACAGACGACGAAAATCTACAGAGTGTAAGTGAGTGGTAGTAGAAGCCAAGGAAGACCAAGGCTGACTTACGAAGATCAAATAGCCAGGGTACTAGCTGACGGAAATATTAAAACACTCACAAACCTATGCAAAAATGTGTGAGGAGAATGATGAGATTCAAGGAGGCGAAAGAAGTTTGTAAGGACCGCGACGCTTGACGCTCTGTCTTTTCTGACTACACTGTTGGGATTACAGCATAATTAAATGTAATTTATAATATTTGTATTCGAATGAACAAACGAAAAACGAAGTCAAGATCCGAATCCGTATCTGTATTGGCGGATCCGCATCCGTGTTCATATCCACTGTTAACGCACCTATTGCTTAAAAAAAAAACTTTATTGTCTATGTTCACTGTAATTCTATTGTCAAATTTTTATCTATATAACTATAACTATAACTCTGTATAACTAATTTTCAACGGCTGTAATATTATATTGTAAATGTAGAAAATAAATGTACGAAATAAAGTATAAAAATAGTCTGAAGATTATTGTATTGTAAATCCACAACATTTTGGTGCCGTGACCAGGATATCGGAATCGGATTGATAAAAGGCGAATTTATCGTTACCACAGCTACTACCGACATAAGCGAGACGAGGAAAAGCTACTACAGCGAAGCGGTGAGCCCGTTCCTTGAAATCCTTTTTTCCGATTTTGATATCAATCTAATCGATCTATTTGGAGTAAACATCTTAACAATTAAAATCCTGGGTTACAATTATGTTACAATAAATATACATAAAATCGTACAATCAATTATCAAAGTTTGTAAAACACCCTCAATATATCGGTAATCGAATAAAAAGTCCATATAGCGTCTATTTTAAGAGGTAAATGTAAAAGTAGTATTTCAATTTAATAATAATAACATTTAAATTTAGTTTCAGATTATTGCCATTTTAATGCATTGTGTCAAATAAAACAGGTTTCTTAATTCATTGCATCTATCTATTACATACTTTTTGTAATTTAATTACGTTTGGTTCGTTTTTTGCGTCGATAAAATGATTGAACAATTGTATAAGAAACGTAGCAGTGTAAAAGGACGTCTTACAGTTTTTAAGAACTATTTAGATAAATTATATGAAGATGCATTATCAGAGCGACAGGTTAACGAATTAACATTAAGATACAATAAAGTCGATAGTTATTTTGGAGACTTTGATTCAATACAAACCGAAATAGAAGTACTCACTGATAATGCACCTGAACAGCTAAAAGAAAGAGAAGATGTAGAAAATCAATTCTTTTCATTAATGTCTAGAGCGCAATCAATATTAAATAGTGCAAATATAAAAAGTAAGGTAAAAGCTATAAAGGTCGAACAGGAAAATAATGTCAATAATATTAAATTACCCACAATTAAGTTACCTACGTTTGATGGAAATTATAATAAATGGTTGGAATACAGGGACACCTTCAATTCATTGATCAATAACAATATTAATATAGATAAAATAAATAAATTTCATTATCTAAGATTCTCTTTGGAAGGGAGCGCATCGGTGGTTATAAAATCTTTGGAGTTTTGTTCTGATAACTATGAAATTGCTTGGGAGTTGTTATGTGAAAGATTTGACAATGAAAAATTATTAATTAGTAATCATTTGAAAGCCTTGTTTAACTTAGAGTGCATTACAAAGGAAAACGATAAGTCACTAAGATTTTTAATTGATCATATTTCTAGAAATTTACGTTCCTTAAAAACATTAGGGCAACCAGTCGAGCATTGGGACAGCATTATAATTCATTTGGCTACTACAAAATTAGACGTAAATACCAATAAGAAATGGGAAGAATATAAAGGTTCTCTTAGTGGGGTTCCAACGCTCGACAATTTTTTTAAATTTTTGAGAAACAGAGCCGACATATTAGAAACTACAAAATTTAGTAAAGGGCCGTCCAAAAATGAAAGATTTACGAGTTTTATAACATCATGTGATAAAGTAGAAAATAGTAACAGATTATTAAAGGGTTGTTTGATTTGTAAAGAAATGCACCGATTGTATGAGTGTCCTCGATTTCTAACTATGAGTTTGGAAGATAGAAATAAAATTGTGTCGAATAATAAACTTTGTATTAATTGTTTTAAGCCAGGGCACCATGCAGTTAATTGTAGATTAGGCCCCTGTAAAATATGTAAGTATAAGCACAACACATTATTGCATAGATCAAAACAACAATATGTAAGTCGTACTGAAGGCGTTTCGCAGACGTCAGCGCCTATCACTCGTGCGAGCGAGACAGGCTGCGAACCGGTTTCATTAACTACCATTTCAAATCACCACGTGCTTTTGTCTACTGCATTAGTAAAAATTGTAAATAACCACACAAATAATTGTATCGTAGTGCGTGCATTACTTGATTGTGGCAGTCAAATAAGTATAATTACCGATTCTTTACGTCATAAATTAGGATTACAGTGTATAAAAAGTGATCTACCTATTACTGTGTCTGGAATAAGTAATATCAAGCTAAATATTGTAAACAGATGTAGATTTTTGTTGAAGTCTTTAAATCAACAATACGAAGTGCAAGTGGATAGCGTTGTCGTGCCGTATATAACAAGTAAACTACCTAATGTAATGATTAATGTACAGGAATTGAATATTCCATCAAATATTGAATTGGCCGACTCGCATTTTTATCAACCAGCAGAGATCGATTTATTAATTGGTGCAGATTTATTTTGGGAAATTATTATGGAAAAAAATATTAAATTAGGTGAAGGTAAGCCTACACTACAGTTTTCAAAATTAGGTTGGCTAGTATCAGGGCCGATAGGTACGAATACTTATGGTCAGAACAATGAAGTACATTGTAAATTGATGTTAGATATTTCAAGTCAATTGGAGCGTTTTTGGAGTTTGGAAGAATTACCTGGAGATAAAAGTAAACAGAAAATGTCGTCAGAAGATATTTTTTGTGAAAATCATTTCATAAAACATACTTACAGGCTTGATAGTGGAAAGTTTTGCGTTCAAATGCCATTTCACACATCGCCAACTGTATTAGGTGATTCATTTACACAAGCCAAATCCCGTTTATTAAATCTAGAAAAAAGATTTCGCAGAGAACCTTCCATTAAAAAGTCCTATGTTAAATTTATTCAGGAATATAAAGAATTAGGTCATTTATCGGAAGTAGATAGGCCTGCTTTTGGATGTTATTTACCACACCATCCGGTATTACGTGACAAGAGTGAAACGACAAAACTTCGCGTAGTATTTGATGCCTCATCGAAAACCGAGTCCGGGGTGTCATTGAATGACATCCAAATGGTAGGACCTACTATTCAGGATGAGCTATTTAATATTTTGTTAAGATTTACACAGCATACTTTTGTATTAATTGCAGACATCGAAAAGATGTATAGACAGCTAATAATAGATAAAAGTCAGAGGCATTTACAAATGATTTTATGGAGAGAAAATGAATATGAAAATATTAAATACTTACAATTAAATACGGTGACATACGGAACCGCGTCCGCACCTTATCTCAGCACAAGATGTTTGTTAGAATTAGCTAAAGAAAGTGACCTTGAGTTGTATAAAGAGTATGAAATTAAAATAGGGGAAATTATGAAAAACGATTTTTATATAGATGACCTGATAACGGGATGTGAAACTGAAGATCATTTAAATTATATTGCACAAAAGATCCAAAAAAAATTATCTTCTGCATGCTTAAAATTGAGAAAATTTCGTACAAATTGTAGTCACGCATTTAAAAAACAACAATTAGATGATATTCAGTCCATTGCTGAGCTTTCTAAGACTGCAAACACATTGGGTTTGACTTGGTCACCTACTACTGATAAGCTAAGTTACTCAATTCATATGGCAACTAATCTAATAATTACAAAGAGAGTTATTTTGTCTAATATTGCCAAGGTTTTCGACCCTTTAGGACTCTTAGGTGTTTTTATCGTAAAGGCAAAAATGATATTACAAAAAATCTGGTCGTGTAAATTAAATTGGGATGAACCAGTTCTAAAGGACATCGAAAACATGTGGTTTAATTTTGTAAAAAATGTAAATGCTGCCGGTAAAATTGAGGTCCCAAGACATGTCATTTGTAAACATTTTTTAAACATAGAATTACATCTATTTTCAGACGCCTCTTTATCCGCCTATGGAGCGTGTGTATATGTACGCTCTGTAGACGCAGACGGGAACATTCATGTACATCTTTTATGTGCCAAATCACGAGTGGCACCTCTAAAGACACTAACTATACCAAAACTGGAACTATGTGGAGCGTTGCTCTCTGCTGAATTAAGTACTAAGGTAAAACAAGCCCTTAGATGTAAGATATCTCGATGTATTTTTTGGACAGACTCCACTGTAGTTTTGGGGTGGTTACATGCTGCCACTAGTAAAAAGGTCGAAGTATTCATTGCTAATAGAATAAATAAAATAAAATTGTTAACCGAAGAACAAAAGTGGCGTCATGTACCTACCCAATACAACCCTGCAGACTTAATTTCACGAGGGATAGATAATTTTAGTGAGAGTTTATCGGAACTTTGGTTCAAAGGGCCTCGATTCCTAAAAGAAAATGAAATTGCTTGGCCTAATTATTCTTCTACTTCTACTTTAAATAACGAATTAAATCAACTACATGTAAACACGATAACAAATGTAAATAATACAGTAGACAACAAAATAATTGAATTTAAAAAATATTCACAGTTTAAAAGATTAATAAGAATAATGCTTATGTTCTAAGATTTGTAAATAATTGTAGAAATAAAAATAGAATAAAATGTGATTTAACTGTAGATGAATTAAACAACGGTAGAATAACTTTGGTAAAATTATCACAGAAAGAATCATTTCCACAAGAGCTAAATATGCTTTTATGTAGTATGCAACTGCCTTCCAAGTCACGTATGTTATCTTTAAATCCTTTTATGGATAAATCAGGAGCAATAAGAGTTGGAGGTCGCATTGAGAATTCAACATTTTCCTATGATAAAAAACATCCGTTTGTGTTAGATTCAAAACATCATTTATCTAAGTTAATTTTTGAAGACTATCATAGAAAACTATTACACGCAGGCCCTCAACTCTTATTATCATCGGTCAGAGAAAACTATTGGGTTATGAATGGTAGAAATGTAGCACGTAGTATTCCTAGTAAATGTATATTATGTAGACGTATAAAAGGAAAAACTATGACACAATTAATGGGAAATCTGCCAAAGCAGCGCCTCACTCCTACTGTACCATTTGAAAATACAGGCATTGATTTTGCAGGTCCTTTTTTAATAACAGATAGAAAGGGTCGTGGTTGCAAAATAACTAAATGTTATTTGTGTATATTTGTGTGTTTTGCGACTAAGGCTCTCCACTTAGAGGCAGTGAGCGATTTAAGCAAAGAATCATTTCTGTTAACGTTAAGGAGATTTATTTCACGAAGAGGTAAACCTAGTAATATTTTTTGTGACAATGGTACAAATTTTGTCGGTGCAAATAACGACTTAAATAGATTTTTACAATGCAATCAAACTAATATTGATAATTTTGGATGCAATGAAGGTATTAAATTTAATTTTTCTCCTGCATATTCACCCCACTTCGGAGGTTTATGGGAGGCAGGGGTAAAATCGGCAAAGTATCACGTAAAAAGGGTTTTAGGAGATAGGCACTTGACTTTTGAAGAACTTTCAACCTTGTTTGCACAAATAGAGTCGATTTTAAACTCCAGACCTCTTTGTCCAATGTCGTCCAATCCTAACGATCTCAGTCCCCTGACCCGCGAAGACCGCTGACTTCAATACCGTCACCTCAGCTGATTGATATCAAATGTAATCGCCTTCACCGATACAAACAATTAGAGCAAATGAGACAACATTTTTGGCATCGTTGGCAGAATGAATATATAGCAGAGTTGCAACAACGTACAAAATGGAAAAAACGTCAGGCAGAGCTACGCGTAGGCGATATGGTGGTGATAAGAGAAGACAGCTGTCCACCCCTGAAATGGCAAATAGGCCGCATCCACGAGTTATACCCTGGACCAGATGGTATCTCCAGAGTTGCTGATGTGACAACTACCAGAGGAACAGTGCGTCGCGCTTTCACCCGTTTGTGTCCGCTGTTGCAGCCAGACCACGAGGATCAAACAGAACAGTTGAAGGATGAACCTCCAACGGGGGGAGGATGTTAACGCACCTATTGCTTAAAAAAAAAAACTATTGTCTATGTTCACTGTAATTCTATTGTCTAATTTTTATCTATATAACTATAACTCTGTATAACTAATTTTCAACGGCTGTAATATTATATTGTAAATGTAGAAAATAAATGTACGAAATAAAGTATAAAAATAGTCTGAAGATTATTGTATTGTAAATCCACAACATCCGCGGATATACGTTTTTAGCAATCCGGCACATCTCTAGTAATAACATCCTCACTCTAAGTTAATACTGTTAGTTCCACATCAATTTAATCACAAATTACCCACATGTGATATTACATAACATTTTAGTAACAAGAAAGAGGGTATAATTAATTTTCTGCGTGTAGTGGGGCTGCATAAAAGCCTGATTTTAGTCTTGCAAGAAGTCAGTTGTTGAGACGCCGTCGAATAGTCAAGTACATAATAGTTGTGATGAAGAATTGATAACGTGTTCATAGTGATCAGTGCTCCCGTTACATTTCATATTTAACAATACTTAAATTGGACTACATAATTGATGATTAACTGTTATTATTCTTTAAAAAAATAACTTTTACTTTCAACTGTAATACAAAAGTAATTGAATAGAAAACGTTCCGAAATTACTTTTCAAAGCATAATAATACTCAGAAACAGAAACTTGGACTAAGCAATAACAACTTAAGTCAACACTCGAAACCAATAATTTCACTTAGCACTTAGTATAATCCAGTTCTAGATATCTAAACAAACAAATTCGAACCGAAATTCAACAAAACTGGCATTATCCCGTCGGTCGAATCGACCCGAGTACGGCTCGAAGGACCAAATAGTTGTTGTTTAATACAGTTCCCCTCGGAGGGCCGGCTTGACCAACTAATTTAGAGTTAAGTTAAACTATTGTGAGTTTGATCGTTACATATAATTGAAACCAAAGGTGAGACGGTCTGATGACGGTGACCACTGCCAACGGAAATAACCGAGAAATGTTTTTAACGAAGTGTTTCAATTCTAGCTTTTAGTTATTTGATAACTATTTCGTATTAAATGGCTATGGATTTCGAACTACAAAGCCTCTAGAAAAGTTTTGCTTTATAACGTTTAGAAATTATAGTTTTATAGGTTACTATTTGCGTGTGTGTGTTACAGCCCGATTATTATAAAAGTGTTGAACAGGTTCAGATGAAATTGAATATGCTGAAAATTTTACGAAACTAAAATCAGAACTAAAAAGATATTTGAAAAAAAAAACGAAAACTGAATTTAAATAAAATTAAAATTACTTCGAGCGAATAATCTATATCGCACACTTAATCCTGTACTGTCACTATCCGAAATTTTCGTAAATTTAGATTTTAACGCCATCTTTTTACAAAATAAGTAATTCAGACGTTGCATCGATTTCTAAGCTTCAGTTCTTACCTAAAGCTATGACAGAGACAATGGATTATTGTCGCTAAACTATATTTCCATTTCTCTTTAGTTCTCAATTGACCGTAAACAGATAAGCACGTGCCGCTACGAATAATATTCTTTTTTTTTTAGTGCAATGTCGTCATTTTGAGCTTAGAGCTACTTTACCACAAGTTTAAAAAGGTATGTTTATGTTTGATATGACTGAAATAATGACACTTTCAACTTAGTGACAATTTTCCATCAAAAATTAATAAATTTTGAGGAAAGAAATCAGTTCAAAGCGTCAGTTTATGCTGTGTCAATTTTTCGACAACCGATGTAATTTTATACACGGAGAAATTATTCGAAAAAGCGTTTTTTTAAGTGTTTTGACGCGTTTTCAGTACATTATTTTATTCTTTTATGACTAATATTCTAGGGGAACAATGTATTCTTGGGCATAATAGTGCTTATTCATTGATTCAAAAGCGTAGATTGTTAAAATAAACAATATATTTATTATTTTAATATGACTCTCGTTGTTTTTAAACGTAATATTTTTATACATCATCTACAATATTGTAATAAGTTTTATTTTACAGCATTTAACAATGTACCGAAGAGACAAAATATTAAAACTTGCACTCGGTGACAAGGAAAACGATGCGACAAGCAGTGAATATCTACAAATTTCGAAAGAAAATAGCGTGAATACAACACTACCTTTGCAAGAAATAAAAACTCAAAGGATTGGGTCCTCTAGATCTAGCAGTTCTAACTTTTCAAGCTCAAGTTCTTCGAATTCTAATAATTCTAGTTCTTCTCTTTCTGAAATAATTACAAATGCGCAGGAAGGTCATGTAGAACATCATGTAGAGAAATCGCAACAACACGAACCCATTTCTCAAGATGAAGAAGGAGATCGGTCTTTATCGGTCATATCAAATTCATTGCCTACAACACCCGTAGCTGGAACTACTAAAGTAAGCGAATGTGAAAGTATTTCTGTGAATACATCACTGTTACGGCAGCGATCCAACTCATTGTCGTCTACAGCTTCGTCGAAAATTGGCGATTTTTCTCCTGATGACAATGACTCAGATTACTATCCTATGTCACGTCATCACCGAACAGTAGAGGAAAGTTCTGAAACAAATTCTGAAACGGTTGCGATTTTAGAAGTTCATCAGCATTTAATTACATGTCGAAATTAAACGTTTGCAATTTTACTATTTTGTGAGTTGATGAGGGACTATTGCGAATGTTACGTGTGGAGTGAAATAGATGGCATGAGGGGTGCTAATGAGACTGGTTCATGTGTGCTACTTTATTTAAAAAATAAGTCGGAAACAATGAACGATGATAATTTACATATAGTATTTTACTCCGATAACTGCTGCGGGCAGCAAAAAAACCAGTACATGTTCTCCATGCATTTATACGCTCTGTGTAACTATAAAATGAAAAGCATAACATAAATTGTTGATAACCGGACACACACAAAATGAAAATGATAACGTTCACTCAGTAATTGAGAGAGATAAAAAAAAATTTAAAATCTCCTATTTATGTGCCAGAGCAATATATGACTCTAATTAAAACAGCGAGAAAAAGAGAGCAAATGGCGCAAGAGTGCGGCAGCAAATTTAAAAAAAATACAGAAGGAGACACAGTTAAGATAGCAAACATAAAAGTGATAAAGTTCGAAAAAGATAATAACGGGGAAATTAATATCTATACAAAGATTCTTATGCTCAAGTAAACTTCAACCAAATACGTCGAGAACGCCCATCTCGCACTCGTAATCGAAGCAGAGCTGATTTCATGTTACAAAAGTTGTATGACGCAAAAATTGAATTGAGCTCTCGAAAAAGAGCTGATTTGAAGACTTGTAGAGAAAAATTTAATCCCCCCCTTCTATGCAAACTCATTTTATATCGTCTAATTGTTTTTTGTATTGCTATTGATTGATTATCGTAATATCTGATTTTGATTTTGAGGCTAAATAAGAGACTGACTTTTTACATATTAAATTAAAATGATCCTTACAGACACTATGACTATTTCATGTAACTTATTGATCTCATTGATCTCATAAAAAAATATTATATAAAAAATATTTAGATTTAATAGAAAAAGTGGTTTAGGCAAATGACTGATATAATTTTAAGCAAAATAAATTAAAAAGATTGTTGATTTTTATGAATAAATATTTTTTATACATGACGTACATTTAAAATGACGTACATTTTTTTTCTAAATATCATACGAAATTAAAAACAGAATGACCTTAACAAATAATAAAGGTATTTTCCAAAATAGAATAGTGTCATTATAGCGAAAAAGCATAAAAAACATGAAAAAGTAAGGCTATTAACATTAATTTTATACAAAAAAAAAATTGTCACCGTCTTGATAAACATCTACATTATTGAGAAAAACAATATTTTTGCTGAAAACGGAATACATTTAAACTTACGCAGATTTATGTTCACTGAAAATCTTGATTTGGCTCTCCTGCACAATTTATACTTTTAGCATAGTGACCGTATAGGATTAAGGGTGCGATATAATAGTTTATCCGAACAAACAGTCGCACAAAATAGAGATTGTCGTTTTGTCTCCAAACAATTTTAAAATGTTGCCAACGAATAATTACTGACAAATTGACTGAATGAGCTTTGAGCTGTTAATATTATGCGATAGATGAGCTGTGAACTGTGAGCCATGAGTTGTGAGCTGTTACTAGTCTGCGGAGTGTATGGCAAGGGAAGAAAACGTTCGTTTTATGGGCGACCACTAATGTAATTAACGGTTGCTTAAAATTAAACTGTTAACTTATCTATTAGTGTGGTAGTTAGTGGACTGGGTTTCAGTCGAGAGCCTTAGATTCGATTCCTACAATATATACAGTAGATGCGATTTTAAAGATATTATTGCTGTTACTAAATTGCAATTTTGCGTGATCGTTTTTGCAATTAATACCAGTAATAACGATGTGATATAACTGTTTGAAAACACAAGCTAAATGTACAGCCGAAGCCCAATTAGCTCATAAATTTAATTATCGTCGGAATCCCAAAGAGATCTCCACGAAATAATTTGAAACTGAAATTAAATTACAAAATTAAGCAGCTATTAGCGCTGTAGGGAAGTTCTCAAGTGGCCGCAACTTGGACAACTTCTACTTCAGGTATTAGAGCGGTCGTCGTAAGTATTCAATTGTTTTATATTCTAATGGATCATTTTAAGATTCCGTTAATTAAAAAGAACAACCAATGTGTCCAAAGTAAATTATATGAAACTAGTGAGCCGTCCCCTCTTTGCCCTGGTAGGATCTATTATAATATACCAACGCTAAAACCTTTTCGAAAAAAATTTCTAAATGATGATAAATACAGCATTAAAATGTTACAATTAAAATACCGCAGTAAAACGCACAAACAGACAGACTGAAATAACGACTTCAGTTTATACTCTTTAGAGATATCTCACGTCATCGAGCGATATATTAAATACGACATATTGAATAATTTATCCGGGTTCAGAAGTCGGCAACACAAAAACCCATGACAATTCATTTCGGTGATTACTCTCGACACAAATCGAGTTTTTGTACAGAATAAAGACAGAGAGCGGTTCACACGAGACGGTTGGCAACGCACCAAATACGACACGCAGTCCATGTGAGGGTGCCACCTAAATTATGAGCAGTAGCGGAGCGATAACGGCAGCAGATGATAACAAATTTTATTTAACTGTAAAAATCGAAGGCAAGATGATGCCTTGCAGCCAAATACACCGCGCGGTTTATAAGTGGGCGCAACATGGTCAATATAGGCGCCATGCATGTGAATGGATGATAGGTTGTCAATGAGTGGTTCAATCGCTATCCGCATACGGATAGCTTGCCGGTGAGGTGTTCCAGTGATGATACAAAGTCGATAAGTGAACGCATATAAGGAGCGTAAAGTTCTTATGGAGAATCCCTAACAGTCGGAGAAAGGTGAATCTTATCAAGTACAACTCTGGTAAATGAACGGCGGCCTCTAATTTTCTTTCTTACCTGAAACAATAAAAGAATACATTAAAATAACAATATTTAAATATTATTTTCAAGATAGTTTTTGAAAGAAAGAAAAATATTGCCAGCTACTTTATCATCCCGTAAAAAGTAGTTAAAATCCCGCAAAAAGATTGGACTTGTTATGACGGACTGGTTTGGAAGATGTCCTGACAATTTAACATTAACTATTCCGCTTTGAAGTCAGAGAACTCAAGTTCGTTTTGTTTCAGCTTGGTGTTTTCTCCACCATAACTGAGCAATTTAGGGTTCCGTAACAAAAATGGCAAAAAAAGATCCTTTATAGTTTTATATAACCTGTATTAGCTTATTCACTTTAATGCTTTGCAGTCTGTTTACTTTGCAAAACACTACTCACTGGTGTACTGTACACGACCACAGTGAGGACGATTTTTTGGGAATCGGCGAGATTTACTTAATTACTCACAACTTTATTAAATACATGCGTAGCCTGAACTAGGCTTAATCGCTGCTATGTGTTGTCAGTATATGTCAGTTTATCTGTCACAACCGATTTATAAAGACAATAATTAATCAGCACATCGTCACATATTGGCACATAGTGGAAAGTTAACACAGAGACGTAACAGTTTACGTCAACTCAAAACCCGAAATGAGAAAAAAAAGAACGTGCATTTTAGGTCCATTTTTTTCTAAGATTAATTTATCGATGTAAAATTCTACTTCACTCTAAGTGAATGCGTTTGTTTTACACCATTTTTTGTGATTATTAAGTGCAATAAGTTTAGCATTCTCCCGCTACCGCTACCGCCTATGACTTGAACTCTCATGTAAGTTGTGGATTTATTATTAAGTGTTCCCACTAGAGCGGCTTCAGTTTTATTTGCGAGTGATACGGCTGGCAGTTCTCCTAACTGATTTAGATAAGGGACGCGCTTATCCGACAACTAACTTAGAGGGCATGCGTCAACATGTATTTGAACATAGCTACCAATAATAAGTGTTTGTTACCTCTATTCGTGTACCTAGTTGCTTTGGTCTATAAGACTTAAGATTTGTAACTGTGGAAAAAACAGCCTATTGGAATTATGTGATAAATTGCCAAAATCTTTAGCTATTTTCCGCTCAAACTCCAAAAACCACCAATCGACACGTGTTTCGCCTCTCAACGAAGCATCCTCAGGATATACCAGAGATAGGATTTGGTTAGCTAACCAGCACCGAATATATCATCGCTGTGTGTGTTCATAACTTAGGATATGCCAGATATAGGATTCACCAGAGATAGTCAGCTAACCAGCACCGAATATATTGGAATTACATGCCTCACCTCAGCGATTCATGAAATAGGATCCACGGAACTCAAAAAAGCCGAGTTGCATTGACCGTGGTCTCAAGTAAACTGAGATTACTTGAAATCACGGCCAATACAACTCGGTCGAAATGTCATAGCGAAAATAAAAGGTAATCGCGTTAATTTGCCGTGTTTTTAGATATTTTATAATGCAACGCGAAATTTTGAAAGTTTGTAATGTGATCAGTTTCTGAAATTTGTTTCAATGTAACATGAACACATGCCTTAGAAATTATAAACAGCTGTCCCGTAAAGTTGTGTTTTTGCACTTACAATTTAGTATACGTAGGAATGGAATCCGCCGATATGAGCACAATATGAGTGGAATGCTGCATAGCTCCAATCTCCAAGAAACTATAGTTATAATGTTACCGGTAACAACTGGTAATCTTAATAAGTATCGATACCTGAGTAGTATCGATACTTTCGTAACGCAACCGATTATCTTAGTATTCGATACTTTTGTTAATTACTATACCGGGTATCGATACTTTGATAACATACTCGATATTTATTGAATTACATCTAAAAATGGTGAACTAAAATCTGAAATCGATCTTTTAGGATTTAAATACGTATATTTGGAATCTAAAAAGCCTAAAATGCTTATTTTCGTCAAATCGATTCTTACAAACATACATACATGCTTATCTTCACGCCGTATCCCTAACGGTGTAGTCAGTGTATTTTTCAAATATAATGATGTGTATTTACCTACGCTGTGTGTGTTCCTAACATTAAATATATAGCATTAAGGTACTTGATACTAAGTAGTATCGATACTTTAGATTCCATACTTTTATCAGTATCGATACTTCTGATGCGATACCTGGGACTTAGACAAGTAGCTCAATTATCGTAAACGGTAGTAGAATGGTGGTAGAATGGAATGACAGATACCACGCGATTTAGCGTAACGAATTTTCAATTGGTAGTGAAACGTTATTCATTTTCTATTCAATTAAACGAAAAGTAAAATCATGTGAAAAGAACCATATAAAACTTTGGCAAATGCCAGTTTTGACAAGCAATAACGTTAGTGTGCGTTTTCATTGTATAAAGCGTTTGCCACATTTCTAGCCGCTCTGGTAAGTATCGATACTTTAAAGACTGCGCGTCACTAGTGACAGCTGCAATAACGTTACGAGTACCCGTAACTATTATCGACCGAAATTATGAATTATTTTACTAAATCGGCCACATCTCAAGTTTGCGACCGTGAGGAAAGTTTTCCTGAATTTGTGTCCATTATTATGCTAACGAATTAAGTTGTCGAAACTGTATAAACAAAGGATAGTTCGCGTGGAGTGCCGCAACATTAGTTTCAGAATATTTTTGGCCTTCTCGTAAAGTGTATAGATTAGTGTAGACAGCGTATACATGTTCATTCATGTGTTTAAATTATACGTAAAAATCAGCCAAGAACGTGTTGTAAACTTTAGGTTATATACCAAAATAATAAAATACTATTGTAATTCTGGAGCAGAATGATGTACAGAAGAATCATCAATATAAATAAAGTTTATAAGCAGTTAGTGTTATTCGATGTATCTTCGAAGTCCAAGCTCTAATATTAATGGAATTTAAATGAGGCCACAATGGAGCTATAATGTACCCAACAAAAAAAAAATTAAAATCGATGCACAATTGATTAAGTTATCGGTGAACTTACATGAAAAGAAATACATACAGACGAACATAGTACTTCCTCCTTTTTTTGAAGTCGCAGGTTAAAAGCGTCGAATGTAATCCATTCCAAACATTACGGGATTGGGTTAAAGTTGAAATTGTGAAGAAAGCGATGATTTAACGGAAATAAGTATACTGAATGAAAAAGTAAAGCATTAATTTTACTTTAATTGCAATTAGGCGGTTAAGTGATTTCAGTTAAATAACTTCGTAATCTAGGTTCCCAATTTGGGTTCTGTACTTATAACGTATAAACCTTCAGCAAGTTCATGATAAAGTTTCTAAATGAGTAGTTACAGCGCAGTGGTATTTGGTGTTTCATCCGATCATTGACGTTAAATAATTTAAATAATTACACGAAACAAAAAAATAGAAATCAAATTCAAAAACAAACTTAACTTTGCAGTTTCAAGTCACATTGTGATATACTTTCCAACTGCAAATTTAAGTTTGTAATCGTAAAATGATTTTTTTACGTGATATAACTACAAATTAACGGTTTTCGGATCGTTCACTTTTCTTGTGACTATATGACATTGCTTCTTGCCAAATTTTATGATTCTAGGTCAACTGTAAGTACTCTATAGGTTTTGATTCTCTTGCGGGTGTCAAAATATGCGGCATACACGGCCGTATCTTTTGATGGCGTTGACTTGGAAGTTTGATTTTTTCACAGCTCTAAGGGATTATATGCCTGAGTATTTAATAATAATTTCAACTTGATACCTCTCCACGCCTTCCTGAGAAAAAAAACTTGACAGACAGACAATCAGACGGACAGACTGTCAACGAGGTGATTCTATAAGAGTACTTCTTTTTTTTTTTGAGTTACGGAATCCTAAAAATTATGAGAAATGGAATAGAGGTTTGTCGATTTGACGTGTTATGTCATGACCTCTACGACCGCTATCTCGAACCGGCATTGCCACATCAAAGTCAAATCAATTTATTCAAGTAAACCCAATCACAAGGTATTTTCGAACATCAAATCTACTTTAGTTCGGTTCAAAGAGAAGAGAAAAAAAACCTGGACACTGAGAAGAACCGACAAGAAACTCAGCCAGGTATCATTTTGTCAACATCATTTTACAAAAGGTTTATTAAAATACAATATTTAGAGAGCCAGTAAATGTATATGCAGAGAAGATCATTTCCAGACTTGGTAACCTGATTCTTCATTTCATTGACTTTATTCTGACAGTTGCGATACACGATTGGTTAACTTTTGTTACACAAAAAAGAAAATCAAAGAAACCTCTTTTAAAACAGAGATTTACATTTTTTGGGGTAATGGGACCGATTTATGTTTCTAAATTTTTTGTATAGTTTAATCTAAACATACTCTTCAGAATAACAGTTGGATTTTTAAAAATTAATTACAGTTATTAAAATAAACGAAAATAACTGGTTTTTCGTATTTTTCTTAAGCTAGCGCGCACGTTTGCATAGAGCAGGTCTATTTTAGATTAAATTATTGTTTATCAATGCGTCGTCTTAAGTTGATCGCCTGATTAAGTAGTAAATCACTCGGTTAACTTTGGTGAACATCAGAATAGAAATAAACATTTGTTTACATATTTAAACACTTGATTAAGCGTTGCTGAACTCCACCCTTATAATAAGATCTATGTATCAAATCTATTGATTCTTCAAACGCTAAAAACAAATGAGTGGTTTCAGCTCTGTGAAGCGAACATAGAACTTACGCTGCTAAAACCATAACTCTCCTTTATCTTTCACTGTAGTTGGGATTAAAAATACACACCATGATTTCAATAAATAAGTCGCATTCTTTTCCCGAAAGCGACCCGTCCCGGCTTCGCACGGATAGCAGAGCCATTTCGTAAAATCCGTTCTTAGTGAGCTTCTACACCGTGGAAAGAGTAATTATGCTAAATTTCAAGTCAATCGGACATATAATTTCGGAGTTTTAGTGATGAGTAAGTCAGTCAGTCAGTCTGTGAGTGGTATTTCGCTTATATAGATGTAGATTTAAACAATTAGGTACCTTTGTAAATAGTGTACACAATGAGAAAAGAAAGAAGAGAAAATAATAATATAAAGATATATTTAACAAAATTTATAAGAATGACGAGATTTGAGGAAGCCAAGGAGGTATGTAAGGACCGCGACGCTTGGCGCTCTGTCCTCTCTGACTACTTCGTTAGGGATACAGCGTGAATATATGTATATACGTATGTATAAGATAGGTTGCGTTGCATTGCGTTAAATGTCAAGAGTTATTATGCTTATGTATAAAAACTTATCAATAACTGACAACAACGCTAATTCCCTTTTTTGAATTTTTATATGTTGTAATTTATTAAAGTACTCATACCTACTCTTCAATTGAATTATATGAATTTTAAGTAGGTATTAATAATAAGCAGTCAACCTATCATAAGGGAGCAAAGTAACATTTCATATAAATTTAGTACAGACTCAGATAAGGCTGCTCAGTTTTGATGAATAGTTCAGACATAGTACAGTTAAAAAGTATTGCGCCTACATAGAATCGCATAATGATATTTATGTATTATATATTTTGCCAAAGAAGACCAAGGCAGACTTATATGAAGAAGATAATAATGAGATTTGAGGAAAGGAAAGAAGTACAAGGGCTGCTATTTATGTATCCGGAACTAGCCAGTTACAGAACAATATTAAAAAAGTAATTATAACATTTAAAAATGGAACTCTTTGGCTGAGGAATACAATTTGTTTCATGTAGCTGTCATTTGTTGATCCTTTGTGGCGTCATTTTGAAAATTGGGAGTCTTTATCACCATGGATGTAAGTCGTGAAAATTTTCGTGCTATGATTTATTATGATTTTCGGCGAGGGCTAACTCAAAAACAGTGCATCGATCAACTCACTTCGACTTTTAAGGACGAAGCACCATCGAAAACTACTGTGTATTACTGGTTTAGTGAGTTTAATCGTGGGCGGTCTGTGCTCACGGACGAAGTTAAAGAAGGTCGCCCTAAATCGATTGTTGTACCTCAAAATATTGATGCTGTGCGGGAACTAATAATGCAAGATCGTCATGTTACATATCGCGAGATAGAGGCGTCTCTGGGCATAAGTGTGACGAGTATATATAAAATATTACACGAACATTTAGCTGTAAAAAAAATTTGTTCACGTTGGATTCCGCACAACTTGAGAATTGACTAAAAACGGGCTCGTGTCGATTGTTGTGAAAAAATGTTACAAAAGTACAATCAGGCTGCGACAAAAGCTGTCTATAATATCTACACGGGTGATGAATTTTGGGTATATGCGTATGATCCTGAAACTAAACAACAATCAACGGTTTGGGTGTTCCAAGATGAGCCAAACCCAACAAAAGTCATTCGTTCAAAAAGCGCTTTGAAGCAAATGGTCGCTTGTTTTTTTAGTATAAATGGACATGTAGCTACAGTGCCACTAGAGGATCGTAAAACGGTTAATTCTGAATGGTACACGACCATTTGTTTGCCAGAAGTCTTTGAAGAAATAAGAAAGAACAACCGACAACGCAGAATCCTTCTTCATCATGACAATGCTAGCTGCCACACATCGGCCGAAACAACTCGGTACTTGGAAGATCAAAAGATCGATTTCGGGTCATCCGCCGTACAGCCCCGACTTGGCCCCCAACGACTTTTATTTATTTCCAACCGTGAAGAATAAATTAAGTGGTCAACGTTTTTCGAGGCTTGAAGAGGCTGTTGATGCGTTCAAAATGCACGTTTTGGAGATACCTCAATCCGAATGGAAAAAGTGCTACGAAAATTGGTTCCAATGCATGCAAAAGTGCATCAATCATCATGGTGAATATTTTGAAAAGCAATAAAACTATAATAAATGCTATATGTTTGTTTCACTTTGTTATTCCGCATACATAAATAGCAGCCCTCGTATGTAAGGACCGCGACGCTTGACGCTCCGTCCTCTCTGACTACCCCGTTAGGGATACAGTGTGAAGATATGTATGAATATATATTTAAAATTAAAGGCTTTTTATTTCCAAATGAATATTTAGGGTTTATATAAATTAATTACTTTTGTTCGTTTATTATTTTTATGTCTGTTAAGTTTATTTTCTTTATCTTGTGTTCTTTTTCTTTTTTTGTTATATGTATTGTATTATGCTGCTGACTGCTGAGATGATCAAGTATGGTGGTCCTAGGGTCTGGGATGCCTTCTGTGCACTCTGCAACCTTTGTTGACAGAAGGGGGAGGTTCCAGAGGACTGGTGCACGGCAGTCATAGTACCTATATATAAAGGGAAAGGTTCCTATCTAGACTGTGCGTGCTATAGGGGCATCAGCTTGGTCAGCTTAGCGAGTAAAGTCTATACTAAGGTATTGACTGAACGTATGAAAGGCCTTTCAGAAAGATATTTTTTGTGGGAGGCACAAGGTGGTTTCAGGAACGGTTGGGGTTGTATGGATCAGATTTTCTCGCTTCGCGTTATCATGGGAAGGTTTCTGGCTATAAGCCAGAAAGTTTTCTGCCCTTTCGTGGATCTAGAAAAAGCATTCGATAGAGTAGTGCGGAAGAAATTGTGGAGTCTTCTGCCTATATATGGCGTGGAGGGCTCCTTACTGCAGGCTGTGAGGTCATTATATCGTGGCCACAGAGCCTGTGTAAGGATAGACGGTGACATGTCACCATGGTTTGAAGTCTGTTCTGGTGTCAGACAGGGCTGCGTGATGTCTGCTTGGCTGTTCGTGCTGTATTTGGACAGTTTCCTCCAGAGATTGAAAGAAAGGTAATGTGAGTGGTATGGGATGTGGTGACACAGTGGTAAACTGCCTATTGTACGCTGACGATGCTGTGCTAATAGCACCATCAGAAGCAGAGTTGCAGACACTAGTCACGTGTATGAAAGAACATTGTGAAGTAAAAGGATTGAAAATGAATGTGAACAAAATGAAGGTTCTGGTGTTTGAAAGAGAAGCGGTACAAACGAAATGTGTGATTTGTGTAAATGGAAAATGTCTAGAACAAGTGAATGAAATTGTGTATCTGGGGAGTGCGTTTTCGAAGGATGGAAGATGTGAATTGGATGTGGAGAGACGGGTAGCAGCTGGCAATAAAGTGAACGGTGCTCTGTCCACATTAGTGGGTAGTATGAATATATCTAACACTGCTAAAATGGCCATCCACAATGCGGTGTTGGTGCCAACTTTGTTGTACGGTAGTGAGGCCTGGATATGCCCGAAATCGAGTGAAAGGATGATAAATGCTGTGGAGATGCGGTCTCTCAGAAATATTTGCGGTGTCACGCTTGCGGACAGGATAAGCAATGATGAGATACGCAGTATGACAGGGTTGCACAACAGTGTTATTGTAAAAATGAAGAAAGGAATGCTTAGATGGTTCGGGCACTTGGAAAGAATGAGTGATGAAAGACTGACGAAGAAAATCTACAGAGCGAAGGTGAGTGGTAAAATAAGCCAAGGAAGACCAAGGCTGACTTATGAAGATCAAATAGCCAGAGTGTTAGCAGACGGAAATGTCAAAAGCACTCGCATATCTAGGCGAAAATGTGTGAAGAGAATGATGAGTTTTGAGGAAGCGAAAGAGGTGTGTAAGGACCGCGACTCCTGGCGCACCGTCCTCTCTGACTACCCCGTTGGGGATACAGCGTGAAGATATGTTATGTTATTGTATTATGTTTTCTTATTTGTAAATACATATTTTGTACACATTCACTTATATGCATATTATATATATTTTGAACTTATTTGCACAATTATAGTGGAACTCAGTTTTTTCAGTATTGTATGGCTGAATTTTATTTTTACCATGTATAGTGACTGCGTTCTGTATTTTGTGTTTAATGATTAAATGTTCAAACTTGTTTTGAACTAATCTACGCCTTATGCAAATGTTAGTAATAACTGGCTACAAATACAGCTACTGTGTGTAAAAGAGACTGATCGTTCAATAGCTTTTGTGTCAATAAAACAGACGTTTCATTTTTTTAGTGTTGATAAAAAAATAGGAAAATAGGTCACTTACGAAGTCACCTGTGACCCTTTCGGTCATGATATTTTTTCCCAGGGACTATTTGATGTAAATAGCTGAAATTTAAAACAGTATTGGCAAATGGTGTTACAAAAACAAACGCGAACTTCAACTTTGGGAGTTAGTTTTAGGGAGGTTCGGGGGTTAGTCACTGGGTGATGGTTAGAATATCAAATGAAGGCTGTTTAAGTTACAAATTATAGCAAGTTACTGTTGGTTATTATTATTTTTTAATTGCTTAAATGTGGCTGTCTTCTCACCCTGTCTTCAACAGTTACCATTTAGAGAAATCTGTAAAATGAAATTAAGCACGAGATGTTTAGGATAACCAGCTGAGGTGACGCTTTTTATCACTTTAATATCCAATATTTTTTTGTATATTATTTCACTTATCTTATTATCAATGTAGTAGAGTATTACCCGATGAAAATGTCAAAAGCACTCGCATACCTAGGCAAAAATGTATGAGGAGAATAATGAGATTTGAGGAACCAAAAGAAGTATGTAACGACCGCGACGCTTGGAGTTCCGTCCTCTCTGACTACCCCGTTGGGGATACAGCGTGAAGATATGTATGTATGAATGTAATAAGAAATTATTAATCAGATATTTTTAAAAGCCACAACACCAGTCACTCAACGTGAAACCTACATCTGACCCCTAATGCAACAATACGCGCTCAATGAGGTCCGTTGCATAAATCCGTGACGTTTCGCTTCTTGTTAGTTAGGTCCCTATACCAAGCGTGCGTTAAAAAGCTTCATATGAAATAGTTATGAACTTTGAATATTATATGGTGTTGTGTGATATAAAATTATCAGAACTGCGTTACATTTGGTGCTTATTTCTACATAGAAAAAGTTTTACACCTTTAGAGCACAGACACACGACGCGAAAACTTTCTTGCGGCCACCGCGCGCGCAATTAACATTTTCACGTATTTATTAAAAGCGAATGTGAACTCCATTCACTAGGCGACAACGTTCCAATTTTTAGGAACTACCCAGGTCGGATACAGCGCGAAGATTTTATTTTACCAATACTTTACAATTTACCAATTTCAAAATGTTTATAAATACATTCTTATAATAATTACAAAACGATATGGCAACCCTAAAACATTAAATAACGATAAATATCAAATTACTTATGTTTTTATTTTACTATGCTAAGTAGAGATCAGGATAATTATTACGGATCTTTGTGTAAATGGCATATTTATTCATTGTCTAGACATCTCGCCCAGCTACTATTTATGATACAAATCATTCAAGATTATTCTGTTGTAGTTAGAAGCCAGAAATACGTGCTTATAAAAAAGATTAGAGTTATTGTTTTTATGGCTCCGTATCGTTATAAAAACGAATCCCTTACGAGATAGTCAAATCCCCCTCCCTGTGTCTGTATGTTACAGTCGTTATTCAGAAACTATATGCCACATGATCATGAAATATTGCATAGTGATATATTTTACCAACCTAGTTACTCATAGTTACACTAATTTGCATTTCTAATTGTTTATTATGTTTTAAAATAGTCAATATCACGAATGAAAGGTTATTTAACCACAAATTCAAAAATCACCCTAAATCATCCTTAATCAAAAAGTAGATGTGACCTATAAATCTGAAAAGAGCTGTATCTGCTGAATGCTGGAGTGACTTTCAGAAGCTGAATAGCTTCGATACTTGAAGGTCTTTGGAGTCAATGTGGCTCCACAGAGAAGAAGACTGCTAGCAGTCTTATGACGCGATAGCTTGTAAATATTGAACGGGGTTATCCGGGATTGGGGATGCCGATACACATCGGCATCCCCAAGCTCGCTTCTAGCTATCGACAAAAAACCCAATTTTGCATGGCTGTATTCAAGGAGCACAGCAAGAGCCAAACCATAAACACCTGTAGCATTTCGATTACGCTGTTGGTGATGCCGTTAGGGTTGGAGGAATTTTTATATCAACCTTTAATGAAAGGCCTTACTTCAGGCACAGCCTACTCATTCCTAATAAAATAACATGTAGACTGAAGGAAAATTGTCAACATTACACTGACTGTATAAATAAAAAATTGATGTGTCGTGGGACACTTGACAGATGTGAAACATCGCAACTATTTTGTATAGAAAATAAGCATGAAAGGATGGTTTATTAAAGGAACTAAATATGGCACAATAAAAAATAAAATATTCAGTCTTTTTTTAAAGGAAAAAATTATTCTTTATTTAAAAAACACAGGCAACGTGTTCCGTGGTGAATAACAACACTTATGCCTAAGGTATAAAAGCTCAAGTCAAGTGCGTGGCGATGCGTCGTCACGTCGCCACGCCAACAGCCGGTGTGACCCACCGCATAAGATGTTTCACATCAAAAATTTAACGCTGTTCATTAGTAAGCGCGTTACTTAAGGCCACTTACATTATAAATTTTGACGGCAGGGATCTCAATTTTTCTGTGGCTACAAAATGTATGAAAATGATATTTGGTAACCTCCTTCCTCATGTCATTGACTTTATTTTGCCAGTTGCGATACACAATTGGTTAACTTTTGTAACACAAAAAAAAAATATCAAAGAAACCTTTTTCTGTATAGTTTTAATCTAAACATATTCTTCAAAATGACAGTTGGATTTTTTAATATTTATTATAGTTTTGAATATAAACGAAAATAACTGCTTCGTGTTTTTCGTAAGCTACCGCGCGCACTTTTGCATAGACCAGAAGGTCTATTTTGGATTAAATTATTGTTTATCAATGCGTCGCCTTAAGAATTGCTAAACTACCGGGTTATTACCTAAAAACACAGTGACAGCCATGCGATCACTGCGCGACCAGTGTCTAATTATAGTAAAAAGTTGCTACTATGTATGACGATGCGTGTCTATTGCGCCATGACCGTAAAGTACACTTTTTGCGGTGATTTAGCGCTACTATACAAATTTCGTTACAATTCTCGTTTTGACAGCAGATATCGCGCGATATTTGGCTGTCGCATGCTGATTGCAAGTTAGATAATAACTTAATAAGCGCGCCGATTTGACTAATTTTTTTTGTGTTCTTAATAGTCTGAATGAGTTTTTAACGAGAGAAAAACTGAAAAAAATTCCCGACAATATGGAAAATTCAAAACAAGCCGACAGTGCCTTTCGCTCTGTATGGAAAGTATCTTCTTCTTATTCTCTAGTCTCTTCTCTAAATAGTATAAACTAAAGTCACTGTTTTCGTCTGTCTGTTTCTCGCTAACTTCTTCTAAACTATGCAACGGATTTTGATACCGTTTTCACTATCATTTAAAGATTTTTTTCCGAAAGGTTTATATTTATAAAGGTTTATAAAGGTTTATATCTATAATACATGCATATTACAGTGGAGAAAAGCCAAGCATTTTAATGACTTGTAATGAAAAAAAAATACACTTTTGGGGGCTTCCATTGCTAATGTTGGCTAAACTTTACGAGACAGATCAAAATAATGTACTACGGAATTGTATATCTTAAAAAGGTTTACAGAAAAGTTTGCAGTGGTATATATCATTTTAGGACATAGACATATGTCTATCTCCTAAAGATAACACAGTAACCATTTTTATCTTTTATATATTACTAAATTTGGTATTTGGACAGTTGCCTCCAGAGATTGAAAGGTAATATGAGTGGTATGGGATGTGGTGACACAGTGGTAAACTGCCTATTGTACGCTGACGATGCTGTGCTAATAGCACCATCAGAAGCGGAGTTGCAGACACTAGTCACGTGCATGAAAAAAGATTGTGAAGTAAAAGGATTGAAAATGAATGTGAACAAAACTAAGGTTCTGGTGTTTGAAAGAGAAACGGTACAAACGAAATGTGTGATTAGTGTAAATGGAAAATGTCTAGAACAGGTGAATGAAATTGTGTACCTGGGGAGTGCGTTTTCGAGGGATGGAAGATGTGAGTTGGATGTGGAGAGACGGGTAGCAGCTGGCAATAAAGTGAACGGTGCTCTGTCCGCATTAGTGGGTAGTGTGAATATATCTAACACTGCTAAAATGGCCATCCACAATGCGGTGTTGGTGCCAACTTTGTTGTACGATAGTGAGGCCTGGATATGCCCAAAATCGAGTGAAAGTGTGTATGTTAAATGCTGTGGAGATGCGGTCTCTCAGAAATATGTGCGGTGTCACGCTTGCTGACAGGATAAGCAATGATGAGATACGCAGTATGACAGGGTTGCACAACAGTGTTATTGTAAAAATTAAGAAAGGAATACTTAGATGGTTCGGGCACATGGAAAGAATGAGTGATGAAAGACTGACGAAGAAAATATACAGAGCGAAAGTGAGTGGTAAAAGAAGCCAAGGAAGACCAAGGCTGACTTATGAAGATCAAATAGCCAGAGTGTTAGCGGACGGAAATGTCAAAAGCACCCGCATACCTAGGCGAAAATGTGTGAGGAGAATGATGAGATTTGAGGAAGCGAAAGAGGTGTGTAAGGACCGCGACTCCTGGCGCTCCGTCCTCTCTGACTATCCCGTTGGGGATACAGCGTGAAGTTATGTTATGTTATGTTATGTTATATATTACTAAAAAATAATGAGTTATTTACGAAGCTATTTTAAACATTAAGTATTAATCATTATTCAATTAAATACGATAAATACTTTGTGCATTTAATGTAGATCAAAATTTCGCTTACAGCATATCATTAAATGAATATCTTAGAAGATATCACAAGTCTAAAATTATTAATCGCTTGCAGCGAAACGGGCGGTCGAAGCGTTGTTTTTCACATGGACAACTATATGTATGATGTATCCCTTTCACGTATAACATCTAACCAAAATCTGTTTTGTGTTTTCTAATGAAAAAACAGCTCTAAACATTGTTTATAAAGACATCCTATAGTTATACAAACTACTAAAGTACTACAACTACTACTACTACTAATAAAGACATCCTATAGTTATACAAACTACATCACACATACTGTACAACCGTGCGAAGCCGGGGCGCGTCGCTAGTGCTTATGTATATACAATCTGTTACAATTCTCAGTGCAAACAGCAAATCCTATCAAACAACGTTGAACGCCGTCCATCACTCATACTAAACAGCTATAAATCGCTGAAGAGAATCACAAGCAAGCAATTAACGTCAGTGTTGAACGTTTTTATATTTTAACGAAATGGCGGCGAATTAAAATGGCTGCCATTTAATATTCTCTTAAAACGGAACGCTCCGCGTCATAATGAGACGGAACGGCAGTCGTTTTAATTGATACAGATTATGAAAAGGGACATTTAATTGATGTCGTTGTGACAATTAATACTCCATATCGATTTAAACACGCACTGTGCGCTGCTCGGACCAAATATCACAATGGATGAAGCATTTGCTCTAAGAGCGTGTTCTATCAGTGTCCTTTTTTTATAAACCGACTTTATTTATTTCTTTATTTATTCTTCATTGTACATAATGTACACAATAGGTGGACTTAATGCCTAATGGCATTCTCTACCAGACCTGAGCTTTACTGTCAGAAAAACAAGTAGCAGTAAAATAGTCACTGAAAAATATGTAACTACAATATGTATAGACCATACATATACATAAGCATACACATACATTTACGCATACATACACACATACATACATATACACAACGAACCCTCCATACATATTTATGTATACATACAAGTACATACCCAAGTGCCAAAAAATTAATAATACAACATAATAATATATAACAACATAACAAATATAACAGATAATCATTAGCTGATCAGTTTGAGCAGATGGTCTTTAACTTTCATCTTTCGAGTTTACTTGCTCGGAGCATTCATGATGTCAAGGGGAAGGGTATTCCAGAGTCTAATAGGCTGAAGAACGAACGAATCAGACATGAAGCTAGATCGATGAGCAGGCACACAGAGCACGAGGCCGTCGGATGAGCGAAGATTACAATCATGGGATGTACTCCGAAGTCGAAATCTTGGTTTTAGGTATTCTGGCGCTAGGGGATCATTTAAAATGGAATAAAGCGTGCAAAGAATCCATAGGTTACGACGCTGACGCCTTAGCCATTTAAGATGTCGACGAAATAGTTTCTAGATTTTTAATAATGTGCGCAACTAGGGAAGGCCACAGTACAACAGTACATAGCTGAACATGACATATTTTTATTTTTGTGAACACTATAGTAACCAAAACACAAGATTTACGAGTATTTTGCAACTATTTCATGACCTACTCATAAGCTGACACAAATTACACTGACAGGGCAACGTTGTCATACTCACTATAGCTAATTGTTTTACTCGTCGTTACGCTTAATAAGATAGAAAAAGACACAAAAATTCGTTTGACACACTGTTTAGCTTCTAAACATTAGAATGATATCGACTCATAATTCTAAGTAGGAAGAAACATGTATAAATGATTTGTAGTTGTTTGATAGGTGGTGCAATTTGGTTCTTTCTTTCTTTATGGCATGGCGCACAGTTTAGCGCATTTGCCAATGTCACTTATTAATAAGTAGAATCACAAGTAAATTAGTTTTGTCTTATCGTAAAACTCCTCCAGTAAAGTGATAGTAAGCTTTACTGAAGTTTTATAGGACTTCTTGGAAGAGCGCAAGAACTTCAACTACACATGTTTATTTAGACTTACTCCATTCTTTTCACATACACAAAAGTTTAAAACACAATATATTAAACAGACTTTAAAACTACCAAAAATGTGAAAAATCAAAAATCCCGTTCCCGCCAAAAAAATCTGCAATTTGGTTTTAAACCAAAATGAACAATAGATATATATATCAGCGGAAGCTGCATGTCTGTTATCTAATATAAAAAAATCAATGTTTTTCGTATTTTAAGGGCTGCCTTACCGTTGATCTAATTGTGTATCTTCATATTTTATTATTAGTTGACACGAATTGGAAAATAAACGACTATTATTAGCACCTCATTTTTTGCAGTTTTATTTCGAGATTTTTTGGATTTTTGGGATTTGTACACCCAGTGGTGAGAACGACAACGAGTCCGTCCATTACATTTCTCTATTCGTGGTATGCTGTGACTGTCATTAATTTTCTAAACAGACTATATCTCTATGTTAAATAGAATTTATAATAATAAGAACTTCAAACGATTTATTTTGTTATAATGTACAAATGAAATATTATTATCATTACTATTATCCCAAAGATCAAACATGATAAAAAGAACATTTAAATTATTTTTTTTGAAATCAATAATTTTTGTCTTCTGTGGTGATATGGAAAAGAGTGTATCTTATACTCGTAATATATACAAAACCAATTGCCGTGCGTTAGTCTCGCAAAATCTCGAAAACGGCTCGACCGATTTTGATAAAAATTTTTGTGTGTGTTTGAGTGTGTCCCTGGATGATTTAATTTATAATTGGACCCGGTAAATGGCGCTGCAGTCGGGTTCCAGGACTTTTTTTCGTTTTTGAGTCCGCTAGTAAATTATAAAAAATTTGTATTTTACCATTTTAAACATGACAATATAATAATAAGAGCTTTTAGTATTCTCTGAATAGCAAAATAAAAGCTTATAGCATTTTTAACCAACTTCAAAAAAAGGAGTAGGTTCTGAATTCGATTGTATGTTGTTTTTTTAGTTATATAGGTACATCTGTCGTATTTATATAGTTATTTTAATTGTACTTGAGTTTCGATTAGTAAATGTTAGTTATTTTGTACTTTTCGCTGTGTTTTTTGAAGGCGGTTTAATTTTTTTCATAAAATTTGTACCTGTTTAGCTAGCCGGATTGTTCGCTTGTTGTTTGTTTGTTCTATTAAAAAGGAATAAAAAAATAAGAGTAGATATAGTAAAAAGCATCTCTCAATAACTTCAGTAATGACGGTAGAACCTTTGATCTATATCTATACCAATATTATAAAATAAATTTCGTTCGTATTTAATGGATAAACTCAAAAAATACTCAACCGATTTCAAAAACTCTCACTTATAGACAGCTACATTATCAACGTGTAACATGGGTTGTATTTTATTTTCAAAAACAATCTAGCCGTGCGAAGCCGGGGCAGGTTACTATATCTATTAAATCTCAAAATATACATTTGGCTATTCAAAGAGATAGTCTGCTGGGCACCTTAAGCAATGACAGCTTTCTAAGGGACAACTTTGAGGAAGTTTATTATTAATTGTGTATTCAACAAGATAACAAAAATAACAAACAGTACATACATATATTAATATAACAATAAGATAACAAAAAAGTACATACATATATTAATATTTACAAACTTAAAACTACACATTATCTTAAATAATAAACTTCCTCAAAGTTGCCGCTTAGAAAGCATTGCTTAAGGTATCCAGCAGACTGGGTTACTGGTTGTTTATTACTTAATGTGTAGTTTTAAGTTTGTAAATATTAACGTATGTACGTATTTTTTTGTTATTAATAAAGTTTATTGTCTCCAAAATGTTACATTTATTAGTAATGTTTATATCAGTGCATTTTTTGCGTTTATTGCAAGAAACCTAATTTTTAGTATTCAAAAAAGCAGACGACTTTGATAAGATTTCGCACGTTTGAAGGAAAATCGAACTAATAAGTCATGAATTACTTATAGTAAATATATATTTCTCTAATTTTTTGTGATAAATTCCCAAAATCTATAGTTACCCTCCGCCAAAACTCTAAAAACCACCAATCGACTCGTGTTTTGGCCCTCAACGGAGCATCCTCAGGATATACCAGAGATAGGACTCGGTCAGCTAACCAGCACCGAATCAAAAGGTTAACTGACCGAGTCCTATCTCTGGTATATCCTGAGGATGCTCCGTTGAGGGGCAAAACACGAGTCGATTGGTGGTTTTTGGAGTATTGGCGGGGGGTAGCTATAGATTTTGGGAATTTATGTCATGAAATGGATTTCCGCAAAGTAACACCCGAGTCTATACAATATCTCTAATTTTGTCTGATAGCATATATTATAATCTTTACCTTGTCTAATATTGTTAGGTTTCCATTTACTTTGTCACTTATTGTTTTACTATAGGCTTACATCTGTTTATTCTGCCTTTCATTCTAAAATCTGCGTTATTATCCTGTTTATTAATGTACCTTTATATTAAATTATTCGTGTAGTACTTTTTATAATAACAAGATTATTGTGTAATAAATAAATTAATAATTAATAATTTTGTAACTTATGTGTTTTGACTTTTTTTTTGGCATATACATGTTTATTTTTTATAGTATTATGCCAAAAGTGTGTAGTTTTAAAATAAGTTTGTATTCTCTTGATATAAAATAAGTTTGTATAATAACTCTTCGTTTAGTACTGGCCAGAGTCAGTAGTAAGAAAAAGATTGAATTTGAAACTTTGAAAGAGAAGGCGGAAAAAGGCAGGAGATGACTCTGAGAATGGATGAGAAAAAGTAAATGGTAGTTGTAACAACTTATATGTGGGCGGCCAAGCAAAAAGGGTCCAGTAGTGGTATTGAGTTAAGACTAGATTCGGAATTAAGTATAGTCAATTGATAATAAGGATTAAAATTATGTTCAAGAACTGGCATATATTTTTTTTATCAGACATTTAAATTTGAAACTCTGAAAAAGCTTGTTTTGAGAAAAAGCATTTTTAAAGTTTGAAAAAAAAATACACTTCCACTTGTTTGTTTCTTCTTAAAAACAACATATAAAAAATTTTAACTTGTGAAGCGAGGCTTTAAATCTTGAATACTTATATATTATACTAGCTGAACCCGCGACTTCATCTGCGCGGAACATTTTTTAGTGGCTGTCCCGGATTAGGTTGGATTATATGTATATGTACATAGTACGTTTAAAGATTGTTTTTGAAAAAAAGTCTACGTCTAGCCTTCGTCTGTCTCCGGTCATATACTATCTCATTACAAAACATCATAATTGCTTCGGCGGTTCAGTATTTCCCATTAAAAGTTTCACCCCCTTTTCATCCCTTTAAGGGTAGTTTTTTGATAAAAAGTATCCTATGTCCATTCCCAGGTGTCAAACTATATCCATGCTACATCATAGTCAGTTCAGCGGTTTAGCATTTCTCGTACAAAGTTTCATCCCTCTCCCTCCCGTCCCTCTTTTCACAGATTTTAGTTTAAAAAAGTAGCCTATGGATTTTTGATAAAATAAGTCTTATCACCTCATCAAATTTTATCATTACCAAGACTTAGCGTTTCCCATACGAAGTTTCATCCCCCTTATCACCCTCTTAGGGGTAAATTTTTAATTAAAAAAAGTAGCTTAGTAGTTAGCTTAGTAGTAGTTCTCTGATGTCAAACTATCTCCCTGCCAAATTTTATCATACTCGGTTCAGGGGCTTACCATTTCCCATACAAAATTTTATCCCTCTTTTTACCCCTTTAGGAGTAAATTTTCTAAAATATAAGTAGCCTATCATGAGCGCAACCACATGATCTTACTACGTACCGATTTTCATCAAGATCAGTCCAGCCGTTCTTTAGTTATAAAAGGACATATAGACAGACACACAGACAGACAGACCGACAGACAAACATTTTAAAAACCGTAGAATCGATATCAGTGAGTCATAAAACGACTATCTATCGCAAAACTTGCCAAAAATCTGAAATTACAGACAGATGCAAGAGATTTATATAGTAGTATAGATATATTATATTGAATAATTTTACAAATTTTTGCAAATTTTTACCCAATGTGAAACAATTTAAACCTTAGCCTGCATTTGTCATTACACCACATTAAAGTTTCAGTTATTAAAGCTGTGACCAAAATTTATTGTGAAAACTGTTAATTTTAAAGTGTACCATATTTTTATTGCAGAGACTGTTAATTCCGGGGAAGGAAATGGCTCCCGACAAATTGTCTTGGGCTTGGAGTTTTTAATTATCTTTGGTTACTCACTTCTTTTAAATCGGGGGTTTTTGTAGAATTTTATTTAATTCTTTTTCGATGACAACCCTTACACCCGTCGGGTCATGGCTTTTTTCAAATTTTTTAATTTTCGCTTTTTTTCTTTATTAATTATATTTATTATAAAAGTATTATATAAGTATAAAATGATTCAGTTGCTTATTGATGAATCGTTGTAAGTATGATATTAAGTGAAATACCGTTGTTCACCGCATAAGCGTCAAAGTGCATGCGAGCTAGGTGTGGTTCCCGAACCGCAGTTGAGTGAAACATAATGGTGCTTTAGTTTAATACTGCATCGATATCGTTACCATATAAGGACATTTGTTTGTATAACCATTTGTCACAGTTTCCTTCTCAATTATGAAACGTACAGACATGGAATGGGGCATAATGTAATATTTCATTAGCCTGCATTGTTGCCCTATAATATGTTTTAAAATATTCATAGAAAATTAAAGAAACTGAAAATTAGTTTCTTGATCTCGAATTAACCATTCATTCCTTTATCACCGAGCCTACTTGGACTTATAATTTTAAAAAATCTGGAATTTCCAAAGCCTTGTCTAAAGTTTACAGAAAAAATACATAATAGTCTGGAATTATTTATGAAATCTATGGAAAAGTGTAATAAAAATTCTAGGTCTGAACATCTCCAGAAATTAAGGTTAAAAATTTACTTAAAATATTTAATTTAATCGAATAAATTACTTTGAATTTGAATTCTTAATTATCCAACATTGCTTTAGATTTCGAGTACGAAATTAAGCAATCACAAATGAAATTTAATTTAAACAAATGACATTCAAACAGGGTGGTCAATATGCGAATTAAATACATTGAAAAAGGGACAATTAACAATTCACTTTGGAAACAATGAAATGTTTTA
The DNA here is from genome assembly GCA_907165235.1 of Zeuzera pyrina. NCBI lineage: Eukaryota > Metazoa > Arthropoda > Insecta > Lepidoptera > Cossidae > Zeuzera > Zeuzera pyrina. Next base: position 391,454 of record OU015642.1, on the reverse strand, counting down.
ACCCTGCAACGTGACGAGGGTCGTTCGGCCCGCGATGACAACTCACAGATAAAAGGTAATATATCGACGATTTTTTTAATAGCTGTAAAGGGTACGCCGCAGGCGGACCGCGGTGATACTAGAAAATTGGATTTTCGATAAAAATGTTGATCAGGGTGTGGTAGACCGTGCCGTGTTGCGGGAGGTTGGGGGCTTACTTACGTTCGATACATAGAATTTTTTCTTTCAATTTCGTATTACACACAAAAAAAAGAGAGATTTCCACCGTTTACTTCAAAAATGAAGCAACCAAAATGTACGCCTGTAAATACGACATATTAATGTATATACATCAAATACGCCGTTATGTTTCATGGTCAGCCTCTAGTAGTTCACTGCTGGACATAAGCCTCACGCAAAGCACGTCACTGTGTCCAATCTTAGGTTTTTTTCATCAAACAACTGTCAGCCCCCTTGCGCCGGCCGTCGTTCTATTTTTCTGGAGAATCCCCTATATTAAGTTTCCCAAACGCAATCTCTACTCTAGAACTTGTTATCAACCGTGGTTGACAGTTCTTTGACAAATATGACCAGTCCTCTGCCACTTCGGTGTCTCATCGTCAGTTATTACGTTATCATTATTATTACACTGGTAGACATAAGCCTTTTCCGAAGAATGCCACTGAGTCCGATCTTGGACATATATCATTTCGATGCCCTTCACTACGATTGCCCAAATGCAGTCTCCAATCTAGAACTCTTCTGGTTCGTGATTATCAGTTCTTTGAGAAATCAAGTGACCAGACCACTGCTATTTCAACCTGCTCACTCTGAGTTATGTCGGTTACTTTGGTTAACTGTCAACTGCCGGATTATCTCGTTTTGGATTCGATTCTTCAAAAAACTCCAAGTACTCATTTCATATCACGTTAAGCAACTTTAAATTTGCGAATCACTTTCATTATTAGTATTTAGCTTTCGTCTCACTGATTAAAAACATTTGTCTTCAAGCATTACGGGATGGGTGATGAAAAGATTTGATGAAGTTTCGCAAATATTGTCCAGCCCAATGAAATTCTCTGACAGGCTTTAAAATACCAGGCTTGCGTAGAATCAAAAGCCTACTCGTAATCCAAAGAAAATAGACAGTATGGTCGATTACTCATTTCAGATTTCTGTATTATCTGGCTCACTGTGTGAATATGGTATACGATGGCATAATATCCTCACCGGATCCCTGCCTGCTCGGCTGGTTGAAAACTTCACGCAAGACGACGTGTATTTGTTTTCGTTAGACACACGCATAGGTTTATAAGTGTATCTAACGTGGTAGATGGAATCGAAAGACAGAATCACGATCCTTATGTTCATATTTCTGTTATATATTTTTCCCTGACAGGCTAAATTGACGTATTCGTGAGCTTAAGCTAGTTAAGCATAAGTTCATTATGGTAAGTACTTAAGTAATTAGTGGGGAAGGAAAAACTTGGCAGTTATAAGCAACATCCAGTGAACACAGAGTTGGTATTAATATCACGTAATGTGTAACACGACGTGACAGAACGAGCGGGCACTTTGTGGACAAATGACTGCCCGCTGGCCACTTTTATATATTATGTTGTCGTTCGTACAGAGAATTGGGCAAATAATGATATGACTGGGAAAAACAACCAAATTATACCTCCACGTCGCTGAATTTTAATAGTTTGAAGATTTCCCTTGCTTATTATGACTTGCACGATACTCATATAAGTTCTGCACATGATTGAATCGAAATGCACTTTTTATGACTATTTCTTTATCATAGCTATTTCTTTACTACAATATTCAATTCGTTTTCATACCCCCAAACAAAGTGAGAAACAGCGCAACTAGCTCCTTTCCTTAGAGGCTGGCAAACACCCGTGATTTCCCCCCTCTTTCATAAAAAAAAATAGTAACCCAAGTATGCTCCCAATTCACAAGTATGCTTCGCGGAGCTGGGCTCCGTAAAAACTCTGCAAGTACTTCACTAAAATAATTAACCTAAATACCGACGCACATGTAATCTGGTCACAATAGAAACAATTTCAATTTACAGTGGAATCAATACAGCGTTACAGTGTGCTGTTATCTACTTTTATAAGATTTTCATTTAACCTTATTAAATAAACATAAAAGCTGATTTTGCTTAATTTAGAGCTCCGTGAAACATGTAGCCGTTTCAAAAGGGTTCCGTTGCAAAAAGTGTGAGAACCGCTGGTTATGCCAATTAGGTTAATCTATGAAATGGCGACTAGTGTTTCGTAAAATGCCCGGAGATATTATGATCTGTTCGATTCAACAATCATTCTACGACATATTACATAACATACTGGTATAAAATAGCAACGCAGTTTTCTTTGTACACATACATATACATACATATAAACGTACACATATATATTCATTGGTTTATATTTGTGCCTGGTAAGATCTTGTTCTGGGTCCGTCTGAATCGCTACTAATATCTCACTCTCCAGTCCTGCCCCCAAACAGCATTACTTGTATCGGTCACGTTCTGGTGTGGAGGGTGAGACAGAAGGTGACATTTCTGACTGAAGAGACTCTATTTGACCTCAGAGTTATCAACGCATTTGCAATCTCAAGTGCTTTCTTAGTCTTGATATACGTAAATATCCGTGGGTCATTCAGTGCACTTACCATTAAGTGAACTGTTTTCTCGTACGTCTTCACAATAGGAAAAAAACTCTAAGCCCATGGTGTATTTAAACGTGTTGGGGAGCGCTAAGCATTAAATATATAATTTGTCAATTACTTGACTATAGCGCCAACTATTGAATACTAGCTTAACTACAAACTTTCACATGGATAAAAAAATTGTCGAAAAATGAACTCAATCGATTTAGTCGTTCAAAAGTTGCGATAATTAATGTTATTCATTATTCATCTGATCTAAAATGACAACGCCACAAACAAACACACAGGCAGACAGTCGACGCCCAAATTATATCAATTCGCCTTTCCGTCTGGGGACAAGAACAAAAATAAGCCATTTCATTATTATCGTACCAAATGTACTTAGCATTTCTCGTAAAACGTAAAGTGCGTCTCAGATTTTATCCAAGTTCTTTACTATTTCTATAAAATAAATAAAGTAAAGTATAAGACTTTAGTAGCAAATGTGACAGCTTTACGAGGAGTTTTCGTGAAGTTGGCGACGGGGAACGACGCGAGCACGGAGACCATAACAATATCTGTAAGCAGTGCGACCATTCTATAAAATGCGACAGTGTTGCTGCATTTTATACCTGACTTCTGATAAACTGAGGGGAAGAAACGAAATTCACATGAATGTTCGTACGTATGTCAAAATTAAATCGTTAACTGGCAGTAACGAAACAAAAAGGGAGATTATAATATAAAAAACAAACAAAAACAAAAAGATTATACTTTCAGCAGCATAATATGTAAGACTAATCTAACGACATCTTAGTTGTAAAAAAATATCAATCTCTTTTAGCTACATGTTCCTCCAAAGGAACCGACATACATACACCCAAAAAACATTACGCTCCTTCTGGGACAATCGGGTAAAAATTATTAGACTTCACGTAACAGATTACGTATAAACACCGTATAAAGCAGCCTTTCCCAAAGTGGGCGATAACGCCCCCTTGTGGGCGCTGCAGGCCTAGGGGGGGGGCGGTAAGAGACCTAGAAAAAAATGGGGGCGTTGTGTAGAGGCCTGGAGGGTGATTTGTAATTTCATTTAGCTAGGAGACATCTTAGACAACGACTGCATGAGCTCTCGACTCTCAACTACAACTTGTGAACATCAACTAATATTAATTAAAAGATTGCTCAAACTCGGTTCGATATTTCTCTCCACGTAGTTCATATATCTGTCCTGTTTTATTGAATATACAAAATCAAAATCATATCAATCGGTCGTTCCGTTTCGAAATGAAAGTAGACACAAACAAACAAATAAAAAGACAACAGACACACTTTCGCATTTTAATAGTTATTAGTACTCCCAGATAGGTAATTTTCGTAGATAATAGACCGCGGGCAATCATGTTTTAACAAGTTTTTGTTAAATAACCCGAATTGTGCATTCCCGTATCAATCGGCTGGTTCATAGAATACTTGTTCTGACTTGTTGAGTACGATTGAGCGTCGAATGAGATAAACGAGTTTATGCATGTTTGTTTCATTCCTGTCGGTGCGTGCTACTTATGCAATCCTATATAAACAACGTAATATTTATTTTATTTTCATTTGCGGTTTCGCGCGCAATAGATGAGCAGTACTTAAGTTCAACGTACGTATTACGTATTTCTCAAAACAAAACAATGTCGGAAGTAAAAAAGAAGAGACGGCAATACTGTGCGGAATATATTAAATTCGGATTCATTGAAAATCCGACAAACCCATCGTCGCCTTTGTGTCTTCTATGTCTAAAAACATTTTCGAATGAAGCAATGAAGCCTTCAAGACTGCAAGATCATTTGAATAAAATGCATCCAGATAAGAAAGACAAGAATGTAGCATATTTTCAAGACCTAGAGAAGAAGCATAATACTCAGCCAAGTGTAGCAAAACTATTTTCGGTGGCTGCTAAGCACCAGACTGGGTGTATCCAACACCCAGTCTGGTATTTCCAAGTTCATTTCACTCGAGAAATAAAATACATGTTCCTTTATTATTAATTCATAGATGAATATTAATTATTAATTTGAATGAATATCATATGAAGAACGAGAAGGAATTCCGTAAGTTTCTTTATATGTGGAGAGTTAAAAATTCTTACCCCTTTTGAAAGGTACATTATTCCAGATTGACTTAGACTATATATTATGTATTCAACCCGTGCAAAGTAGGGATAGGCCGATAGTATTACGTATAGTAACATTCCAGTCTTTACAATTGACATATATGTCATTTCTCAACGAAGTATCTTCAAACAAACTGAAACTTGATAGAATTAATAATATAAAGGAAGATAAACAAAGGCTTTGTCCTTCAAGCCTGATTATTTACAGGAATTTGTGGACAAAATTTAGTTGCCTGATATATATGGATCAGTTGATCATACAGTATTAGTTAAACAATGATGTGACCTACATTTAAAGACGGCCGTTGGAGGTCACCTGTGGGTGATCCGAACGCTGACCGCGCTGTCACTATATTGTATGTTTGAGATTATCCCGCTTGTCCTTTGATGTCCGCCGACGGACGACGCTTTGACTTGCCGAATTGGGTTAGCTGACGTAAATGTCATATTCAGGCGTTCGTCCTTTACGCAACTGCTATAATGTTAACTCGAGAACAGAGTCAGCTATACATACATATGTACATATCCTCGGGGTAATCATCTATAAATATATAAAAATAAAAGTTATAAAATTGAAATCTTACAACTTGTTTGATAAAAACTTGCAAGTAGAGTGAAGTAATTGTAATTTCTGTAATACATTACCCGAAGTCGGAGGACTATTGTACACACCGCACCGCCTATGTCGAGACAGCTAAGATGTGAACCATTTTTGCAAAGGCGAACATGTGTTTCTTTGTAGAACAATTATAGTAATAGATGGCGTTGCTGCCTATGCTTTTATGATATAATTTTATTTAAGTATCAATCATATACGAAATTTTCGTTGGTCAGTCCTTGAGCTCCGTGGCACGTTGGTTTATACATTGCGTTTTGCCCAGACGTCGCGTATACACCGAGACGGGGTGGGTTCAAAACCCCAGGACAGTTGTTTTTTAATGTTTACATTTTAAATAATTTTGTTGGCCTCGAATGGATTTTGCCTTTTTTATGAAAGTAAGTTAAATAAAAATATAAATTCATTTAATTAAAATTTATTAAACTTAATCAATACATGAAATATTTTCGACAATAGTAGCGATACCTATTTACTAAAGTTAAAAACATAAGGAATACCTTTTCATACAATGTTTAACATAACTAACTGAAAATAATACGGATATTTTTTTATTACACAAAAAGTTTAAAATCGTTTTCGAAGTGAAACAACATGTTACACAATATAACAATAATATCACTCCAGTTTCGATTTATTCTAATTTGTATCAAATGGTCACGTCAACATAACTTATATATTATATTATCTGTGCTATATTGAATATGTATGAAAAAGTATAAAATACGCATTCATTACTCATATCATTTCTAACATATTTATAATAAAATTTTGGTATACCCATTCGAAATAAATTTTAGTAACGAAGTGGCTCACCGCTCGTATTAACCACTTCCTGCAACCTATTTTCCATGCCCATTATCATGTTCCAACACAAATCAGAGCCACGTAAGGATTCTCATGTTGACGTGACTACTTGATCAAGATTTTGGGCTGTTCTGACCTCCGATGGATCCCAATTTAATACCATATGACCCCATACATTTTCAATGGGGTTTAAGTCTGGACTTTTGGCAGGCCAATCTATAACAGTTATTCCTGTTTGCGTTCTTAACCAATCCTGAACGATTCTGGCTTTGTGCACAGAGCAATTGTCTTGCACTAAAAAAATATGTGCACTTGGATAAGCTACCCTCACTGTGGGTAACATAACATCCCGTAATATTTCTAAATAACTAGAACTGTTAAGACGGCCCCCTATTTCTACCAACTCACCAAGACCCATGGAGGACATCCAGCCCCAGTAACCTAACGAGATTCTACCACTAGCTCTGCAAGACAAAACATTTTGTGGATTGTATCTTTCTCCTTTCCTTCTCCATAATATCTTACGCCCGTCCTTATCGGATTTAAAAGTCTTCTCATCGGTAAAAATTACCACATTGTTCACCCAATCAAAATCTGTATATTGATGAGCGAAGCTTATTCTACGTTCACGATGAGCCGCTGACAACAATATTTTCTTCGCTGGTCTATAGTGGTGTATGCCACTAGCATGTAAATGTCTGCGCACTGTATTCAAAGACACATCGTATCTCGTTGCTGTATACCGGGTGGTTGCAAAAGGATCTTGCTTGTGAATGTCCCCGATCTCTCGGTGCCTTGAAGATGCTGCAGTATACATAAAAGGCCGTCGGGCTGGGCGATTCCGTTCTATATCGCCGGTATCTGCATATCTCCTTATTCATAATCGAACACTTGATTTCTGCAAATAAAATGGAGATATATAGCACACAAAACACAACAAAATTGCTAGGTATACTTAGATAAACAAAATCAAATTAATTATTGAGTATGTAAAATACTTACCGATATATGAAGGCGGCGAGCTATTTCACTAACGCTTATATTTTCCTCACGTAAAACAATTATCTTTGCTTTAATTATATACGATAGAAAATGCATTGTAAGTAAGTTATCTTATACGAGACGTTAACTGCAATTGTGTGTAGTGTATCCACGACAATTAGCAAGTGTGAGATGCAACTACTAATATTCAATTCTTAGTAAAGTCGTGGGTATTATCTTTTTCTATTCACAGTTAATTATTCGTTTACCCACAACAACTGTATCACAGAGATATTACTGACAACGACAACCATAATATCTGACGTTCTGACAACTAACACTGATTCTTACTTCGTTCGGTAAAAGTAAAACATAATTTAAGTTAATATAAAAGAATACTTAAGTTATTCTATTCTGAGGTTCGAACCCACACACACCACACGAGATATGGACAGAACGAAATGCACAAACCAATGCGCCACGGAGCTCACGGAATGAGTTACGAAAATTTCGTATAATATTGTTACTAGTTAACCATCTATTAGATTAATTAAATTAAATTACTATTCCCATGTTGACATAATTACTTGTATTTATTAAAATCTAAAAATAAAATCTATTGATACTTAAATAAAATTTTATCATAAAAGCATAGGCAGCAACGCCATCTATTATTATAATTGTTCTACAAAGAAACACACGTTCGCCTTTGCAAAAATAGTTCATATCTTAGCTGTCTGGACATAGGCGGTGCGGTGTGTACTATAAAGTCAAATAATTGTAATTTCTGTAATACTTTGCTGGAGTCGGAGGCCCATTATACTACAAAGTCAAATAATTGTAATTTCTGTAATACATTGCCGGGGTCGGAGGCCATGGTACTATAAAGTCAAATAATTGTAATTACTGTAATACATTGCCGGGGTCGGAGGCCTATTATACTATAGAGTCAAATAATTGTAATTTCTGTAATACATTGCCGGAGTCGGAGTCCTATTGTACTATAAAGCCAAATAATTGTAATTTCTGTAGTACATCCCCGGAGTCGGAGGCCTATTATAGTTTCTCTAGCTGGTGAACTTCGAATCCAAAAACTTATATATAAATTGAGGTAGATGCCCCTACGTACCACATTCTGTACCGTTAAATAGGAGTTAATTAACACGAGTGCGTGCGAAACGCACGTCAAACGGTCTTACGAAAAGTGTTATTTACAATTGGAAAAATCTTAAATTACTCTCTTTTACTTTTGTTGTCTTTATGTACATTGCTTTTTAATTGCACTTATGCAAATATTGTTAGTGTGTGTGCAATATTGTCAATGTTTTAGTTCAATGACCGCGATAAAATTTTCGTTTGTTAAAGTAGGGCATATCAGTTTATATACATACATCAAAAAAGTCTAAGCAACACGCATCATTTACAGAAACTGCATGTTTTATTGATTGATACTTTATTTTTTTCTTAGAAAAGTAGATTGGAATACAATCTTTTTTGTTCTCGGAAACATGTACTGGCTCATTTTAAAAATACAACCTTTTCGGTTGTGTTTTGTTTTCATTAAAATAAAAGCTAATTATTTTTTCCTGATTTCATGTGTTTTCGTTGCTTGATAAATTTGGTATTTATCGCACTTTTATCATTTTGAGATATACAGTTTTTGACTAAATTGAGTGATGAGTCATTTTTTATGTTATGGAGCGACGCTATTTGCCTGCTGGTGAAATGCAGAGAGCTGTAGGAATGCTACAAGTGGGAAGAAATTAGTCCCAGGTGTCTCGGCCTTTTGGTGTCAATAGGAGCGTAATTTGTCGTCTTTGGCAGCGTTACGTTAATACAGGGTATCCTGCTGAGCAGCATCCAGGACGTGGAAGGAGTACAACTGCTCGACATGACCGATACATACAAGTGACTGCAAGACGTCAGCTGATGTTAACCGCCCGGGAGATAGGTTTAAAGCTACAATTCTCAAGCGGTGTTGTTGTTAGCCACCAAACCGTGAGAAATAGGCTGCATGAATACGGCCTACGAGCACGACGCCCAATTAGGTGCCCACCTATACGCCATGGGAATCCCGCCCGTCGAAACGAATGGAGTAGGGAACACTTGACATGACCCAGGAGCAATGGGATAAAATTTTATTTTGTGATGAGTCCCGGTTTGGTTTTAGGTCTGATACGAGAAGAGTAAGAGTGTATCGTCGCCCCGGAAATGCTGAACGGCTGAGATTCGTCCAGGAAGTGCACCCTTTATTATTATTTTTTTTATTTCATGTAAGTGGCTATGCAGGTCTTACCAGACCTGTATCACTGCGACCAAGCTTGATCTATTGTGATCACCACTGTGTTATAAAACACTGCCAAGTCCCACTGTAGTCAAAAACTGCAAGGTATTCCTTGGAGAGATATGCTGAACCTCCTCCGGACTCAGAAAATACTGGCCGAGGCAGGATCGACGAGTGCGCATCAGTGGTCTGCAGTCACACAAAATGTGCATAGGCGTTTCATCCGCTTCCCGGCAGTACCGGCACATTCTTGTGTTGGAGAGCCCCATATTAAACATGTGCTTATTTAAGCAACAATGCCCAGTAAGTGCTCTAACCAAGATACGCAAGTTGCTCCGGCTCATTGCCGTGACACTAGAAGCCACCTTGCGATTATATGGCTTTACTAGGGCTTTGGAATGCTCCTGGCCCGGTATATTCTTCCAATACTCGCAAGACGCTTAGAAGCAGAATTTCCACAAAATCAGTTGAGCCCGGTTTTTGGGGATACCATAAAAAGGTTCTGGACCAATAAATGTGATTTTGGTGCCGGCTTTTGCGAGTTCGTCAGAATCTTCATTGCCTACGATGCCCGCATGGCCAGGAACCCATCTTAGAATCACTCTGTTTTTATTTCCCAGAGTGTTTAAAGTAGTCACGCAGTTATTAACTAGCCTCGATGTGATTACATTCGAAGCCAGTGCCAAAAGAGCTGCCTGACTATCAGAGTGTATGTATATAGTTTGTTTTACGTAGTGCTTTCTAACATTAATGTCCGCACATTCAATAATGGCGAACATTTCAGCCTGGAAAATGGAGGCGTACCTCCCAAGATTCAGGCTCCTGTTGAAACTTGGGCGCACTCCAAAAATTCCACATCTTACGTCGTTATCCGATTTTGAGCCATCGGTGTACCAAAGTAGACTGCCAGGTTTCCAGGTCATTCTTCCTTGAATCCAGTCATCCCTGGAAGGCATCTCTACTATAAAATGTTTTTCGAAGGTACACCGCGGGAGCATAACGTCAGTTGGCATACTCAGAATCGGAATATTAGTTACTGAGTCTTGAAAAGATCTCAGTTTCTGCGATAGCCATTTCGTTCCATCCTGGGCGGATAATTTGTGAATACTGCTCCTCGCCTCCTTTAACACATACAAGTGAAGGGGCAGTAGGTTCAGTAAAGCATTTAACGCCGCACCCGGCGTGGTCGACATGGCTCCAGTTGCTAATAGAAAGGCGGTTCTCTGCAAGCCACCTAGCCTATCTATCACAGTCTTCTGGTGGGCTTTCTCGTACCAGACCACAGAGGCATAACTAATCGTCGGTCTAACAATGGATGCAGCCATTGCAGCAGGATGCAGCCAGCCACAGAGCAACTTTTGGGCTCAGACCCCAGTTGTTCCCTGCCATCCGACTGCAAGTACCTAAGGCAATTTTTGCCTTTTGCAAGGTACTTATGATATGACTGTTCCACGTCAGTTTTTGGTCAATTATAACACCCAAATACTTAACTTCAGTGGAAAAAGGTATCGATTTACCGTTTAGTCACCTTTACAGTGGTTCCACAGTGATGGTATGGGCGGGTATTATGAAGAACAGACGAACTGAGCTCGTTTTTGTAGATGGCAATATGAACGCTGAAAGTGACGTTGAAGGTGTCCTCGGGCCTTATGTTCACTCATTTGCACAAAGTCTTGGCTCAGATTTCACGCTAATGCATGACAATGCGCGTTCGCACACAGCTCGGTGGACCAGAGAGTACTTGGCAATGGAAAACACCCGTGTATTGCCGTGACCTGCACAATCGCAAGACCTCAATCCCATCGAGCACGCATGGGACATGCTCCAGAGACATGCGAACCTGGACAGAGTGTCGACAACCCAACAACTGAAAGACTTGTTAAAATTCCATTGGGACCGATTGCCGCAGGATCAGATAAACAATCTTATAAATTCAATGAAAAATCGCTGCCAACAAGTTTTAAACAACAGAGGCGGTCACACTTTCTATTGAATTACCAAATAATTAAAAAATGTCGTTATTTAATTTTGTAAAACATGAAAAGTTTAATTTCGTTTTAACTTTATACTACGTATGTTACGGTACACATATTGTTAATTACTGTGATTAAATGAACAACTGAATGAAGGATTTTGTTGCTTTAGTCACTAATGCGTCAAAAAATGCTTAGTTATTATTTATAAAAGAAATATAAGTATATTACAATAGTAAAAATCGTTCAAAACTACAAATTCGTACATGTAGCTTAGGCTTTTTTGATGTGTGTAGTAGTCTATGTCCAATTCACGCAATGAATTCAAAATATTACAATTATTTCATTATGCTTGCTTTTCTCGTACAATTTTTTTACTATTCTACCTTTTTTTTATGAGCATAGAGGTTTAGTCAGCAGAATAAAATGTAGGCAAGTTAGCAATTTGAAAACATTTCTTTGGAAGAATGGAATAGAATTTTAAGAAAGGAAAAAAAGGGGTGATTGTGGAAGAACGATGTTTTTTGAAGGGAAGAAGATAAATTTCGAAGAAAATTATAATGTATACACACCGAGTGTAACTAAATCAAAAAAATAGTAAGGATAATGTAACAAAAGCTAACACATCAGAGGATTTTGAAGTAATTGAATGAATTTAATAATGAAGCCTGGTTCATACATTTATTTGAATACGTGAATAAACAGCTGATTATTCAATAATTAACAAAAGATATTTATTAAGTATTTATTTTTCCACCTTGCCCAGACACGACTGATATTCCCAATTCAGAATATTTTATGAAACGAGCAAAGAACTACAAGAAGCTTGCCTTAATGTGAACATATCACTCACAAGTGAAATTCGAGTGTATAAAAAAGTAATATCTAGCATAAGTCAATTGACAAAGAGTCTTTTTTAATATGATAAAAGATAATTAGAATTGTTTAAAGGTAACCACATACGTTAACACTACGCCACACTCTCACTCCCGCCTTTTTTACATTTATTTGTTCACTTATAAAATTAATCTTCTATTTATTATATGAAATTTTGTTATTATGTATTTTTGATTACAAACAGAGGTCTATTTTTTAACATTATTGTCCAATACCTATATTGTTTTTGTCCCGCATTAATAATACTGGACAAAAACAATAAGTTTAACTGTTAAAACACCTTTATTACACTATGAAACAAAATTAGTAACGAGATCAAGTCTCAATTATTATTTGAAAGTTATATTTATTTATCAATACTTCAATACTACCGCGTTGACTGAATCTGAATACATTCCAAAGAGAATAATGCAAATAAGAAAAGCGAAAGCAGCAAGCTCGTATCAAATAGCGAGCTTCTCGCAACTAGGCGAGTAACCAAGGGGGAAAAAATTTGAAGATGACTCATAATTAAAGTAATTTTTTTTCAAAAATATTTAACAAGCTTGAAATATTAATATTTTGACCTCAAATTTTAGTACATAATTATATTTCTATGCGACCTACATCAAAACAACTAGTAAGAAACCAAAGATTTTGAAAAAAAATTGATTTTAATTGATGGAATGTAAGAAATTATAAATAATTTATGGAATTTAGAATATTGCTAAGCAATACACCATTTAATTATGTAAAAACTCGAATCGCCATAGCGAAATTTGCTCGAACATTCACGTCACTTCGCATTTGAACTCATTTGGCTTTCAAATGGAATTCTCTAAACCAAACATACTAGGAGCGAAATGAAGTGACTTTGGATGCGAGTTTGTTAGGAATCGCTTTGAGAGTAAACATCACAGTCGATATTTCGTCTTAGTGTATTTTAACTTGTTCTCAGATAACGATAAATAAAACATGTTTTATATAGATTAGATTGTTACATTTTGCGAAACGTCAAAAAGTTCATTTACCATAGCACGACTCGGCGCCGCACTTATCAAGGCGGCGCTAGTATCTCTGTCGAAATTAGAGATTGCCAGCATTGCGATTCTCTAAAGTAAATTAGTCAAATTCGCTTCTGAATCCGCAGTGAGATTGTGAACTGTGAACTGATATTCTCTAAAGTCGACAGAGATACTAACGTCGCCTCGATGAGTGCGACGGTAAGCCAGACTATCGCAAATGAATTTTTTGACGTTTCGCTAAATGTAACAATCTAATCTAAATAAAACAATTAAAATACACCTTAGTGTATTTTAATTCACTCACTCACATTCAATTTAAAAGTCGATATTTGGTCCTAATTAAATATCGACTGAGATGTTTACTCTGAAAGCAATCCCTAACAAACTCGCATCTAAGATCACCTCACTTCGCTGTGTGAGTTGTGAGTTCGAATGCGAAGTGAGGTGAACTGTCGAGCTAGTCTCGCTTGGTGGATTAGAATTTTTACAGAATTGTATGGCAGTTCACAGTTCACAATCTCACTGCGGATTCAGAAATGATTTGACTAATTTACGTTAGAGAATCACACTGCTGTAAAACTTTTTATTTGAGTTGATACTTAGAGAGGGACTCTTCAAATACTTTAAACTTACATTTTTTTCATGTGAGCTCCAAACAAAAGTCAAAAAAACATTCTTTATTTATAAAGAACACATGAAAAGGTTTGAATTAAAGTATATTTTGATGTTGGCTATACAAAATGTTTATGGTAACCATTTAATCTTTAATGAGATTTCAGTAGAGCATGTAATGGGGTGTGTGCACAACGTAATATAACATGGCGTCCTCGGCTTATAGGATTATACTACGTGAGCATTGTATTACTGACAAGATTAATATTTTTAATTACAAGTTACCTGGTAACTCATTTATTAAACAAGGCCACCATGTCATGAACTAAATTCTATAGTCATTTGATAGGTATAGTTTCACTATGAAATACCTTGTGAAATAAGCGATTCGTTACAGCTTTCTCACGCTACTTCTAAGTATATAAAAATGTTAAGTTGGTTTGTGTACGCTTTTCAAAAACTCCAAAAGTGCTGCACCGATTGAGCTCAAACTAACAAAATATACAATCCGCTTCAAGGAAAGTTTTTGCGCTATGTAGGCAGCGCTGTAGTAGATTACCGCGGGCGAAACAGCGGGGTGCAGCTATTATTTATAAAATGATACCTGACTGAGTTTCTTGTCGCTTCTTCTCAGTGTCTAGGTTCTCTATTTTAACCGAATTAAAGTATATTTAACATTCATAAATATCTGGCAATTGGGCTTACTTAAATAAATTGATTTGACTTTGACTTTGAAAACATATATTTATAGTTAAAAATCTCCGTCTTCATAAGATCAGTACAGGTACAGTCACTTAATATTAAGGGCAGGTTAGGTAATGAATGAGTTGAGATGGTGAAGCAAAGGCAAAGAAGCAAAATGTGAGGCTTTAACATTTAGACGACGAAAAGTGCGTTTTTAAAATGTTTTTGATAATATAGACAAAATTATAAACTTAATAAAAACTTCAATTCAATTTAATGTATTTGTGTTACTGTACTTGTAGCTTTATTAATAACAAAAAAGTACAGAGATTTGAGGAAGCGAAAGAAGTATGTAAGAACCGCGACGCTTGGCGCTCCGTCCTCTCTGACTACCCCGTTAGGGATACAGCGTGAGGATATGTATGTATTTAAAAAAGTACACACATACGTTAATATTTACAAACTTAAAACTACACATTATCTTAAATAATAGACTTCTTCCAAGTTGCTGCTTAGAAAGTATTCATTGCTTAAGGTGCCCAGCAAATTGGCAACATTACCTCTTTGAATAGCCTGTACATGTTATATATAAATTGTAGCTTTCTCCCCTCGTTCTCCATATAAACTTTAACTATGGCAAATGTCACACTTCTCTGCGCGCAATACGCTTAAAAAGAGGTAAGTGCGAAGTTTTCTCTTCACGTAGGTATTAATATATAGATTAGGTGATAAATTCCTGGAATCTTAAGCTATTTTCCGCTCAAACTCCAAAAACCATTAATCGACACGTTATCAGCTAACCAGCACTGAATCAAATGATTCGGCGCTGGTTAGATGATCGAATCTGATCTCTGGAATATCCCGAGGATGCTTCGTTGAGAGACGAAACACGTGTCGATTGGTGGTTTTTGGAGTTTGAGCGGAAAATAGTTAAAGATTTCAGGAATTTATCACATGAAATGAATTTCCGCAAAGTATCACCAGAGTCTATACAATACATATAGATTATGTTAAGGTTAATATATATATGAATATATTATTAAAATCAATGACAATCTGTATACCACATAAGGGCTCGAATATTACATGAGCGATTGAACTCAAAGGAGATCAGTTAATTGTGCATAAATCAGGCCATTATTTTTAATTTAACGGTTGAAATTTATACCGTTGGGACAGAAAAATAGTGAATTTTACTGATAAAATGTCATGAAGTTAAGGAAGGAATTTTCTTTAACATTAGTATTCCAAATATTAAAAAATATGTTAGAATTTTACGGTATTTGCGTGTCCGCTACTTACTCTATAAAAAAACCAACGTGAAGTTAAAAAATTGATGAAAAAGAATTAAAGTGACTGCAAAAAAAATACTGAAAAGTGTGAATTAACTATTCTTTACTAATCGAAACTCAAGTTCGAAAATAACTACTTACGTAATTAAAAACAATTACTGAAGTCGATGCCAAGCCTACCAAACTGATAGACTTTCTGTTGTTGCACATTGATTTGGTACCGACTTCTATAACTGTCAAATTTATTTATATTTGTATCATATTTCAAAATGTGTCATGTTTTCTGTATTATATGTATGTATGTATCATATTTATAAAGTTATTTTTGTATTTGAGTTTTGATTAGTAAAAGATTTTGCAGTGTTGTTTTTTGAAGTCAGTGTACTAATTTTTTTTTAATTTCTCCCTTTTGAGTGACCTTGGCACAAATAAATATTTAAGGTAGGTCTACGAGTAATTCCTTTTCTAATTCTGGAGCACAATGACATACAAGAGAATCATTAATATAAATAAAGCTTACAAGCAGTTAGCGTTATTTGGTGTATCTTTGATGTCCAAGCTCCAATACCGATGAAATTTGAATGTGGAACCACATGAATGCGTCGGAAAAAGTGCTTTTTCATTTTAATCCAAATACTAAGGTAATTATAACATATACCTACATTCATATATATATATATATATACCAGAAACCAATGTGGAAGTATATTCTTCCAAATAAAAAAAGAATTATCCGTATCGGTTTTAATGTAAATGACGGAGTTCTGAGGTAACAAACATAAAAAATACAATCGTATTACGAATCTCCTCCTTTTTTTGAAATCGGTTAAAAAGCACAGACTTTTATTTATGTTATGTAGCGATCTTTCGACACAGCTTCTCGATAAGCAAGTAAATGTATTACAATATAATGTATAGTAAGTAGGCAAGTAAGTATATATATGTATGTACTTAAGGGTACATACATACATATTTTCACGGCGTATCTCTAACGAGGTAGTCAGAGAGGACGGAGCGCCAAGCGTCGCGGACCTTACATACTTCTTTCGCTTCCTCTAATCTGTAAGGGTACACTTAAGTATTAAATAGATTTGGGGCACTGAATAGAATAATCCTACAATGCTGTAAGTGGAGGAGAAATTGAAGGCATGTACCAGAATTACTTCGATATTATATACAATAAATATTTTAAGACGACGCTCCAATACACTATATACATATGTATAGAAAATATATAGCGGAAATTTCAATATTTAATTTATTTAAAGTAACTAGAAATCGTCATAATCTAATCTATATAATTAGAATATGATCTAGAAATGGCGCTGGCGGAATATCGTAGTTTATTTGATGCTGCTCCAAGAAGCTCTCAGAGTAATATTCAGTTTATTTCCAATACGAATGTGTACCTACATCATCAATAATACTCCGGCGGGTGTACCAGCGGTAGTGAGCTCGCCTCACAATGAGTTAATCTTGCAATGTCACTTCACAGTCTTACAATTTCTGAAAACGGAACTCATTCCCGTCAATACTAATATATCATGCCGCGCCCAGCCATTGTTCTAAATTACGGGCAATTTTGGCCTCTCCGGTGAAGACAATAGGGCCCACTAGTGGTCGCCGTTAGCACGGTTATGCTATTATCATGCTAATAGCAAGCTATTATGGCAGATATCATTATCTTGTTGGAGTGATCGTTGGCGGGTTAATTTACAGCGTGCTCGAGGGCGCCGGTAATTTTCAATTTTGTTTTAGAGGTCTCTTTCCCCGAGTTTTGCTTTTAGCGTAGTTCATAACTTATGTAATCCTCTCTCTCTCTCTCTCTCATTCTCTCAGTCACTCTCATGTGCATTATTTCTATTTGATGACGAACTCTGTTTGACACTCTGCTTCACTCTATAGCACCCATTCCCAAAGTGGGCGATAACGCCCCCCTGTGGGCGCTGCAGGCCTAAAGGGGGGCGGTAAGAGACCCAGAAAAAAATGGGGGCGTTGTGTAGAGCCCTGTGGGGTGATTTGTATTTTCATTTAGCTAGGAGGCATCTTAGACAACGACTGCATGAGCTCTCGACTCAGTAGACAAAATAAGTTTGGGAACCAGTGCTCTATAGGACGTGTCATCCTCGCTATGTCCACATATAGAAACAAAATTGACACAAGCGTCAATACATAGCGTTCACATCAATACTAAATCTCAATTGAACCCAATTACAGACAAGCTGAGTAATTAGGCTTCTACTATACCAATCGACGGTCTCGCTATCGTTCGTATCTCATTTGTAGCAACATAATATACAGAGTGTTTTTTTAACTCGGACAGTATGTGTCCGAATCCATATGAGACACAGCGAAACTGTCTTAGGAAACATATATAAAAAGTGTTCCATATTTGAATTTCGTGTAGTTCTTACTACATATGTATATAATTCAATTATTCACTTTAAGTCTATTATCATTTAGTACATTGCATTTTTCTATTGGACGAAAAAATATTTTATTAAATTTGACCAACGTCTGCCGTCTGTACTTTTTTCTTTCGTTACAATGACATGCTGGTTACATGAAACTGAGTCGATCCATATTAAAAAATAATTACCACTTTTACTAAGTTTTATGGGCAACACACGCTTGACCAAAAAGTTTACTGTACTGAAATTATTGTCATAAAAAAAACAAATGGTTCTTAAGACAGTTTCCCTGTATCTGCTATGGATTCGGATGTCCTCATACTGTCCCGGTTAAAAAAACACCCCGTGTATCACAATAGACAATAGTACCCCGCGGTAGAATTCTTTAATTACTTGACACCAGCGCCATAGTTAGAGCAAATAAAATTTCTTTCTAGATCGATCTGCTCCTTATTCGGCCGTCGCTTACCAACAAACAAGTGACCAAACGTAGATTTATTTCCGATAAAAAATAAAGCAGATCCTATGTAGCAACTTTTCCTAACACATTTTCTTCATTTATAATTATATACATTATATCGGCTCAATTTGTCGTCACAAGGGCACTGAGTAGAACAGTCATTTTAAAATAAATTCAAAAAACCGAAGTTTAACTATTGGGTGCTGGCAGAATACCAGCGTTGTAGCCAGTCTGCAACATATTGCTGAGCCAGGACCGCTTCGTAGTCACAGCACACGTCAGGCACATTTTTTTTCTTTTATTAGTTTTTTTTTTATTGTTTTATGTATTTTTTTGATTGCTTTTAATTTCCTGTATTGTGTGCTGTGCTCCGAATAAACGATTTATCTATCTATCTATCTATTATAGCTAAAAACCATTATTTCAATAAAACAAATACCAAAATTGTTTGGAATATGCCCGCAATCGGTTAAGTCGTTCAGAAGTTACATGTTAACAAAAGAAATTACTATTATTACATGAAGATAACAATGTGTCTCCATTCATACGGATTGTATGACCTCAAATTAAGCACTACTTTTTTCTATGGATGCCGAAAAATGAACTGGGTAAGCACCCACTCACGCTTATAGACAGCAAAACACTTTAAGAATCTTCTTTATTCTACTAGATCGAATTCAAACCCAGAACCTTCAGTTTAGAAAGATACACTAATTTTCACAACGATGAGGAACAAAAAAATGAAGACGAGTAATCGAAGTAAGATGTAATGCAAAGAGGAAGATAAAACAAAGGGTAGGTTCTAAGGTTAGAAAGAGGTAATGTAAGGAAACTGAAAGGTGTCTTATCAGAACATTATACATTCAACCGACACCTACCAATACCCATGAGATCTCCCCTGCAAACACTGCAATAGAGAAGAAACAACCATACACTAAAACTGACACCTCATTGAAACTGAAATTAAACCACTGCAATAGGAAAGAAACAGGCATACACTTTATAGAATGTATTATATATTCAGACGATAGATTCAAATACACTAGGTTCACATATACTGAAAGCAGAAGATGTGAGGTATACCAAACAAAGAGATATCTTAATCTTTTGTATGAAAACCAAAAAACTCGCAGAAAAAATAGAAGGAATAAAACCACCAGGGCATGAGAACAGCAATGACTGGAGCTCCAATTTAGGGAATTGGACTAAATGGTTGTCTTCTAAAAGAGGTCGGCAGCCCGTCCGCAGCTGCAGACGTCCCTACTAATCTACATACGAGATATCCACATCAATGAACCTAAAAATGGTCAACTTTATGGAGAATGAACAAGAATTGCTGTCCCAACATCGGAATAGCGACCAGGAACTGATTTAGTGTCGCTTTACCACCTCTGAACCCCCATAGTTATTGATGAATTTTATGTAAAAAAACATAGTAATAATAACTACACTACATAATAATTAACATACATATTATCTTAATGTTACAGATACATGTGAAATTCTAACGTAAACTCATCTTTTCATCCATTCCTCTTCACAAATCACTGAACCGTACATCTCTTAATCTATTTTCAAGTACAATCATTCGTCAATTAGTTAAGGATTTCCAGGCAAATAACTCAAGCTAGATTGCTTTCCTATTTTCTTACACATTTTCAGAGAACCGCTCGTGTTTCAATCAAGGTTCTTGCGAAAATGTTGTGAGCACTCCGCGTTTCTGCTGACTAGTCGATCCGAGTGTCTAGTCACGGTGGGGGCGGAGGGAGGAGGGCGCCCTGATTGATATCTTAATGAAAACCTTTGTGACTGTATATTGCCGATGTCACAATTGTTTTGTTACTTGTTAAGGACTCAAGCTGAGTGACGGCATTTTCTCGTCCATTGAATACACACGTTTAGAACGCTATATTGCTATTAGTAAACTATGAAAGAACTGTTTGTATATTGTAGAGTTTTTATGAAGAAGTTAATGAAATAGGCTCTTCAGGGTTCTCACATATTATTCAAAATTAATTCTTTTTTACTATATTCCATGAGAATTGAAAGTTATTATTCTTCTTAAAATAGAGAATGGAAGTACTTGACCAAGGCTATATTTAGTTACTTCGTTAAAGATACTTCGTTGAGAAAGGAAACACGTGTAAAATAAATAATAAGTTTGAATTTTGGCGCAACGTAATTAAAATACATAATATACCTACTTAAATAAATTATAAATCTATATAAATAAAAATCAATATCCACTTGCAAGGCTTGGAAACCAGATAATTTTTCAAACCGATTTAGGTTATTGACGCTGAACCGGAATTGATTAAGGTTCGGGTTACGATTACCGGTATTTTAACCGGTTAATTGAGAAACCGGTTTTTTACATGTTCCGGTTCTGTTAACCGAAATTAACCGGTTTTTTGAGCTGCCTCATGTATAGTAAAATAAATAATAGCTTTTCCCACGACTTCATCCACGTGGTGGTGACTTATAACAAATACAATTAAGCGCGTAAGAATGACACAAATGAACCATAGCCAGCGCGTACAGGAAAAGGAAAGAACGCGTCGCATGACATGACGGTGGCGCGCCGGTGCGCGGAGTGCGTTACGCTCGGCTTTGATCAATGTAGGCAGGCAACGTGCGTCTGAGTAAACCCGATTTATTTAGGTTTTAGTATCGGTTTTAGTTTAGTTTTCTTCACTAAGCGGTAACTGAAATTATTTCGGTTTATTCGAAACTGTTCCCTTCATTAACCGGTTATTCAATGAATGGAGTTATAACCAGCCTAGCCCTAGCCACATGTATGACAGAGCGTAACGAATTCAGGTAGTGGGGCGGTGAGGATAGCGTATTCGATCAGCGTTCGACCCAAAACACGTGTAGTCTACTGAAAAGTTACATTTGGGGTTGCAAAAGTCAGAGCACGCAATTTTATTTTTTGGATGTCAAGAGGGGGTTAGCGTAAAGTTAAATCCATCTTTGTGGGGCCGCAACCCTTGTCCCGCGGCAGCCATCTTGTAAAAAGGGCTGCGAATGGTTTTTATGCTATATCGGGCAAACTATTCGTTGCACAGAAAATATGTAAAACATTTTTTGTTGCAAATTAAATTCTCTACTACTTTGGTTCAGTAACTTTTAGTCGTAGAACCAAAAATAACAAAGTTATTAACGAAAATAAATAAGAATTTGAGAACAAATTTTCTTTTGCACGCTAAGCCCAAAAAAATGTCAATGGACTAGTTAGCTTACGGTAATACGATGACGTTCGCCGCCATATACGTACAACGTACATATATGTAATGTAAATCGCAGATCATTGATAAAGTTTTGATTTTTTTAAGGTCATGAAATGTTAATTATCGTTAGATGTTACTAGCACAGTTTGAAAATTAGTGCACATCACCTTTACTGTACCTGCACTGTACCTTTTGTAATATTACAATTCTTGAATCGATATTCGACAAATTGTAGAAAGTAAATGTATTCCGTTGGGGATACAGCGTGAGGATACGTATGCATGTATGTATGTATATTCGACAAAGTCGTCTAAGTTAATAAAGTTTATATAATCTGGTATTCTAGGTGTTTTTGAACACTCCTCCAGTTTGTTTGGTATATCATAAAATTCGTAGTACATCAATATTAGTCCCTTTAAACACTGCTTTTCAAAACACGAACATATTTGTGGCCTTGTGTGTGGTGATGACTGGCCCGTTGACGCAGTGGCATATGCATCTGCTTTCCAAAGCTAGGGTCCCGGGTTCGATCTCCGGTCAGGTCAATTCCGGAAACGAACTTTTCTAAATTGGCTTGGAGTCTGGGCGTTACTGGGAACTCCCCCAGAGTTCGTTGTGTGGTACCCATAGTACAAGCTTGCTGCTTAGTTTGGAGTCACACAATCTGTGTTATTGTCTGGAGTATTTGTTAGATACGTCGCTGGATCATCCATTTAGTAAATAACTGCGCACTATATTATTTTACTTCACTTTATTTCTCAACGAAGCATGCTTTCCTGGTAACGTTTCGTTGAGAAGCGAAGAAAATCTGTAATAAGCTAAATGACTATTTCTTTACGATTTAGTTAAAAAATGGGATCAGTAATCATAAACACAATTGTTAAAAATATTCGAAATACAATAAAAAACATAAGAGTTATTCGTTTTTAAACTTTAGTAGTGAGAATAGAGTGGGGATATGTTCTGTCTCTGTCACTCATAGCTCTGTACAATGTCATTGCGACTTTGTGACGTCACGGCTTTGTGACGCTATCTCCCTCTAGCTCATCCCCACACTGTCCCCGCTACTAAACTTTGAAACGCAATAACTCGATTTCTGTCGACGAATGACAATTACTTTTTTCTCAATTGTAATCAAAATGTTTAATTATTTTAATACAATGTATAAAATATACCACATTTAATAGCAGTTATCTAGCTTATTGTGCTAAGGGTGAGGAATTCTTTTGAACGCTCCAGATCTTATGTTAATACTCGTATCATGCAAGCGTTGTGTTTATGTAAAGATTGTATAAAATAAACAAATCAAGTATAACGAAATTATAGCATTACTAAATATACTCGTACCTACGTTTTAAAATAAATATTTTTAAATAGATATTATTTAATATAAATTAATATAATTATTAAGTTGCTTAGTAACATTACACAACGCTTTTAATTTTCGATCTGAAAATATTTGCGACTTATATTTGTGAAGTAATGTGATGTAATTTATGGTAATCGAATATTACTGATAAATTGCGTTTATAAAAACCGAAATACTAAGTAAAGTAACGTTTATTCAATTCTAACGCATTGTTTATATCTCAGAACACAGTTATTCGTCTCCTGATCCAGGGATTATACTAACAGGCACTAAACAGGCGTTAGGCAACGCTTTGCCAGTAATTAATTTGATTCGACCGATTTACAGAGATGAGTTCGGGTCACCATGCGATGGTTGCCGTTAGGACAGTCCGGGATTAGCTACAGGCCGTCGACATTTACGCGATACCTACGAGCTATTTTTAACCCCCGACGGGGATAAGAGGTGCTATAAATCGTAGTGATGGGTAGGTCCGACATTTTGAATGATACGGATCCAGATATGCATCCAGCTTCACTGACTTAATTCGAGATTTCATATCTGCAGAACTGTATGGGTCTGACTAGAGTACCTTAATATCGCTCATTACGACGTGATTTCTGTCACTACTGAGTTCATTTGCGACACGCGATCAGCTTCCGTATTTTGATTTTTATTTTATAAAAGTGGGGGAAAACGAGCAAGCGGGTCACCAGACACAGACCGACCATCGCTGCCCATGGACACCCGGAACGTCCGGGGAATCACGGGTGCGTTGCCAGTCTTTAGGGAAATAGGGTAATAGGGAAAGTAGGCAAAGGAGAGGGAGGGGGGAGATGGGCCACTGGTACTCTTACTCACCGAGCGAAACACAACAGCAATAGATGCACTGTTATTTCACGCCGATATTCTGTGAGAAGGTGGTACTTCACCGGGCGAGCCGGCACAATTTGTGCTTCAATGCGGCATGGCTCTACCACTCTTCACTCTCACCGACACTCGACACTCACCGTGTCGCGGTTTTGTACGGATCCGACCACAGATTGTTACGAGTCAGAGAATATTGACACACCGTCTTTCTCAAACGTTTCAATGGAAAAAAAAAATCATAGGATATGTATTCAACTTACACTTGAATATACATCCACAAAAAGGAATACATGTCTGCGAATACCTGAGACTCAGATCTGTCTGTATTTAAGGGATACATATCCCTTATACGGATTATATACACATCTCTATAAGTTTGATGCCAATGTTCTGTTTTTCTGTGAAAGTTGCAGTTTTCGAGAATGTTCTCAGCTCTGTTTATGGAAATTAGTGCAGATTTCATTTTTGTCTGAATTTTTAACATTGTTTAGTAGAATCTACATAAATAAGTAAAATATTGTCGCCCTATCGCAGATCGATTCATTATTTAGACACTTTGTATCGCTTCTCTAAATGTAGTTATTTATTACTTACAATCAGTGAGAGTGGTTCTGTTTGTTCCCGTATAAATGAATAACTAGGTAATAGAAATTGTAACATAATAACGTAATTTTATGCCGTTATTAGGAATATTTTTGGAATTCATTTTCCGTGCTATGATATTTTGCAATGCAACCGGAAAGTTTAAAAGTTTATGTATAAAAAAAAATGTCTACAGATAAAGATATTTAAAAAGAAACCAGCCAAGAGCGAATTATTTTATTGTACTACTAAAAACCTAACTCGCAATTCTGTAAGTAATAGTAACTGTCTTTTAATCTCCGCCTTATTCTTAGTTTATGACTATTTCGAATTACTTTATACCCTTTGATTAAAAAAAAGATTCTTTTTATTTTCTAAAGTTGAAGGATAGCTATTATTTATTATTATTCATATACGTATATACATACATATCCTCACGCTGTATCCGTAACAGGGTAGTCAGAGAGGACGGAGCGCCAGGAGTCGCGGTCCTTAGATACCTCTTTCGCTTCCTCAAATCTCATCATTCTCCTCACACAATTTCGCCTAGGCATGCGAGAGCTTTTGACATTTCCGTCTATTCAATTTTTGTAATTCATATCTCATGCAATTTTTCGAAAAAGTTAATTGTATTAGTCTCTGAGAAATGTCTGTGACAGACAAACAGACACCCAAATAATTCTATAAGCACTACGTTTGTCATTTTGAGAAAGAACTTTAAAAATTAGCAATGTAACGATTACAAAGCGATGTATTTTGTACTTACGATCGTAATATTACGCTTTAAACCACTTTTAAAGCAATCTTTTATCTTTCTTTATTTCAGTCTTATAGAGATACATACAATATAATACAATATGCAATACAATAATACAATATAGTTATAGTTGCAGTATATAAATAATAATAACAATCACATTAATAAAAATAACATTATGTCAAAAATAAATTAAAATTGTCACACAGGTGTACTTAATGTTCAGTTTTATCACATTTTGTCAATTTATTATTAAATAATATGTCAAAATAAATTATAAATTATCACATTAAAACGTTCGTTGCAATGCGATAGCAAGAATCGTAATGATTACTGAGGCGACCATTCCCGAGAATACCTCTGGTAGAGGGTTTTTAACGTCGTATTCACAAACCATAGAGAATTTCAATCTTTAAAAAAATAACTGATTGAAAAGTATTTCTTGTAAAGTATGCATGCCATTTGATACACAATCTGTTTTTCGGAGACTTCAAAAAAGGAGGAGGTTCTCAAATTGTCTGTACATAAACCTATATAATTATGTTTAGGTATGATCGCCATATTTTTTTTATTTATTAACTGATTTCAATGATTCTTTTTCCGTTAGGTTCAGTATAGCTCCGAGGTGGTTCCATTTGAATTTCACTGACTCTAATCTTGGACTTCGAAGATACACCAAATAATCCCTACTGCTTATGAGCTATATTTATATTGATTCTCTTGTATATCATTCCGTTCGAGAATTAGAAAAGAGGTTAGTTGTAGACCTATCCTAGATATTTATTTAACCCAAGATCACTCAAAAAGGACAAATAAAAAAAGTTTAAAGAAAAAAATTTAAACCTATTTCTACCTAGCCTTCTTCTTCTTCTTAGTCAAATCTATGTCATTAAATTTGATAGTTATTGAAGTTCGTGCCAAAACAATGTTCAACAACAGAAGTATTATTTGACAGGCTTCGCACCGACTTCAGTTACTACCAAATTTAATTATATAGATTAGATTAGTAAATAGTTATTTTGTACTTTTCAGTTTTTTTTTGAAGTAGGTTTTATTTATTTTTAATTTATTACACCAAAAAAAAACCTCAAACTGTCGTCTAATTTGCAATCTAACTAACATCAAAGCATTTGAGTTATGCTCGGCTGCATATTTATAAGAAAAAATATCCTAAAGTTATTGTCATAGAATGGATGAGACATTTCGGCTATCATAATTTTGTTAATTGAAAATGCGTTTTTCTTATTTAATGAGAGAGCGATTTTTTATACAATTTACTAAATTACATCTTACGCTCATTTTTGCCAATTATAGATTTCATTTGCTGCCAAAGTTCATTAAACATTATGGCGTGTAGTAATTTTATCAATCAATCAATATCGTAACGTTGTATCCCGAACGGGGTAGTCAGAGTTGATAAAGCGCCAAATATCTTTCGTTTCCTCAAATCTCTTCATTCTCCTCACATATACATTTTTTCAATTCTGTAACATCTACAATCGATGCTTGCGGGGCCTATGCGACGTTCTTCACATTCTCGGATTGTATTTACGCTTGGAAACGCTCGCCTTAATTTGAAAATATTAGAAAACCTTACAACGTGTATTCTGAATAAAGTAATATACTTAAGGCGACGCATTGATAAAAAATGTGTATGTCAGCTCCGACGCACGACTGGAGTTTACTGGGTTTTTCCATATTTTATATACTTTTATTCACTTCACTGTATACAATAATATTAAATATCAATATTAATAGATATAAAAAAAGTAGCATTTGCCATCTTCGATTTGAAAATGAACGTCGTTTTCGTAATTAGTACCCCGAGAAACCTAGAACATGACACCCATGTAGATCTATCAAAAAAAAAAATTCGCCATCTTGGATTACAAAATGAACATCATTACAAATGAACGTCACCAGAGATAGGATTCGGTCAGCTAACCAGCACCGAATCCCGACCGAACTAGCTGACCGAATCCTATCTCTAGTATATCCTGAGGATGCTTCGTTGAGAGGCGAAACACGTGTCGATTGGTGGTTTTTGGAGTTTGAGCGGAAAATAGCTAAAGATTTTGGGAATTTATCACATGAAATGGATTTCCGCAAAGTAACACCCGAGTCTATACAATATGATACCTATGTCGATTTATCCAAAAAAAAAAAATAATCGCCATCTTGGATTCGAAAATAAACATAATATTCGTAATCAGCACCCCGAGAAACCTATAATGTGACACCCATATCGATTTATCCAAAAAAGTCATTTTCGCCATCTTGGATTTGAAAATGAACATCATTTTCGTAAGTTTCGTAAGTGAAATACTTGTCGCATGCGAACTTTACTTGCCACACGCAAATTCACGATTTAAAAAAAGAATGTGAAATGAATATTTAAAAAAACACAATCGATTTAAGTACCCATTGACATCAGTGTAAAAGATAAAGAAAATCTTGATTTCGAAGTTTTAGATTCAATTTGTACAAAAAAAAATGATGTGATGTCATGGGACACCAGTTAGGAACGAAGTTTCTTCGGATAATATAGAAGCAACATAATTTACAAAGAAAAAAAGTAATATTCGCCATCTTATATTTGAAAATGAACATCATTTTCGTAATTAGCACCCCTAGAAGGCTAGAATATGATACCTATGTCGATTTATCAAAAAAAATAATAATCGCCATCTTGGATTCGAAAATAAACATAATTTGCGTAATCAGCACGCCGAGAAACCTATAATCTGACACCCATATCGATTTATCCAAAAAAGTAATATTCCCCATCTTGGATTTAAAATTGAAAGTCATGCGCACAATAGGTTGCGCACAAAAAACGTAACGAGGTCATTCGATGAATAGATTTTACTCCTCATATTTTTTTCATACCGGGGCCTTATATGAAAATCGATTCTTATGGAGTAAACTCCAAAAATAATTTAATCCAAAATAGACTGTCTGGTCTATGCAAATATAAATATGCCTGCGCTAACTTACGAAAAATACGAAAAAGTAGTTATTTTCGTTTATTTTAAAGATTATCATTAATTTTAATAAATTCAACTGACATTTTGAAGAATATGTTTAGATTAAAACTACAGAAAATTTAGAAATATAAATCAGTCCCGTTACTCCTAAAAATGTAAATCTCTGTTTTAAAAGAGGTTTCTTTGATATTTTTTTGTGTTACAAAAACTAACCAATCGTGTATCGCAACTGTCAAAATGAAGTCAATGAAATGAAGAATCAGGATACCAAATATCACTGTCATACATTTTGTAGTCACAGAAAAATTGATATCCTTGGCGTCAAAATTTCAAATCCGTCGCCTTAAAGCAGTTATTAATATAACATATTATTAACCAGAGATTCTTGAGAGAGTCTTGGAAACCACGTTTGATATTTACCAAAATTATACTTCTAATATTATATTTAATACAGAATTTATCAAGACTGTCAATAAACCTAAAATTAGTAAGAAAAATACATAGACTTTATAATTCTAGGCAGCCTTTTTCGTATTACGAAGCGAGGCAATTAATATCAAATGAAAAAAATTAAACCGCCTTCAAAAAAAACACTGAAAAGTATAAAATAACTATCCTTGACTAATCAAAACCCAAGTACAATTGAAATAACTTTATAAATACGATACGATACCTATATAATTAAATTTGACAGTTACTGAAGTCGGTGCCAAGCCCACCAAACTAATAGACTTTCTGTTTTTGCACATTGATTTGGCACCGACTTCAGTAACTGTCAAATTTAATTATATGGGTATTTGTATCGTATTTATAAAGTTATTTTTGTACTTAAGTTTCGATCAGTAAGGGATAGTTATATCATATTTTTCAGTGTTCTTTTTTGTAGTCGGTTTATTGTTAGAATAAAAAGTAACGTTACGGTATTACGTAGTTCTAACACGTTAATATTGGTAATAGATATCGATTAATATCGTAATCGTAATGGCAGAATATCTATAATAAAAAGATATAAACGTTTCCAGTTTTTTTAAATAAATATGTCGATAAGTATCTGTAATCTGTCACGTGTATGCAATGGACTCTTTCAATCAATCAACGGCGCTAGCGTAATAGGGCCATTGATACGACATCAGCCGAGCCTGTAGGGTTGCTAGCATTAGAAATGTGTAACTCAACAAAATTAGTTGAGTTAATACAGCAACTCATGTGCACGTTTTGATATAGGATCATTGTGCAACAAACTGTACCAGACATCTGAGATAACTCAATAAAACTAAGGCGAAAGTCTATCTGTAGTAGTAGTAGTGCTGTGTGGTAAGTAAAGGATACACAGCTCTGCCGCTTGCCGATGTACAAGTGTCGTTTAATATTGTTTGTTGTTTATTTAGCACTGTACGATTTTTGAAATAGTCATCACAGAAATGGTCTCGTAGACTAGATACCAGTATTTTTTTAATTTACTTATTGAGGTATATGTATGTAGATTGATGTAGTCTCGAATTGGGCCTTTCAGACAACAAAGATGTACTCCAAAACAGATGCCGCATAAATCGTCTCTAGTAAAGGTTCAATGACATTGAAGTGAAAAAAAAGAAACATGTACAAGAAATTAATGGGAAGTAAAAATCCGACTCGTATGGACCAAAAAAAAGCGTTTGGGTAGTAAAATAGTAGAAAACAGTGGAACGCCTATGAGTATATCTATTTCTCCGGGAGTATAAAACATACCATCGGCGAGCATTAGGTTTTTTATAAATGAAACCGTTGATACATCTATTTGAACTGTAGGCAAATTATCTGTGATGGGGGTGATACATATAAGCGTTTAACGCAGTTGAAACATTGCTATCAAAACGAAAAGATTAATTACCTGAATTCGCACCCCTTATAGGGTTTGGCGAAGCTCCTATGCCTTTAACAAACGCGCGATACCTTATCGCATTTTAATTCGCACGAATTTTTATATGTCGGTGAAAATAATAAAAGGCACTCATTTGACTATGCTATGGCAAAGCGCGACTTCCGATGACGCGCTAACGGAACGTCGGGGCCGGCGCTGAGTCTGTTAGACTACGGCGGCCGGTGCGATAGCATTTCTCCGACGGATCATTTGCCATTATTAAATTTCCGATTACCTACGTAATAATTGTTATGAAGAGTTGTCTGTCGTTTGCACATTAACTTTGGCTTAACGTTGTATTTTATGGAGTAGTTCGCCTCTTGTAAGATTAGGTACCTATTTCTCATGGCTGAATTGCAAAAGTACGAATTGCCCCATGTGTTTTCCGACATATATTTTTTTTACCGTGTGTCGTTAAATTAAGCAAATCTTTTTTTTTCACATAATTGAAAGAACAATGTAACAGAACCAGATGACGACGACGAAATAGAAGACGAGTTATTGCATTGATATTTATCGTTAAACCCGTTTTGAAAACAGCGGTAAGGGTTCTAAGACACAAACCATGTTTTCCGAACAATAAGAACAAGTGATGTTCTAAATTGCCTTATGAAGGAAATAAGGAAAAACAAAGTTTTTTTTTCTTAACCGAGGGTGGATATATTTAATTTTAAAATGGTTTAAAATGGTAAAGGCCTCAGGTTTATTTCAATAAAATATTTTTACTATATAATAAAATGTACGTACTTAACGAATAATTTTATTAAAATGTGACAACCCTATGATCTACTGAGGTGACAAAGCGACATTGCGTGCAATGATTCACACACGATTTCGAACATCGACAATCCTCTACAATAACTTGGTACTTAAATCAATACACGACTTTTTATTAACGTATACCCTCATAAATCTGAAGTGAAATATTAGAAATGAACCACAGTACTAGTAAATAAACTACATTTTCTTTTATTTAAAACTAGTGACTCGTACCGACTTCGCACGAGTGGGAACAATTATAATGTAATCACTACAAAAACCTTCCGGAAGGAATTCTTTAAATGATAGTGAAAACCGTAAAATCCGTTGCGTGGTTTAGAAGTAAGCAGAGAAACAGACATACGGACAGGGACTTCGTTTTATACTATTAATATATATATAAGATAAGAAGAAGACAGATTAGAGAAGAGATGCACCCCTCGAAGTTTAACCGCGTGGAATACTATTCTAAATAAAATATAGCCTATATTAAACACGGATAATATATCTTACAATCCTTACTAACTGGGACTGTGACATATCATTAAATCAATTTTTTCACAATAAACCTTCACTAAACTTGAAAACATATGTATTTTTATTCATTACTATTATACGAGCTATATTTATGAGACGAATTTCTTAGCATTCCATCTTGCGACCCAGGAGACTTAAGGGGCCCCATTACGATACGCATCAACGCTCACTTTCACTGCCCCAACTACTCTGCCTGCTTAATCTTTGGTAGGAGCCTGCCAATACCGCTTTAGATATTCTTTCTAATAAACAAGTTACGGTAGTTCTTGACAGGCCTAAAGTCTTTTAGTAAGTTGTGGAAAGATTTAAGTGATGTACCTCTTGCACCCACTTTTACAGCATATAAATTAGCCACATATCTGTTTTTGGTCAATTCATTTGTTATGTCGTAATATTTGTTTGTTTTCATTACGTGATCTTTTGGTATATTAGTCTTCTACGTGTTAGCTATTGTCTATATTCGCGATTAATCGTTTTAATCATAATCGATAACAAATGGCAACACTGTTAGAGTGTGTTGCTACTTTAATAATAACATGGTATCTTTGAATGTCAAAAAATATGGTAGTAGAGAAATACACGAGCTAGTGAAAGCACATCTTTTAATTATATCTCGTTATCCTACGTTTCCATCATGTCGAAATCCTAGAAGAACGAATAGCTTTCATACGGCAGGCTTGTAATCGCGTTCTCGTAAATGACTAACGATTTCGATGAAATCTACAATATAGCCCTGGGCTTCCGAGGACAAAAAATCGTTATAGCTAAGTCTCATTTCTGGGAAGATTCTTTTCGCCATGTTTTCACGCATTTCATACTTGCCCAATATGATTGGTAATTTTGCAACAGAGCTTACCTTAATACCATAGTGACTATAGTGTAGGTCTATCACGCCAAAGTGCGCGGGTTCGAATCCTGCAATGTGGTCAGGGTATTTTCGTTTTTTTTTAGAGTTACGTACCTCAAAGGAAAAAAACCCTTATAGGATCACTTCGTTTTCGTCTGTCTGTCCGTCTGTCTGTTTGTCTGTCTGCTTGTCGCTCAAGACTCTTTTTCTCAGGAACGCGTGAAGGTATCAAGGTAAAATTATTATCAAATACTCAGGTCTGCAATCTCTTGGAGTTGTGGAAAAATCAAATCTCTAAGTCTACGCAATCAAAAGATAGACCATTTATGGCGAATATTTTGACACTCGCAAGGGTATCAAAACCTATAGCGTACTTCCCCAAAAATCATGAAATTTGGCAAGAAGCAGTGTAACAGCACGAGTAAAGAAAAAATCCAAAAATCGTTAACTTGTAGTTATTTGGCATTACAAAGTTACATTTGCAGTTGGAGAATACAGGAGAACGTGTCTTTCAACTGCAAAGTTAAGTTTGTTTTTTAATCCGGTTTGTATTTTATCGGTAAGTACATAACACACACATTGTATGGTAATATGAAACTCTCGATGCGCGAATACGACTCGCACTTAGCCGGTTTTTATGTACAATCAAACCTAAAACAGTCTTTTTGGCGGGAACGGGAGATGTGAGGTGATATTTTCTATTTTTTTTCATTTTTGGGAGTTTTAAAGCACAAAAGTGATAGTATATTGTGTTTTAAAGTTCTGTGTAAGTGAAAAGAATGGAATAGGTCTAAATAAACATGTGTAGCTAAAGTGCTCGCGCTCTTTCAAGAAGTCCTTTATAACGTTGCGGGTGTCCATAGGCGGCGATGATCATTTTCCATCGGATGATGCGCTTGTTCGTTTGCCCCTCTGATATATATAAAAAAAAAACAGTAAAGCCTACTATCACTTTACTGGAGTAGTTTTACGATAAGAAAAAACTAATTTACTTGTGATTCTACTTATTAATATGTGACATTGGCAAATGCGCTAAAACTGTGCGCAACGCCATAAAAAAAAAAAACCTAAAACACGTCAAGCAAAGTTCGGTCGTCCAGGTAGTACACATAATTTAAACAACCACGAGATGATGTCATTTCAAAATGACACCGTAAATTATAATTGGAAAAAATTGTATACGGAATTGAATTTTAAGGTGATGCAGTGATAATCTAAACTAGACCTTCTGTACCGTACAAATGTACGCTCAATAACTTACGACAAATATGAAAAAACAGTTATTTTCGTTTATATTAAAAATTGTAATTAATTTTAAAAAATCCAACTGGCATTTTAAAGAGTGTGTTTAGATTAATATATTCAGAAAATTTGGAAGCATAAATCGGTTTCGTTAGTCCGAAAAATGTAAATCCCTGTATTAAAAGAGGTTTCTTTGATATTTATTTTTCGTGTATTTTGTATTCCGTGTGTAATCGTGTATCGCAACTGGCAAAATGTAGTCAATAAAATGAAGAATCAGGTCACCAAATATCTTTGTCATATATTTTGTGATCACTTACAAAAATTAAGATCTCTGCCGTTAAAATTTCACATTTCGTCATCTTAATATTACTTATATTTTTGAATTGTTTAAATTTTTTAATGACCTATTATTATTTAATAGCATAATTACAATATCTTTTTCAAATTAATATGTTTTTAATAAATTGGTAAAATTTATTGTAGGGCATTATACTTTACTATAGCTATCATTAGTATTATTATCGTAATTTTTACTATTTCAGGGTTCAGAAAATCAAAACTCTTATAAGATCACTAATGCGTCCGTACGTCTGTCTATCACAATCGATTCCCTCAGAAACTGCCGTAATTAATATTAGTTAACATTTAATAACACTTGTAGAATTAAAGTGAGTGAAATTTGACGCCTGAACCAGACTAGATCATTATTTCCTCCCTTATCTCAAATACTGTGTCCGCGGCTTCGCCCGCGTGGAATTCTGTTTGTGACTACAAGAGTATCAGTAAATAATCAAACATTTTCTATCACTCTTCTAAACTAACACTAAGTATTATTTTTATTCAAAAATCACATAGGTTTTCATTAATTTTATTAACGTGTCCATGAAAGTTGCGCGAATTCTTTTTTTTTGTAGTTTTTGTATTTATTACATTTTTTTGTACCAAATGTTCAGTCAGATGCGTAGTTTATTTTGTTTTGAGTAAAACCTTATTTAAAGTTTACAAAAAAAATACAAGTCCTAGACCTCATAGGTACCTAGAAAACAAAAGAAATTTATCCACTATTGGGCACAGAACTTACCTAAAACACGGCGTTGAGTCCGATTTTATAAATATTTATCATTTCATAAATATACGGATTGTTAGTGACTGACTGCGGAACTCCTTTCTTATAAATTATTATCCTTTTTTCAACATTTTATATATAATTTGATTCATTTTTATACTATTATCTTGGGTCGTTCTGCGGTACAAAAACTTGCTGCGATTGTAGAAAATATACACATTAAAATCAAGCTACGTGTTTTCCATTCTCATAACGTAAATACAGTCCCTGCTCCTTAATACGGATCTCTTTGTGCGCGAGTTAACTCGCACTAAAGCGATTTATAAAAATGCTTGCAATTGTATGCCAAGTATAAATTACTGGTCTGGAAGGGTAAAAAACATACAATGTACCGGCTATATACACACACATATCTTCACGCTGTATCCCAAACGGGGTAGTCAGAGAGGACAGAGCGCCAAGCGTCGCGGTCCTTACATACCTTTTTCGCTTCCTCAAATCTCATCATTCTCCTCACACATTTTCACCTAGGTATGCGAGAGCTTTTGACACTTCCGTCGGCTAACACTCTAGCTATTTGTTCGTCATGTCAGTCAGTCAGGCTTGCTCTTCCTTGGCTTCTTTTACCACTCACTTTTGCTCTATAGATTTTCTTCGTCAGACTTTCATCACTCATTCTTTCCATGTGCCCGAACCATCTTAACATTCCTTTCTTCATTTTTACA
Source organism: Zeuzera pyrina (assembly GCA_907165235.1). Lineage (NCBI taxonomy): Eukaryota > Metazoa > Arthropoda > Insecta > Lepidoptera > Cossidae > Zeuzera > Zeuzera pyrina. The sequence continues at coordinate 355,782 of OU015642.1, read as the reverse complement.
ATAGCACTTTCGTGCAACCCTTCGACTTTCGAGATACTGCGTATCTCTTTATTGCTTATTTTGTCCGCAAGGGTGACATCGCACATATTTAACCGGCTATAGAGGTTCATGTAATTTAATATTTTATCACAGAAAGTTACAAAATAATTGGCGATTCTGTCAGACAGAGACTTGAGACAATTTTCTTGTATCTAATCTCTATACGAAAACAAGTTTACGACAACTCACTGTTTATTTTTTATGAGGCGACGGCGCGCAGTCGCCTCTTTAGTGGCTGAGAAAATGTGGAAATGATGCATAAAATATGTGTATAAATCTCCAAACGACCACGTTCATTGTGTAACTACAAGGCAATGTCCCATTTAAACATTATTAGTTGTTTAGTCAGTAAGTAGCGAGTCAATTAAATTTCCAAGTGTAAACAGTTATAAATCAGATTCCGCGGCCAGATTCCATTCTACTCGCCAATGAGAGAACTAATGCGGCAACTTATTTGTAATTACCAATCTGTTATTGCTAATAATATTTTTATGATGTTTTTGTAAAAATGAAGAAAGAATTGCTTAGATTGTTCGGGCAAATGGAAAGAATGAGCGATAAAAGTTTGATGAAGAAAATCTGCACAGCGAAAGTGAGTGGTAGCAGATGCCAAGGAAGGTCAACGCTGACTTGTAAAGATCAAAAGTTAGTGTTAGTCGATGGAAATGTCAAAAGCACTAGCATACCTAGCAAATACGAGCGAGGAGAATGATGAGATTAGAGCACTGGTTCCCAAACTTATTTTGTCTACTGAGTCGAGAGCTCATGCAGTCGTTGTCTAAGATGCCTCCTAGCTAAATGAAATTACAATTAACCCCCCAGGCCTCTACACAACGCCCCCATTTTTTTTCTGGGTCTCTTACCGCCCCCCTTTAGGCCTGCAGCGCCCACAAGGGGGCGTTATCGCCCACTTTGGGAATGGCTGGATTAGAGGAAGCGAAAGATGTATGCGCTTCGTCCTCTCTGACTACTCCTTTAAGATTATAGCGTGAAAATATGTATGTATGTACCAATCTATTTATACACAGACGAGTCGAATTACCAACTTACAGACTTAACTAATAATAACTTAACATGAAAAGTAATCTCAACCAACAATTGGTTTGAATATGATGTGAAGATTTTAAGATTCTCGGTATTGCTGATTACGCTGATTATTAGCGACTGCAGAAATAACTTTGTTTTTCAGTGTCATTGAGAAACGCTATGAAATACAAACTTACCGTGCATCCCACTTCCCGACATTCCAAAATTTCTCGTGAGACCTTCATAAGTCAGCCTTGGTCTTCCTTGGCTTCATTTATCACTCACTTTCGCTCCGTAGATTTTCTTCGTCAGTATTTCATCACTTATTCTTTATATGTGCCCGACCTTTTAAGCATTCCTTTCTTTATTTTTACAATGACACTGTTGTGCAGCCCTGTCATACTGCGTATCTCTTCATTGCTTATTTTGTCCGCAAGGGTGACACAGCACATATTTTTAAGAGATTGCATTTCTACTGCATTATTTATCTTACTTTCACTCGATTCCGGGTATATCCAGGCCTCACTATCGTACAATAAAGTTGGATCCAACACCGCATTACATATAGCCATTTTGACTGAGTTAGATACATTCACACTGGTACTAATGCGGACAGAGCGCCGTTCACTTTATTGTCAGCTGCTACCCGTCTCTCCACATCCAATTCACATCTTCCATCCTTCGCAAACGCACTTCCCAGTATACAATTTCATTCACTTATTTTAGAGATTTTCCATTTACTCATATTTCACACTTTGTCTGTACATTAACACTTCTATCACATACAGATAAGCGAAGCTAGATAATATATCTGTGGGCCTGTGTGAAGAGACATATATCCTGTAGGAGAACCTTTTTAAACAGAAAGCAAGCCATAGGCAAGTGATTGCCAGAGGTAACAAATCATTTGCAATTTGTATAGCATAAAATAATTTGAATCTTGTCACATCGAGAGATATGACAAGATTCAAATTAGATGCAATATGTTTGCGTTTCCGTAACGAAGCACAGGCCATAACTAATTCAAATATGAAAGCGAAGTAAGGCGTAAATACATTACTTACATGCATACATACGTAAATATAATCTGTATCCCTAACAGGGTAGTCAAGGAGGAGGGAGCGCCAAGCTTTGCAGTCGTTACATACTTCTTTCGCCTCCTCAAATCGCATCATTCTCCTGACAGATTTTGTTAGTTTTTATGTGATTATTATTTTTATAGTAACAATATGATTCAGTATAATATACTACGTCAATTAAAAAGGTAGTTTTTGCCTGCGACTTCATCCATGTAGAGTAAAAGTAATCTTTATCCTTCTCCTGAGTGTAATCTATCTCGATTCTAAATGTCGTCAAAATCGATCTAGCCATTAACCCTTGGTGTGCCTGGTGAAAAGAAATCACACGACATGCATGCCTTTGAACTTTGCCCCTTGTTTCGAATCATGCGGTTAGTATGATCAGAGATATCTTGATAACGTTTTTAAATTTCACTCATACAAAGATGAAAACATTTTAGCTCAAGTAGGAATGTCTTTCATTCGACAGATGGAACCAAATGGGTTTCATTTTTTATATTTTACTTCGGAATTCTTAAAATTAACTTACTAATAAAATGTTTATGTATTAGTACATACTTATGCACGATCGGGTTTTTCAGACTCTCATACACTTTACACCCGTGGCATTTCAACAGGAATGATTTGTTCTGTATGTTCTGCATTGCGGGAGTGGCGGAGATATAACGATTAGTCTAAGACCTGAAGCTACTCAGGTTCGTGGCGCTCGTAGACTTCAACTTTAAAAGACATCGCCGTTTTTAAGCTATGGTGGGTCTGTCAGACCCTACCAGGCATGTGAAGGGTTAAAGCGGAATAGACTGACAGACATACTTTCTCATTTATAATATTAAGTAAGGATTCTAAAAGGCATCCTACAAACTCAATTTTAAGCTGATACTAAAGCAAACACATATTTTATCATGTAACTGTCGCTCGAGTAAAAAAAACAATCATTACAACAGTGTTCTAATATTCAATTTTTTGAATTTAAACAATATGAAGGTTACATGTCACTGCCCCATGTTATGTCAAACCGGATATAAAGCTTATAAAAATGCACTAAAAAGCGCAAATAACAATTTATATGGTAACTGTTATATTCGTTTGGCATCGCTTTCAATTCGGCTCACTTTCGCCACGCCTTCGCTTTCTGTTTAATTAAGTTCGGCTGTTACTACTTCTCCAGCACTACGAAGACAAATGACCGGCATTTTCATTAACAAATTAATTGTATTGTTCTACAAATAACTGATACGTCAATATCGGCCGCGAGCAGACCGCAGGCGCGCCGATAGTGTTCTACTTCGGACCAAGTGTTTGCTTCCTCGCAAACTCCATCAGTTTATACCCTCGAGTCGGACGTGCGCCTCATTTTAATAAAACATCAAGTACCTACCCTTTTTCAATAAAGTATGTAAGTAATAAATAAAAACTGATCTAGAGGTAGAATCGAAATCGGAATTTCGAACAAATATGTTAAATTTCATTCTTGACTGACTGGACTGAGTTTCTTGTCGGTTCTTCTGAGTGTCCAGGTTTTCTTTTTGAACCGAACTAAAGTAGATTTGACGTTCAGAAACACCTTGCAATTGAATAAATTGATTTGACTTTAAGATATTGTATAGACTCAGGCGTTACTTTGCGGAAATCCATTTCATGTGATAAATTCCTAAAATCTCTAGCTATTTCCGTTCAAACTCCAAAAACCACCAATCGACACTGATTGGATTCGGTGCTGGTTAGCTGACCGAATCCTATCTATGGTATATCCTGAGGATGCTTCCTTGAGAGGCGAAACACGTGTCGATTGGTGGTTTTTGGAGTTTGAGCGGAAAATAGCTAGAGATTTTAGGAATTTATCACATGATTTGACTTTGAATTAAATTAATGATAAAATAAAATAACTTATGAAGATCAAATAGCGTTAGCAGATGGAAATGTCAAAAGCTTGAGGAAAAGATTTGAGAAAGCGAAAAAATATGTAAAAACCGCGACGCTTGGCGCTCCGTCCTCTCTGACTACCCCGTTAGGGATACAGCGTGAGGATATGTATATGTATGTAGGTACGTTAGAATAAAAAAAAATATGAAATGAACGTAAAATCCAATGTATTTTTACTTCAATGTGTTAACAATCATAAAAAAAAGATAGTAAGTAACGTCTTTAAATAATAAAAATTATATTTTTGTATATGGCAACATGACTGGTGATGAGAAAAATAGTGGGAGGTACACGATTGATTCTCTCAGAGTAATTTTTGGAATAAGGCAGTTTTTGTTAAGACGTCGTCAAGTGTGCTCATATTCTGTTGATACAATTGTGTAAGAACTGTATGGTTAATAAATTAAAAAGTATAAAAATAGTACGAAGTGTTGTGTTATTTCGACTAAAGCTAACAAATGGAAAGGAGAACTGTTTGACGGCATTGCCTGTCTGTCTATGCAATTTTCTTTAGTTAAAAATTGTAGTTTTTAAAAATGTTTTTTAACTAAACTCGCAGACCCATAGGCTACATGTACAGGCTTTATGTAATTATATAATGAAAACAAACACAATTAAACCTTGCGAAAGCGAGACGGTGTGGTCACATCGAGATTGGACATTGAATATTCACATAATATTATAGATGCTTTCGGAGATAAAGTAGCAGGCAAGAATGTGTGTATTTTCAATGAGCTGATAAAAAAATAACTCAATGTAACATGTTATACTTTTACATTTCTGAATGCATTATTTAAATAGCATTTATTTTAAATGACGACGCCCCAAATACAAAAATTACCCTTGTGTTAGCTTCACTATATTCTAATCACGTCCATTAGTCATCTGTGACAATTTTGTGAGATTTTGGTGGCAAAAGTGGGGTCAAAATACTTTGCCTACGTATTAATGAGGCTCTATAAAAGAATCTGGCGTTAGTCTTTGTGTAGTAGTTATCAAGTAGCAACAAGCGATCGTGTACAGTTTATTTGAATGGAGGTAGTCAGAAATAATTTAATTATACCCTCTGCCATGCGCTGTTAAATAGAAGTAGTCTAGTGCAATCAGTGTTAGTATATCTTTAGCTGTATCCGCGAACGGTCGTTGTTAAAATATAGCCAAAATTAGTGTTCAGTGAGTTATTCAGTATACAATGAATTGTTCAGTAAGTTTTATACGTAATGTTTTCATGAGTGATTAGTGAGTTTCATAGTGCATTAAATATACGTATTGATTAGTGTGCTTTTACTTGAAAGCAAAAAATCTACTTTAGAAATCAACGTGTGTCTTTGGACAACTACTTTTCTGTGACAAATTCCATTCTTCTAAATCAAATAATAATCTAATAACAAAACAGCTGTAAGTCGACTTCAATAATCACTAGCTCATTTAGGGGTTTATGTATGCATTTTTATAATAGAGTCCCAGTCGATATGCAAGATTTACCTTTTGATAAATATAAATCAGTTTTAATGAAAAAAATACACAGGAAAGGCTACTATAAAATATCAGAGTACCTAGATGACGAAAACCCATAGGATTGACTGCTCAGCTACACTAGCTTTTGTTTTTTTTATCGTTTGATCCATGATAAATATAATTTGATTTGATAACAATGAACAAATAATTGAATTGTATAAATGACATTTAAATGCATACATATCTTCACGTCGTATCCCTAACGGAGTAGTCAGAGAGGACGGAGCGCCAAGCGTCGTGGTCCTTTCATACTTCTTTCGCTAGATTTAAATGACTAGTTTTACATGAAATAACTGTTCAAGTGTTATTCAATTTACCTACGAAATAAAATCATAAAATAAATAAAAATAAAATAGAAATGAAAATTCCATAAAAAATGTTTTTTTCCAATTTTCTCTAAAAATGTCCTAACATGTAACAATCACATATTTTTAAAGGAATGCGAGTGTACGCAGTAATCCGTGGGTATAGTAATATCTTTTCCTTTCGCTTCAGATGTTATAACGAACATCTCGGCCAGTCGCTCGGCAACATGCGTACGGCTAACAATGGAACCAATAACAGACTGAACAAAAACATCTTTTACGAGTATTCGCAAAAGGGATGTTTCCCTCGAATATGATATTGACAACAATTCCTTCATTTTTTCTACATTTATAGAAACTTGGTGTTTTTTGTGTCAATATCACGTACGCATTACAAAAAAACAAACAAGTGCGTATCAAGTTAAGCGCAGTGTACGGTTCCCGTACTAGGGAGCTTTTCGATACTATGAACATCACTAAGTATGATTAATTTTTTGTTTATTTTTTTATATTTTACAATAATATTACAAATAACGCACCTAATTTTAACTTATTAGCTAAACTCTAAGTCATTCGTTCAGTGGTTTCTCGGGTTTAACGAGAAACAGACAGACAGGCAGACGCTCGCCTTGTACTTTTTTTTATACCTTGTATTGATGATAATGTTCAGTGCTTTCTAAATACGTTGGCCCTTAAAATTTGCCGCTTTTAGGCCGTGGCCTTAAGAACAGCCTATTGACAAATCCAGGACTAACTCTGACTCCGACAACGAACTCAAGGATTTACGGTTATTTCATCTCGCTTATAAGTTTTTGCTAAACACGTGTTCGGGTTAGAGTTTCACAATTTGCATTTTCATATACAAAAAGTTGACTAATACAACGCTTCTTTGATAACTTTTCACTATGGAAAATGTTTCAATGTATTTATGTGATTAATTCCTAAAATCTTTAGTTATTTTCCGCTCTAAGTTAAAAACCACCAATCGACACGTGTTTCGCCTCTCGACGAAGCATCCTCAGGATACATAGGATCAGGATCAGGATTGGATTTGGTCAGCTAACCAGCACCGGCGTTGAAAAGATTCATTGTTGGTTAGCTGACCGAATCCAATCTCTGGTATATCCTGAGGATGATTCGTTGAGAGGCGAAAGACCTGTCGATTGGTGGTTTTTGAGTTTGACGAAAATAGCTAAAGGTTTTAGGAATTAATCACATTAAATGGATTTCCGCAAAGTAACACCTGAGTCTATACAATATCAATGTATTTATATAAAACAAAAAATTTTTATAAAAAAAGTTAAATCGCCTTCAAAAAAAACACTGAATAGTATAAAATACGTCTGTTAAAAAGACTTCAATAACTGTCAAATTTAATTATATAGGTATGTGTATCGTAATTATAAAGTTATTTTAATTGTACTTGAGTTTTGATTAGTAAAGGATAGTTATTTTATACTTTTCAGTGTTTTTTTTGAAGGTGGTTTAATTTTTTTTCATAAAAATTTTTTATTTCTCCCTTTTGAGTGGTCTTAATCTAAATAAATATCTAGGGCAGGTCTGCAATTACCTTCATTCTAATTCCGGAGCGCAAAGATATACGAGAGAATCGTCAATATACATAAAGGTTATAACCAGGTCATGTTATCTAGTGTATCTTCGAAGTCCAAGCTCCAATATCGGTGAAATTTAAATGAAACCAACTCTGAAGTATTACCTACCAAACGAAAATTTTCGAAATCGGTTCATAAATGACGGAGTTATGAGGTAACAAACATACAAAAAAAGAACAACATGCAAACGAATTGAGAACCTCCTTCTTTTTTTGAAGTCGGTTAAAAAGTTATATTGACACAAAATTACTAATCCAACGTCATTCAACGCAAACGGAGCGTTGCTCAGTCTTTCCAAAGACTCATTTTAAGCAACTATTGTCAGAAGGAATTAAGCAATTTATATTCACGTCGCTTGTCTCCTTTCAAGGTTTCTGAAAGAAGCGTTGCGCAAACAAGGGCCCGTAATCTGTTTCGGCAAATGAGTTGTAAGATTTGTAAGTGTGGCCCTCGACGCGACTGGAGCGCATCGCAAACAGCTGGCTTGCGGAGAGCCCTCGACGACGACTCGACGGGCTCTCGACGGGCCCTCGACGAGCTGTCATCGGGCCGGTGCGTGTGTGTTTAGTGTTACGGTACTCCACTTTGTTTACTGCTCTCACCGGCGGACATCACCGGCGCAACTCACTCGAGACCTATTTCGGCTTAATAAAAATAAAGATGACTGCGTTTATCTTTGGAGATCCGTATCTTAAATGGAAAAATGGATCTCCTATGAGACCATCCATATGTCTGTCCGTTTATAGCAGTCGATTTCCTTAGAGGAGGACTAAAAAGAAACTCTAATAAGATAGAATTGAAAAATTCTACTAACGTACTTGTTTGACATACCTTCTCTAAACAGTGGTGAAAATTACCGAAGTGAAATATTCCTACTAATATTATAAATGTGAAAAGCGAGGATGTTTGTATGTTTGTTACTCTTTCACGCAAAAACTACTCGACGGATTTTGATGGAACTTTACAGTAATATAGCTCGTACATCCAAATAACACATAGGTTATAATTGCGTGTATTTGAACTTCGCGTGAACGAAGTCGCGGGTAAAAGCTAGCAAAATATATAATCACCACATTTACGATTTTAGTTGCAACTTTATTCTACCTACATTCTTCTTTACGACTTGTCGGTGGAGATGCCACTTCCGCCACACTTGCGTGATATCTTACAGTATAAACTTGTATGGTATAACGATATGTCCCATTATCTTACACAATATATTGCACTAGTTAACATCGCAAATTATCAATAGGCGATTTAAAGAAAAGCCAAATTGGGTGCTCGTCTTTGACTTTAGGTGACGCAGTGATAAACAATAATTTAATCTAAAATAGACCTTCCATACAAACGTGCGCGCTAACTTATGGAAAATACCAAAAAATAGATATTTTCGTTTATATTGAAGCTGTGAATTTTAAAAAATCCAACTGCTATTTTGAAGAGTGTGTTTAGATTAATATACTCAAATGTAATTTAGAAGAATAAATCAGTTTCATTACTCCGAAAAATATAAATCCCTGTATTAAAAAAGGTTTCTTTGATATTTCTTTTATTGTTACAAAAGTTAACCAATCGTGTATCGCAACTGGCAAAATAGGGTCAATAAAATGGAGAATCATTTTACCAAATACGACTTACATACGTTTTGTAATCACTTAAAAAACTGAAATCCCTGCCGTCAAAATGTCTAATTCTTCCCCCATCATGTCTCCAGAACATAATGTTCACAATTTCAAAAAATATAAAGCCTTTCTTGATGTTTAATGATGACGATAAATTCTAAGTCTTATTAGATCTCCAGAAATAGAAATTTCCTATGTTAATAAAATATTTAATACTGTCATACATGTTGTAAGTCTAACATATTTTGTAGTAAAATTATGTTGAGAGAAATCACATAAATTATGTTCAAACTAGTGGTATATTTGACGTTGAAATTATAATATACTAGCCACGCGCCCCGGCTTCACGCCAATGGGAGCATTGTAATATACCCATACAAAAACCTTCCGAAAGAAATTCTCTAAAAGATAATGAAAACCATATTAAAATCCGTTGCGTGGTTTAAAAGAAGTAAGCGAAGAAACAGACACACGCAGACAATTAGAGGTTAATTTGTTTACTTCAGTTTCTATTAAATGTCCAAATAAATAAATTACATATGTTATAGCTAAACTATTTATGCCTTTTTGCATATTATCTTCATAATTATAATACTTCTGTACGTGTGAATGTCACTGAACTCCTTCTAAACGGCTGAACAGTTTGAGTGGGTCCCTGGATGGCTTACATTCACAATTGGACCAGGTACGTGGCGTTCCAAGCGATTTGTAGGATTTTTTTACTCCAACGTTCGGGCAGGACAACATTTGTTGGGTCCGCTAGTAAATTATAAAATGAAATGTGTAACGTATAAAATGGTACGGCAGGGCGGATATATACATATAAGCGACTGACGAGCTACGCGTTTATGTTGCATCATTATCAAAGTCAAAGTTAAATCAATTTATTCAAGTAAACCCAATTACAAGGTATTTTTGAACGTCAAATCTACTTTAGTTCGGTTCAAAGAGAAGACCGGAACACTAAGAAGAACCGACAAGAGACTCAGCCAGGTATCATTTTTCCGAGATCATTTTACAAAAGTACGATATTCAGAAAGCCAGTAAATGAATGTGCAGAGAAGATCATTTCCAGACTATTGTGTTATCTTCAACGAAATCGTTTATTTTATAGTATGATTGTCTAATCAATGTACGTTTTATATCTAATCTAAATCTATTTTCTGTCAATTGAGTGACTTCTTGAGGAACTTTCTTATAAAAACCAATGCAGTTACCCAAAAATGAAACATTTGACTTATGTAATTAAATTTCTGGACTAACCAATTTATCACGACCTCGGGTTTCCATACCACCAATATCGCCTTTCTTTATAAGTAGATCTATATTTTTCCTCGTATACATAATAATTTCAAAGATGTATAAGGACGGCAAGGTGAGTACTACATTTTATACAACATATACATTCATACCAACATACATACATATCTTCACGCCGTATCCCTAACGGGGTAGTCAGAGCGGACAGAGCGCCAAGAGTCGCGGTCCTTACATACTTCTTTCGCTTCCTCAAATCTCATCATTCTTCTCACACATTTTCGCCTAGGTATGCGAATGCTTTTGACATTTCAGCCACCTAATACTCTAGCTATTTGATCTTCATAAGTCGGCCTTGGTCTTCCTTGGCTTCTTTTACCACTCACTTTCGCGCTATAGATTTTCTTCGTCAGACTTTTATCACTCATTCTTTCCATGTGCCCGAATCATTTTAGCGTTCTTTTCTTCATTTTTTCAACAACACTGTTGTGCAACCCTGTCATACTACGTATCTCTTCATTGCTTATTTTGTCCGCAAGGGTGGCACCGCACATAATTCTAAGAGCATTTCTACTGCATTTATCCTGCTTTCACTCGATTTCGGCCATATCCAGGACTCACTACCATACAATAAAGTCGGCACCAACACCGCATTGTGTATGGCCATTTTGGTCGCGTTAGATATACAACATATATAAATGCAATTCAGCATTTTAGTATCGTCAAGTTGCTGCAGTTTACTTAAACAAAAGTATTTTGAATTAAAGAAAAGATTTAACATAATGCCAAAAGAACGTAGTTTTACGAGAGAACTTTTAAGAGAGCGTTTCACAGCTTTACAAAGAGACGCGAGCAATGCGACATTTATTCATAAAAATAAACTCTTGAAACTTGTAGTTAGTTTTACTAACTTTGCCGTCGGTTTTTACATCTCATATTCCTTTAATCAGTGACAAAAACTAACTGAAGTTTGAAAAAGCTGAATTGCACTTTTAGTACACTTGTGACTGAAACGTCAGAGTTGAAAATATAACTGAAAAAGCATACGACAAGACTTACAAGACCTATTATGAAGGATTAATCACAAAGAATCTTAGGTATTTTGTATAGACTGTTACTTTGCGGAAATCCATTTCATATGATAAATTCCCAATTCTTTATCTATTTTCCGCTCAAACTCCAAAAACCACCAATCGACACGTGTTTCGCTTCTCAACGAAGCATTCTCAGGATATACCAGAGATCAGATTCGGTTAGCCAACCAGCACCGAATGAACGAATGAGTCAACTGCACTACTATTTGTACTAAAATTAGTAATAAAATAGTTAAAAATTTGGGAATTTATCACTTAGGTATTTTGTTAGATTTCAGTATTTTGATCAGTATTTTGATATTAGACATGCAAAAATATGTATAATGAGCTCGCGTACGTAAGATGCTAAAAGTGTAATAATATGCACCGACGGATTTTATAAACAACGCTGCAACGGTGAGAAAAATGAGATAAGCAGACTTGCCCATAAACATAATGTTTACTAAATTTATGGACTCACCTGTACATACTGTATACAGTGGCGTGCCTAGGGCTTCAGGCCTGGGCAAGCCCGACATACATGTTCTTCATTGTTTTTGTAAAAATAAAGGGAAGGCGCAAATATTATAAATTACTAATTAATCATGACTTTGGCACAACCGGTGGACAAGAAGAGAGGAAAGAGATCGCTCCCCGCGTTATCTTTTAACAAAACAATATTTATAATATTTTGCTATTAAAAATGTACAGGCGTAAATACTTTATTAGTTTTTAATATATTAATGTGTCTCAATTCGTTGTTTATCCAAATTTCTAAAAGAAATCACTGTATTCATGTGTTTTTGTGGATTTATGTGTCTTTTAAGGCTCCAGTATAGTTTTTTAATTGTCATGACAGGAACGATTCTAAATATTTTCGTCATTCGAATAAAATATACAGCACTAATAATAATAAGTAGTACCACCTTCCTATAATTTGATGCGAGAACTGGGAGACCAAACAATAATCCAATCAGTTTCGTAAACTGACAAAATTGTCTTCTATGCGAATGACTAGTCAGAGAGACACATTCATGAGTTAAATAGTTTTGTACACCGATTAATTGTCTTTTATACAATTTACTAGTCGAGTAATACACAAATCAGGCGTAGGCTTTAACAAAACAAATAGTTACTTTTCTGTGCAAAGTTAAAGATTTTAAATTTTCTATGCTGATTAAAATTTTGTATACACTTTAAATCCTCACAATGAACAATTGGATTTTTTATTACAAATTAACTCACTTATGATGGAAATTAAAAAAGTACTTACCACTCGTCCACCGGCTCAAACAAATAAATGTTAGTTATAAACAATGACGTTGAATCACGTGGAATTGTATTCGTATCGTACACAGAACACATACACTCCAAGGAGAAGAACTACAACTCCATACAAAAAAAGTGTAGACTATGCGCCATCTGGTAATGCTTCCATAAACTGAAATGACGGGGATTTAAATAGTACTCTGAGCGTATTTTCTTATATGACTAAACTAAATAAAAATTAGCGAAAACTATAGTTTTCGCTTATTTTTTTTAGTTCAGCGGATAACAAGGTAATGGAATTTGGAAAGTTAAAACAATTTTTTTTATTTTAAATCACGAGTTCTGATTACAATTAAACGTGGATATAATAACAACAATTTCTAATTATTTATTATGGAGAACAAAAGTCTACTTTTCCTGTCCTTTCAAAAGTCACTGTCTTGATCTACAAGTCTCAACCACACCGATTCGAGTTTCCTCAAGCGATCAGGGGGAGAATAGCTCGTGCGAAACACAGAAAAGCTAAAAACAAATAGAAAAAATAATCGACGGTTATGAAGAAAATTTTTCGATTTGTAAAGTTTTTGACATTTCACAGACAGGGTTGCTATATTATTGAATTCAATTAGTAGTTTATTTGATTATTAATATCGATAACAATGTGTGTCATTTTTGTTCAAATTATTTATAAATATTTTTGTTCAATGAAGTAAAATATTTTATTATTGTCATTTTTATATGTAGTACTCAAATAATTATAATAAATTAACGAAATAAATGAAATTTCAGTATCGATAATCGATATCAGTACATTGATAAATAATATCAATAAATTATATTTTGTAATGACTTCCCTGGTATTTTCTATCTTCTTTCTTTCTACATCTCTTGTCACTTTCATTTTGTTTCCATATAAGGTCTGCAATAGCTCCATACAAAGTTGACACCCCCTGGTATCGTATCTCTCAATCTGTACAAAGCTCAGTATGAAAGTCGGGCTTTTCGGTTCAAATTAATTGCTATATAATATATAAACCTTAGTAAAAAAGCGAAAGCTGTAACGAGTTTTGCCATTAGAGAAAAAGAGTGATTGCAAACCCCGTTGCAAGCCAACGCGTGAAAGTGAGTGGATTAATTACTCTTTTGCTCTGATTATGCCTCGAGAGGTCATTAGTGTCGACCGACCGACGCACTGATTGGTCGCGACTTGTCTTAAGTCTCCTGTACTGTTTTCGTTTGACAAGCACTTCGCGGGAATTTTTAAAACTGTATGATATAATTTGAAGTTGATGTTTATTACTCATTTTTGACACGTTAATATTCTGTGTTCTTGACTGAGCATTTTAGTAAAGCAAGCCGGACTTTTAGGCTTATATGAAGGTACCGCCACTGACTATATAATATCCTAGGCTCAATTATCGTAAACGCTAGTATTATAGAATAGAATAACAGATACCACGTAATCTACCGTAGCGAATTTTAAATTGGTAGTCAAACGTTATTAACAGTGATAAATCAAACGGAAATAAGAAAAGAGTGTGACGTCATTACCAGTTGCATGACAATTTCATGCCAATTTTTATAAAATAGTTACGCGGGAAGTCAGTCGACGATTGGCGAAGCAGAAGATCGGTTGTTTTGGAGAAAAACGTGGGTGATTATTCTCTTTTTGGGTTGGAGCCCGGAGCAAGTTAAGTAAATCAAGGATGCCGATTGATAATCTGTAATGTATTATATTGTATATTATGTTATATCCAAGTATAGTATATATAACTAGTTAATGTATTAATGATTATTATCGGGTCAGAATAGAACAAAGAATATAAAGTGTGGAAGTACAGTGTTTTATTTGTCACTCCTAGTAGTTATGGTTTAACAAGTTCGTGGTTGCAACATAACGTTAACGTTATATCGAACGATAAGTAAAATCATGTGAAAACCACCGTATAAAAAGCAGCAAAGTGGCACTTTGAACGATAGCAATAACGCCAGCAAGCATATCGATTGTACAAAGAGTTTGTCAGTTGTCTAACCGTTCAGATCAGCTGATCGGCCGCCATTCCGTTAGAAAACAACATCACACATTTCATTTGATTTTGTTTGATTCATTTCATAGCACGGGACAGGGTGTCTGGATTTATAAAGTCTATGTACCTATAAAATAGGAAAAACATCACCAGAATGCCATTCTTGTCCAAGCATTCTTGCGGAAGGACGGGAAAGTTATCTATACACCATTTCAACCATAGCCAGTGGAATCACTCGAATTCCTTGGGTGATGGCATCTAAAAGGGTTTCAGGAGCGCGAAATGTGTTGTAAGTTTTCCGAGAACTATGACATTTCCCCGTGAAGCAATGTGTTGTGACTATCCCTACTGTGATCCAGTTATAACGATAATTAAATTGGGCTGACCGAAGACTAAAACGAAGTGAATATGTAAGTCATTTTTACTGAAATTTTCAATACACATATACTTTTGTTATATATTTATTTGAGTTGTGCTAGTGTTCGTACAAAAAAACACACCATTCTTTTTAAAAAGCAGATCCTCAATACTAGACAATGTCAAAATCAGAACAAATTGGTAGACCCCACGCAGCGTATGTCTCTGTATAGTAGAAATGCGTACAGTATGGCGGTTCGCGTATATAACAAATTAAAGACATTAATGTACTCACCTTAACCTCGTTATACAACTTTGAAAACATAATGTACACTAAAAAAATGTAGATCTATTTCAAAAGAAAGGCGTTATTAATGGTATGGGAACTCATAGTCGTGATCAGCTAGTTACTCCTAAATTTAAATTAAAGAAATCAATTGGTACATTTTTGGGCAACTTTGTTCGTTTTTATATTAAAACTCCTCGAAAAATTACTCAATTAATGGAAAAGAGACTTAAATTTCTTATTAAACGCACACTAATTGCAAAACCATGCTACAAAATTAGCGATTTCATTAAAAAGAAATTATTATGTGCGGTCGGGGGACCTTCGTCAGGCAAGAAGTTCCTTAGCTGCTGTTTCAATTTCTCAAAACTTAATTGCAACAATGAGACAATAAAACTCACGTATGATTTAAAACAAAAACAAGAACCTAGCGCCGCGCGATGCATGGGTCCAGCCCCATGTAACGCTTTTTCCTTTCCTGACTATTTCTACCAACTCAAAACTCCTGCAAGCCACGTTAAAGAACTTCGTTCCAAAAAACAATCGTACGGAAATAATCATTTCTGCTCACGCATTTACTGGCTTTATGAATATTGTATTTTAAATATCTACTGTAAAATGATGTTGAATAATAGGATACCTGACTAAGTTTCTTGTTGGCTCTTGCTGGCTTCTCGATGGCTTTCTTTCCGAACAGAACTGAAGTAGATTTGACGTTCAAAAATACCTTGCAATTGAGTTTACTTGAATAAAATAATTTGACTTTTTTTGACTGAGTACCCGATAGTTTTAAGAATGATTGTTTACAAGTTTTTATAAGAATATTTTGGAACAAAGTTCTTTAATGTGGCTTGCGGGAAGTTCGAGTTGGTAGAAATCGTCACGTAAGGAAAAGCGTTACGACAGATGGGACCCGCGCGTCGCGCGGCGTTAATTTTGTTACCAGTATACATGGATTAACAGTGATATTTGCCTCTTTGTATTATATACGAGTATATTAGCGAAATTTTTGGAACGAAGTTCTTTAACATGGCTTGCGGGATGTTTGAGTTGTTAGAAATCGTCACGTAAGGAAAAGTGTTACGTTTGGCGGGACCCGCGCGTCACGCGGCGCTAAGTTTTTTTTAAAATCATAGATAAGTTTTATTGTCATTATTGCAATTAAGTTTTGTGAAATGAAAGCTACAGCTAAGGAACTTCGTTTCCAACGGGGATTCCCCGACCGCACACGTTTTTTTAAGTTTTTCATGTCTTTATGCTAAAAGTTTATTTAATTTATATAACATGAATTTGTAAATAGTTTCATTTTTATGATAAATTATGTATATGTCGATGGAAATAATAAAAGGCACTCATTTGACTATACTAAAGCAAAGCGCGACTTCCGGTTTGTACTTCCGGTTTGGAAGGGATGAGCGCTAACGGAACTTCGGGGCCGGTGCTGGCACTCTGTTAGACTACGGCGGCCAGTGCGATAGCATTTCTCCGACGGATCGTTTGCCATTATTAAATTTCCAATTACCTACGTAATAATTGTTACAAAGAGTTTTCTGTCATTTACATATTAACTTTGATTTAACGTGATATTGTATGGAGTAGTTCGTAAAATTGGGCAACATGAGGTATTCAGATAATTTTATTTTGAATGTAACTTGTGCCAGATAATATTCTGACTACTAAATGAGTTCGCGTTTGTATTTGAACCTATAGGAGCATTTGTGCAGATGGATGGCAGAACACGGTGGCTTCCTAATTCAAGTCTAGTAGGCTAGGTTGTCTGTGTCTATTATGCATGTAGTTTGTGCCAGATATTACTCTGACACAGCAAATCGTGACCTTGTACGCGTCTACAAATTAAATATTCGCATCGCTGCAAGGGAATTTGTAACGTTCATCTCCAATATAAATAGTTGTTAGAATTAGTATAGGACATCAGATGTAAACGACAGCTCAATGGCGTTAACACGCCGCAATATCTACAACATTCCGCAGTATTATTTACCAACATAAAGAAACCGAGAAGTACTGTAACATAACTCTTGTAACGTAATATTATATTACGTATAATAATTTATAACGAAAACACATACATTACACATTATCTTAAATAATACACTCCCTAGATTAGTATGAAAATTATTTGTTAAACAGTTGTACGCCAAAGTTTGAGAGAATGATTACCGAATGTAACTTGTTCCAGCAAATAAATAATTACATACCTTAGCTAGCTACCAAAAATATGTAATTCGAATTAAAAAACAAACTTAACTTTGCATTTGAAAGAACTCTCCAACTGCAGATATAACCACAGTACAAGTAAGCATACAGTATTCTATCTTCATACAAACGCTCCCAAACGATGCGCTCGAAATCTCGCCATTTCTCGGCATACGACAGTCGCGAGTGCGCCGCGGTTGTCGTCGTACGGTATGAGACGCTCCCGCGCATTTACTGACTAAATATTATGTCAATCAAGTTTACGAGCATAATGGTCAGTCTATGAATGTTTGAATACATCTAAATCGAAACCGGAAATATTTCTCTATTGCTAATTTGTAGGAAATATATTATCATAATGATTTAGTTAATTTATTGCTGATTTTTAATTATACTGCACACAAAATGCATTTTTGGTCCATTTCCACCATACTAACTCACTTAGCTTACTCTTACTCACTTAGTTAACTTTTGAAACTAGATATAAACTACTAGTAGAATTATATAAATAAAAACGTATCACATTTGCAATAACATAAAATGAAAAGATAATATGACAATTTAATATAGTACCTATTATCAAATACGTAACCCAAGAAAAACATTTAGTCCAAGTCAGTAGCCCTATTGCGTGTTTACGTACCAAACGACCGTAGGTAATTATCTCTAGGACACTGCCGAGATAGAATACTGTATGCTTACTTGTACTGTGATATAACTTTGAAATGGCAATGAAGTGTGATATAATTACAAATTCGAGATTTTTTATTTGTACATTTTATTGTGCTTCTCGCCAAATTTCACGAATCTCGGTCAATGGAAATTACCCTATAGGATTTGATTTACTTGCGAGTGTCGAAATATGCGGCATAAAAAGCCGTATTTTTTTATTTTTTTGACTTAGAAACTTGATTTTTTTACAGTTCCAAGGGACTATATTCATAAGTATTTGATATGAATTTAAAGTTGATACCTCCACATATTAATCAGAAGAAGGGTTTTGATAGACAGGCAGATGGACGAAATACGAACAATGAAGAAATCCTATACGGGTTCTCTTTCTCCATTGAACTACAGAATTGTAAATACGGAATCCATAAAGTTTCATAATACATATATCTGTCTGTCCTTCGATGTGCCCGACTATGCTTGGACAAATCGTCAAATGATTTCCATTGAAAGATATTGGATTAAAGATATTTAATTCTCATAAGAATATGTTACATTCACTTAAATGAGAAAATTTAATTTACAGCATGATTTATACAATTATGCATTTGACCAGAGTGATGACAATGGCAGACGCATAAACATACCCAAATAACAGTATTAGTCTGATTTCTCTAAATGCTTCTTAAGTTGGTGTTTAAATGTGGCTAAAGTTACGGAATCCTTAATAACTTCGGGCAAGGTGTTATACAATTATATATCGCGGCTGATAGTTGACCATTTCATGAAATGATGTTTCACAAAATGCACTGGTACATCTTGGTTTTCCCAAGTCTACGATCAGACCACATAGGACATAGCCAAAGACAATTGGCTTTCAACCTTCCTTTTCCAAGTTGTATATTGATTTTGTTGTATCTTCACCCGAATTACTTCATGTTGGTTCAACCCTACTACACTTTGAAATGGCTATTTTTTTAAATTAAATTTTGCGCTCTATCGGGTGAGTATTCGAGAATATAATTGAAATATAGACTAACAATCATTTACCAATCTTCACAAATGTACGCAAACTTATAAGAGCACAAATACACCATTTTACGTTGTATAATATCAACCGTTTTCTTTATGTCAAGGCTTAATAAATTAGCCTTCATCGAATATGTGAAGAGAATGTGTGTGACAGAAACGGAGAGAAACCAAGGCTGACTGATAAGGATCGGATAACCCGAGTTTTAACTGATAGGAGAGACATTTTCTCTGAATAATAAGGCTTCCGAAAGCAAGATTTGAATACGGGGACCGCGATACTTGGTAATTCGTCCTGCCTGAAGATGTAACACGACATAAACATAATGTACATAATTTTTTTAACATGCTTCATATACATGTATAACCTCACGCTATATCCCTAAAGGGGTGTCAGGATGAAGTACTAAAGATAATTACATACACTTTTTTCGATTCTTTAAATCTCATCTTTCTTCTCACACACTTTCACCGAGTTATGCGAGTGCTTTTGACATTTTCGTTAGCATTATTCTAGCTGTTTGACCTTCATAAGTCAGCCTTAGTTTTACCTAGCTTCTGCTACCACTGTTAAAACAGAGTACTGAAGGACAATAATAAAAACTAGAAGAAATATGAATACTGTTATCAAAACAGAAAGAAAAAAATAATATAAGGCAATCTCAGAGATTCTCGACGCATTTACTAATTTACTAATTAATAATGTTAAGTTTGGAAGAGCAGTTATTATTATCAAAATATATTTATTTATTGCTTTTTAAAAGTACTTGCTAATTCTTTTTGTTTTGGGAGATTTTTAATTATTTTATCGTATATTTCATTTATTACTTTTAATAATATGTATAATATTGCTCTATATTATATATTTACTTCGTGTTGTATATGTTTAAATGGCTTTCTCAAGCTCTTCAGATATACCATATGATACGTTCCGATAAATTTTTTAGCCCTTAACATAAGATAGACGCTGTATTAAATTTTTCAGACTTATACCTACTGAACGTATATATTTATAGCATAGTTCTTTTTTTTTATAATGCGCCAGACGATACGCGCCAATCATCTGATCTCAAACTAAGGTATTCCCTGTGGTATGAGAACCAGACGATGACTACTGGGGGCGTCTACCAGTACATCCAGACCCGAGACAATCTATAAAAGTTTATTTCCTAAATTGACCCGACCGGGAATCGAACCCGGAACCTTCCGCGCTGGGTACAACGTCTAAACCACTGCGTCGTCAAGGTCATCATTCGTCCTGTCTGAAGATGTAACACGACATAAACATAATTTACATGATTATTTTTACGTGCTTCATCTATACATGGTATAAAACAAAGCCGCTTCCCGCCGTCAGTCCCTCTGTATGTATGCTTAGATCTTTTGAACTACGCAGGGGATTTCAATGCGGTTTTCATTAATTGATAAAGTGATTCAAGAGGAAGGTTTATACGTATACTTTAACATTGGTTTGTGTTAATTTGTTGAAATATGACGATAATAGTTCAAGATGTTGGAAAAAATTAAACGGATCGAGAGCTTTCATCAAAATGCTGTGTTATTCCAAAACAATGTATGATGGAATTATTTTTCTATATTAGTACTACCAAAAAGTCAGCGATAGCATATGTCTATATTATACGGATAGCCTTCTATAACCATTTTAATGTTTAAAAAAATTTATACCAATTATGTGGAATTTGGAAAGCTATTTAGACAGATACGAGGAATTAGTATGTATATAGAACCCGTGCGAAGCCGGTGCGGGTCGGTAGTATGATATAAATATAAAAATAGTAACAGTTATTAGCTTACTGTGTTATGTAAACAAATGCGTAAGAAGTATAGAGTTGGCTTTGTAGAGGCTTTGTTTTATTACATTTCTCTTATAATGTATGTCACCGTCGGACTAGTACTGCTTTGGACTATTGATGTGTCGCCGATGTGTACTCATAGTGGGAATGTTACGGTTATTTCTTTTTTATTACTTATGCGGGATAAACAGTTTCTAAACGCACATTTTAGCGATTGATAAGTAGCTAATTTCTCATTTTACAATTTGAGTGTGACAAGTTTACTTGACGCACGCAAATTTTGCTTGGCACACGCAATTTCGTGATTTAAAAAAAGAATGTAAAATGAATATCTTAAAACAAAACAAAACCGATTCTAGTACCCATTAACATCAGTGTGAAAGGTAAAGAAAATCTTGATTTCGAAGTTTTAGATTAATATAATATTAAATAATAATAAACTTATTACTTTCTATAATTTTTCTTTGTACCGAAATTATCTCTGCATTAGCATTAAAAAATAGTGTTGTCAATTGCCTACTCGAGCGAATAACCGCACCCGCTTCGCTCATGCGCTCAACTTCGTTCGAGTGGGCAATCGACAACTTACGGCACTTGTTGCACAATATACTATTATTTTTTACACACAGATCATCGGGTTTCAAACTAAGGCATTAACTGTACTATAAGAACCAGATGACGACTACTAGGGAGTCTCTCCGTACACCCAGACTCGAGACAATATAAAGAAATTCGTTTCCTTAATTGACCCGACTGGGATCGAACCGAGAACCTTCCGCATATGGACGAGACACTTAAACCATTGCACCATTGAGGTCGTTTACTCGTACTGGTGAAATTGCCGGAAATTATTTCGAAAAATGGCAATATTGCCCGGCGGCAATAATATTTGCCACTAATATTTTCACTTTGGGCAATATACATACATACATATCTTCACACCGTATCCCCAACTGGGTAGTCAGAGAGGACGGAGCGCCAAGCGTCGCGGTCTCTACATACTTCTTTCACTTCCTCAAATCTCATCATTTTCCTCACACATTTTCGCCTAGATATATTATTAAAATTTTATCTGCGATTAAAATCGCAAAATGTCATTATTATAACAATTTTATTTGGTTAAATTTATTTCGATGTCCTCTCAATTTTCATTGTATAAGCTGTGTCTTCCTTTAATTTAGTCACTTACATAATATTAATTTTTTTTAGTTTTAAACTTTTTATAAATAGTTCGTATGTAAAGCTAGTTGGATGACCTATTTAAACAAATAAATAGATATGCGAGTGCTTTTGACATTTCCATTGGCAACACTCGTAACTATTTGATCTTCACAAGTCAGCCTTGGTCTTCCTTGGTTTCTTTAACCACTCACTTTTGCTCCATACATTTTCTGCAACAGTCTTTCATCACTCAGTCTTTCCATGTTTGGGCAATATTGCCGGAACATTGGCACTTTGGACAATGTTGCCGGCAACGGCACATCACTATTTCTGACACGGGCGTAATTGAGACAAATCCAATCGCACCTCATCCGTCAAAATCGATTAAATGTGGGCGTCCAAGCAAATAGGGTCCAGTGGTCGGCATTTAGTTTTCGAGATATACCCGGTTTTCTAAAGTTGGTGAAAGAATGGCATTTCGCGATTTTAATTGATTATAAATTGAATAGTAAATGACGTTAGATGATGTTTCTAAGTAGAAACAAACAAGTAGCATTGTGTTTTAATTTTCAATCAAACTTTAAAAATGCTTTTTCTCAAAACAATATTTTTCAATTTCAACTTTAAATGTATCATAAAAAAATATATATGCCACTTTTTCCTTAATCCTTATTATCAACTGATTATTCTGAAATCCGAATCTAGTCTTAATTCAATACTCCACGACTGGACTCTTTTTGCTTGGACGCCCACAAATAGTTCCAACTCTGCAGGGGTACAGGTTAAGAAGGTACAGATATATAAACATACATTAAGTTCTTACATAGAGTACTTGCTTACCTACTTGAACTGCCAAAATTATAACCCTCCTTAAAAGGAGGAGAAGAACGAAGCTAAAGCTTCGTCGATTTGAGTAAAAATTTAACAATCAATAACTACAATTAATAGCAATAAATAATAATTCCCAAATGATAAATGGTATACTAACATGAAAATACATTTTAAAATCCTCCGATACAAAAAATATTAAATTGGTACTCTTGAAAAAGTAATATGTAATTATACTTCATTATTATCTGATTTTTTTTTAGATAGAAAAGGATTAGAAACAACTATAGTACCTTCGCGGGAGTAATTTTCTTCTTTTTTTAGAGGACATGGCAGGGCACTATGCATTCAGCCAATTCAATGACAATAATTCATCTGAATTCAAAATAATTTTAATTGCGTTATTTATTTATTAACTTTATACGTATATATTAAAATAAAAAAATAAAAAATTTAATGTATGTATTAATAGTATTTACGCTGTAAAATAGTCATTTGATACAAAAATTTTGTATAGAAAACTTTTTGATTAAAAACCTCCTTCATGCATTTGAATGTTATATGCAGGACGAAAACTAAAAGCAACTGTGGAAAAGAATAACTTTCCGCACGCTAATCACACATGGAAAAGTCTATTTTTTGAGCAAATGTATTAAAAAAATATTCGTTTTTACCTAATTGTTATAATTAGTATTTAAGGCAAAACCGTGTAAGGTAAAAATAAAGCCATCTTGTCCTCTTCTGTCTCGTCTCTATTGTCCGCCCTCTGGAACCCTCCACGTTTAGTAGAATTAGCAAATAATTAAATGCTTCGGGGACTGCTTATATTCTCATGTTTTTTTTTTATTTTATATCGACCCCCGACGCTTTTATAAATTTATAAACTGTACATAATTTGTATAAGTCTTCTTCCAATGCGCAGTTAATAATGGAATAATGGTGAGATCTTTTTAGTTGAAGAGTCATTTTTTAAATCTAGTTTTAATAAGTAGTAACTGAAATGGGAAACTATCTGAGGAGAATAATGAGATTCGAGAAAGCAAAAGAAGTATGTCCTCTCCGATTATCCCGTTAGGGATACAGAATGAAGATATGTACGTATGTAACTACCTACTTTTAATAGTACCTATGATCATCATCGACCTTAAGCTGCCAACAGAGTTCAAACTTAAGATTTTAACTGCATTAATGCTCAAAACCCTCCCATTCGAATATAAAATTCAGAGCTGAATATCCTGAGCATAGCGAGCTAAGAACACTCCCAAACAACTAGCTTTCAAACAAAATAACGCACGCAATTTGGTTCATCCGCTCGAGAGTCATGATAACACAGACAAACAATAGCGTCTTTTACGTCGAGGTTAATTTTATCGTGAAATCAATTGTATCTATAAGTACTTGTATAGTATGGTCTATGTACTCGTATATGGATTATTCGAATAATGTGTATCAAATGTACGTGTGTGCAAAAAATTCCACTCATCTTATCATAATGTATCACTTTGCATTCAATTCCACACTCCCGCAGTCCACTTGTGATAAGGTAGAGGCCATAGTGACGAGTGGAGCGAATGGACATATATGTATTGGAATTCAGTTATTATTATTATTATACTTATAAAAGTCTAAAAAAATGATCGTGGACAGTAGAAGTCATGGTAAACTGTCTAAATAAAAGTCATGGTAAACTGATTAAATAGAAGTCACGGTAAACTGGCTATTTCTGATTTTAAAATACAAACGACTTTCTTAATTAATTGAAGTCGTTAATGAGTTGGCTCGAAAAGTCAACCACAACAGAAAAGAAATTTAGACGTGTTATATTATATACTTATTTAATCTACTGAAAGATTGACATTTTTATTGAAGACGGGAATACAGTCTTTGCTGATTTTCTCTACACCAGTCTTTAGTAGATGTAATTACAAAAAATGTTATTAAATCATGATTGGTGGTTACATTTAATGGTGAAAATAAGATACCAGACTTAGTTTTTGTCGA
Organism: Zeuzera pyrina; assembly: GCA_907165235.1. Classification (NCBI taxonomy): domain Eukaryota; kingdom Metazoa; phylum Arthropoda; class Insecta; order Lepidoptera; family Cossidae; genus Zeuzera; species Zeuzera pyrina. Next base: position 330,669 of record OU015642.1, on the reverse strand, counting down.
TTCTTCTCAGCGCAGATTCATTCCCTGAGACCAGGAAGCCAGAAATTTTATAATGACAACAAACGTGAAAATCATTTGGACGTATGACGGTGTGAGTATTAGGTGTCGTATATTCAAAAGCGGGTAAATAGAGTCGTGGAAGTATAGTTTAGTTTGGAATGCTTAGATGGTTGGGGCACATAGTATGAGTGACGAAAGACTGACGAAGAATATCTACAGAGCGAAAGCGAGTGCTAAAAGAAGCCAAGGAAGACCAAGGCTGACTTTTGAAGATCAAATAGCTAGAGTGTTAGCCGACGGAAATGTCAAAAGCACTGGCATACCTATACGAAAATGTGTGACGAGAATGATAAGATTTGAAGAAGCGAAAGAAGTATGTAAGGACGCTAGGCGCTCTGTCCTCTCCGCTAACCCGTTAGGGATACAGCGTGAAGATATGTAAGTATTAGAGAGTTTTCTATGCTAGCTCAAACCGCCAGCGCAAAATTGGATTAACTCAAAGCGCCGGCGCAGTTACTGAGTTTACGCGAGAAATTTTTTTCAGTTACAATGCCTAACTGTTTGTATCTGCTGGTGCAACTGTTGAAGTTTGCTGGCGTAGCTCTGAACGTCAACATTTCGCGGCATTCAATCGTGATCTTTCTGATGAATAGTCAAAACAAAAGAATCTAGCTAAAAATTTTTGAGATTCTTTGCAACTTTTTGTTACAAACCTTATCTAAATGTTTATAATTTTTTTCACTTAATAAGGACATGTGAATCTTACGTCAAAATAAATAAAAGTGAAGGACTAACATTTTACTATACAATGGGCAGTCATAAATGTTACATAAGCTTCGTCCAGATCTTTCATGTTTGTGTGATTTAAAACCTGTGATTTGTTTTTTGTACCACGAAAGTGGCAAACAATAATACGGCCAGTCAGGTAAACGGTTAGCGTAGCCTATGGACGTGATATATGTGACGTTTAAAAATATCTCGTTATGTTATTTAATAAAATAAAAATTTATTCAGATATTTAGGACACCCAAATTACAAGACAATTTATAGAAGTCCCTTTCCTGAGAATCGAACACTGGACCATCGACTTACAAAACAAATGTGCCTACCATCATCACATCATAGGTCTAGCCGCCATAAAAACGCCATCACAATCAGTTAACTCCACTAAGGTGGCTGGCGAAGGGCCGGCAGTAAGATTATATAGTCGTAAAGGGCCGCGCCCTTCGATAGCGAGCGGCGGCCCGCGTTTGTAAGTTTTTGTCGGAAGGGCCGGTTATAGAAGAGCACCCGCCTATATCACCGATAGATAGGTGGGACGTGGGTCCGCCGACGATATTACGTATTATACACCCGGGTGACACGAGGCTGCTAAATGAAGAGAATTTGTGTTGGAAAGCTAGATACTAGTTTCTTGAATAGAAATTTTAAACTAAAAAGCTTATGTGAGGAAGCTAGAACAAAAATAACATCCAGGCATAAGTTATTGACAGTCTTGAGTATGTAGGACAACTCAAGCGAATTACTTCTTTAACTTTTAGATCTTATAGCAGAAATTATGATGAGGTTGATGAATTGCGGTTTGATCACATTTTAGCATGGAAAGGTCTCAAAATTTAATTTTAATTTGTAAAATTACTTCAATAGTAATTAAAAATTAAAAAAAAAAGACATTGACAAATATGCAACTATCCTTTACTAATCAAGGCTCGGAAATAACTTTATAAATACGATACAAATACCTATAGTATAATTACATTTGACAGTTATTGAAGTCGATGCCAAGCTTACCCAACCAGGAGACTTTCTGTTGTTGCACATTGTTTTGGCACCGACTTCAATAACTGTTAAAAATTATTTAAATATTTGTTCATATTTCATGAAGTTATTTTTGTACTTGAGTCTTGATTACTAAAGGATAGTTATTCTTTTGTGCCTTTAATTTTTTTTAAAAGATTCTTGTTTCTCTCTTTTAAGTGACCTTGACCTAAATAAATATTTAGGTCTACAATTAACTTATTTTCTAATTCTGGAATTAAAATGACATACAAAAAAACTCTCTCTTTAAATGCTAAAGTGATAGGAATAGATAGTAGAAATAACATGATTTTGAACTCAATTTTAACGGGTGGAAAACTCAAAAATCAGCTAACATGGTTTTGTATAAATTCAAAAACGAAATAAGTGCTCATTCGATTATTTATCGATGCGATTTGTACCTACTATTCGCGAGAAATAGTTAAACACTATTTCTTTTAGTAAACAATAAAATTGAAATTCAAAATAAGTAGTGTAAAGTGTTTTCACTTTTTTTACGTTTACTTGAAATAACGTGGATACAATACGTTATTTTACAGTACGAGTGGCAACCCCAAGCTGTAACCTGTCTCTGAATATTCAAACATCCATACATACACATCATCACGCTGTGTTCCTAACGGAGTAGTCGGAGAGGACGGAGCGCCAAGCGTCGCGGTACTTACATACTTCTTCCACTTCCTCAAATCTCATCATCCTCCTCACACATTTTTGCCTAGGTATGTGAGTGCTTTTGACATTCTCGTCAGCCACCACTATGGCTATTTGATCTTCATTCCAACCATCCCTATCCAAGAATATCCAACCTGTAGTCTCGACCAACGTAGTTTTGACGACCTCCGTGGCGCAACGGCTAAGCGCGTCGGAAAGTAAACGGGTGTTGCGGGCTCGATTCCCGCCCGAGTCTGGGTGTTTATGTACAATGTGTATTTATTTACAAAAAGAAAATTATATAAGTAGTATATCAGTTGTCTAGTACCCATAACACAAGCGCTGTGCTGCTTACTTTGGGACTAGATGGCGCTGTGTGAAATGTCTGGGCATATTTATTTCTTATAGATGTTTTAAGTGTTCCTGCCCACCGGACCTGATTAAACGATAGCTACAACAGCATCTAACAATGTTCACTACCTCCGTCGCTGATCACTGTTGTGCGATAATATTATCCACAACGTGTTATAAGAAATTAGGTCGAATTAATGCCTTTGACTAGTCGAGAAAGCGTGCATGTTATCTTTCTTTCAGTATAATACGATACAGCTCTCCTCAAAGTGAGAATAGCTCAGTTGACAATACAGACTTAAATTCAATTAGAATAAAACTAATTAAACCTTTCAACTGGTTTTTAAAGTTTCATACATTAAAATAAGAAACAGGCAAACATGAAATATGGCTCAAGTATACATATAGTTATCCCACAAATACACACAGCCAACATCATAATTCTTAGAAGAATTAAAGAAACGCAGCCGGCAATAAAGTGAACGGTGCTCTGTCGCATTTATAAGCAGTATGAATATATCTAACTCAGCCAAAATGGCCATACACAATGCGGTGTTGGTGCCAACTTTATTGTATAGTAGTGAGTCCTGGATATGTCCGAAACCAAGTTAAAGTACTTTTTTTTTCTTTTTTTTTTCATGTAAGTTGCTATGCAGGTCCTACCAGACCTGTATCACTGCGACCAACTTGATCTATTGTGATCGCCACTGTGTTATAAAACACTGCCAAGTCCCACTGTAGTCAAAAACTGCAAGGTATTCCTTGGAGTGATATGCTGAACCTCCTCCGGACTCAGAAAATACTGGCCGAGGTAGGATCGACGAGTGCGCATCAGTGGTCCGCAGTCACACAAAATGTGCATAGGCGTTTCATCCACCTCGCGGCAGTACCGGCACAATCTTGTGTTGGAGAGCCCCATACTAAACATGTGCTTATTTAGGCAACAATGCCCAGTAAGTGCCCTAACCAAGATACGCAAGTTGCTCCGGCTCATTGCCGTGACACTAGAAGCCACCTTGCGATTATATGACTTTATTAGGGCTTTGGAATGCTCCTGGCCCGGTATATTCTTCTAATACTCGCAAGACGCTTTGAAGCAGGATTTCCACAAAATCAGTTGAGCCTGGCTTTTGGGGATACCACAAAAAGGTTCTGGACCAATAAATGTGATTTTGGTGCCGGCTCTTGCGAGTTCGTCGGCATCTTCATTGCCTACGATGCCCGCATGGCCAGGGACCCATCTTAGAATCACTCTGTTTTTATTTCCCAGAGTGTTTAAAGTAGTCACGCAGTTATTAACTAGCCTCGATGTGATTACATTCGAGGCCAATGCCAAGAGAGCTGCCTGACTATCAGAGTGTATGTATATAGTTTGGTTTACGTAGTGCTTTTTAATGTTGATGTCCGCACATTCAATAATGGCGAACATTTCAGCCTGGAAAATGGAGGCGTACCTCCCAAGATTCAGGCTCCTTTTGAAACTTGGGCGCACTCCAAAAATTCCACATCCTACGTCGTTATCCGATTTTGAGCCATCGGTGTACCAAAGTAGACCGCCAGGTTTCCAGGTCATTCTTCCTTCAATCCAGTCATCCCTGGAAGGCATCTCCACTATAAAATGTTTTTCGAAGGTACACCGCGGGAGCATAACGTCAGTGGGCATACTCAGAATCGGAATATTCGTTACTGAGTCTTGAAAAGATCTCAGTTTCTGCGATAGCCATTTCGTTCCCTCCTGGGCGGATAGTTTGTAAATACTGCTCCTCGCCTTCTTTAACACATACAAGTGAAGGGGCGGTAGGTTCAGCAAAGCATTTAACTCCGCACCCGGCGAGGTCGACATGGCTCCGGTTGCTAATAGACAGGCGGTTCTCTGCAAGCCACCTAGCCTATCTATCACAGTCTTCTGGTGGGCTTTCTCGTACCAGACCACAGAGGCATACCTAATTGTCGGCCTCACAATGGCTGTATACAGCCACAGAACGACTTTTGGGCTCAGACCCCAGTTGTTCCCTGCCATCCGACTACAAGTACCTAAGGCAATTTTTGCCTTTTGCAAGGTACTTATGAAATTCCTTATGAAATTCCACGTCAGTTTTTGGTCAATTATAACGCCCAAATACTTAACTTCAGTGGAAAAAGGTATCGATTTACTGTTTAGTCGTGGAGCTACCAACCTATCCAGGCATCGCTTCCTCGTAAACGGCACAATTATTGTTTTATCAGCATTGATCGATAACTCGTTCTCTCTACACCATTCAGTGATAGTGTCGAGGCCTCGTTGCATAACACAAGAAATAGTGTTTAGGCTGAAACCTCGGACTATAACTACCAGGTCATCTGCATATCCCTGAGTGTCAATCCTAAGGTCAGCCATTTTATGCAAGAGCTGGTCCACTGCGAGGGTCCATAGAAGGGGTGATAGAACGCCACCTTGAGGACATTCTCTCATTGTGGAAAATGTCGAGGCTGTTTGACAGAGTGCTAGTTTGGATCCTCTGTTAGAGAGCATCGAGCGTACCCATCTAGTAGTTGTAGGGTCAACCATCTTGGATTCGAGACCCCTAACTAATGTACTGATGGGGGTATTATCGAAAGCTCCCTCTATGTCTAAGAAGGCACAAAGTGCTACTTCATTATCTTCAACTGCCTTTTCTACTCTGTCAATGAGACTGAGCAGAGCAGTTACTGTAGACTTACCTCTACTATAGGCATGTTGAGTATGATGAATAGGTATTGTAGCCAATGGCCCATCCCTAATAAATCTGTCTAAAACCTTTTCCATGGTCTTTAACAGAAACGAGCTAAGGCTAATGGGCCTAAAGGACTTTGGTAGTCCGTAGTCCCTTTTCCCCGCTTTAGGTATAAATATTACCTTTACTGTAGACCATGAATCAGGTATGTACCCCCAGGCATAGCTAGCTCTGAAGATATTAATAAGGTGCGGCAGGAGGACATCAGTCCCTTTTTGTAGGTGTATGGGACGTACACCATCCTCTCCGCAAGTTTTATGTGGTTTGAAAGAGTTGATCGCCCACTTTATTCTGTTAGCTGTTATTAATTTGACCGCTCTATGCCAGTCCTCCTTCTGAGGTCTATGTAGGGTGGTCTGTGGTGCAGAGTCCGATCTTTTACCGATTGCCCCAGGAAAGTGGGTCGTTGCCAACAACTCTAACGTTTCGCTTTCACATGTTGTGAATGAACCGTCTGGCTTTTTAAGCAGCACAATTTGATTAGGTTTGGATTTAGAGAGCACTCTATGGAGTCTTGCTCCTTGAGGAGGCTCTGTGAGTGAAAGTAAGATAAATGAAGTAGAAATACGATCTCTTAGAAATATGTGCGGTGTCACCCTCGCGGACAAAATAAGCAATAAAGAGATACGCAGCACGACAGGCTTGCACGACAGTGTTATTGAAAAAGTGAAGAAAGGAATGCTAAGATGGTTCGGGCACATGAAAAGAAAGAACTTTCTATACCTTGTATAGAAAATAGTGATGACAGACTGACGAAGAAAATGTATATAGCGAAAGTGAGTGGTAAAAGAGGCCAAGGAAGACCAAGGCTGACTTATGAAGATCAAATAGCTAGAGTGTTAGCCAACGGAAATGTCAAAGCACTCGCATACCTAGGCGAAAATGTGTGAGGAGAACGATGAGATTTGAGAAAGCGAAAGAGGTATATAAGGACCGCGACGCTTGGCGCTCCGTCCTCTCTGACTACCTCGTTGGGGATACGGCGTGAAGATATGTATTAAAGAAACGACTGTTGTTGCTGTCAATGTCAATGATGCTGGAAATGCCACCAATCAGCTTATTTGATAGTAAATTTGATAGTACACAGGTGAGGTTATCTGATTTGCCTGCTGGGACACGGCGTCCGTAATTATTTATAAATTCTATGACTAAACTGTTATCCATTATTATATACATATACGCTTGGCGCTCCGTCTTCTCTGACTACCCCGTTTGGGATACAGCGTGAAGATATGTGGGTGAAGTTATACATATACGTTATATTTTATTAGATCTCTATCTATGAAATCGCCGTTTAGTATACAAAAAGATTAACCAAGGCTGGGCGGAGATTTGCGAGCTTCTCCATCATTGTGTCCAGGTCCTCACAGTACACATCTACAGTAATGCTCGTGTCATTTGGTAAGAAGCTGTGATGAATTACACCGACACTAGACTACCAAACAATAACCATCACTTTTCTAGGGGTTTCGTTTGGGGCATTGCCTAGGTGCTGAACCAGGGTCTAATCAACATGATTCATTCAAAATTCATTGTAATTTAGAATTTATTGCCACATACACAAATTACATTTCAAATGGCCAGTATTGTAGAACGGCAACTTCCTAGGGAAAGAACTATTATATGCATATACAGCTCGAAATTTAAGATTAGAAATGAACCATTTTGAAAATTGTGCACTTCGTGTGTGAGTTGATCTCGCGCTTGGTAGACTTTTTAACCGACTTCAAAAAAAGAGTAGTCTCTCAATTCGGTTCTATTTTTTTTATTTTTTTTTATGTTTGTTACCTGAACTATTTCGTTAGAAGTCGATTTAAAACATACTTTTTTTATTTGGAAGGACGCACTTCTACTTAGGTCCCATTTAAATTTCACTGATATTGGAGCTTGGACTTCGAAAATATACCAAAATACGCGAACTGCCTATAACCTTTATTTATTTATGTTGATGATTCTCTTGTGTCATAGCGTTCTAGAATTAGAATAGATGTTACTTGTAGTCTTACCATAGATATTTATTTAGACCAAGGTCATTCAAAAGGGAGAAATAAAGAAATTATAATAATAAAATTAAACAGACTGCAAAAAAAAACAGCGAAAAGTACGAAATAGAAATATTTTTGCAGTACTCTTTACCAAGCAAAAGTCAAGTACAAAAATAACTTTATAAATACGATACAAATACCTATAGTATAATTAAATTTGACAGTTACTGAAGTCTTAGAGTAGTAGTTATTTTGTTATTTCGTACTTTGCAATGTTTTTTTTTTCTAAGAAGTAACCGTTGATTAAACTAGTTGGTTGAACCAACCGTCAACTCTGCACCCAAATATGAATATTCCAACACACGTGTCGCACACCAAAGCATCAGAGCTAGAGAGTCCTCTCAATTAAAATACAAAAACAATCAAAAGAAAATTATAAATGTTTTAGGGCAATCCTCACCATTCGTTGTAATTGTAAATGTACATAAACTTCATAATTTACTGTAGACACCTTGTCCCTCAGCAACCGTCATACCTTGTGACACGAATCAAATAAGCTGACTCACCTGTATATACAGCACACAATTAATACCAGATAAGCCGATTGGCTTATCCGAAAACAGCACCCGCAGGTCTAAATTTTATTTGCTTCACTTCATAGTATTTAACGGGCTATCTGGAGCAACAGTCTGTAATATGTACATTAAATATAATATGTCATAGTTATACACAAGACACAATATAGGTTTTGAAATAAACGATTTGAATAGATACGAGAACGCTTCATACGTGAACATTAAATTGTTTATTTAATATATATGTACTTACATATATGCGTGTTTGTTTCATACAAGATTTTCCTATTTTACATGACACATAAAAGTAATGGAAAAAGCGAAATAACGGGAATACTTAGAATAAAATAAATTCAATTCGTGCAGAATTGTCTTTTATTATTTGAGCCCTTATTGTTTTATTGGAGCATGTGTACACTAATAGGTCGGGAGTGCTCTCCAATGGTGTCGGGACATGTCGAGACATGTTCGATCACGCGTCTATTAGGCCTCGTGGACGCACGCAGTGACCTATTGCGTTGTTTTAACAGACAATAAGCGGTTGCTATCCATCGTTACATATTCTCTACCATTTTGAAACATCGTTTCCTCAAAATTTCACCTTCCTTTGAGGTTTTGAACATTAATATCTGTCTATGGATGGTTTGTGGATGAAGATAAGTGCTAAACATATTTTACGTATCAAAATTCGATAAGTAAATAACTAAGAAAAATGGATTGAAATTTAAAATTTTGAAGAGGGGAGGCGGAGAAAATAAAAGAAAAGGAGAGGAGAAGAACGATATTCGTCGAAAGGTATCAAGAAAAATGGAATTTTCTGCGTTTCCTTTTAAAATTTAAAATTAATTAAATATAATATAAATAGAAGAATTCCTCTGTAGAAATAACTTAATAAAAGTTCAATAAAAATACTACGTATCGTGATATCCAAAATTCAAGCTGTCCATAATCCATTATATTGCAGTGTTCTATCAGTTCGGGACTATCCAGACATCATCGTCTATTAGTAATAGTTATATTTATTTTTCTTACAAAATTTCAATTTATACATTTTAGAAATACATATTTAACTTATTTAGATTTATTTTTTAAAATTTAATTATTGTCGCTATACGACAGATTATGTCTGTTTTATAGTTTGTTTTTGCTGGTTTTGTCATCATCGAATAGAGGAAGCCATTATGTAAGCAACAAATATCTTTCGGAATATACGGAGATATACACACAGGTCAGGATTTAACGAGAACTTATATTTGTTTGTGTCAAAAAGTAAGCAGTGGTGAGAAGGATGGTCCAATATTTTGGCTCTGTAGGTAACCTATCTTTAAACTTCAAAATACAATTTTAAAATGAAGCTATACATTTTAAAATAAAAACGTCGGATCACATTATATTTTTTGTAATCTTTCATTAAAAGTCGATCAGGGTTCCCATAGCGACATCTGTCGTGAGAGTTATGAACCAAATAATGCTGTGTTCTTATTGGTTGATTTTGTTACCCGCGTTTTGTATTTATGAAATATCGTATTTATTATTCACTGTATTTTATTTCTTTGTGGAAATAGTAATTAAAGGTTATTTTCGTTTCTATTGTGAGCAGAATAGTTCTCAGTATTTAAATACATTCGGAAACCCTACGCTTCTAGGAAATATAATAACTTATTTAATCGCTAGATTTTATACAGCTCTCCCAAATTCTTGTTCCATTTAATATATTCGTTCAAGTGTAATTTTGTGGAAATTCCTCCTCAATTTCTACATAGAGAACCGAAACAAATCGCTGTCTTCCAAGTGACTTAACCAGTTGTATTCAACACGTGCTTCGCCTCTCAGCGAGGCGTCGTTAGGAACTGAGAATTGATTCGTATTTTCGAAAGGTTTGATTCTCGAAATTTTCTCAGTGGCGAACAATACACCAACTAACCAAATTAGATTGAGAAAGCTAACTGTAAGTTAACCTTGTGTGGCTTTGAGTTTATGTTGCTGTACAATTATAAAGTTGGACTGATCGCGATTTGCCCGGGTATTTTGTAGGCACCTGCCCTATTAGCACAAATGATTTGGCGATTTCCCCAGCTGTAGATCGTAGGGCTCTAGGGTTGTAGAAAGTCGGAATTGGGCTAGTTAACCCCTACATTTCATGTAATCGCCATACTCTCGACAAAATAAAAATAGAGATACCTGTTGTCTTCAAGTATGTACCTACCTAAATATGCGTATCTGCCTAAGGAAAAAATAGTAAAAAGACCAAAGGACAAATCTAACATAAATCTCTTAAATATTTAGAAACTAAACTATGGGGTCAATTGAAAAAGCGTGCTCGTCGCGACCCCTGCTAGCCCTTTTCAGGGCTGCAATTCCTCTCCTGTGCCCACCATGCGGGACAACGTATGCGAAAGAGTTTGGGCGTCCCCCGAAAGCGACGTACACCGGTTTGTCCCCGCTGGTGTGAGCAGAGTGTAGTTTAGCGTTGGGGACCGCCACCCAACACGCTGTGCACCTCATGGCGGGAAGTGGAGGGAGGAATGCAGAACGCTTGGCACTCGATCCTCTCTGACTACCCCGTTAGGAATGCGGCATGAAGATATATGTAAAACTAAACAATATCTTAAATAATAGACATCCTCAAAGTTGCAACATTGATATTGCAGATAATAACTGCCGTATTTATTTATTAACTCTATTAATTACCGCAAATATATGATAGCATTTAATTACGGAAAGCAAATTCGTGGATAATAAGTACTGAATATTTATTTGTACGTTGAAAATCAAAAGTTGTTAATATCAAAATAAAATTCAACTTTTCATTCAAATTCATACGTAATATTAAATATAAAACTATGAAAAGGTAAACTTTGTTTGTATGTAATAGATAAACTCAAAAACCTACCCGTGCGTTGTTAAATGTTTCTCCTGGCAAGAACATCAAAATCGCAAAATGACTTTTTAGCGGGAATGGGAGAAGTGAGGTTGTCATTTTATTTAGATTTTCTATTTTTTACATTTTTGGGAGTTTTAAAGTGTAGTGATAGTATATTGTGTTTTAAAGTTCTGTGTAAGTAACAAGAATGGAGGAGATCTAAATAAATGTGTAGCTGAAGTTCTCGCGCTCTTCCAAGAAGTCCTTTATAACTTCAGTAAAGCCTACTATCACTTTACTACAGGAGTTTTACGATAAGAAAAAACTAATTTACTTTTGATTCCACTTATTAACACGTGACATTGGTAAATGCGCTAAACTGAGCACCACGCCATAAAGGAAAAAGAAAAAAAGAAAAAGGGCGGGAAACATCGCTTCCCTAACTTTCGACTCATATTTACTTGGTCAATGGCTAAATGCAATCTGGGAAGCCAAAACAAAGAGAAAAAAAAATCGCAAAATTTCAAAAGTTCATACAGATCATGTCTTATCTGAGCGTTTCGTAAAATAGAAACGCTTGCTGGCGTTATTGCTAGTCGAAAGTGCCGTTTGGCTACGTTTTATACTGGGGCATTCAGATAACTTTACTATTCGTTTGATATAATAGAAAGTTAATAACGTTTGACAACCAATTTCAAATTCGTTACGCTAGATTAAGTGGTATTTGTCATTCTATTGCATGCATTTACGACAACTGACTTCAATAACTGTCAAATTTAATTATATAAGTATGTGTATCGTATTTATAAAGTTATTTTAATTGTACTTGAGTTTTGATTAGTAAAGGATAGTTATTTTATAATTTTCAGTGTTCTTTTTTGAAGTCGGTTTAATTTTTTTATAAAAAAAAATTATTTTGCCCTTTTGAGTGACCTAGGCCTAAAAAAATATCTAGGGCAGATCTACAATTTGTTTATTTTCTAATTTTGGAGCGCAATGTGTTAGCTTCCATTCTATTGAAGAGCATAAACCGTGGGATTTCACAATAAAGATGCGAACAGATCGAACATGGGATATTATTGCCCATTGTGGCCATTATCAATATCATCAACATCATATCAATATCAATCATTTATAAAAGAACAGTGTAAAGGTTGCATCATAATGACACCTTAGCAGTATTCTTACAATCGGAAGACGACAGGTACCAGTCATATTCTCTGTCCGCCACAAGACTGACTCTACTGACTGAATTTATTATATCACAGGCAATTTATATCTTCTCCCTACTACCATTATACCATGCGGGGACAACGATAGTTTATAAATGTCATACAAGAGAATCATCAACATAAATGAATAAAGGTTATAACCAAATCGCGTTATTTGGTGTATCTTCGAAACCAAAGCTTCAATGTGAATGAAATTTCAATGGGACCAATCTGAAAGTGTATCCTTTCAAACAAAAGAAGAATTTTCCAAATCGGTTCATAAATGACGGAGTTATGAGGTAACAAACATAAAAAAAAAAAACATACAACTGAATTGAGAACCTCCTCCTTTTTTGGAAGTCGGTTGAAAATGATACATTGTTAAGAAGTATTACTATTTATATGAGTTACCCCGCCCACGATCTTACATTTTTAATGTAAAAATGATACATTATTAGGAAGTATACTATTTATACGTCGTTACACCGCTTACGATCTTACCCCAACTTACCCTACCTATAGATATCGAATAATAATAATCGATTTCGTTGATAACAAAACAGTCTAGAATAATCTTCACTGTATATGCATTTACTGGTTTTATGAACATTGTATTTTAATGGTTCGGGCACATGGAAAGAATGAGTGATGAAAGACTGACGAAGAAAATCTATAGAGCGAAACTGAAAGGTAAAAGAAGCCAAGGAAGACCTAGGCTGACTTATGAAGATCAAATAGCTAGAGTGTTAGCAGACGGAAATGTCAAAATCACTCGCATACCTAGGCGAAAACGTGTGAGTAGAATGATGAGATTTGAGGAACCAAAGAAATATGTAAGGACCGCGACGCTTGGCGCTCCGTCCTCTCTTACTACCCCGTTAGGGATACGGCGTGAAGATAAGTATCTGCATATTTTAATAAATCTATTGTAAAATTATGTTGAACGAATCATACCTGACTGAGTTGCTTGCCGGTTCTTCTCAGTAAACAGGTTTTATTTTCGAACCGAATTGAAGTGGATTCGACATTCGAAAACACATTGTAATTGGATTTACTTGTATAAATTGATTTATCTTTCAAATAATACAACTGAAGTAGGTTATAAACATAATATAGAAGAGATTACAAACTTGAATTAATATTTAGCATTTACACAATAACCTTAATAATGTTAAATAAACACACCCACAGACATGCCCACTAGACTCAGGGTTACAGGGTCATTCGACAAAATATTACAGCAACCTAAATTTAATATAAAGAAAAGTCGCCAAAACAAGAAACGACAAGATAAGGTTGAGATTTAGTGATCGATTTAAAACACTACAAATGCGGTTACATGAAATCGTCAAGCATTACTTAAAGAATTTCTAAACTAGACTTCGGAAAGCAGCAGCTCAACGGGAAGGAGGGAGGGTTGTAGCGGTACGCTCCAAACCACGGCAACATCCATCTGTACAACCAAACTAAAGCCTCATCTAAACCATTAGGCTCACACGAAACGCTGGTACCAAAAAGCTCGCACCAAATGGAAGCCCGTACACACAATACACCTATAATTCAACTAGCAAATATCTGATTAAACTCGCAGAGCAAAACCACAATGTATAAATTCAACTATTAAAATTTATTTATTTGATATATTATGTAAGCAAGTGCATACACACATTTTTGCACGTCATAACGGTTCCAAATACATCAATGAGTATCGATACAGTTACGATTTAATAGTGAAATAAAAGATAAGTTATTGATACAGCAATAAAGAACCAATTACCCAAATAACAATAAATACGTAAAATTAACAAAGGACGGAGCGCCAAGCGTCGCGGATCTTACATACTTCTTTTTTCTTTCGCTTCCTCAAATCTCCTCCTCTTACTCGTAAGCATTCGGCGTGAAGACATGTTTTATTTTAAGACGAGCAAAGTAAACGAGCAAACGTGTCACCTGTTGGAAAGTGATCACCGCCGCCCATGGACACCCACAACGTCCGGGGAATCACCGGTGCGTTAACGACCTTTAGGGAAAGGAGGGGATGGAGGGGCGTAATGCGCCATCGTAACTCTCACTGACCGAACGAAACACAACAACAATATATGCTGTTACTTCACGCCGATATTCTGTGAGAGGGTGGTATTTCACCGACAGAGCCGTTGCAATTTGTGCTGCAATGCAGTACGGCTCTACCACACATACATTTATGTATATATGTAAAATAATATAATGTTATAATCAAAAGTAGAATTTATTAAAAAAATTTACACGGGATCATTATCCCAACTTCTAATATCAATTTAGAGATTTATTTTGCTAGTAACTAGAAATCACTAAGAGAAAGATCTAATAACTCTGAGAACAGAAAACAATCACGAATTAACAAACGAGAGCAGGTGTTCTTCGTTCGGTGTCTGCAGCAAAAGTGAAGTGCTCTCGCGTCGACCGTCGCTAGCGGCGCCTCGCCTTCCGGGTGAACGTCTAAATGACATCTGTCAATCCTTCATTGATTCCACATCCCTTTCTATTTATAGTCCATCTTTTTTACTTTTATTGAGATGAATAGAGCTCTCCTTTAACAATAATATAATAATAGCTATAATGTCAAGCTTATTAAAATTAATTAAAATTAATTATTTGTCAAAATAACATTTTGACAAATCTAAAACTTAAACGTGTGTTATATTATTAGATAGGTTAACTACATGTGAAAACCTGTTAATGGCTTTTGCTTTTCTATATTGTTACTCAATTTGTAATATATTTAAGCTGTAAGTTTTCCGAATAAAATAAAATAAAATAAAATAAAATAAAAAATGCACATGTCAAATATAGTAATGGATAATTAAAATTCACAACCTTATTTGTTTCTAGGCGTACCTATGTGAAAATATGTGAGGATAATGGTGAGATTTGAGGAAGCGAAAGAAGTATGTAAGGACCGCGACGCTTGGCGCTCCGTCCTCTCGGACTACCCCGTTAGGGATACGGGGTGAAGATATGTATGTATGTATCTATTTCTTTCAACTATAATCTTAAATCTGAAAATTGAATCAAGTTGCCACTATATTAAAGAGAAGTCTGTGGAAAAAGACTGCACAGATACAACTACTCATAATTTTTCTTTTTCCGGAACGGATCCTTAACTACATAGAATCAAAGTCATACATATTTTTCGAACTTTCAGTTGAAGTCTTTAATTGCGTTAGTATATAATTCTTGAACCAGCGTAGACCCCTAAGAACATGTCATATCAGATTATTTCCAGCACGACAAAACCGATGAAATACGAATCGACATATTATATTTGCTACAAACTCGTATTTAAGTTCGACACGACGTGAACATGAAGCGTGTTTATTTTAGAACTCTTCATCGACTTTAATAATAGAAGTTATATCAGCGACTGAGATTGAATACCACTAGAGTTATTTGGGGTACAACAAGTTAACACAAAATGATAAAATTTTAAGAACTCTTGATACAAAAAAATTAAAAATTTTACCACCGAGAGCGTATCGTACTAAACTAAGTATTTAGGGTTCTGTATGTTATTACAGAACCCTAAGTTAATCCGATATTAGTCGGATAAAGCTAAGTCATGTTAAAAAAATTAAGTTCAAAATCGTTTTAAACAATAATTTAATCTATAATAGAACTTCCACTCTATGCAAACGTGCACGCGCTAGCTTACGAACAGTTATTTACTTTAATTTTAAAAACCATAATTAATTTTAAAAAAAACCAACTGGCATTTTGAAGAATATGTTTAAAACTATGTTTAATTTAAAAAAAATTCAACTAATATTTTGAAGAATACGTTTAGATTAAGTCTATACAGAAAATTTAGAAACATAAATCGGTCCCGTTACTCCGAAAAATGTAAATCTCTGTTTTAGAAGAGGTTTCTTTAATTTTCTTTGTTGTGTCACAAAAATTAACCAATCGTGTATCGCAACTGACAAAATAAAGTTAATAAAATTAGGAATCAGGTTTCCAAATATCATTTTCATATGTTTTGTAGTCACTTAGAAAAATTGAGATCTCTGATGTCAAAATTTCCAATGCGTGTCGCCTTCATCTTTGACCTCTGAGGTCAGTAGGTGCGAATATAACATAATAAATCGACTGAGACATACAAACAGACGGAAGAACATACGGACAGGCAGACACGGCAAAACTATTAGGGTTAAATTTTTATCATTTTTCCTACAGAACCCTAATAAGCAGATAACAACCTTCGTAGAGTAGCTAGCAGCAATATTTTCTAAGGTTCCTTCGCAATTAAAATTCATAGCTGAAAATCTTGAGGTTAACTGGGATCTTACTCAAACATAACTAAAAAAAATCTCGAAAACTGCAACTTTCAAATTTAAAAGTAAAAGCACACGAATCGATACGAACATTTAACGCACTATAATACTCACTAATATTTATTAAAATACTACGTATAAAACTCACTGAATAATTTACTGCATACTAACTCACTGAACACTAATTTAGCTGTTTTTTAACAACGACTGTTCGCGGATACTGCTAAAGATATACTAACACTGATTGCACTAGACTACTTCTATTTAACAGCGCATGGCAGAGGGTATAATTAAATTATTTCTGACTACCTCCATTCAAATAAACTGTACACGATCGCCTGTTGCTACTTGATAACTACTACACAAAAACTAACGCCAGATTCTTTTGTAAAGCCTCATTAATACGTAGGCAAAGTATTTAGACCCTACTTTTGCTATCAAAACGTCACAAAATTGTCATAGATGACTAATTGACGTGATTAGAATGTAGTGAAGCTAACAAAAGATCGTTTCATTCAATCGGTTCATTCGTTTGAGTGTGTTGTAACGACATCGTTTGATTTTTTTTTAAATTTTGATTTACTATGTGTCAGAAATATATAGCTACCTAAAACAAATGAAATTCAATGAGACATACGTGGCACATTCACAATTACTTATTTACTTGAATAAATTACACTTAAACGAATAAATAAAATTAAACAGAACAAAACACAATAAACGAGAGAACTTTCACATTGTAAACATTACCGTCAAAAAACATAATGATAATGATGTCAAACACGAAGAGAATTCCCATGCAAACACGTGCCTCACTAATTATGTTACGATCGTATTATAATTATGGCATCACATGTTCTTAAAGGTTATTATGTTTACGGCTACAAAAACTCGGTTGGACGTGGAAAACTAACTACAAATAAGCGAACGTTTCTCTTGAAACATTTTGTTTAAGTACGCCGTTCTTAATTAATTTTACATCGGGTTTCAGCATCATATTAAGAACACCCGTTAAATATAACACTTAATAAGTATTTTAACTTCAAATCAAAAGTTGTTAATATCAAAATAAAATTCAACTTTTCATTCAAATTCATACGTAATATTAAATATAAAACTATGAAAAGGTAAACTTTGTTTGTATGTAATAGATAAACTCAAAAACCTACCCGTGCGTTGTTAAATGTTTCTCCTGGCAAGAACATCAAAATCGCAAAATGACTTTTTAGCGGGAATGGGAGAAGTGAGGTTGTCATTTTATTTAGATTTTCTATTTTTTACATTTTTGGGAGTTTTAAAGTGTAGTGATAGTATATTGTGTTTTAAAGTTCTGTGTAAGTAACAAGAATGGAGGAGATCTAAATAAATGTGTAGCTGAAGTTCTCGCGCTCTTCCAAGAAGTCCTTTATAACTTCAGTAAAGCCTACTATCACTTTACTACAGGAGTTTTACGATAAGAAAAAACTAATTTACTTTTGATTCCACTTATTAACACGTGACATTGGTAAATGCGCTAAACTGAGCACCACGCCATAAAGGAAAAAGAAAAAAAGAAAAAGGGCGGGAAACATCGCTTCCCTAACTTTCGACTCATATTTACTTGGTCAATGGCTAAATGCAATCTGGGAAGCCAAAACAAAGAGAAAAAAAAATCGCAAAATTTCAAAAGTTCATACAGATCATGTCTTATCTGAGCGTTTCGTAAAATAGAAACGCTTGCTGGCGTTATTGCTAGTCGAAAGTGCCGTTTGGCTACGTTTTATACTGGGGCATTCAGATAACTTTACTATTCGTTTGATATAATAGAAAGTTAATAACGTTTGACAACCAATTTCAAATTCGTTACGCTAGATTAAGTGGTATTTGTCATTCTATTGCATGCATTTACGACAACTGACTTCAATAACTGTCAAATTTAATTATATAAGTATGTGTATCGTATTTATAAAGTTATTTTAATTGTACTTGAGTTTTGATTAGTAAAGGATAGTTATTTTATAATTTTCAGTGTTCTTTTTTGAAGTCGGTTTAATTTTTTTATAAAAAAAAATTATTTTGCCCTTTTGAGTGACCTAGGCCTAAAAAAATATCTAGGGCAGATCTACAATTTGTTTATTTTCTAATTTTGGAGCGCAATGTGTTAGCTTCCATTCTATTGAAGAGCATAAACCGTGGGATTTCACAATAAAGATGCGAACAGATCGAACATGGGATATTATTGCCCATTGTGGCCATTATCAATATCATCAACATCATATCAATATCAATCATTTATAAAAGAACAGTGTAAAGGTTGCATCATAATGACACCTTAGCAGTATTCTTACAATCGGAAGACGACAGGTACCAGTCATATTCTCTGTCCGCCACAAGACTGACTCTACTGACTGAATTTATTATATCACAGGCAATTTATATCTTCTCCCTACTACCATTATACCATGCGGGGACAACGATAGTTTATAAATGTCATACAAGAGAATCATCAACATAAATGAATAAAGGTTATAACCAAATCGCGTTATTTGGTGTATCTTCGAAACCAAAGCTTCAATGTGAATGAAATTTCAATGGGACCAATCTGAAAGTGTATCCTTTCAAACAAAAGAAGAATTTTCCAAATCGGTTCATAAATGACGGAGTTATGAGGTAACAAACATAAAAAAAAAAAACATACAACTGAATTGAGAACCTCCTCCTTTTTTGGAAGTCGGTTGAAAATGATACATTGTTAAGAAGTATTACTATTTATATGAGTTACCCCGCCCACGATCTTACATTTTTAATGTAAAAATGATACATTATTAGGAAGTATACTATTTATACGTCGTTACACCGCTTACGATCTTACCCCAACTTACCCTACCTATAGATATCGAATAATAATAATCGATTTCGTTGATAACAAAACAGTCTAGAATAATCTTCACTGTATATGCATTTACTGGTTTTATGAACATTGTATTTTAATGGTTCGGGCACATGGAAAGAATGAGTGATGAAAGACTGACGAAGAAAATCTATAGAGCGAAACTGAAAGGTAAAAGAAGCCAAGGAAGACCTAGGCTGACTTATGAAGATCAAATAGCTAGAGTGTTAGCAGACGGAAATGTCAAAATCACTCGCATACCTAGGCGAAAACGTGTGAGTAGAATGATGAGATTTGAGGAACCAAAGAAATATGTAAGGACCGCGACGCTTGGCGCTCCGTCCTCTCTTACTACCCCGTTAGGGATACGGCGTGAAGATAAGTATCTGCATATTTTAATAAATCTATTGTAAAATTATGTTGAACGAATCATACCTGACTGAGTTGCTTGCCGGTTCTTCTCAGTAAACAGGTTTTATTTTCGAACCGAATTGAAGTGGATTCGACATTCGAAAACACATTGTAATTGGATTTACTTGTATAAATTGATTTATCTTTCAAATAATACAACTGAAGTAGGTTATAAACATAATATAGAAGAGATTACAAACTTGAATTAATATTTAGCATTTACACAATAACCTTAATAATGTTAAATAAACACACCCACAGACATGCCCACTAGACTCAGGGTTACAGGGACATTCGACAAAATATTACAGCAACCTAAATTTAATATAAAGAAAAGTCGCCAAAACAAGAAACGACAAGATAAGGTTGAGATTTAGTGATCGATTTAAAACAATACAAATGCGGTTACATGAAATCGTCAAGCATTACTTAAAGAATTTCTAAACTAGACTTCGGAAAGCAGCAGCTCAACGGGAAGGAGGGAGGGTTGTAGCGGGACGCTCCAAACCACGGCAACATACATCTGTACAACCAAACTAAAGCCTCATCTAAACCATTAGGCTCACACGAAACGCTGGTACCAAAAAGCTCGCACCAAATGGAAGCCCGTACACACAATACACCTATAATTCAACTAGCAAATATCTGATTAAACTCGCAGAGCAAAACCACAATGTATAAATTCAACTATTAAAATTTATTTATTTGATATATTATGTAAGCAAGTGCATACACACATTTTTGCACGTCATAACGGTTCCAAATACATCAATGAGTATCGATACAGTTACGATTTAATAGTGAAATAAAAGATAAGTTATTGATACAGCAATAAAGAACCAATTACCCAAATAACAATAAATACGTAAAATTAACAAAGGACGGAGCGCCAAGCGTCGCGGATCTTACATACTTCTTTTTTCTTTCGCTTCCTCAAATCTCCTCCTCTTACTCGTAAGCATTCGGCGTGAAGACATGTTTTATTTTAAGACGAGCAAAGTAAACGAGCAAACGTGTCACCTGTTGGAAAGTGATCACCGCCGCCCATGGACACCCACAACGTCCGGGGAATCACCGGTGCGTTAACGACCTTTAGGGAAAGGAGGGGATGGAGGGGCGTAATGCGCCATCGTAACTCTCACTGACCGAACGAAACACAACAACAATATATGCTGTTACTTCACGCCGATATTCTGTGAGAGGGTGGTATTTCACCGACAGAGCCGTTGCAATTTGTGCTGCAATGCAGTACGGCTCTACCACACATACATTTATGTATATATGTAAAATAATATAATGTTATAATCAAAAGTAGAATTTATTAAAAAAATTTACACGGGATCATTATCCCAACTTCTAATATCAATTTAGAGATTTATTTTGCTAGTAACTAGAAATCACTAAGAGAAAGATCTAATAACTCTGAGAACAGAAAACAATCACGAATTAACAAACGAGAGCAGGTGTTCTTCGTTCGGTGTCTGCAGCAAAAGTGAAGTGCTCTCGCGTCGACCGTCGCTAGCGGCGCCTCGCCTTCCGGGTGAACGTCTAAATGACATCTGTCAATCCTTCATTGATTCCACATCCCTTTCTATTTATAGTCCATCTTTTTTACTTTTATTGAGATGAATAGAGCTCTCCTTTAACAATAATATAATAATAGCTATAATGTCAAGCTTATTAAAATTAATTAAAATTAATTATTTGTCAAAATAACATTTTGACAAATCTAAAACTTAAACGTGTGTTATATTATTAGATAGGTTAACTACATGTGAAAACCTGTTAATGGCTTTTGCTTTTCTATATTGTTACTCAATTTGTAATATATTTAAGCTGTAAGTTTTCCGAATAAAATAAAATAAAATAAAATAAAATAAAAAATGCACATGTCAAATATAGTAATGGATAATTAAAATTCACAACCTTATTTGTTTCTAGGCGTACCTATGTGAAAATATGTGAGGATAATGGTGAGATTTGAGGAAGCGAAAGAAGTATGTAAGGACCGCGACGCTTGGCGCTCCGTCCTCTCGGACTACCCCGTTAGGGATACGGGGTGAAGATATGTATGTATGTATCTATTTCTTTCAACTATCATCTTAAATCTGAAAATTGAATCAAGTTGCCACTATATTAAAGAGAAGTCTGTGGAAAAAGACTGGACAGATACAACTACTCATAATTTTTCTTTTTCCGGAACGGATCCTTAACTACATAGAATCAAAGTCATACATATTTTTCGAACTTTCAGTGGAAGTCTTTAATTGCGTTAGTATATAATTCTTGAACCAGCGTAGACCCCTAAGAACATGTCATATCAGATTATTTCCAGCACGACAAAACCGATGAAATACGAATCGACATATTATATTTGCTACAAACTCGTATTTAAGTTCGACACGACGTGAACATGAAGCGCGTTTATTTTAGAACTCTTCATCGACTTTAATAATAGAAGTTATATCAGCGACTGAGATTGAATACCACTAGAGTTATTTGGGGTACAACAAGTTAACACAAAATGATAAAATTTTAAGAACTCTTGATACAAAAAAATTAAAAATTTTACCACCGAGAGCGTATCGTACTAAACTAAGTATTTAGGGTTCTGTATGTTATTACAGAACCCTAAGTTAATCCGATATTAGTCGGATAAAGCTAAGTCATGTTAAAAAAATTAAGTTCAAAATCGTTTTAAACAATAATTTAATCTATAATAGAACTTCCACTCTATGCAAACGTGCACGCGCTAGCTTACGAACAGTTATTTACTTTAATTTTAAAAACCATAATTAATTTAAAAAAAAACCAACTGGCATTTTGAAGAATATGTTTAAAACTATGTTTAATTTAAAAAAAATTCAACTAATATTTTGAAGAATACGTTTAGATTAAGTCTATACAGAAAATTTAGAAACATAAATCGGTCCCGTTACTCCGAAAAATGTAAATCTCTGTTTTAAAAGAGGTTTCTTTAATTTTCTTTGTTGTGTCACAAAAATTAACCAATCGTGTATCGCAACTGACAAAATAAAGTTAATAAAATTAGGAATCAGGTTTCCAAATATCATTTTCATATGTTTCGTAGTCACTTAGAAAAATTGAGATCTCTGATGTCAAAATTTCCAATGCGTGTCGCCTTCATCTTTGACCTCTGAGGTCAGTAGGTGCGAATATAACATAATAAATCGACTGAGACATACAAACAGACGGAAGAACATACGGACAGGCAGACACGGCAAAACTATTAGGGTTAAATTTTTATCATTTTTCCTACAGAACCCTAATAAGCAGATAACAACCTTCGTAGAGTAGCTAGCAGCAATATTTTCTAAGGTTCCTTCGCAATTAAAATTCATAGCTGAAAATCTTGAGGTTAACTGGGATCTTACTCAAACATAACTAAAAAAAATCTCGAAAACTGCAACTTTCAAATTTAAAAGTAAAAGCACACGAATCGATACGAACATTTAACGCACTATAATACTCACTAATATTCATTAAAATACTACGTATAAAACTCACTGAATAATTTACTGCATACTAACTCACTGAACACTAATTTAGCTGTTTTTTAACAACGACTGTTCGCGGATACTGCTAAAGATATACTAACACTGATTGCACTAGACTACTTCTATTTAACAGCGCATGGCAGAGGGTATAATTAAATTATTTCTGACTACCTCCATTCAAATAAACTGTACACGATCGCCTGTTGCTACTTGATAACTACTACACAAAAACTAACGCCAGATTCTTTTGTAAAGCCTCATTAATACGTAGGCAAAGTATTTAGACCCTACTTTTGCTATCAAAACGTCACAAAATTGTCATAGATGACTAATTGACGTGATTAGAATGTAGTGAAGCTAACAAAAGATCGTTTCATTCAATCGGTTCATTCGTTTGAGTGTGTTGTAACGACATCGTCTGATTTTTTTTTAAATTTTGATTTACTATGTGTCAGACATATATAGCTACCTAAAACAAATGAAATTCAATGAGACATACGTGGCACATTCACAATTACTTATTTACGTGAATAAATTACACTTAAACGAATAAATAAAATTAAACAGAACAAAACACAATAAACGAGAGAACTTTCACATTGTAAACATTACCGTCAAAAAACATAATGATAATGATGTCAAACACGAAGAGAATTCCCATGCAAACACGTGCCTCACTAATTATGTTACGATCGTATTATAATTATGGCATCACATGTTCTTAAAGGTTATTATGTTTACGGCTACAAAAACTCGGTTGGACGTGGAAAACTAACTACAAATAAGCGAACGTTTCTCTTGAAACATTTTGTTTAAGTACGCCGTTCTTAATTAATTTTACATCGGGTTTCAGCATCATATTAAGAACACCCGTTAAATATAACACTTAATAAGTATTTTAACTTATAAGGAATTTAATATTTCAATTTACTTGTTACCCAAAGCGCGAGACCGAAAATATCGTTACATTATTAACAGTATCTCGACAACCGCGCAAATTATGCGTGAAATCTGAGATGCGTGACCTAAGCTTCGTCTTCGACCTCCTTCGGCCAATAAAATCAACTTGACTAAACATACGTCACTTTGCACTAATTCGTCGTTTAATGTTTAAGTGCATTACTTTATGAATAGATAGTATCTTGACTACCACACCAATTATATGTAAATTCTGACCTAAGCTTCGTCTTTGGCCAGCCTCGGCCAATAAAAGCAACTTCACCAGACATGCGTCACTTTGCAGTAATTCCCCGTTTAAAGTTTAAGTATATTAATTTATTAATAGATAGTATCTCGACTACCGCACAAATTATATGTGAATTCTGACTTAAGTTTAGTCTTCGACCTCCTTGAGCCAATAAAAGCAACTTCGATAGACATACATCACTTTGCGCTGAAGTACAATTTAAGTACTTACTGTTCAACGCTACGCGGTGGTGCATAATCAGTCGGGGAGCTGTCCGGCTGCACTCTCGTTATTAGCAAAGACTTCTAGTGTATAAATTAAGGCACACGCGCCCTACAAATCAAATACAGGAGCCAATGAGCGCCAATGCCCTCAGTTCACACCTAAACGCCGCCACCGTGTACTTTAAAATTAGAACCAGCTAAAATTATGATCATGCGGGCGATTTATGTTCAGTAATCTATAACCACGTAGTAATTTATTTCGTAAATGTCCACAATTTACTCGTAAATTATTTCTTTCAATTACTTCAGTTCGTATTAATCTCACTGTTATATCACGTTGCAAGGGTTGCACGACAGCGTTATTGTAAAAATGACGAATGGAATGCTTAGATGGTTGGCCACATAGAAAGAATGTGAGATGAAAGACTGATGACGAAAATCTACAGAGCGAAAGCGAGTGGTAAAAGAGGCCAGGAAAGACCAATGCCAGAATGTTAGCAGACGGAAATGTCAAAAGCACTCGCATACCTAGGCCAAAATGTGTGAGAAGAATGATGAGATTTGAGGAAGCGAAAGAAGTATGTAAGGACCGCGTCGCTTGGTGCTCCGTCCTCTCTGACTACCCCGTTAGGGATACAGCGTGAAGATGTTATATCACCAAATTATATACGAACACTTACATGTACATATATGTATACACCCTTCAGTAAAACCGCACGCTACGAAGACGTCATTCATCCTCAGCAGTCTGCCCGTGACCACGATCGGTG
The DNA here is from genome assembly GCA_907165235.1 of Zeuzera pyrina. Taxonomy (NCBI): domain Eukaryota; kingdom Metazoa; phylum Arthropoda; class Insecta; order Lepidoptera; family Cossidae; genus Zeuzera; species Zeuzera pyrina. Next base: position 305,174 of record OU015642.1, on the reverse strand, counting down.
CAATCCGGTCGAAACGTCGGGATAAAATAGGTACTAGCCTTAAAGTATAAACGCGACATAGACCCGTTAGTGAATATTGTAAGACGACAGAAGAGAGTTTAATCTTCTGTCTTCGATTATTTCGTAAGATCAATGGCAGTTAATCGATTACGAGCGGATTAAATTATCGAATACTGACAAAGAATCTTAAAAAGATAGAATGAACTGCGAACGAAAAGAATAATATACCCATCTGTAAGACATTAATTTAGGTTTTACTAATCCGTTCACTAACTTTATTTATGAGTGGTAGAGCCATGCTGCATTGTAGCACGAATTGGGCGGGCTCGCCCGGTGAAATACCATAAAATACCACCCTCCCACAGAATATCGGCGTCAAAAAACAGCATCTATTACTGTCGTGTTTCGTTCGGTGAGTGAGAGTGACGGTGGCCCATCACCCCCACCCCTCCCCCTCCTTTCCCTATATCCCTAAAAGCCGGCAACGCACCCATGACTCTCCGGACTTTGCGGGTGCCCATGGGCGGCGCTGGTCACTCTCCATCAAGTGATCCGCTTGCTCGTTTGCCCCCACTTTTACAAAAAAAAAAATACATATGTATATTTCTATTTGATATTAGGAGAGTGGATTAAACTATCGATCAAATTTTATCGTTCATTACGAATTCCATAGTTTTAATTTACGGCCCTTAGTCACAAAATAGATAATAGTACTAAATCGGCATTCGAAAGGTAGAGCCATGCTGCATTACAGCACGAATTGTGCCGGCTCGCCCGGTGAAATACCACCCTCTCACAGAATATCGACGTGAAATAACAGCATCTATTGCTGTTGTGTTTCGTTCGATGAGTGAGAGTACCGGTGGCCCATCACCGCCTCCCTCTCCTTTCCTGCCTTGCCCTATTTCCTTATAGGCCGACAACGCACCCGTGATTCTCCGGATGTTGCAGGTGTCGATGGGCAACGGTTGGTTACTCTCCATCAGGTGACCCCCTTACTCGTTTGCCCCCTCTTTTATAAAATAAAAATAGAATAAAAAAATAATAATAATCGGCCCAGTAGCCTGGGCTAGAACATGGCTATGGTAAACTTCACTAGTTCTATGAGGCAATTGGGTAAAAAAATTTAACGCTAACCTCCGCACCATTGGTTCAATCAGTGTATTTAGTACCTTCGTAAGTTGCCAACAAAATTGTTTGTTCAAGCATATGTGTTAATCAATCATTTTAAAGATCATTACTCTTTCTCAAATGCTGTTAGCACACGTAACATTGAGTCGGGAACATTTTCTGTGAAATTACTCTTCGAATAAATAATAAACGCTCGTGTTTATAATACTCGCATTAACCAATATTTAACCCACTTCAAAAAAGGAGGAGGTTCTGAATTCGGTGGTATTTTTTTTGTTTGTTACCTCAGAACTTCGTCATTTATGAACCGATTTGGAAATTTCTTTTTTATTTCAAAGGATACACTTCCAGATTTGTCCCACTTATATTTCGTTGGTATTGAAGCTTGGGTTTCGAAGACACACCAAATAACACCAAATAACGCAAACTGGTTATAGCCTTTATTTATTTATATTGATAACTCTCTTGCATGATATTGCGCTCCAGGATTAGAAAAAAAGTTAATTGTAGACCTACCCTAGATATTTATTTCGGTCAAAGTCACTCAAAAGGGTGATATAAACAAAATGAACTAAAAAATTAAGCAGACTTTAAAAAAAGTACGAAATAACTATCCATTACCAATTAAAACTTATGTACAACAATACTTTACAAATACGATACAAATACCTCCATAATATTTAACAGTTATTGAATTCAGTACTAAATCAATGTGCAACAATAGAAAGTCTATTAGTTTAGGAGTCTTGGCACCGACTTCAGTAACTGTCAAATTTATTTATATGGGTATTTGCAACACATTAATAATGTTATTTTATGTACTTAAGTTTTAATTGGTATAGGATATTTATTTATTACATTAATTATATATGTCGGTGGAAATAATAAAAGGCACTCATTTGACTATACTATGGCAAAGCGCGACTTCCGATGACGCGCTAACGGAACGTCGGGGCCGGCGCGGAGAGTCTGTTAGACTACGGCGGCCGGTGCGATAGCATTTCTCCGACGGATCGTTTGCCATTATTAAATTTCCAATTACCTACGTAATAATTGTTACAAAGAGTTTTCTGTCGTTTGCACATTAACTTTGTCTTAAGTGTTGTATTTTATGGAGTAGTTCGTCTCTTGTAAGATTAGGTACCTATTTCTCATGGCTGAGTTGCAAAAGCACGTATTGCCTCGTGTCTTTTCCGACATCAGAAGTGGGATTACGGGACCAGTGAGTCTGATTGAAATGTAATCGCGAGTGAAGAAAAGCAGAAGCCTAGCCACATTGTTAACGCCCTTACTCTTCGCATCCACGGTCTTTTGTAAGAGGAGAATTCGGCTACTGATCGACATGTGGACGCTTGCGGGATGCAAGGATTACGTTAACAACTGAAACTACAGCCCGGTGAGTCGTAGCCATTTTATTCTGATTCTAGCGCCCAATGTTCTATGTGTTGATTCTAGTTTCAGTATTATTGGCATTGGTGATTCAGGAGTGTATAGTACAGAGCAAATATCGTGGGAGGTTATAATTAAAGTTAGTGATGTGAAAATTTTATTTCATGTTGTACCCGACGATTGTGAAGGTCTAATCTAATTAATAACCGTAAAACTATAAAATCTTATTATCATTATGAGCGAAACAAGTTCAAACATTGCTAGCGCTTTCGAATTCTTCTTAAATTAGAGTAGCTAAGTGTTTCAAACTGACTACGGATAGGAAATGAACCCGATGCTGCGAATGGGACGGAACACGTGGTAACGAATATTGAAGAGAACGCTAGTTATGATAGATTTGATGGCAATGAATCGAAATTGATTAAATTTAACGTTGGTGGTTTTGTGTTGAAAAATAACGACTAGAGTAATTGAAGCTAACGCAATATTCCGTTCGGGAGTCCATTTAAAGTTAGTTGCTTGAAGGTTATCCTTAAGTTTTGATATCTTTGATTAGTAGTCTGATCTACAAGTACCTACGCTCATGAACATTTTCGTGAAATGTCAAGAGGTAACATTCTCAGTTAGATTCGTGCGATGTTAATGAGAGTGGAGGAGGTTATGTTATACCATGACTACTTTGTCCGCGATACACACACTAAGCGTAGTCGTAACTGCGCTCTGAATTATTATCCAGAGCGCGTTGGGCAGCTGGTGATGTGACGATGACCTGGGTGACACGTGTCACTACGTTTCTGGTAGCAACTGGGCCATGATTGTTGGTGTATGTGTGTTCATGACTGATGGTTGATAAGTCTGTGTAAATAGTTGTTAAAGATTACTGCTGTTTCTGCTTTTTCTTCTCATTCCGATCAATTATTGCCATGTGCGTTAGGTAGGCCAAACCTGTAATAACCTCAAACTGCAGTTGAATTTTGTTATGTTCACGGGAACACATAAAGTCCTGTGATACGTCTGTATGGCTATGTAGTAGCGAGCGATAATTAAGCGAGAGTTTATAATCGAATTGATTTCTTTATGTTAGCGTAATTGTTAAAATCTGCTGCATAATGCTAGTAGTTTGTAAAAATGAGTCAATTAATATGGCAACCGCGTGGACAGAGTTGTTGTATGTGGCAGCGATCATTCGTTTTCGGTTGCCTGACATCCTTGGCAAAGGTGTCCTTGCGTGACATCATTGTCGGTTCACTCCGCTGTCATGAAGAAGCGTGTAGGTAGGTAAGTTAGGTACCCCGTGAACAGATAGATAGGTAAAGTATAGACTAGAGGAGTAGGTCAAATAAACTAGTGACATTAGGTAGGCAGTTGGGTTTATTATCCAATCAATTCTCAATATGCCGCACAACTACGTCTTCTGTAGTTACGAGGGAGTCACTGGCCTGAACGTTGCGTTTTGGTAGGCCTGTTGTGGAATGATGTTGAAAGAGTGGTGCCTGGCTGAATTTCTTCTCGGTGTCTGGGTTTTCTTTTCGATTCAAGACGGAGTGGATCTGGCGTTCGAGATCGCCTTGTGGCTGGGTTTACTTGAGTGTATTAGGGTGACTTTGACTTAGTTGGAGCTGGAAGTTCTGATTTAAAACTTACTAAGCGAATGAGGTGTACGATTAGCGTTCAAGGGTAAACTTTAGGAATTTGAAGTATCGTGTACCCAACAAGTTGGCATAAGGTACCTAAAGGGAGTGAAGGACTCGTGGTGACGATGAAATCACTATGTAGTCTGCTTTAGAGTAAAACGAGTTTGCGTCGGCTATACTGTTGTTGACGAGAGAGGAGTCGGTGGGCAGGATGGAGCCCGAGAGTGACGCGGTGGTCGTGGGACCATTCGGCGTGTGAGATGTTGAAGGTACGTTATGTAGCATTTCGTTGACTAGCTGCAAGCCGCTGGCCTGCTTCGTGCTATATGTGCGTTGGTCCCCAGCGTGTGGTGCAGATCTGTAGCGAGTGCTATACGCGTAATTTGTGACGACGTGATGAAGGTACGTTAAGTAGTATCTTGTTGACAGACTGCAAGGCACAGGTCTGTAGCGAGTGTTATACGCGTAACTTGTGTGGGGGTGTTTAGGGTGTTCGTCATTGGGTACCTTGTGTTAACGTGTTCAGGTTGTTTGTGATTGTGTACCTTGTATGAAGCTGTTTAGAATGTTTCTGAAGATGTTTAGGGTGTATGTGAAGATGTTTAGGGTGTGCGTGAAGATGTTTAGGGTGTGTGTGAAGATGTTTAAGGTGTGTGTGAAGATGTTTAGGGTATATGTGAAGATGTTTAAGGTGTGTGTGAAGATGTTTAGGATGTTTGTGAAGACGTTTAGGGTATCTGTGATAGAATGAAGAGATGTTTGTCGCAGAGACGTGCAGATTTCGTTTTATTTCGAGAATGAGATGAAGAACGCACAAGGAAGTGCGTGTTGTCAGGAAGGCCGTGTCGGTGGAAATAATAAAAGGCACTCATTTGACTATACTATGGCAAAGCGCGACTTCCGATGACGCGCTAACGGAACGTCGGGGCCGGCGCATTAGCGGTAGCATTTCTCCGACGGATCATTTGCCATTATTAAATTTCCAATTACCTACGTAATAATTGTTACAAAGATTTTTATTTAGAATTTGTATCTTATGGAGTAGTTCGCCTCTTGTAAGATTAGGTACCTATTTCTCATGGCTGAGTTGCAAAAGCACGTATTGCCTCGTGTCTTTTCCGACATATATATTTAATTAGTACAGGACAGGAGATATGCTCCGGTAAACTTGACTGCCCCCAACAAATATGCTGCATTTATGTGCGCAACGAAAAAGAACTAGACACGCACAGTTGTTCTATGTACCGATCTCTCGAACCAATTATGCATTTAATAACATCACACGTCGTTTACCACGAAAGTGTAACAAGGGGTTCTCGGACATAGATCTTTCGCTTGTAAAAATAAAATTAAAAAAAGTGTAATAAAACAATTGTTAAATTCTTAACGCAAAAAAAAACGAGTTAGAGAGGAACGTCATGTAAACCCACCATTACAACACACACATTTGTAACAAAAGAACGTGACACTAATCCACACAAAACACAATGCCACCACAATTTAATACTTCACAATTACATTTACACACACGACTCAATGTGACATTAAAATTTTTATTTCCCTTATATTATATATATTATAATTGTAAATAAATGAAAATAATAACTACCTACATCACATAATATTTAATATTTTAGTAGCAATTAGAATCAGTAATTAACAAAATAAAAGGCACAAAAAAATGTAATTTAGTAAGATATATGTAAAATTGCTGTTTCTTGTTTATAAATAAAATAAAAATAAAAAATAAAATATTTATTTCTACTTTTCAGTGTATTTTTTTAGAGTATCGTTTAACGGACTTTTTAATTTAACGGACATGCCGTAGGAGAGAAGCAGTCACAACAAATTAGCAAAAACAGAACCCTTATAGCTTTATTAGTCTATCCGTCTATATCTCATAATCGTCTGTAGTAATACACAAAAAGTATCAATACCTGAGTAGTATCGATTTTTTCGTTGCGATACCAAGTAATTTGGTGCTCGATACTTTTTGAATTACATCTAAAGATGGCAAACTGGAATCGATAAATCGACCTTTTAGGATTTAAAGATTTGCATGTACTTGGAATCGAAAAAGCCTAAAATGCCTATTCCATCAAATCATTTTTTTTTTCAAACATACATACATATATATCTTCACGCCGTATCCCCAACGTAGTAGTAGGAGAAGATGGAGCGCCAAGCGTCGCGGTCTTTACATAATTCTTTCGCTTCCTCAAATCTCTTCATTCTCCTCACACATTTTCACCTTGGTATGCGAGCACTTCTTTCAAACATAATTCTCTATAATATATTACTAAGGTATTCAGGTACATTTGTTTATGCTGTGCGAGTTTATAATGGAAAATATACGATCTTAAGGTAGTATCGACACTTTTGATGCCATAGATACCTGATATTGAGTAAGTACTTATAAAACACTTAAATTTTAATAAACATAACATATCTTCACACTGTAACCCTAATAACGGGGTAGTCAGAGAGAACGGGGCGCAAAGCTTCGCGGAAAATCACTCATCACTCATCCGTTTCATCGCTCATTCTTTCTATGTGCCCGACCCATCTTACTGTTCCTTTTTTCATTTTTACAACAACATTGTCGTGCAACCCTGTCATACTGTGTATCTCTTCATTGCTCATTTTGTGCGAAAGTGTGACACCGCACATATTTCTAGGAAATCGCATTTCTACTGCATTTATCTTACTTTCACTCGAGTTCTGGCATTCTAGTCCTCACTACCTTACCTAAGTTGGAACCAACACGGCATTTGTATATATCGCCGAGTTCGATATATTCACACTACCTACTAATGCGGACAGAGCACCGTTCACTATATTGCCAGCTGCTACCCGTCTCTCCACATCCAACTCACATACACAATTTCATTCACTTGTTCTAGGTATTTTCCATTTACCCAAATCTCATTTCGACTGTAACACTTCCCTTTCAAACAAAATGATCTTTGGTATCTCTTGAGGATGACGTTTCGAAGCGAAACACGTGTCGATCGATAACTTTGTAACTTTCATTGCTTGCGGGAGTACCCCATAACACCCTTCCTAACTGTAAACTTCTTGTAAGTTGATCTGACTGGGTTAAGGAAGCCTTACTAAACTTCATGCTCAAGGAGTGGTATACAATTACGAAGTAAAATGAAAAGATTTAGGGTTCCGTATCTGAAGAGAAAAACTAGCTCAGTATGTGTCAGACCACTCACAGTGAAGAGTTCAGAGTGAACAAGATGAACAATATTCATTTCTTACAAAATTATTTTTGCTTATTCATACTGCAAAATTAAGTTTGCATTACATGCCATGTGCACTAGATTTTTTTCTTTTCTACGTGCTGGGTTATATCATATAATGTGATAAATTCCTAAAAGCTTTACTTATTTTCCGCTTTAACTCCAAAAACCACCAATCGACACGTGTTTCGCCTCTAAACAAAGCATCCTCAGGATATGCCAGAGATCGAAGTAGGTCAGCTAACCAGCACCGAAATGCATGAAATGGATTTCCACAAAGTAACTCTGGAGTCTATACTATTATAATCAAAAGTAAAATTTATTAAAAAAATATACACGGGATGATTATCCCAACTTCTAATATCAATTTAGAAATTCATTGTGCTAGTAACTAGAAATCACTAAGAGAAATATCTAATAACTCTGAGAACAGAAAACAATCACGAATTACCAATCGAGAGCGGGTGTTCTTCGTTCGGTGTCTGGAGCAAAAGTGAAGTAGTGTTGTGTAGTTCGCGAACGAACTAGTTCGTTCGCGAGTATCTGTCGCTCTTTAGTTCGTTAGTTCATTTCGCCATTCGTTCAGTTGTAATGTTTATAAAAATGTTGGTCGTTGGTTTAGAGTTTTTGGCGGGATTTTATGGGGGGCGGTTATGAGTTTATTTTAATTATTCGCACTAATAACAAGTAATATATCTTTGTAATGTAAAATGTCTATAATAATATTAATTTAATTTTTACAATGCGATGATTTCAAAATTTCAAAAAGTTTATCAGTTTACCTATAGGAATAATGTGTTTTGTTTTAGGTTGTTTTTTACAATGTCATCAAAAAAGAAACATAGCTCTCTAAAAAATAATAAGTTAATTATTTTTATTTTGTATATCTCTTAAAGTACTAAATCTGTACTTTACAGTATAATTACTTTTTGTTAATTACATATTTTTTCAACTTAATTAAAAATATAAATGTTGATAATTTATAAAAGAGTGTTTTTATTCACTGAACAAATTAAGGCCTACATTTATGGCATCAATTACAGTATATTTTACATAATATAAAGTTAAAGCTACTATTTACATATACTTAGAATAAAAACATTAGAAATATGGAAATAACAACAAAATAGCTACTTTAACAAACAAAAGAAAGTGTAATACTCAGTAGTAGTAGCTAAGAGAGCGAACGATCTGTCTTTTTCTGGTGCGAAACGGGAATTAAGTGAACTAACGAACTAGAAGAGCGAACTAGTTCACTGAGGAGCTGCGAACTAAACTGAGCGATCCCGGTCACGAACGACTATGCGCAAGACTAAAGTGAAGTGCTCTCGCGTCAACCATCGCTAGCGGCGCCTCGCCTTCTGGGTGAACGTCTAAATGACATCTGTCAATCCTTCATTAATTCCACATCCCTTTCTATTTATAGACCATCTCTTTTACTTTTATTGAGATGAATAGAGCTCTCCTTTAACAATACAATATATTACATAAATCAGCCTTGGCCTTCCTTGGCTTCAGTTACCACTCATCTTCGCTCTGTAGATTTTCTTTATTGCTGTAATTATACATTAAAAATAATACATGTCGAAGCAGATACACCAGAAGGGTTAAAAATATGTGTGACGTCAGCATTACTGACGTCACTAGTATTTCCTTTTGAATTCATTACAAAAATCACTCAATCACAATAACTCACAACAATTTATTTAAAACTGTATTTACAATCGTTACTCACTATCACTATCTATAATTTATGAACTATAAACTAAATATCACCATGTACAGGAGAGATCTCTAAGTTGTCACCACACGTCCGCACTGGTCGAGAGCTGGAGCACAAGAGATCTCTTCTTTTTACTCGTCAGTACAAGAAAACGCAATCACCCTCATGTTTCTATTATTAAAAGCAGTTGTCAAGCAAATGACACTTTATAGTTCATTTACCCTCAATTACCTATTTCTTGCTCTGACGTCACAAAACCAACACGAGTCTAGTCTATTTTACAATTAGAAATTACATACCTTCGATAGTTCATTAATTAATGCATTAATTAAATATTGACAGTGAATTTCATCTTATAATTTTATTTTGCTTCAACGCAAGATATTCTTGCGCCGATACGGCCATTCTGATAGGCGGTGCGAGCTCTGCACCAGCCTCTAACGTTTTAACAATAGTATATTACATCTAATCACATGTTTACATTTTATGTTCAATGCGGTTGGTATTATAATTTTATAGTTTTGTCTACAGTCTTCTATACAAGACCTGTAGTTAATATTATCATGAATCATTATCATAAGTTTCATTATAAATCATTTTTATTTTATGCAGTTGGACCATCCATCACGTCTCTATGCATATTGTTATTGTAAAGGGAAGGTTCGATGCTGCGCTCTGGGCGGTCCTGTGCGCCGTGGTACACAGAGGCTCTAAAGGAAAAAGATAGGGTCGATGTTGTGCTCTGGGCTATTTTTTTGGCCGTGGTACACAGTGGCTCTAGAAAACAGAAAGGAAATAAAATGTTATTATTGTAAAGGGAAGGTTCGATGCTGTGCTCTGGGCGGTCCTGTGCGCCGTGGTACACAGAGGCTCTAAAGGAAAAAGATGGGGTCGATGCTGTGCTCTGGCCTATTTTATTGGCCGTGGTACACAGTGGCTCTAGAAAACAGAAAGGAAATAAAATGTTACAATAATTCATTAGTTACATTATAAAATACTAGATTAGTCTTACTGTCTAGGTGTTGGTGGTTCATATATGCTCACAGGAACCGAGATGCTGCAGGCAACTGGGAGCTGATCAGTTTGCTGTCCATCGTCCTGGTTACTGTTCGCCGATATGGTCATTTGTTCACCCAGTTGCGGTGCTCTGCGAAGCTGATCATGGGCAACCTTCCGTGTACGTCCTTTGCCAACTACTTTCTTCACTAGATACCGTTCATTTTCAAGAACTCTCTAGATTTCATACGGCTCGCTAAATTTAAGGTCTAGAGAAGTTTGATTACGAGGATTGTTTCTTATAAGCACGTAGTCTCCTCTTTGAAAGTGATTAATCTTAGCTTTAAGTTTATCAAATCTCACTTTTTCTTTTTCTGATGCCATAATCATTCTCTGCTTTACGTGCTGTTCAAGTCGTTCGAAGTCGATGGTCTCATCTTCTATATTTATGAGCTTAATCAACTCTGGCGGTACACAGTGCTTGCGCCTAGTTAGCAAAGACAATGGCGAAACACCGGTTGTCCTATGCACCACGCAATTGAGACAGAGTTGAAGCTCTTCAAGTGCTGTATGCCATTGCTCTGTGTCATAATTCTTGATCATGACCAGGGCATTTTTAAGCGTGCTCATAACACGCTCCACTTGGCCATTCGCTCGGCTAATTCCTGGCGAAATTGCATGAATATTGATACCATTAACATGGCAATAATTCTTGAATTCACCAAGGAACTCCCTGCCACCATCGACAACAACCTGAACAGGTGCACCAAACAGATGTACGGCACGTTTTAAGGCAGCTAAACTACTATATTGACTTTTATCAGTGGCATAGTACAATAGCACATATTTAGTGAATGCGTCTACTGTAACCACTACATATTCTTGGTCATTAGGTGTACCCAGCTTGCCTATGATGTCTAAATGTATCACTTGAAAAGCAGCGGTGGGTTTCTGAATTGGGTGAAGCTGAGCTTGGACAGCGCCTGATGCACCTTTTGAGGTCCTGCACACGACACAGTTATCAACGAAATTACGTACCACGGTATTCATTCTGTCAAACCAGTAAGACTCTTTTAGTTTTTGGAGAGTCTTTTCCCAACCAGGGTGTTTGAGAGCTCCGTGGTAAGTATTAATTAAGCTCCACGTGAAAGCTTTAGGTACAACAGTAGCTTTCTGTACACCGTTCTGAGAGTCATGCCATATTTTCATCAGCAAGTCTCCTTCAAGCATGTATCCTTCAACACGCTCGTTTTGACTTAAGCTGTCGATCAATGGCCTCAGTGCACAGTCCCGCCGCTGCTCAACCTTTAACCACTCTAAATCTCTAGTCATTACGTTGACTCTATAGGATGCTGGGTTTCTACTAAAAAAATCTGCGTGTTTTAATCGTTCACCTTTCCTGTATTCTACTTCAAAGTCATAGTTTTGAAGAAAAGCCCACCAGCGGTGAATGCGTGGTAGCAAATCCTTCTTGTGTTTGGACGCCTTAAGAGCGTTGCAGTCCGTAACGACCTTGAATTTACGTCCATACAAGTATTGGCGAAAATGCTTTATGGCTCTCACCACGGCAAGTGTCTCCAGCTCATATGAGTGGTAGCGACTCTCTGCATCAGTGGTACGCACACTCATGTAGGCCACTGCGTGATGTCTGCCATCGATTACCTGAACCAATACTGCTCCGTAGCCAAGACTACTAGCATCTGTATATAGTTCTATAGGTGCATTTTCTTGAAAAAGCGTTAAGACTGGGGAGGTAGTAAGATAGTGGATAATTAAGTTACGTGCCTCATCATGTCTAAGGTCCCATTCCCATTTCACGTTTTGCTTAGTTAGCTCGTAAAGAGGTAACATAATTCGCGAGAAATTGGGAATGAACCGCCTGAAGTAACTGGCAAGACCGTTAAACTGTCTCACTTGTTTGACTGTCGTTGGTATAGGCGATTTCACCAGAGCCTCTACTTTGCGAGGACACGGGCTGACTTGACCATCTGACACCACGTTACCTAAATACTCTATTGAACGTTTGAAAAACGCAGTTTTGTCTACGTTGATGGAAAAGCCAGCCACTTGCAAAGCGATGAGTATTTGTTCTATAGCCGATATCCCTTGAGAGAAATCTTTACATTTAGTGAGGACATCATCAACGTAAACTTGGGCTACCCCTTTATTTAGAAGCGGACGCAATGCTCGATTTATACAACGTTGATATACCGAACACGCATTACTCAGACCAAACGGCATTGTAAGATATTCATACAAGCCGTCCGGTGTGACAAATGCTGTTTTCTCTATTGACTGTTCAGAGAGCGGTATCTGGTGGAATCCAGCTGCCATATCAAATGAAGTATAGTACCGCCCACCAGCTAAATTATCAATTTGATCAGAAATCAGTGGTAAGGGATAGTGGTCACGTTGAGTATTTGCGTTCAGCTCACGATAGTCTACGCACATGCGATCATCACCATTTTTCTTTTCTACGAGAATAATGGGACTCGAATAAGGTGACTTACTTTCTTGAATAATTTTATGGTCTAATAGTTCATTTATGATTTCACGTACTTTTTCACGTTCAATAGGAATTAGTCGATAAGGTCTGCGCTCTACATATTTATCCGGATTTTTTTAAACGAATTTCTAACTCTCCAGTGTTAACCCGTGTTTTTGGAAAGCCCCGTACAAATAAATGTGCGTATTTGTTTAGCAGAACACGCAATAATTCAATTTCACCTGCATCAGTAAGATCACAATCTAATTTGTCGAATAAAGCATTGGATAATCGCATATGCATGACCACCGGCCGACGAAACAACTTCGTTCCGCTTGAAGTAACGAGAACGTTAAGATTTGTGCTATTGACCAAATTCATGCCTAATAACACGTCATAGGACATTTCATAATCAGGTACTACATGAAATTCAACTTCTACACTACACAAATCGTTTTCAGTACAGTTAGTGATATAACAGGAAACTGGCCAATACCCTTCAAAAAACTTACAGCTTGTGACCGGCGACCCGGTAGTTTGGCAGCTGTCGATTCTCGCATGAGGGATCACTCTGCGCCACTATCAAAAATCGCATGCAAGGAGAGATCGCCAATAATAATGTGCATGGAGTTTAATTTAGATACACCTACACAGTTCACATTAGATGTCAGAGTTCTATCACGCTTATAACAGTTTTCAAAGGAGTGACCAACTTTTTTACAAAATGTACAAGTGGGTTTGTTTTGATTGGCGGCCATAATATTTTTACGTACCTGAGAATTTTCCGCATTTTTGTACCAACAATCCTGCGTAATATGACCCGGTCTCTTACATATTGCACAGCACGAGCTTTCCTCTGGCAGACGGGTGCGTTTACTGGGTATGTGTTTACTGGAACCTGTATGAGTACGCTTTCGGCGTATTGTTGAAGCGACCGAAATGAGTTCCGGTACAGACGCAGCTTTAGCATTTAAAAGTTCAATACGTAAATGTTCATCATTTACACAACCAATAACCGCCTCTACTGCGTCTTCGTTACCTAATTTGTCTTTCGTGATTCGTCGCCACAGCACCCAAGCTTGGGACAAGAACTCTGCGATATCCTTATTACAGTCGTACACGTGGTCTCTAAATCTGGCAATATCACGAGAGTACCTACTTTCCGGTCAAAAGTAGTTATAAGGTTATCGCGTAGCTCCTCCCACGAGGAAGTAGTTATTAGCCAATTATCGACCCATAATTTTGCACGGCCTTTTAATAAACTTTATACCTTCATTCGTACATCATAATCATTAAGATTATAAGTTTCAATAGCTTTCGTTACATGTTGGCACCATTCACGTATGCCAACATTTGCATCCGGGTCGAATGAAGGTAGAAATATATCATTAATTCTTACCTTATTGTTGTCAGATTGATTTACCAGACGATCAGACACGCTTTTCATCACCTGCATCATTTGCATGAAAAATTCAGTTGGCACGCCTATATTGTTTGGACTTGGATTTGAGTCGACTGTCAATACAGTAGGATGACCGGCAGAAGGGTTTTGCAGGTTATGCAATCCCACTTCTGATGTCGAAGCAGATACACCAGAAGGGTTAAAAATATGTGTGACGTCAGCATTACTGACGTCACTAGTATTTCCTTTTGAATTCATTACAAAAATCACTCAATCACAATAACTCACAACAATTTATTTAAAACTGTATTTACAATCGTTACTCACTATCACTATCTATAATTTATGAACTATAAACTAAATATCACCATTTACAGGAGAGATCTCTAAGTTGTCACCACACGTCCGCACTGGTCGAGAGCTGGAGCTCAAGAGATCTCTTCTTTTTACTCGTCAGTACAAGAAAACGCAATCACCCTCATGTTTCTATTATTAAAGCAGTTGTCAAGCAAATGACACTTTATAGTTCATTTACCCTCAATTACCTATTTCTTGCTCTGACGTCACAAAACCAACACGAGTCTAGTCTATTTTACAATTAGAAATTACATACCTTCGATAGTTCATTAATTAATGCATTAATTAAATATTGACAGTGAATTTCATCTTATAATTTTATTTTGCTTCAACGCAAGATATTCTTGCGCCGATATACACAATAATACATACGCATTGAATTATACATTACACTAGACTAATGCATCAAAACAATTAATAGAAGCGTTATGTGCTGGCAGAGCAGGCCGCGGGGGCTCTCGCTTCGCCGTAAGTAAAAGCGAGACAGTGCTATTGTATCGTCGCTCCAAATGGGGAAGACATGCTCACGGCGTTTTAATTTTACATGTAATAAAATAAATTTTATCATTGAAAATTCTCTTTAAATATACATTTTGCAGACTAATATTAAGCTGAGCATCAATTTTTCAATTAATTATCACAAAAGTAGAAATATTACACAACCGCTTTAAATATGACATGAAGTAAAATACGCTACGTTGTTCAATATACAAGCGTGGAATTGAAAGTGAGCCCGGTGTGGTCCCCGAGCCTTAGTTGAGTGGAATTGTTTCGAACAATCGATTTGGTATTACATAGATATCGTGATACATAAGCCACATATTTTTCACTTATATATTAAATAAGAGAATTAAGAAAACTAGATATTCGAACTAGCTTGACTGATCTCTGTAGTACCACATCTATAACTTTAAAAAATTGAGGAAATGTAGAGGTCTACCGTAAACAAAGACTTCGACCTCATAAGTCTCTGGAAAAGAAACTTAGTTTATCTTATTGTATAGACTCAGGTGTTATTTTGCGGAAATCCATTTGATGTGATGAATTTCTAAAATCTTTAGCTATTTTCCGTTTAAACTCTAAAAACTACCAATATTCGGTGCTGGTTAGCTGACCGAGTCCGATCTCTGGTATATCCTGAGGATGCTTCGTTGAGAAGCGAAACACGTGTCGATTGGTGGTTATTGGAATTTGAGCGAAAAATAGCTAAAGATTAATGTTTTTAAACTCACGACTTGTACACATCTTACAATATTTAGTCACGGGTCTACAATATTACTCATCAGTAGATCTCATCAGTCTGCCCGTGACCACGATCAGTGCAATCCGGTCAAAACGTCGGGATAAAATAGGTAATTAGCCCTAAAGTATAAACGCGAAATAACTAAAGATTTCAGAACCTTATCACATTAGTTTATTTTGTACAAATACTACTCAAACGTTTGAAAAGAAAATTCATCCTCAGGCATAGTGGAACTATTCGACGAATTTTGTCAGTAAACAAATATTTTTTTGTCGCTTTGTTGTGACAACGGGTATAATCAATAGGTACTCATGCAAGTACTTCGTTTCCTATCCTGGATTGTGTACAGATTCTCAAAAAATAGTCTCGATATTACACAAGGAGGCATACTAAATAAAACTACCAGTCTGGGTCCAAGAAAGGTTAAATTTATTCGGTTCTAAAAACAACTCGACAAAGTTCATAAAAAAATTTAACAGCACGATGCAGCTTAAACGCTACACACAGTATAGCGGCATCTATTGATAAACTTATTAATTAAATTACATAGACTAACTTGAACTACACGTAAACAGATTGAACGGTTTCTTACCTATTCAAATTAAAGAATAAGTTGTTAGCTGCATAGATAAATCGCATTGTAAAAGTTAAATTAAAGTTTTGGGAGTTTGTCTCGCACACAGAGGATCAGGGGGGCAATTTTCGCTGTGGTGTATGTGTATTAGTAGCGGTTTATCGTATTCTCATAGTGTCACCCATAGAAATATCTTTATCGCCAGCGTTCGATATGTAACGAGTGGTCAGTAGCAGTCGACACCAAAATTTTGTGCGTAAAGTCGAATAATTACACAGGTATAGTTTAACCTCACATAAATTAATTTAAATAATTCCCTATTGTCTGTTATTTGTGATAATAAAATATTACAGAAAAATGTCAGCTGACGATTTTGTGGCGGCGTTCGTTGTTGAAAAGGTCGAGGAAGCCGATATTGCGGCGGCAGAAAGTACACACCAAATGTTATAGCAGAACGATGCCTTCGATTTAAAAGACGAAGTCGTTAAAAAAAATTCGTCTTTCAAAAAATTTAACTTTGCAAAATAATGTATTATAACAACTTGGATTAAAAGTTGTTATAATAATAATAATAATACTCCAGAAAATTACACAGGTTGCAGAACGCAGCGATGTCCCGGTCTCACCGTAAAAAGTGACAGAAGAAGAAAAAGAAGAAGCCTTCTCAAACGCAGCCGGAAGATGAATCTGCGGGCTCGCAACCCGCAGTACAGACAACAGCCCTTGCAGGAACGGAAACCACCTTTTCCGCACAGGTGGCGCTGCCGAAGCAAGCTGTCTCAGTACATCCTACTCAGGCGGAGCGTAAGACGATAGAGACAGCGGCTTAAGTACTGCAAGAAGTGCTAGTTGCAGTGCAGCAAGGGCAGGATCCGACTCAAACCGTCCTTAATGGGATGGCAATGCTGCTCCAGTGCACCACACCGCCAACTCATAGCGCCCACACTGCGTCGGTGATCTGCCTGGCTCCCCTTCTTGTGGGAAGCTTGGGCGGTGATCTCTGCGCGCTTAGGCGTCGTGGGACTTTAAAAGCCTACGCGGGAACGGAATCCACAGGCCCCCTAACTCAAAGGGCGCCGCCAGGGTGACCTCCACGCAGAAACGCGGGGCGACTGAAAGCCACGTGCGAGCGGCAAAAGCCGTGGAAACGTTTCCCCTCTGCCTAGAAAGGGTTAGCGAGAAGAGACCGATGATTATGATTACTGGGTTATTATTTCACTCCTCACAAAAAATTTTCATATTAATTTTTGGCCTTTGTAGCAGTAAAATTCAGCATAGTTAGATGTCGCCACTAATGTTTTATGTTAAGTATTTCTAATAGTAAATGCGTAGTAAATGCTACTTAAGAGTATTATTTACGAACATATTTTTGTTTCTAATGAAATTATTTCTTTTTTTAGTTTCATTTCATACTTTTCGTATTATTGACCTGTGCTTAATAAACTCAGTTTGATATAATAGGTCTTTACCTATAAAGTTCCCGTTCTACAATACTGGTCATTTGAAATGTTATTTGTGTATGGCTGACAATAAATTCTAAATTCTCATGAATTTTATTTTAAAAATATGGAATGTTATTTTTAAATTCAGTCATTTGTTTATTGATTAGTGTTTTGTTTCCACTACATTTGTATCTTTTTCATCAACAGTCAACGACGACGAATTAAATGCGATAATGGAAACTGACGATATTCAATGTACCGCTGAGTTAGCAGCAGCTTTCGATGTTAGCATCAAAACAATATTAGTTCATTTGCGTCAAATTGGAAAGATAAAAAAGTTTGATAAGTGGGTGCCGCATGGAATGAACGATCACCAGTGCGACGAATGTGTCGAGGTATGCATTGGGTTGCTTAATAGACACAGAAACTAAGGGATTTTGAACCGCATTGTCACTTGCGATGAAAAATTGATTCATTTTGAC
Source organism: Zeuzera pyrina (assembly GCA_907165235.1). Taxonomy (NCBI): domain Eukaryota; kingdom Metazoa; phylum Arthropoda; class Insecta; order Lepidoptera; family Cossidae; genus Zeuzera; species Zeuzera pyrina. The sequence goes on along the minus strand of OU015642.1, from coordinate 287,068 downwards.
AATTGTAAGCGGTCATCATGTTGGTTAGATCCTGGTTCAGCACATAGGCAATGCCCCAAACGAAAACTTACCCCTAGAAAAGTGATGATTACTGTTTGGTGGTCTAGTGCCGGTGTAATTCATTCATTCATTCATCAAGCTACTAGAGCTCTAGGGTTGGAAATTTTGCGTCATCCACCGTACTCAGCAGACCTTGCGCCGACAGACTTCTACTTTTTCCAATATTTAGACTTCTTGGTAGGAAAAAGGTTCTACACCCGAGAGGCAGTACAAAATGCCTTTGAAGAGTTTGTTTCCTCCCATACACCTGACTTCTTTAAGAAGAGCATTGAAAAATTACCACTGTACTGGCAAAGATGCATCGATAGCATGGGTGCATACTTTGATTAATAGAAATAAAAAAATATGAATAAAAAAAATGCTTTAACTTTTTGTATACTAAACTGCAATTTCATAGATAAAGACCTAATATTAAGTCGTATTGTTGGTTTTGTAAGATTTTCTCTTGAGAGAGAAGGCCAAGAGACCTATGCCCGTAACAGCAGATGTTTTGAGTAATAGATAGATATATTCTTCATATTTTTCATTAAAATGTTGACGTCATACATTTCAATGTTTCTTGGGGTTTTTGGCAAATACATTGAGGCAGGCATTACAGTAGGATCCGCTGAGGCAGACTAAGCCACTAATAAATCTCAATATAACACTACTAAATAAGCACTTATTTTATCAATTCCACATATTTCATAACAGCGTAGGCACTTGGGACGCAAAACTACGTCAATTTTACATCACACTTTCCACTATAAACAATTTGCAAATAATTAAATTAATCGACCTTTGCTTAATAGACTTAGTTTGATATAAACTCAGTTTGAAACATTAATTTGTATTGTTCTTCCAATTGCCCGCGTATTGTCTTATACATTGATGTATCCGCGTAAAAGTTACGGCTGTATCAAGAATACCAGGAATGTCGACCAGGAATTTTGTTTAATCTTGCTCTAGTGATTACTTTAACTGTTTTACATAGTTTTAATGAACGTGGCGCGCAAAGTACTTTGTGCATTCTAAAATGAAAAATGAAGTGATTACAGCTAGCACCGGAATCCAATGAGCTACCACTCAGCACAACTTTCTATACCTTATATAGAAAACAGTGATGAAAGACTGACGAAGAAAATCTACAGAGCGAAAGGGAGTGGTAAAAGAAGCCAAAGAAGTCCAAAGCTGGCTTATGAAATGTCAAAAGCACACGCAAACCTAGGCGAAAATGTATGAGGAGAATGAAGAGATTTGAGGAGCGAAAGATGTATGTAAGGACCGCGACTATGGCGCTCCGTCCTCTCTGACTACTCCGTTAGGGATACAACATGAAGATATGTTTGTACAGTAGCAATACCTACGATTGCCCCAATGGCAAAGATTAGCGAGAATGAACAATATGGTGCCAAAATTATAGTCTACGGTATTGGCGAGACAAGACACCAAGCCATGACCTTAGCCAAGGAGAAAAAGATTACATGTGTTTATGGGTAAGGTTACAGATAGTATCAGTATTTTAAAAATATTTTCAAGTTTAGGAAAAGCAAAACATAAAATGATGACGCGAATGGATTGCTTAGATTTTATAAGAAACATTAACAATTTCAAATGATTGAACAAAACTTTATCGCAAATAAAAAGAATTGCAAAAAAGTTTATGCCCAAGGTTATTTATTATATTGGCTTGATTTTTTGATAACTCGAAAGGACCGCAGACATAAGTTTTTGATATTAATTTCAAACTGATACCTCTACGAGTTCCTAAAGGGTCGTGACAGACACACAGACTAAAAACGAAGCGATCCTATAAGGGTTCCCTTTTTTTTCGAGGTATGAAATCCTAAAAATTGGTCAAGTGTGAGCTCGCACGGAGCGATATTTATAAAATGGCAAAAGAGAATGAGTAACAACGTCCCCAAAATACAAAAATAATTGCAACATAATGAGCAAATACTGTTGTCGTTGCTCTCACTGACTGCTTCAATTTATCCTAAGTCGTAATATCCTAAAAATAACAAACTGAATCTATTAGCAACTGGTCCCAAAGATAGTTAAAATCAAGGGAAAATCTCTCGTCTTGTAATGTGAATTTCTTTTTCTCCAATTGAATTCCAGTCAGCTGTCTTAGTATAAATTTAAATACTCGATGAGAATAACAATTTTTGTCATTGTTCATCTTTATGTATATATATAATTCTACTATACATGTGTATGTCACTATATTCCTCCTAAACGGCTGTACCCATTTTGATTAATATTTTGTGTGAGTTTGAGGGGGTCCCTGGATGGTTTAGATTCACGATTGGTAAAAGGCGCTTAAAGAGTGTTCTAGAATTTTTTTTAATTTGACATTCAAGCAGAACAACGTCTTTGTTAGGTCCACTAGTAATGCTATAATTTTTTTTTGGGACGAATTCCATACAAAATGAACCATTCACCTTTCTGAACGTAACTTCTACAGAATTATCTAGAACTTTCTTAACATATTTACTGTATAAATTAGGTTAAACTTCATAGTTCCCGAAATTTTTGAATCCTGTGTCTAACAATTTCGAACATAAAGTTTGACTATTTATAGATAAATAGAATATCTAGTCAATTTCGAATATCAGAATAGCCACTATTTTATATCTCCTAACAATTTGTCATAAAGTTCACAAATGAAACATAATCGCTACCTCTTATGAATTGCGACTCAAAAGTGAACACTTCTTTTTCGATTTACATAAACAAACATTTTGCTACAAAAAATGGCTGCATAGACTATGGTCTACAAAATATGGCATATTTTACATACAATTCAAAAAGAAATCATTCGTTTTGGATCGTTATTCGTGATAGTCTATGTGGAATAACCATGTTATGCCACAAAAGATTATATAGAAGACCTACACATAGTTCATGATCAGGCGGATGGACGCAAGATTATTCTTATTAAAATTCCGTTTCCATTAAAGATGCAGAATCCTAAAATTAGCGTGAATTATCTTATTTTTCACTAGTGACTATTATTAAACAAAAATGTCTTTATGAAAACGTAAATCAATATAATAGTTGTTTCCTTACTTTCATCCAAACCAGTCGACTGAAAGACTGACGAGATTAGGCATTGTCGTAGAAGTAATGACAAATAATAAAAAATAGTAAAAATATCACTGAACGTCGTAGCTACGATTCAGTATACGATTCAGGTATTATGAGTTATCGGAAAAGTATTCTAACAATCGAACCCGCCCCAGTAATTTCTGTGAAACTAGATATATTTAGATTTAGCCTCAATAGCACTCATTATTGCGAAATCAGCAAACATAGGAGTGTATAATTGTAATATACTTATGATTTTATGAAGATCTTGATGCGTCTTGGTATTCTTTGAAACGCTACTGTGTCATGAAATCAAAGTCAAAGTCAAAATCAAATCAATTTATTCAAGAAAACCCAATTACAAGGTATTTTTGAACGTCAAATATACTTTAGTTCGGTTCAAACAGAAGAAAAAAGAAAAACTGGACACTGAGAAGAAACAAACTCGGTCAGGTATCATTTTTGCAACTTCATTGTACAAAAGGTTTATTAAAATACTATATTTTTAAGCCAGTAAATGCATTTGCAGAAATCATTTCCAGACTATTATTTTATCTTCAACGAAATCGTTTATTTTATAGTATGATTCTCTAATCAATGTACGTTTTATAACCAATCTAAATTTAATCTCTGTTAATTGAGTAATTTCCTGAGGAACATTGTTATAAAAACGAATGCAGTTACCCAAAAATGAATACAAATTTGACTTATGTAATTTAAATTTTGGAATAACCAATTTATCACTACCTCAGGTTTCCATACTACCAATATACAGATTTATATTATTCCTAGTGTACATAATAGTTTCAAAGATGTAAAAGGTCGGCAAGGTGACGGTCAACTAGTACGTACCATACCATTCAATACAAATCGAATACGATTCCACCAACTATAGTTGAGCACATCGATTAAAGAATAAAGATTTGCAAAGTATTAGTAAATAGAAAGTAAGAAATTTTGTTACAGATCAAAACATTTGCTGTCAAAACCTAGCGGACAAAATGAGCAATGAATAGATACGCGGCATGACAGTATTGCACGACAGCGTTATTGTAAAAACGAAGACACGAATGCTTATATGGTTTGGGCACATGGTAAGAATGACTGATGAAATAATGACGAAGAAAATCTACAGAGCGAAAGAGCAGAGCAGAAGCCAAGGAAGAGTAAGGCTGACTTATTAACTAACAGTTACTACTAGTAACTAGTAGTAACTAACACAAATTTGTTTTGTTTTGTTTGTTTGTTAGTTTTAATACAAATTACTTCTAGTAACAAGAACAAAACTCTTTAATTCTCCTGTTAATGTTAATTAATTTTAAAAAGTAGTTTTGAAATAAGTTCTACCATTAAATTACTAGCGAAAACTTTAATCTATCGCTATGGTAAATTATAATTTATACGGCAGCTACTTTCTGATAAAATCGTCTGTGATCATAAAAGGGTTTCGTTTTCTCTTTTCAATCCTACGAAACTCTAAAAAGGAAATAAGTGTTATTGTTTTTTTACTCGCTTAAAAATAGGTTTCAATTTATTTCAGCGTTTTACGCGAGAACACAAACCGTAAATTACGTATGAGATCCGCGAACAGTTTACACAAAGCTTTACAAATTAATATGGGTATAATTAACTTTTTTTAGTCTTTATTTACTTGCGAAGAAAATTGAAATTCATTTTAATTAATTTCTAAATTATAGTTTAGTTTTTATGTTGGCATCGTTATCGAATAGCTAAAAATATACGTGTTAAAATAGAATTTTACTCATTAATTTAATCCGACTAAGGAAAATAAAGACCGATTATGGTTTTAGAGAAATATTTATATATGCTCCCTTCTTCTTGGCTTTTTCTCTTCTCTGTTCATCTTCTTTTGCGTGCCGAAAACACCTGATCGTGCTCTCGTGCACTGACAGCACTTGAACAAAGAAGATATCACTGAATTCGTCGAATTACGCACTTGTCGTAAGCTAGATTATTTGTCTACATTTAGTATAGTAGTATACTTGCAATGGTTATTTATTTCTCTAATCAAAGTTTCTGGTCGCTACATTTTTTCTCATTATTTCCACATTAATTTTGACACTTCTTTCATACCCTATACTGGTTGAATTTCAAAAAAAATCCCGTTCAATACTTGTTAACATTAGATATGGAACCTTTAAAATTTGTAGACCGTTGACCGTTACTTCAATATGTAATTTAGCATCAATCTAGTCAATATCTTCTTTTGTACAGTACATGAAAGTGCTTGATAACAAATAATATTTTTGTCTTATAACATTAAAAGTTGCATTCTAAGTCCACGACATGTCATGTTTGAAGAACTGGCAATAAGGTCAGCAATTAGTTTTCCTAATTAATTACTTTACTAAAGTTTAAATCAACGAATTTCTCTTTTTAACATATAATCAAAGATATTTTTACTACTTCTTGAAAGGACAAACGTTTTCGTTTCAATATTATTAATATTTCAGAAACAAATCAAATTTCACTTCCTGAAACGCTTCCTACCCGAAAACGACTTCAGGTGGTTAAGTAGAGGTTTCGGTGTTAAGTTTTTTTAATTATTGGAAAGTTCTATCACAAGAGAAATCCTGTAATTGGCACCTTAATAAAATATTTTCATAATTAGTGTTAAAAAACGTTAACCGTTATCTCAATTACTTCTAATTACTCAGTCTGGTGAAGTCCCCTTAGAGAACACCAAAAAATTAATTGATTGCCATAAATTTATTAAAAATACGCCTAGAAATCTATTTATGTAGTATGAATACGAAAAACCTTCAAAGTTTAAAATGAATAAAGAAAAAGCCATCTCAAAATTCAAATCAAAGCAGACACGCACACGTATATTTTGATTTTCGTATACTTTAAAACAAGTTCCAGTTAAAAATGTAACCGTGATTTCTTTGTCAACTAAATTCTCGTTACTGCGAATGAAAAAACAGAAAACAATTTTCTTAAACTATTTTCCAAAAACAAAATATTATATCTACTAAAGTTTCGATCATTCGATCATTTTAAAATTCAGTTAAAGCAGTGGATGCTTTTCCATTTCAGTGTAAAGCACCCGCACTACAAAATAAATATTTAAATTACTTTCTTTGGAGCAACTCAATAAGTTTGATGGTCAGGAATATTTGTAACTTTTATTTTGAAATTAATCTCAAAATCTCTCACCGTCAAGCAGAAACAGCAACCGGAACATAAGGTGACAAATCCGTTTCATCTTGAACATTGAATCAACACTTAATTACAAATAACGGGACATCTACACGAGTACCGCTAAAATAAGAGGTATTTGGGGATCACAAACAATTCACATGAAACGATTATAATATCGACACCTAATTTATTTGACGTAACTATTTGGCAACAATAAAATACTTATAAGTTTATTTCTAGTAGGTTTATTTGTAACAGATTCGCGTGACTGTCATGGCCGCGCCGAGCGTAGTTCGCTCTACGCGGTGTCTGCCCGAGTACTGACGTAGCAGCGTAGCGCTACGAGCCGTAGCGGCTACGAGATTGCTCTCATGTCTCATTGCTCATTATGCGAGGCTGAGTTAGCTGGATAATTTCTACATTATTTCGTTTAATAAAGTTTGAGGCTCGTATGCAGATGCGTTTATACATGGAGTTTTGGAGGCTTCATATTGTACTGTCGCCGAAAATAAGACGGTAACTGAAAAAACTGTAAAAATAACCATTCGAAAATTTGGAGAAAGACTATGGAGAAAAGGAATTATGAGTTATCAAACGAATATTAAACTGAGGGAAATTGATAACAGAATTATTCGTTCATAGATTCTTAAATTCATTTCATTAGAAATTCAGTTATATCCCTATTCATTACGGCTGCAGTATGCGCTAAGTTACGTGGCTGTTGTCGACGTGAAGATGTACTCAGTATATTAACCACCAAACAAAATATCAAATATTTATAATAATATGTAATATGAGTTACTATAATATCTCCCTTTATCATACTAAGGCATTTTGGGCATAGGCAACACATAGTGATTAACTGTAGACTTGTGTACAGGTTACTTAGTACGTTTAGTGTGTAAGGGGTTCCTAGTTCAATTTCATCAAATTCCATTTTTTGAAGACACTTTTTAAGTTAAATAGAATACTACAAGAACTTTCATACGTCCATCCGTGTGTCAAAATCAATTTTCTACAAAACATAAAGACTAATCGCATACTTTCTATGAAAATCGATTGACAGACGAAAAAAATAAGCTTACGACGCTTTGCTTTTTATTTTAAATTATGGAACCTTGAAGCAGTGACGCAAAAATTAATACATAATCTTCGTATATACACATCTTCACGCTGCATCCCCAACGCTTACAGTAAGCAGCAATTAAATAAAACATTCATTCAATTTTGTAAAAACGTACCAAATAAGGTTAAGAATAAAAATAAAACTAAGAAAAACTGTGATAAAAATGTTACAAAATAGAATAAGAAAATAAAAATTGTAAATAGTATAATAGGTAAATTTAAGGAAGAGAAAAATGATAAATGCTATAAAAACTAAATGTAAAAATGTTAGGAAAATTATCTTAAGACAAAACAAACAAAGAAACAAAAAAGTTGGATATAAGTCGATTGTAATATGTAAAGTAAGAATGCTGTAAAATAGAATAAGGAAAAAGAAAAATGTAAAACATAAAATAAGAAAATGTAAATGGTAATATAAGACAAAGTGAAGAAATTATAAATAAAGATAAGACGATTATAGATTAACGTAAAGTAGGACAGAAAGTGTGAAAGGAGAGTGAACCCTTGATGACGAATGACGAAGAGGTGAGTAGTGAAAGAGAGAAATAGGCAAAATGTAGAAGATATAATAGAAAAATAAATAAAGATAAAATTAGTATTAGGAGAAAATAAAAGACAGAAAGTATGAAAGAAGAGTGATCCCTTGAGGAACGTATGACAAAGAGGTGAGCAGTGGAAGAGTTAAACTGACATACAAAGACCCTTATTCAAAACATGTAGGGGGCAGCAGTATTATACATATATAAAAAAAAAAAGCTGACCAAGCTACAGCACCAAGCTATAGCCCTATAGCACGTACAGTCTAAATGAGAACCTTTCCCTTTATAGAGAGGTACTATGACTGCGGTGCGCCAGTCCTTTGGAACTTCTCATTTCTGCCAACAAAGGTTGCATAGTGCATAGAAGGTATCCCATACCCTAGGATTACCATACTTGATCATCTCAGCAGTCACCTCATCGACTCGCGCAGCCTTTCCACATTTCGAACTTCTTATCATTTACTCAATATCTTTCATACTAATGTCATCCTCCAGATCATGACACGAGTGTTGAGTGTGGCAATTCATTAGAATCGCTCTCAGTATCAGAGACGGACTCTCATACAGTTTTTCATAGTATTCATTCCATTGCTGTAGAACATCTTTTTTATCTGTTAGCAGGTGTAAATAATCTACGTAACGATAATGCTAATGGCTCTCAAAAGTTCGTGCACCATAATTAAATGGATTTAATAGTTGGCGGCTTCTGTTCGAGCGGTGTCTCGGAAACAACGCGCCACAGGCGGCATTAACTCGTCAGTGAGATAATTTTAATCATAGTTCGAGTTCGGCTGGGACAGCTGCGACCTGATGACTTAACAAACATTATTGATACTGACAGCCGCGAAAGTTTTCTCAGACTTTACATCACTAATGAAATTAGAAACTGGCCTACGTATTCGATAACCGCCGTTTTACAGCGGTATTGAATCGATTTTGTTATTCACACAACGTTAAATTACGTGAACAATAATAATTTTGATAACACGAATTAAAAACAATTCGTTCATCAATATAATACGGTACTTTGTGTAATGTTTTTCAACATTTTTTTCGAAATTAAAGAAAAAATTTGCTGTCCCCTATCTTATATCCAAAAGTATCACTTACAATAATCCGAAAAGAAAATTAAAACTTCAAAATAAAATATTCAAAAATAAAAGAAAAATTACACTGACATCAAGAGAAACTTTTATTCTCTCTCATAGTTTTTTTGATTTTCTCCTTTTAGTTTCTTTTTGGAAGTGAGTATATTTTTTTATTTAAAAGTTTTTCCAAATAATATCAGCTGCGCAAACTCTCAAATCAATTCATCAGTTTTTATCAGGATCTCAAATAAAATTTCAAGTATTTTCCATTTAAAACGTTCATAATACCCAACCACTTGTATATTTTAATATTACTGCGCTAGTGAATTACTAGAATATTTTTTTGTACATACTTTTTTTGTAATAAACTTCAAAGTCATTGAAATAAGGACCACCCTAACTGTGTAGGTACGAATATTACTTTATAAACACGGTACGTATGTAGTATGGGTAAGTCGAATTTGCTCTTGACAAAATATTGCATCGTTAGGTTAATTCCCTGTCAAATATTAAATGTTTCTAAACGTTATGGAAAATTTGTACTAAAAATATACCTTAACAGCAAAAAAAATAGGAAAACAATTAATAAAATAGGTACATATGTTTTGTTTGTTTGGGTGAGGAAGAATGACGAGATTTAAAGAAGCGAAAGAGAGAAAGAATATTGTAAGCATGTTTTTTTCCAGCTTTATACATACATACATATCTTCACCCCATAGTCAGTCAGAGAGGACGGAGCGCCAAGCGTCGCGGTCCTTACATACTCTTTCGCTTCTTCAAATCTCATCATTCTCCACACACATTTTCGTTTAACTACACGAGTGATTTTGACATTTCCGTCGGCTAAGACTCTATTTGATTTTCATAAGTCAGCCTTGTCTTCCTTGGCTTCTTTTACCACTCACTTTTACTCTATAGATCGGCTTTAGATTCTATTTCAGCTTTATAATAATTATAAAGAGCAAAAGCGAGCAGTAGCAGTGGCCAAAAAATAATAAGCCTGTCAAGCCATAATTAACGAAAAGACAGAATTGCCGAAAGCATACCTCGGCGAAAGAGTGCGAGGAGAATGATGAGAGTTGAGGAGACGAAAGAATTATGTAAGGAACGCGATGCTTGGCGACTCTTTTTCTGTCTACCCCGTTAGAGATACAGTGTGAGGATATGTATGTATACATGATTATTAATATTCCGCTACAATTATGCAAATTTTCTGCTCATTTCAACCCGCCGTATGACCTAAATTCACGGCGTAGTTAGAAATCTTAATCACTGACTCATTGAATAATTTAAATTAAGGTCGTTTCCTGAGGATGCTTCGGTGAGAAACGAGATACTTGTCGAAAGGAAATTATTACAAATGATGGAATGACGCCATTGAATGTAATTTTAATATTAAAATTGGCTTCCGTATACAACAATAAGTATAACATAACCAAAAAGTGTAAGGTACACTTGGCTAATCTATGCATTAATAAGTGAATAGAAAATTTCGTACCCCTTTTTAAGCTTATCGCGCGCCCGGAGGAGTGTGAGATTTGGCGTAGCTAAAGTTTATATGGAAAAAGAGTGCAGAAAGATAAAATTCAGTTGTAATATGTGTAACAAATACATCAAATTAAATAATTTAAAAACTAACTTAAAAAATTGATTAGGTTCATACTTCCAATGTCAAACACGTTATAGTTTTACTGTCAATGTCAAATAAGCAATAGTAATCAAACTGACTTGACTTAATGAGTTTTGAGCTACGAATATTGTGTGAATTGGGAGCCGTGAACTGTTTCGAGCCTGTGAAGTGTATGTCTAGAGATAAATGTATATTATATTTTTACATTTATAAACTTTCACGACTTTTACACATATTATAACACTAACTAAACTGGTCTATGTTGTGTTTACATTTTAAAGCTAAATACCTTATTTATCCCGACCGATCGTGGTCAGGGGCAAACTGATGTGGATGAGTCCATTTTCGTAGCGTGAAGAGGACCTCCACCGATCGACACTTTTTCAACCATGAAGATGGATACCGCTTATCAACATTATGGAATCCTGTCATTAGTGTGTTCGGAGCCCGAAAACCAAACGTCGCGCGTCGCCACTGTATAGACGTCGTTGGTATAGTGTGTCGAAGTACCGACAGTGACAATCATAAAATTTAAAAAATTTGATGGAGTGTGGGTAGTTACCAGAAACCAACCACACACTACGAAGACGAAACTCATCCCCATCAGTCCACCCATGACCACGATCAGTGAAATCCAGTCACAACCTGGTCGAAATACATTTTTGCGGTCGGATCTCGATCACAGGGCGACCACTAGTGTTCATTGTGAACCGCAAAACAATATTTCTCATGGAAATTTTTATATTAAATACGAGTAAACCTGTCTAATATGCTAATATACCACACGATAATCCCATAATTTTTTTAACTTTCTACTTAAATCCTGAAGACTAATTTTAAATTTAAATTTTGTCTTTGAGGTTATCGTCTGTCTAAGAGCCACGTTTGCTATAACTGTTTCTTCGAACTAATGAACGTCATACAGTTTCTGAGAAAAAGGGCTGTAAAAGACAGACTGACAGACAACGAGATTCCTTTTATTTACATACGTATGTATGTATTACATACGTCTACATATCTTCACACTGTATCCCCAACGGAGTAGTCAGAGAGGACGGAGCGCCAAGCGTCGCGTTTCTTACATATTTCTTTCACTTCCTCAAATCTCATCTATTTCCTCACACATTTTCGCCTATGTATGCGAGTGCTTTTAACATTTCCGTCGGCTAATGCTCTGGCTATTTGATCTTCATAAGTCAGCCTTGGCCTTCCTTGATTTCTTTTACCACTCGCTTTCACTCTGTAGATTTTCTTCGTCAGTCTTTCATAACTCATTCTGTCTATGTCCCCGAACCATCTTAGCATTTCTTTCTTCATTTTTATAATAACACTGTCGTGCAACCCTGTCGCACTGCGTAACTCTTATATTCCTTTTATTTTTGGTATAAAATCTAAAAATAATTTGTGCACACCAGCAACGGTCCCGGCTTTCCCAGGATATGCTTATATTCCAGCAAGAGGAATATAAGCATAAATTTGTAAAAGACACTTTCAAATTTATAATAATAATAATGTATTCAGACATTTCACACAGTGCCATCTAGTCCCAAAGTAAGCAGCACAGCGCTTGTGTTATAGGTACTAGACAGCTGATATACTACTTATATACTTTTTCTTTTGTAAATAAATACATATTATACATAAACACCCAGACTCGAGTCGGGAATCGAACCCGTAACCCCCGTTTACTTTCCGACGCGCTTAGCCGTTGCGCCACGGAGGTTGTCAAATTGTGTGTATCATATTGATAATGTTAAAATGTTTACAGTAGATAATGTTTGTATTGTTCCATGCCCCCGCGTGTTGTGATGGTAACAGTGGTTAGAACGATGAAATTACATGCAAACATATTTGAGATCCTTTATTTTTACAGCTCGGCAAAGCATAGATCCTGTATCTACGAACTGCGTACAAAACGGATTTTTTACTTCGAATACGTGCCCCCACATAACTAAGTTTGTTTTTGAACCGCCCGCCGCTAGCAACAAAGAGAGAGTAGCAAAACGATGTTCTCGAATTATTTTATATACATCACTTGCTTACTCTGCTTTAACATTTTTGAACGTATGTACAGTTTATTTAATTTGAACAAATAGACACAATTGCAGTTATTTCTGCACAATGATACAGAAATAATGTAACATTTAGCATTTTTTTTGTATGAACAAATTAATCAAAGTATTTCGAAGTATCACTTTGTTCAATACACTTTCGAAACACTGAATAATTTGTTCATATTAAAAAAAGAAAATAGTTAAATAACTTCCTAACTCACACCATTTCCTGGTGGACAGCGCATTATATAGCAGAATTACTCCTTCATTTTACTTTCAGTAATACATATTTGGATGATAAGCAGAACTAATAACTAATCTACAATAATTAATAATTATACTATTGATAAATTCTAATAATAATAATAATAATAGACTAAGGCTGACTTATGAAGATCAAATAGCCAGAGTGTTAGCAGACGGAAATGTCAAAAACACTCGCATACCTAGGAGAATTTGTGTGAGGAGAATGATGAGATTTGAGGATGCGAAAGAGGTATGTAAGGACCGCGACGCTTGGCGCTCTGTCCTCTCTAACTACCCCGTTGGGGATACAGCGTGAAGATATGTATGTATGTATGTATAGATTCTAAACTAGATATTGACAAGTCGTTATTGCGTTGCTCCTGAAAGCTCCTTAAAATAAGACCCATTTCTTGATTTTTACCATACTTCAAAAAGAAACAGATTCTATGTTCGTATGTAGCATTTACTTTTTGTATGTATGTTCGAGCATAACTTCTTTGTTTATGAACAGATTTCAATGATTCTTTTTCCATTAGAATCACTATAGCTCTAAGGTGTTCCCATTTAAATTTCTCTAATATTGGAGCTTTGATTTCTATGATACATCAAATAGTCCTAACTGTTAATGAAGATTTGTACGTCATTCCGTTAATTACAAAAGTTTGTTGTAGACCTACCCTTGATCTAAGCAGACTTCAAAAAAAGAACTGAAAAATACAAAATATCTTTCTATTCTTTACTGCTATCTTTTGCTAATGAAAAGCCAAGTACAAAAATAACTTTATCAATAAGATACAAATAGTTATATAATGAAAATTGCCATTTATTGAAATCGGTGCCAAATCAATGTTCAACAATAAAGTCTGCTAGTTATGTAAGCTTGGTGTCGACTTCAATAACTGTTAAATTTAAATATAGGCATTTTTTTCCTTAAAATTTTGTACATCGTGTAAATAAATAATCTTAATTTTCCGCTGTCATACATACTGATGAACAGATCAGTTATAGAATTCTGAGTACGTTCCAATAACACAATAATAATCTCGAGAATATTACTGTAGGTATTACTAATAATGAGATTTCTAGGGTTCGATATTATTTTGTGTGTTTCGTTAGGAATAAAAAAATAATACTCATATTCATATTGCTGATCGCCAATCTATTTACAATTCTATTTCTCACAACCTTAATATAAACAACTAAAATTCGGAACAGTTATATGGCCCCAAACACAAACGATAAATACAGAAGTTGAGTTTTCACTTTTGATTGTTGGTTTTTCGGTCAGAAAGTTTAAAATTTTTTAAAGTCGCGAATTCAAAAATGTATACCTAGCACGTTAATTTGTTCACTTAAAATGAGAAATGTCCATATACGGAAAACATTATTTTGCTATTAGCAATACGGAACTCTAGTTTCGTTGACTGGAGGATCTCTTAGGTTGTCGAGGAACATCTGGCGGCGCCATCTACGCTTGCCTCAACGCGACCGGTGACGCCGTACAAGCGACTAGGGCTAACAGCAAAGAGACGGGTGTTCTAGTTAGTTCGAGTACAATACTACTCAATCGGCGTAGAATCCGCTGAGATTTTCCTTTCCCAGAAACGAAAAAATGGAACACTAACTGTTTAGCTAATTAACCTAAACTTCTTTTTCTATAAATATTAGGGTTCCATACAAAATGTAAAAAAATTAAGCCATATGACACGCCTTCGTCCGCCTGTCAGTCTGACACAGCCTAGGGTTGTCATAATAATGTTTTGTGAAACATGTACTTTATATCTTCGTGAGAGCAATAAAGTGTGTGAAAGAACTTTGTTTTGCTTGTGTTCACTTTTCAGTTTTATTTTATTTTTAATTGTCAGAAGAAACAAAGTGTTAAGTGATTTTGGCGTGTAACGGTACAGATCGCATCGATAAATAATAATGAGCCAGCCCTAAGCGGCTAGACAAGTGGCAAACGCTTCGTATCACGTTATCATAATAATAACGTTTGATTACCAATTTAAAATTCGTTACGCTAGACCACATGCAATCCGTCATTACATTCTACCACTGTTTTACTAGCGTTTACGACAATTGAGCCACTTGTCTAGACCCTTTGAGTTCGTTTTTGAACACTACCAACGTCAGTGCCAATTCACGTCACTGAAGTGCAATAAAGTAACACTTAATTTATGTACTTTTTTTCGCATGAGAAAGGTGAAATTTACTCTATTTGCTCAATAAAAAATAAGCTACTTATTTCTGCAACTATTGATGCTATCAACGTATTAGAATCTGAAATGGAAAATGATTACCCACCTTTATCGTAAATGAAAAATTTAGAAAATATTTTTATTCTTGCTGATATTTTTAGTTTCATTCTGGATACTAAGCGAAATGAAAAATCTTTCTTTGCACATTGTAAAATATATATTCGTTTTCTTTTATACGGCCATGTCTTTCGACCTATTATACAAAATGTCTAAAAAAATGACATTCCTCCCTTATCTTCGAATGCAAAGAGAAAAATCTTAAATAATTAGAGTCAATAAATGTTTATGTAAATGTTACAAGAAAAATTAACCGATTCGTTGAATTTTTTTTTTATTTCATCTGTATTTTTGTCTTCTTTCCACGTTTTTAAGTTACTGTTAATATTTATTATTTATTATTTTAGCGTTAGATTTTTTTTTATAAAAAATAGGGCAAGCCGCCGCCCAGCCGATAGACACCCGCAACGTCTAGGGAATCATGGGTGCATTTCTGGTCTTTAGAGAAGGGAAGGAAAGGAGGGGGAGGGGGAAGATGCGCCACCGGCACTCTCACTCACCGAACGAAACACAACAGCAATGCTGTTATTTTGTGAGAGGGTGGTATTTCACGCCCAGTGAAATTCATTCGTGCAACAATGTAGCATGGCTATACCACACGTTTTTGGGTTTCAGTTTAATTAAGTTATGTTTATTCATTTTGGTGTGAATCTTTGTGGCTATTGCCTGTTGTGTATACCAAATAAATAAAAAAAAAATCTTTACAAACAAATCTAGTTATGCGATCCCATTCAGAATAGGTCATTAACTTCAAAGTAGATTCACTCTTCCGAACTGAGCACCACTTGAGTATCCCCTGTACGCTACATATTTCCTCCCAAGATGCGAAAACCTCGGTGGGCGAGTCCTGACCGGTACCATTTCCGATTCTATTGACACCTATTAAAAAAGTAACTCAAAGTTCCACATGCCGATGCAGCAATGTACAGTGTTGTTAGAAACTGTCTGACTACAGCATGAATGTGTGGGTGTCCATATAAACAGCTCATTACGATAAAGGCGTGTTCGACGCGCGACAATCAAAAGTGTAAACATTTGTGTGAGCGAGTGTACTCGCTGAGCTTAGTTCAGTACACAACTGACAAGTCAACGAGTTATTAGTTAATTTTATAGCATACTGACTGTTACCCGTGACGTCACTCGCGAGGAATTCAATGGGATAATATACAGCCTATGTCCACCATAAAAGTCCATTCTAAATATTGGTGAAAGAATTTTTGAAATCAAATGAAAGTTCCAAAGATTACCTCCTACATCCAAATTTACTTTACCTCTTCATAACATTAGCTTAAACAAAATTAATATCGAGTGTATCAGACACGCCAAACAGAATTTAAATAAAAAATTTAAATGGGACCACCTCGGGAGTATACCTTTTCAAATAAAAAAAGAAATTTCGAAATCGGTCCACAATTGACGAAGTTATCGGTGAGCACACATAAAAAAAACATACATACAGATGAATATACAACCTCCTCCTAGGTAAAAACCGGCGACGTACGAGTCAGGTTCACACATCGAAGATCCTGTACCACCATACGATGTATTTGTACACACATACATACATATCTTTACGCTGTCTCCCTTACGGGCTAGTCGAAGAAGACGGAGCACCAAGTGTCGCGATCCTTACGTACTTCTTTCGCTTTCTCAAATCTCATGCGATTTCTTAGAACCTTTGCGGATAAAATCAGCAATGAATAGATACGCAGTATATCAAGGTTGCACGACAGTGTCATTGTAGAATTGAAAAGTATGAGAAATGCGGTAGAAATGCGATCTCTATGAAAGATTTGCGGTGTCACTCTTGCGGGCAGGATAAGCAATGAAGAAATACGCAGTATGACAGGGTTGCACAACAGTGTTATTTTAAAAATGAAGAAATGCTTAGGTGGTTCGGACACATAGAAAGATTCAATGATGAAAGACTAACGAAGAAAATCTACAGAGCGAAAGCGAGTGGTAATAGCAGCTAAGGAAGACCAAAGCTGACTTATTAAGATCAAATAGTCGGAGATTTGGCCGGCGGAAATATCAAAAGCACTCGCATACCTAGACGAAAATGCGTCAGGATAATGATGAGATTTGTGTTATGTATTTTGTAACGGAGCAAGATGACGTCACTGTCACCGGATCTTCCTAGCTGACATCACATCCTGCCTGCCACATCTGTTGTCGCTAAGGCGTGGGAGAAATGATGTCAGCAACTCTATATAAGCCGATGCGTGTCAAGATATGGATCATTCTATGTCATTCTGCGGCTTTAGCTGTTGATTGTTAGTCGTCGGCTATTCGTAACAACGTGTTGTAGTTTGTAATTTGCTATTAATTATTGAGAAATAAAATGTGAAAGTGAATATATGAGTCTGTGTTCTTAATTACCACAACAATTTATAAAAAAAAGTACAAAATACTAAGAGGTTATTTGTATTTTAAATTAACCCTGTATAAGTCAAAACTCGATTGATCTACCTCTTTGTTTTAACTTTTTCCTTTACAACTGCAGCACAAAGTGTTTCATTAATTAATTATTATTAATTGATATTTGAAGCAAAGTTTGGAATGTTCCATTGTTATGGGTATCTAACTTGTTATCTAATTCTATCGTAGATTACAGATAGTGTCATTAATGTTATGTATCAAAGTTGAGAACAAGTAATAATTGTTTACCGATTAGACCATGGGTTAGATAGTTATATAATAGCTTTTGCCTGCGACTTCGTTCGCGTATATATTATAACATATGTGTTATTCTGATGTATAAGCTATTTATTGCAAAGTTTCATCAAAATCCGTTCAGTAGTTTTTACGTGGAAGAGTAACAAACAGCCATACATCCAACCTTAAAAACTTACAAATTTATAATATTAGTAGGATAGTCACCTACATGCGTATCATCAACTGTCAATCTGTCATTCTATCGAAATAGTTTTTCGGAGAGAATTTGAATAGTGAATTTTCATCTGTTTATGTTGACGTAAACAGAAGAGATAAAGGAAACTCGTATCGATACAACAAAGATAATGTGGGTCGAAAAATAGCTAAAAATATATTTTTATAATCAAAAGCAGAATTTATAAGAACAATGAAACGCGAACGATAATTCTAACTTCCAATTTCAATTTATAAATACGAGTACATTTCACTAAAAATAAACCGTAACGAAAACAATTCTAAGTAACTCTAATAACGCTAAAATAGAATAAAAGCAGAAAATAATTACAGATTAACAATTGAGTCTAAATTTAATGTTGTTAAGTATCTGATGCTTGGACTTGGATAAGGATTCCTGGCAATCAATATAATATTTGCTCAGTCACTATTTGCTTCCAACCACCTTTATATAGAAGTACGCATGTGTTTATATAAAGTTATAAATGAAATATTTTATGAATACAATTATAAAGTCAATAAAAAGTACGCAGTATTAGTACCCTGTCGTAATAAATTTATACTACGCTTCTTATGTTTTGTGAGAATATATCACGAAGTTTTGATGTGACAAGGTAATAAATTTTATTCTTAGTGGTTCCTTCTGTACCTAGTTCAATATTATTCGTTATACAGGAGCTTTGGTAATCGAATGAAAACTTGACAGTAAAAACTTGCTTCATCGTTGGTCTTGGAGAGGTCTAGTTGCGACAACGATCTTTCCTAAAAGATGTCACAAAAAAATCGATCTTTATCTTTTCTTATCAAACGACTACATGTACCTTGCGCAGGTCGTCATGCCAACTGGCCTATGTTTGTTACGATTTCCATTCTACAACTTGTTTGCGCCAGCGGTTATCAGCTCTTCTACAAGTGTGACCTAAATAATGAGCAACAGAAAATAAAAAATGGCCAAATTTAAATCGTACTTGCGCAACTATGCCGTAAACAAATTTAATCGTACTTTTTACTGATATAGGTAATTTTTATTGTATTGTCAAAATTCATTAACATTTTAGGTTTTACTGAGCAATATTTTTGGAGATAATTTAGGGGACATTAATTTTTTTGTATTTTTAATAAAATGTTATGAAAAATAAAACTAAATAACATTTAATGTGTTTTTTAATTCATTATTCAGAGTTCTAAAATTGACACCTGAAGTCAAAATTAAACTTTAAAAGTTCACGTCTGTGTTTTGGCTTCTACTTATTGCAATTGTTCCAGATGTTGACGTCAAATAGTCACCGAGATCAACGTCTGCGACAGACAGACAGAAATCGAGTGGATTCCATTAAGTTTTTAATTTTGTCCTACATACGAAAACACTAAAAAAATGAAACGAGTGGTTTTATATTACACTAACTGTTGCCCGCGACTTTGTCTGCATGTAATTAATGGTACTATAGGTTTTTATATAAAAAATCCAAAAAGATATAAAAAAAAATATTGAAAATTTAAAAAAAGTTCTGGATCTCGACAACAGCCTCACCTACCGGATCTAACTTTAGCTAAGAACAATCCATGTAACCCGTTAAGTATTATACAATAAAAAAAATATCAAAATCGTTTCAAGCCGTTTAGGGAGAGAAGAATTACTAACACACGCACATCGTAATTTCATATTATATAAAATAGGTATAGTCAGTTGTTATTTCGGTTTCATCGGTAATTCGTAATCTTTGCCGAACTCTTTATTTGAACAAAACTGTACTGAAGAATTACCGATGCCCCTGTATATGATTATTTGCGTAATATCCATGAGAGAGTACACGTAGTGTTTATTATAGCAAAGATAACGTTCTTAAACACACAATGTCGTGAACAAACAGCGGTGGCGCGTGCTGCCTAGCAACCCACCGACCAGTTTAATCTGACTCGTCTCACCTGGCACCCATAAATGTAATAGACAAGTAGACTAACGGAAAGGCAAGCTCAAACAAACTGGTACACGGAATTGAGAAAAGCACGATTAATAAAGTCATAAGTAATATTTAAGACAAGCTAGTGCCCGCGATTTCGTCCACGTGAAAGTCGGTTTAATTACACACCCTTGTTGTGTCCTTGAATGTGTAACAGGCAAGCGGCGAATTTCAAGTTATCTTTAAATAACAATAACTTTTTACTTTCATCCAATTTCAATGAAACAAAACCGATGTGTTGCTTCAAGAATCTACCTGTGAAAACCGCAAGAAAATCCGTTCAGTGGTTTCGGAGATTAGCGTGTGCATACAGACAGACAAGCAGACGAAAATTTAAAAATATGTTTCTTTTTGTGTTCTGTTACTTTTACTTCACCGCCTATATTCATTTTTTTATAGATTTATTTGATGTACAGACACGGTTTGTACTGCTTTATTTATAATATATACAGATTTCTCAAACTTGTTTACTGATCGCTTAAATTATGTCCAACAATTTGTATTTTTAATATCGGCTTGTTTGTGCAAGAAAATTAATGTTGTTTTTAATTTACTCCCTCGTTTATTTGGCTTCAACTAATAAGAACACCCTGTAATGAAGCTTGTTTTTTGATATAATCTGTGTGGCTGTTTCATGATACAGTAACTAATTTCATAGTCTAATAACGGCTATATATATAATAATACTTCATTTCTTATGAATATTACTTACATAAATATACACTATTTTCATATTATACACAACTTCGCATACAGGCTTCGCACGGGTTGAAATTTTTTTTTAAATAAAATACAGCCCATTAACATTCGCTGATAATGTAGCTCTCTAACAGTGAAAGAATTTTCCGGATCAGTAGTACCGGAGATTACCCCGAACATCCAAAACCCACAAACTTTACCTCTTTATAATATTAAGTATAGATACTAGCTTTTGCCCGCGACTTCTTCCACGTGGTGGTGACTTACAGCAATGGGGATAGCATAAAAACCTCAATGAAAAAAGTCAGGTGTCAAGTATTTGAAGCGATTAAATAATAATTTCTATACATTGTAACATTTTTTCGCTATTGTACCTCCTTTTTAAGAGCTTAGAGGTTGTCAGAGAAAATAATTGTAGAACTGGCAAGTTAAAAATTTAAATATGTTTTTTTTGGAAGAATAGAACAGGATTTGAAAAATGAGAAAAAAAAAGAGAGCGAGGTGGTTTTCTGAGAGAGAACAAAAAGGTTGTGATGGAGTGAAGAGATTATTTTTCTCCTCAAAAAGATATTTGATTTCTTTGTAAAAGTAAAGTCTGTTAAGAATATTAAAGAAGATGTTGGCAAAGTGAAAAAGAAAGAGGCTCGAACCAGAAGACTGATGTCGCCCAAACTTCCAAGGCAAATGGACCCCTCGACAAGAATAAGGGGGAGCAATGGCTTCAATCGGATAAAGAGCACATTAATCAAGGTGATGCACCAATTTCATACGAGTTTATAGAACTCATATTTACAATGACGATGCTGATTGCAGAATTATATAAAGTCGACTTATAATTTTGGAGATAACATTCGAGAGTGGAGTATGGGACAATACAATCTAATTTAAGCCAGTGGTTTGTGTTTTTTTATCATAATGTGTAAATTATAAAGTGAAAGGTATTTATATCTGATTTTTGTAAACTACACCACACCATCACAACCACTTTGATATCTTTCTGTTTCTATTTTATTTACAAAATTAGTATTGATTTATTTGTTTCAAATTATATTACAATTTTCTTTTTAAAATAGAATTTTATTTAAAAAGATTTCCAATAAATTTCAAAATTTACTTTATCCACTCCCTTTTCGTGGCATCCGGGTGGGAATGGTATAACATGCATGAATATCCTAACATTATTTCTCTTTCGGAGGTTTATTCTCTCATTCGATGCTGAATAGGTGGCCAATAGTGATTTTCGGAGTTTCCCAACGATGCTGCGGTTAGAAGAGAAACGCCTATTAATCAATAAGTTTGAATACTTGGATGGACAATAGCCGAAAACATATAAATATATTGAAATATATTGAGGTAATTTCTCATTGAATTATAGATGTTGGGTACAATAATACCGCTTGTATTATTTAGATACTTCGATAGCACAAGAGTTGACAGAGAAAGTTGAAGTAACTCACTGAGCAGCCGCGACTTGCCAACTTCCAAGGGGGCCCCTAGCGAGTCCGCCACAGGGCGGTTCGGCACACTCCTCTGACCAGCGCCAATTGCCTCCGAATTTAGGGTTCCGTAGACGTCATAATAAATTTTAGTCGTTTTATAGTTTCACCACGCGGAACGAGAGGTCGATATCGTTCGCCATATTTTTTCGTGTGTATGTTGGCTACACCGATGGTGCGAGTGAGGAAGCCAACGATCTCTGTTCTCTTTTTTTCTTATAAGTGTAAATAGTAAAACGAATTATGTATGAAATTTTGAATTTGGAATTCTTTCTGGATTTGGTACTAAGATACAGAGTACTGAACAATAGACGACGTAAAGAACATCCATCCATACATACATACATATACGTGCCAGGATGAAACGCTAAGCATCGCGATCCTTGCACATACTGCTATCGCCTCCTCAAATCTCATCTTTCTCCTCACACATTTTTGTCGAGGAATGCGAGTGCTTTTGACATTGACCGTTAGCTAACCTGGCTATTTGATCTTTATAAGACAGCCTTGATCTTTCTTGGCTTCTACTACCATTGACTACCGTTTTTAACCGACTTCAAAAAAAGGAGGAGATATCAATTCGATTGTCTGTTTTTATTTTTATTTTGTATGTTGTATGACGGTGGCAAATCAATGTGCAATAACAGAAAATCTATTAGTTTGGTAGGCTAGGCACCGACTTCAATAACTGTCAAATTTAATTATATAGATATGTGTATCGTATTTATGAAGTTAAGTTTAAATTACACTTGAGTTTTGATTAGTAAAGGATAGTTATTTTGTCCCTTTAGTTTTTGAAGGCGGTTTAAATTTTTTTCTTAAAAATTTTTGTAGACGAACAGTCGTCAATAATTTATCACTCATTCCTTCTATGTGCCAAAACCATATAACCGTCTACTTACAAAAATAAGTAATATCTGTATGAAATAGCGTCAAAGACCCATTTATTTCTTGAGAAATACGCAAATACTTACACCGAAATTATTACTTCTAAGAAATTCTTTGTAATTAAGTTTTTATTTGACTTCACAGAACAAGGAACGAAAACTGAACCTAGTTAAGTTATTTACTCAAGTTATAAGTCTGGAAGAAAGAAAACATTATGGAATGGTCTGTATTCATGAATAAGTATGAGGAACTATACGCTTACCAGCAATAATATCCATAATCCAATTAAATATGACAGCGGCAGACACTATGCGTTCATACTGGCAGTCGCCAAGTGTACAGAGTAACGATCAAGCAGTAGTGTAACTCCATACAGAAGGAAAACGGGACCCGTATAAGAAACGACGACGAAGTCCGTCTATCCGTTCATTGGTAAGTCTATTTTCTCAGAAACGGCCAAACGTACAAACATAGACTTTATAACTCCAGACAGCTACGCAGTTAGGCAAATAAAATCAAATAATGTAGATGTACAGGTGCTATCTCCTAACGAAATGGCAGTTGTTCAATTTATTTGATAAAATAACTGTATGTCGTACGTACGACAGAAAACGGACAAGTTTTTTTTTTATGAAAGAGAGCACAAACGCTTTCATTCTTTTTTTAATATCGTCAAAACATACCATATTGCGTATCATTGTTTATCTTGATCGCGAGAGTCCCACGCATATATTTTTAAGAGATTTTGTACGTTTTCATATACGCTATTAAAATCATAACCACTCTTTCGCTTTGCCGATTCAGGTAAAAAGTGTAAATAAACCACATTTCTAAAATGTGGCTGTTTTTTGTATTTTTATTCAATAGCTAACATTGCTATATAATAAATAGTAAAAAAATATTCAATGCCAAAAAAGTAACTTAAAGTAATTAAAAAAAACCTCCAAAAAGTAAAAAAATAATATGTACCTCATAGCCCTTTAAATTTGTGATAAGTTTCAATATAAATAGTAGTAGTAATAATATATCCAAGCGTCGTCACGTCGGGGGACCAGGCTTGGACTCCGCTGCAGTCCAATGTCAACTCCGGAGCACGTTGCTACGCCAAACCTCCGACAAAACACAGCCACCACACCACCAACTATCTGAAACTGCACGACAGGTATTAAATATGAAGTTTGTACACGGGTAAGAGGTCAAATGGACAATATCATATTACGTACCTTGGGTGGAAAATGGGCCGAGCCTGGAATTTATAGGGTCCAATGTCAACTAGGACATATTTAAGACACCAAACTAACGCACAACCGTTATCAATTTGACTTCAAATAAACTCTAACAATCACTCCTACGCAGGCCGAACTCGAAAAGAACACCCCAACTCAGCTGTCAAACATATACGAAGTTTCACATATCGGGCTGCAAGCGAGGCTCTTTTACCCGAAAAGTGACAAATACGCGTCGACTAAATTCCATTTACCGCAAAACCTCGTACTATAATGTAAATAAACTCCCGAGAGTAGCGAATACACAACCGATAGTATATTAGAAATAACAAACGTCAACCCCCTCACCACAGATAAAACACAAAATCACATCTAGCGTTTACATACGCTCCGAACCGCGCAAACACAAGTGATGAAATAATTTAAAATATAAATTATGTAAATTGTTCAAGAAAAAAAAATACTACATAAAACTACAAACAAATAAGTGACGATTTCGCTATTATTTCTTAAAAAAATGCACTTTTACTTCTAAATGTGCAATTAAATCAGAATAAACTAACTAAATCGCAAACACCTAACAACTACGCTCTCAGTGACAGCTGTCACAGACTTTGACTTATACATCTTTGAAATTATTATGTACTAGCTGTACCTGCGACTTCGTCCGCGTGGAAAAATTTCCTTGACCTCTTTATGTTACTGAGGTTATCCGAAGTACTCACATTGTTGGTGTTAAACAAAAAAGTTATTCTCTGTAATGGAACATCCGCCATATTAGATTTATGATGACGTCACATATGTATCTACCTTCCCCTGCGCATTTCATTTCATTTGATACCCATATTGTTGGTGTTGAACTAAAAAGTTATTTCCTGCTATGGAACATCCGCCATATTGGATTTATGATGACGTCACGTATACAGAAACCTTCCCCTGCGTATTCCATTTCATTTGATACCCATATTGTTGGTGTGGAACGAAAAAGGTATTTCCTATTATGGAACTTCCGCCATATTGGATTTATGATGACGTCACATACATAGAAACCTTCCCCTGCGTATTCCATTTCATTTGTACCCATATTGTTGGTGTCCAACGAAAAAGTTATTTCCTATTATGGAACAACCGCCATATTATATTTATGATGATGTCACGTATACAGAAACCTTCCCCTGCGTATTTCATTTCATTTGATACCCATATTGTTGGTGTTGAATGAAAAAGTTATTTCCTATTATGGAACATCCGCCATACTGGATTTATGATGACGTCACATATACAGAAACCTTCCCCTGCATATTCCATTTCATTTGATAGCCATATTGTTGGTGTTGAACGAAAAAGTTATTTCCTATTATGGAACATCCGCCATATTGGATTTTTGATGACGTCACGTTTACAGAAACCTTCCCCTGCGTATTCCATTTCATTTGATACACATATTGTTTGTGTCGATCGAAAAAGTTATTTCCTATTATGGAACATCCGCCATACTGGATTTATGATGACGTCACATGTCCAGAAACCTTCCCCTGCGTATTCCATTTCATTTGATACCCATATTGTTGGTGTCAAACGAAAATTTATTTCCTATGATGTAACATCCGCCATATTGGATTTATGATGACGTCACATGTCTAGAAACCTTCCCCTGCGTATTCCATTTCATTTGATACCCACGTTGTCAGTTTTTAGCATTATCAAGTTCCGCTATAAAGTTTCATCCCCTTTTTCACCCCTTTAAGGGTAGATTTTTGATAAAAAAGAAAACTATGTTTTTAAATAGAAAAGGTGTATTTCTGTACCAAGTTGCATCTCAATCGGTTCAGCGGTTAAAAATTTTCCATACAAAGTCTCATCCCCCTTTTCACCCCTATAGGGGTAGATTTTTGGAAAAAAAAGTAGTCTATGTTTTTCAATAAAAAAGGATTTATCAATGTACTAAATTTTGTCTTAATCGGACCAGCGGTTTAGCATTTCCCCTATAAAGTTTCATCCCCTTCTTCACTCCTTTAGGGGTAGATTTTTGATAAAAAAAAGAAAACTATGTTTTTAATAGAAAAGGTGTATCTCTATACCAAACTAAATCTTAATCGGTTCAGCGGTTAAAAATTTCCCGTACAAAGTTTCATCCCCTTTTTCACCCCTTTAGGGGTAGGTTTTTGAACATAAAGTAGCCTGTGTTCTCCCCTGGTGCCAAACTATCTCCATGCCAAATTTAATCAAAATCGGTATGGCGATGTAGCTGTAAAAATCAAGCAGACAGACAGACAGACAGAGAGACTTTCGCATTTATAATATTAGTATGTGTACGAGGAAAAATATAGATCTATTTATATAGAAAGGTGATATTGATGGTATGGAAACCCGACGTCACGATAAATTGGTTATTCTAAAATTTAAATTACATAAGTCAAATGTTTCATTTTAGGGTAACTGCATTGGTTTTTATAATAAAGTTCCTCAAGAAGTCACTCAATTAACAGAAAATAGATTTAGATTAGTTATAAAACGTACATTGATTAGACAATCATACTATAAAAAAATTAATGATTTCGTTGAAGATAAAAAATAGTCTGGAAATTATCTTTTCTGCACATGCATTTACTGGCTTCCTGAATATTGTGTTTTAATAATTCTTTTGTAAAATGATGTTGAAAGAATGATACTTGGCTGAGTTTCTCGTCGGTTCTTCTCAGTGTCTAAATTTTTTTTTCTCTTCTCTTTAAACCGAACTAAAGTAGATTTGACGTTCAATAATACCTTGTAAATGGGTTTACTTGAATACATTGATTTGACTTTAACTATATTTTAATGCGTGACGACTTTGTACCCCTTTGTACCCACACCCCACGGATAATTGATTTGACTTTGACTTTGACTTTGACGTCACATTCAAAGTCTAAGTCAAAGTCAAATCAATTTATTCAAGTGAACCCTAATGAATGAGGTATTTTTGAACGTCAAATCTACTTTAGTTCGGTTCGAAAAGAAAACCTGAATACTGAGAAGAACCGACAAGAAACTCAATCAGGTATCATTTTTTCAACATCATTGTACAATAGTTATTTAAAAATACAATATCTATAAAGCCAGTAAATGCATATGCAGAGGGGATCATTTCCAGTCTATTGTTGTGTCTTCAATGAAATCGCTAATTTTGTAGTATGCTTTTCCAATCAGTGTACGTTCAATGACAAGTTTAAATCTCTTTTCCGTTAATTGAGTAATTTCCTAAGGAATTTTATTATAAAAACGAACACAGTTACCCAAAACTGAACCACTTAACTTTTGTAATTTAAATTTAGGAATAACTAGCTGATCACGACCACGAGTTTCCATAACATTAACAACGCCTTTCTTTTGAAACAGATCTAAATTTTTTCTAGTGTACATTATGTTTTCATAGATGTATAACGAGGGTAAGGTGAGTACATCAATGTCTTTAAAATGATCTCTCAGCGACTCTCGTGCGTTCATACTGTAGATTGTACGTATTGCTCTCTTTTGTAAAATAAAGATAGATTCTATATGCTCCGCTGATCCCCACAGTAGCAGACCATAAGACATAAGGCTATGGAAATATGCGAAATACACCAGCCTAGCCGTAGCTACATGTGTCAACTGTCTAATGCGCCTAATAGCATTTATTGCCGAACTGAGCTTATTAGATAAAGTCCCGATATGGTCCGCCCACTGTAACTTATTGTCTACTGTTAAACCAAGAAAAGTAGCTGATTTCATTAATTCTAATTCTTTCCCATCCAGTTCCAGTCCATTATGGATTTTGGGTACATTGGATAGGGAAAACTTTACACAATTGGTTTTTTGTGCATTCAGTGGTAAATTATTGGCAGGGAACCATCTCGAGACATCCGCCAAGGTCCTATTCTGTCCGCTAATATCTATGTCTTTTCTGTTAACTTTAAATAATAATGATGTGTCATCAGCAAATAATATTATTTCACAAAGGTCTTTAAGCATAAATGGAAGATCATTAATGGAAACCAAAAATAGGAACGTTCCCAAAATTGATCCTTGAGGAACGCCCATCATTAATTTAGAACCGACAGATGTAACCCCATTTACATTCACTTGTTGTTCTCGGTCAGCCAGATACGATATCACGAGATCGACATTCGCTCTGACCAATGGCGTCGCGTTACAATTATTTGAATTTCTCACAAATTTTTTGCTCTTTTAAAAAAATATTTTTTTACTAAAAAGAAATATCATTGCAAGCATAATTTTGAAGTTATAAAGTTTATTAAAAAAATATTGAATCACATGCACAAACCCTATTGGCGTCAGATTCGAAGAATGCGATCAAACGAAAACGCTGCCTGTGTTGCTGCTCTGTGCCAAATGTGTGCGGGCGCGGTGCTGTCGTTTTATTATGCACATATTTAACGAGTCCGTGTCACTCCACTTTATTTAATTCTGGCTTATTGGCAGACGCGAAAAAAACACTTCCCGTTTGAAGGAAACCACTTACAGGCGGATTTGGAGGGCGAATATTTAAAAAGGTAACTCGATTAGAGCTCTGTTCAATGCAGAAATAAAACCGTCTTTCTGACTAACTTTCACAGACAACTTCGCTCGTTTGAATGTTAGTATTTGTTACAGATCGATTTGTAATTCAAAACTAATGCAAAATGCCACATAATATTCAAACTTTAGAAATCATGATATTTCAAACCTCTTAAAAGCTTTTCGAGCATAATTTAAGTTCAACAATTCCGAAAAACATAAACGTTACATTCTCTAACGATAATAATAACAGTTAAGTGCGAGTTGGATTCGCGTTCCAAGGGTTCCGTAGCACCATGCACTTATTCTTGTTATGTATTTACCAAAAAAATATAAGACGTATATAGAAACGAAATTAACTGTGCGGTTGAAAGGTATTACGTTCTCCCATACTCTTTTTTGTAATGGCAAAAATTAAAAAAATGTAGCTGGGGGTGGAGGTCGCCAATTGCAACACAGCTTTCAATTAGTGCAGTTGGCATCGTTTCCAATGTTTTTTCTTGTAACATGTAAAATGAATAAATAAAAATAGTAATAATAATGTTGGAGACTTCTTATCCTTATTGTTTTAATGGATTTTGTGGAATGTATCTATTTTTTAAGGACTTGAAGCACATTAACCTGTTTAAATTACTTCACATAACAGTGATCTTTCGACATCGGTTGATCAAATTCAACAAATTGACGAAACAGCGCCATCTCTTGATGGCAGTGTGCACTATTAGGACAGTAGGAAACAGAGCAGAAATGAGATAAAATGTCTCCATTTCATAAATGATACGTTGAGCAAAAATAATTACTTATATATGGCGTCACCAATTACAAATTCCCAATTTTTGTATTTGTCCCTTTTATTATGCTGCGAGACCTAGTTAATTACACAAGCATTAAATGAACATTCCGATTTTCACTCTATAACTTTATTACATTTTTTTTTATTTTAGGTACACAATACAGATTACTTTACAAATGATACAAATTTTACAAAAATAAAGAGCACAATAGACCAGGATGAAATTTAATGACGTGCATGCAACTAAATTAACTATATTTAAATAACTTATATTATGTAAATATAAAGATTAAAAATAAATAAATATAATACAGTGATATAAAAAAAATTAAACCGCCTTCAAAACAAACACTGAAAAGTCTCAAGTACATTTAAAATAACTTTATGAATACGATACACATACCAATATAATTAAATTTGACAGTTACTGAAGTCCGTGCCAAGCCTATCAAACTAATAGACGTTGTTGCACATTTATTGGTCACCGACTTCAATAATTGTCAAATTTAATTGTATGTGTATCGTATTTATAAAGCAATTTTATTTGTACTTGAGTTTTAATTAGTAAAGATTAGTTATTTTATACTTTTCAGTGTTTTTGTGAAGGCAAATTAATTTTTTTTATAAAAAATTTTTATTTCTCCTTTTTGAGTGATGTTGACCTAAATAAATATCTAGCGCACGTCTGCAATTAACTTCTTTCTAATTCCGGAGCTCAACGATGTACAAGAGAATCATCAATATAAATAAAGGTTATACCCAAGTCGCGTTATCTGGTATATCTTCGAAGTTCAAGCTTCAAAATCGGTGAAATTTAAATGGGACCACTTCTGAAGTATTGTCTACCAAATAAAAGAAAATTTTTCAAAATCGGTTCATAAATGACGGCGTTATGAGGTAACAAACATACAAAAAAAAAAAAAAAAACAACATACAGACGAATTGAGAACCTTCTCCTTTTTTTGAAGTCGGCTAAAAACTAAAATTTCGCTTGAGTGCATCTCTGAGTACTTGTCTTTTAAAAGTAGTGAATTCGGCATTAAGGCGACGCATTCGAAATTTTGACGGCACGGATCTCAAATTTCCTAAGTGACTACCAAACGTACGAAAATAATATTTGGTAATCTGATTTTTCATTTCATTGACTTTATTTTGACAGTTACGATACACGATTGGTTAACTTTTGTAACACAAAAAAAAATCAAAGAAACCTCTTTAAAAACAGAGATTTACATTTTTTAGGAGTAACGGGACTGATTTATGTTTTTAAAGTTTCTGTATAGACTTAATCTAAACGTATTGTTCAAAATGATAGTTAAATTTTTTTTAATTAAATATAGTTTTTAAAATAAACGAAAATAACTACATTTCGTATTTTTCGTAAACTAGCGCAGGCTCATTTGCATAGACCAGAAGGTCTATTTTGGATTAAATTATTGTTTATCAATGCTTCGCCTAAAACACATCAAGGTTACAATTACCGTTAAAAGTATTGTCATGATCAAATTGCTTGTAATATTATTTAACTCCGAGAATATCAATATAAATTTAAAATATTCATTTCCTAAGAAGATTATTGGATAAACGTCAAGTATAATGTTAAGTAAAATAAAAAAATATTAACCTACTTATAAACTATTCGTTAAAAGTGTTACGTTTTAATAATTTTCTTTTAGATTGTAGTTATATTTGACATTTATATTAGCAGCAAATCACAAAGTTGAGTATTCCAAATTAGATTACTCGGTCTTAGTAACCGTAGTTAAGTCGTAGCATATGTACTAATATTTAAATTAATTCATTTCACACATGTCGTGTGTAGCGGCGGCGCTACACTTGGCACCTCGCATTACGATTTGTGACACAGTAGGGCCGAGTGCGACTACCGACGAGTCGTATAAAGCGAGTTGAAGTCGCTATACAAGCCAGTAAACTCTCGATGACGCTTATGGGAGCATCTAATCCACAGTTAAATTTTTTTTTTTTTCTTTTATTTTATTTATGAGTGACCTCGTCTTAAATTAATATCTAGGGTAGGCCTACAACTATCTTCTTTTCTAATTCTGGAACGGAATGATATACAAGAGAATCGTCAATATAAATAAAGCTTATAAGCAGGTGTGATTATTTGGTGTCAAAGTCAAAATTAAATATCAAAGTCAAATTAATTTATTCAAGTTAACCCAATTGCAATGTATTTTTGAACGTCAAATCTACTTTAGTTAGGTGTATCTTCAAAGTTCAAGCTACGAAACCAATGAAGTTTAAATGAGACCATTTTGGAGCTACACTAAACCCAACGAAAAAAAATTCATAAACAAAGAAGTTATATCGAATATATGATACATAAAAAAATATGTATATAGGACTGTAGGTATACGACGAATTGAGAACCTCATTTTTAAGTAAGTTAAAAATTATTGAATGTACAATATACATCTCTCGAAATATAAAAATGATATATTTCGAGAGGTGTATAAAAATATCAAGATGGATGGATGGAGTAGTTGTCGTATAATTTATCGTTTATACGACAACTACTCCATCCATTTACATTTTTCGTCGTCTTCTCTGCTCGTTCATGTGGTATGCAAAATAAAATAACAGCGCTTAGTTCGATATTTCGCAATTTATGTTAGTTTAAAAAAATCTGTTTAGTATTAAAATAGCCGACAGCGTCTCTACTCGTCAGCAGTTGGACCACACCCTTATGCTGATCGCTAACAAGTTGGAAACATTTATATTAAGGGAATCGTACACTGTACCTCGATTTATTCATTTACTTTGCACGTCGTAAAAGAAAAAATTACACGGCATGTAATTATAGTCAGTGGTGAAAAACATTGTTTATAACATAGTCTCTGAACTAAAATGTCAACACTAAACTTTAAGCTGTTGAGGCCCTTGTTAAAAATAAATGACAATGAATTATAATTTCAACTGGTTATGGAGTACAAAAGTAATATAATGTTTGCTACGTCTCTACTAATTCTCAGCTAATGGTGACATCGAAGTCAAAGTCCAATCAATTTAGTCAAGTAAACTCAATTGCAAGGTATTTTTGAACATCAAATATATTTATTTTAGTTCGGTTCGAAAAGAAAACTTGGATACCGAGAAGAGCCCCCAAGAAATGCAGTCAGGTATTATTTTCTCAACATCATTTTGTAATAGTTATTTAAATACATACATATGTACATACATATCTTCACGCCTTATCCCTAACGGGGTAGTCAGAGAGGATGGAGCACCTAGCGTCGCGGTCCTTCTTTCGCTTCCTCAAAACTTATCATTCTCCTCACACATTTTCGTCTAGGTATGCGAGTGCTTTTGACATTTCCGTCGGCTAACACTCTAGCTATTTAATCTTCATAAATCAGCCTAGAGTAGCCTAGAGCCCAGAGTATTGTTTTATCTCTAATGAATTCGCTAATTTTGTAGTATGCTTTAGACCAGCCTTTCCCAAAGTGGGCGATAACGCCCCACGACCCAGAAAAAAAATGGGGGCGTTGTGTAGAGGCCTGGGGGGTGATTTGTAATTTCATTTAGCTAGGAGGCATCTTAGACAACGACTGCATGAGCTCTCGACTCTCAACTACAACTTGTGAACATCAACTACTATTAATTAAAAGATTGCTCAAACTCGGTTCGATATTTCTCTCCGCGTAGTTCATATATCTGTCCTGTTTTATTGAATATACAAAATAAAAATCATGTCAATCGGTCGTTCCGTTTCGAAATGAAAGTAGACACAAACAAACAAATAAAAAGGCAACAGACACACTTTCGCATTTTAATAGTTATTAGTACTCCCAGATATGTAATTTTAGATAATAGACCGCGGGCAATCATGTTTTAACAAGTTTTTGTTACATAACCCGAATTGTGCATTCCTGTATCAATCAGCTGGTTCATAGAATACTTGTTCTGACTTGTTGAGTACGATTGAGCGTCGAATGAGATAAACGAGTTTATGCATGTTTGTTTTATTCCTGTCGGTGCGTGCTGCTTATGCAATCCTATATAAACAACGTAATATTTATTTTATTTTCATTTGCGGTTTCGCGCGCAATAGATGAGCAGTACTTAAGTTCTTACTTATGTACTTACTTACGTATTTCTCAAAACAAAACAATGTCGGAAGTAAAAAAGAAGAGACGGCAATACTGTGCGGAATATATTAAGTTCGGATTCATTGAAAATCCGACAAACCCATCGTCGCCTTTGTGTCTTCTATGTCTAAAAACATTTTCGAATGAAGCAATGAAGCCTTCAAGACTGCAAGATCATTTGAATAAAATGCATCCAGATAAGAAAGACAAGTATGTAGCATATTTTCAAGACCTAGAGAAGAAGTAGGGTAGCGATTCTTGATAGCGATTCTTGATAGCATTTCCATCGTCATATTTGTGTGAACGTGGATTTAGTGCTGTGGCTGCTTACTAAAAAGAGAAATCGTTTGCATGTTACCAAACGTGGCGACTTGCGACTGTTCTTGAGTAAATTGGAACCAGACAAACTTATATAACAGCATCAGATTCATCCTTCACATTTATATAAGGATCGATTATATTTGTTTTATTTTAAATAAAAGATACTCTGTTTGAATACTATAAAGTTGCATTTCAATAATTATTCTCATTGGCAGGTGTAGCCCGTAAGAGTTAACTTGAGACCTGAGCGCCGTTGTGAATTACCTACTGCGCTCAGGTTTCAAGTTAACTCTTGCGGGTTATAGTAAAACTCTCGTTTGGAATTAATGTTTAATCTCCGCTAATATAGCTCACAATAATTAATTAATTTCATTTGAAGTTATAGTGGTTTTTCAGTAGGTGAAAAAATGGGGGCGCTAAAAAATAATTTATTCTTAAAGTGGGCAGTAGACAAAATAAATTTGGGAAACCCTGCTTTAGACATATTGTGTCTATTAAATAGGAATGAATATGAAAGGGTATTATCCAGTAAGCTTGATGATAGATTGAAAGTGATGAGCGAGGATGTTGAAGAATGTTGGCACAACCTTAGGGATAGTATGATCGAGGCTGCGAAAGAAGTGTGTGGAACGAATAAGATTGGGAACGGTAAAAAGCGTGATGTGTGGTGGGATGATGAGGTGAAAGTGGCTGTGTATAAGAAAAAGAAAGCATGGCGAGACTACCTTGCTACTAATGACTGTGGTATGAAAAATTTGATGAAAGACAGGTATAAGCTGCAGAAAGCAGAAACGAAAGCACTAGTGAAAGAGAAGCGTGAAAGGTGTAGGGTGCTAGATGAAAACAAGATGTCGGATAACTTCGAGGAAAATTCCAAATTATTTTGGAAAGAAGTACGTAAGTACCGAAGTGGTCCGGCACCTTGCAGAATGAATAAAGTGCGTTCGAAAGACAACAACCTGCTTACAAATAAAAAGGATGTTCTGCAGCGATGGAGTGAATACTATGGAGAACTGCATGAGAGTGGCGACTCCGTCTCTGATACTGAGAGCGATTCTAATGAATTGCCACACTCGGGCCAGGGACTGGAGGATGCCATTAGTATGAAAGAGATTGAGAAAGTGATAAGAAGTTTGAAATGTGGAAAGGCTGCGGGAATTGATGAGGTGACTGCTGAGATGATCAAGTATGGTGGTCCTAGAGTCTGGGATGCCTTCTGTGCACTCTGCAACCTTTGTTGGCAGAAGGGGGAGGTTCCAGAGGACTGGCGCACGGCAGTCATAGTACCTGTATATAAAGGGAAAGGTTCCTACCTAGACTGTGCGTGCTATAGGGCCATCAGCTTGGTCAGCTTAGCGAGTAAAGTCTATACTAAAGTATTGACTGAACGTATGAAAGGCGTTTCAGAAATATATTTGTGGGAGGCGCAAGGTGGTTTCAGGAATGGTAGGGGTTTTATGGATCAGATTTTCTCGCTTCGCGTTATCGTGGCAAGGTTTCTGGCTTTAGGTAGGAAAGTTTTCTGCGCTTTCGTGGATCTAGAGAAAGCATTCGATAGAGTAGTGCGGAAGAAATTGTGGAGTCTTCTGCCTGAATATGGCGTGGAGGGCTCCTTACTGCAGGCTGTGAGGTCATTATATCGAGACCACAGAGCCTGTGTAAGGATAGACGGTGACCTGTCGCCCTGGTTTGAAGTCTGTTCTGGTGTCAGACAGGGCTGCGTGATGTCTGCCTGGCTATTCGTGCTGTATTTGGACAGTTGCCTCCAGAGATTGAAAGGCAATATGAGTGGTATGGGATGTGGTGACACAGTGGTAAACTGCCTATTGTACGCTGACGATGCTGTGCTAATAGCACCATCAGAAGCGGAGTTGCAGACACTAGTCACGTGCATGAAAAAAGATTGTGAAGTAAAAGGATTGAAAATGAATGTGAACAAAACTAAGGTTCTGGTGTTTGAAAGAGAAGCGGTACAAACGAAATGTGTGATTTGTGTAAATGGAAAATGTCTAAAACAGGTGAATGAAATTGTGTACCTGGGGAGTGCGTTTTCGAGGGATGGAAGATGTGAGTTGGATGTGGAGAGACGGGTAGCAGCTGGCAATAAAGTGAACGGTGCTCTGTCCGCATTAATGGGTAGTGTGAATATATCTAACACTGCTAAAATGGCCATCCACAATGCAGTGTTGGTGCCAACTTTGTTGTACGGTAGTGAGGCCTGGATATGCCCAAAATCGAGTGAAAGTATGTTAAATGCTGTGGAGATGCGGTCTCTCAGAAATATGTGCGGTGTCACGCTTGCTGACAGGATAAGCAATGATGAGATACGCAGTATGACAGGGTTGCACAACAGTGTTATTGTAAAAATGAAGAAAGGAATGCTTAGAAAAGAATGTTCGGCCACATGGAAAGAATGAGTGATGAAAGACTGACGAAGAAAATATACAGAGCGAAAGTGAGTGGTAAAAGAAGCCAAGGAAGACCAAGGCTGACTTATGAAGATCAAATAGCCAGAGTGTTAGCAGACGGAAATGTCAAAAGCACCCGCATACCTAGGCGAAAATGTGTGAGGAGAATGATGAGATTTGAGGAAGCGAAAGAGGTGTGTAAGGACCGCGACTCCTGGCGCTCCGTCCTCTCTGACTACCCCGTTGGGGATACAGCGTGAAGTTATGTTATGTTATGTTTTATGTTATGTTATGTGTCTATTAAATAATATCAATGGAATGGACATGGTTTTACCGTAATATTATGATTGAGTTTAATATTTCGATGTTGATGCCACCGCTATCACACGTCTAACGAAACTGCGAGTGGATATTCGAGGGGAAACATTTCAGTCTACCCTCTTTCTGGTTCGTAATCCTCATTTTCACCATCACTATTGGAACTCATATTTTTATAAACCAGTGGGCCTCATTGAGCAATCTTTTTGGTAAACACTTGACACAAATGTATTATATAAAACCCTCGGTAAGCGACTCCAACTCGCACTTAGCCGTTTTTTAAAGTAAATATTAAATCACAGGCCAAAAAAAACAAAGTCGTCTCCGGCGGCGCCGCGCCTGGGTACAGCGGGACCCCCCGCCGTGCTGCTTTTTATCTTACTGAAAATAATTATTATGAACCGCTTCGCGACTGTTGGCTTCAAAACTTAACCGTTATCATTTTTTTTAGGAATTCCTACCCCTTACGCAAAATGCATTTAAAACAATCTTTATAATTTTTATTATGTAAATTTGGTACGATATAGGATAAACCTAGATATTTTTACAATATTGTGGGCGTAATTATACTCAAAATGAACACCTGCACATTAATATTCTCACATAAATAAATTTAAAAAAAAATGAGCCATCGCGGGACACCTGGCAGATGTAGAACGTCGAAACTATTTCATATAGAAAATATGCATGAAAAGATGGTTTATTAAAGTAAATAAATATGGCATAATAAAAAAATATGGCACACCTAATCAAAAACAAAATATTCAGATTACTTAATGAAAAAAATGATTCTTCATTTAAAAAACGAGCAAAGAGTTCCGAAGTGGATAACACGGCATACGCTATAGGTATACGAGCTCAGTACGAGCGCGTGGCGACGCGTCGCGCTTGCACTGAGCTCGTATACGTATACGACGCGTTGCCAAATCGCCACGCCAATAGCCGATCTGACCCGCCACATAGAATGTTTCACATCAAAAATCGGCCAAGTGTCAGTTGTAAGGTCCAAGAGACAACCGATCAGATTAATATGTGATTTATTACTGCACATAATATTAAGAATGACTACAGAATCATACATTACACATACATAACATATAACATATTCTTCATCCTATAGCATACCATAGAATTCGACTCCCATAAGGAGTTTTCTATACCTACCTAATTTTCATAGATATACTAGCTATACCCGCGAATTCTTTTATGAATTTTTTTGTGGCTTTTCCGAATTAGGTTAGATTACATATTCATGTAAAAAAGATTATTTCCGAAAAAAACCTACGTCTAGCCTACAACAGCCTCCGCGCACCTGCTATATGTATTGTATATAATGTGCTACAGAGATATCTGTATCATCATCTTTCATCATAATTGGTTCAGCAGTTTAACATATCCCATTCATAGTTTTATCCCAGCTTTTCAGTTCTTCAAGACGTTTAAAAAAGTAGCCTATTTCCGTTCGCAGATGTCAAACTATCTCCGTGCCATAATAATCGTAATCATAATCAGTTCAGCGGTTTAACATATCCCATACGTGCTTTCATGCCGTTTTTCACTTCTATAGGAGAACATTTTTGACAAAATAAGTAACCTACGTCTTTTTGATAAAATAATGTATCACTTCACCAAATTTTATTGTAACCGAGGTTTAATATTTCCCATACAAAGTTTCATCTTCTTTTCACCTTCTTAGGGGTAAATTTTTGATAAAAAGAAGTAACCCATGTCCGTTCTCTGACGTCAAACAATTCCCAAGCCAAATTTCATCATAATTGGTTCAGCGGTTTACCATTTTCTACACAAAGTTCTTACTACGTACCAATTTTCGTAAAGATCGATTAAGCCGTTCTTGAAATATAAAAGGACATACAGACAGACAGACAGAGAGGCAAAAATTTTAAAAATGGTAGAATCGAAGTAAGTTTGACAAATTTAACAGTAAAATTGTAATTACAGACAAACGCTAGAGATTTATATATTAGTATGGATAGGTAAGGCCAGAGATTTTAGTAATATTTTCCTGTAAAGAGACGGACGGACGGACGAATGGACGCAAGGGTCACTTTATACGGTTCCGATTTTTCTTTTAAATGGTACTCTAAAAACTTAGGAATGTGAACGTACCCAAGAACTTGTTAGAACGCACTGAGGTTTCAATAGCAACTAGAAATTTAATACCATTTTAAAAGTAGTACATAACTGAACGTTATCTGAAAACTTAAATCTAAATTTTATCTTAGACAATAGACTTTCTTTAATGTCGCCGTTTAACAAGTTGTCGACGCTTAGGATAATTAGTAGACTGCTAGCATAATCTCTTTAAATAGCAAATTCGCTGTGAGACTATTTAGATTCGAAAGTTCGAATTCTCTGCCAGCCTCTGCGGCGAGCAGTGCAACGGAAGAAACTGACTATAGGCATCATATCGAAGAAATCCTCGAAACGTAATCCATTGCAAATGCGGTATAGAACACACATATGGCGGCTAAATTTGGCTCAGACTTCGGGGTTCAAATCCACTTGTGAGCTTGGGTTTTAATGTAAGTATCTACTGTTAGCAACACCGACGAATAAACAAAAAGAGAACACTGGCGCCCTCTAGCAGAGCGTGGCTGTGTTCGTGACGTGACGAGACGAGAAGAACGCATAACGGCTTATACCTCACTATCGCTGCGAGATTATATAAGTCAAAGTTCAACCTCTCTTTAAAAAAATCTTTCTCATTTGCTTTTTCCCTTCACGATTGCAGCAGAAAGTGTTTGAGTACAAATGAATTATTAATTGATAATTGAAGTAACGCTCGGGATATTCCGCTGCTAAGTATCTAACTTATTATCTAATTCTATCGTAGATTACACTACAAAGGTTTCCCTTATGATTTCGTTATGTCTGTCAATCTAGCATGATTTTTGTTAATTTACGTACGAAACCCTAAAAAAGAATCACACACTATAAACTTTAAATTAAAAATATCGTAGAGATGGCGATTGACTCTTGCCTTGTCTGATTTCCCTCCCACGCCACTCATGTTCTATTATCATTGAAAAAAATAAATTGTAAAAAATAAAATTCGTTTTTGATAAAAACCTCTCATGGCCGCAAGCTATTTTCTTACATTAATGAATATTGGAACTCAATAAATAACCCACGTCATTGTTTGTTTAATGGAATGAACAAAAACATAGAGTCTATAACAAAACGAAAATCCGAAAATTTTAAAGTAGCTTATATATTTCTATGCTTTGCATTTCGATAAAGGCCGCTTCGCATACATCAGTGCCAATAAGTGTTGATCAGTACCGACAGTGCCAATGCTGTAACGTGCTATCCGCACACATCGCCGATGTGACGTGCTATTTTAACACATCATCGTCAGTGCAATCAGCGCAATTGTGCCAATTCTCTTCTCTGTGGTCAACTCACCTATTCCAAATGTATTGGCGCATAACACACTTTAGTGCATAATACGCTGCCTGCACTATACCTAAGCCAGCGGGCACAGGATGCTGATAGTGCGCGCTTTGTGACTCGGCGCATACCATTTTGCTGCACCAATGCGCAATTTTGAGTTAAATAAGAACGCCGGCGCAGTTAGAATCGTCTGGTTCACTGAGGCGATGCAAGGAATTTTGCTGAGTTACCCAGTCCTGGTGCCGATGCGTATCGCTGGAGAGGTACTCCGACGTAGTACAGATGTTACACATTTGTCAAATACATACCGATCTGTGCCTACAGTGTCAGTGCCGTAACGTCGTATCTGCACGCAGCAGTGCCGATACTCAACGATCAGCATGAGTGTCGTTCAGTTCGGACCGTGTAGATAACACGTAGTGCCATTTTACATAATATAAGCCATATATTAGAGATAGAATTAGAGGTATTTTTATTACTTTTTATTATTAATTATTTCTTTACTCGTCGTCTGAATTTTATTTATTTATGTACTAGTACATATGCTTTATACTTTATTTTTTAACATGAAGACGTTATTTTGACTTTAATATAAAAGCTAAATACATCGTGTTGTTGACTTTTTAATAGCTTTTGTTGACTTCCTAACACTATTATGTTATATTATTTTCACTTCTATTTAATCATTTGATCATAGCACGCCGATAAAAACACTATTTCTTATTACAATTTATGTTATACATACCTACATATCTTCACGCTGTATCCCCAACGTCAGAGAGGACGGAGCGCCAAGCGTCGCGGTCCTTGATACCTCTTTCCCTTCCTCAAATCTCATCATTCTCCTCACACATTTTCGCCTAGGTATGCGAGTGCTTTTGACATTTCTATCTGCTAACACTTTGACTATTTTTGTTACATTTATGTTATATAAGATAGAATTCAATAGTGTTATCTATGATATAATTAGACAATAAATTAGATACCTATGGCGATGGAACACCCCAAACTTTACTTCAATTATAAATTAATAATTAATACATTTGTATTCAAACACTATGTGCCGCAGTCGGGAAGGTGAAAAGCAAAAGACAGCCGTGAAGCGCTCGAGTTTTGACTTATGTAATCTCGCAGCGGTAGTGGGGAACAAGCCGTCAGTCGTTCTTCTTGATGACGTCACGAACACCGTCGCGCTCTGCTAGAGGGCGCCAGGCGCCATTTTTATTTATTCGTCGTTGTTGCTAACAATTACTTTATAAACATTGAAATTTCGAACCGAAATCTCATTTTAATGATAATAACATTGTCCATTGTACTCAGGG
Organism: Zeuzera pyrina; assembly: GCA_907165235.1. Lineage (NCBI taxonomy): Eukaryota > Metazoa > Arthropoda > Insecta > Lepidoptera > Cossidae > Zeuzera > Zeuzera pyrina. The sequence continues at coordinate 245,394 of OU015642.1, read as the reverse complement.
ATAGCGTAGCTTTCTATTAATAATTATTAAAATCTGTTTAGTTGTTCCAGAGATTAACCTCTACATACAAAACAACAAATAAGCTATGTAGATTAATTTAGTCAATTAAACTTCTGTCCGAAATTTCTGCAGAACCCTAAATTAATACGCGTCTCACACGCTTTTCAGTGTTTTTTTATATCAGTCAATTCGCTGTTTGTACTTCAACGGCCGATTTTAAACGATTCTATTTTTCCATTCCGCTTGTTAATCCAGTTCCCAATCACCAAGACAAACATACAGCTGTGAGACAGAGTGGTCGCTATATGTTTTTGTAAATCAATTTCGAATCGGTAATACTCTGCGGTTTTTTAGGGTCTTATCACATTAACTATTCGCGAGCGTATTTCTAGCGAGGCGATTAGCGAACGTGCTCACAACGCGTACATCACGTCTACGCATCGCATTCGCCGCGCTCGCGCGTTTGTAATATTCCTTGCCTGCACGCGATATGCGATCGCATCTTTGTTCAGTTAGTATCAGATTATATTTCAAGGAAACTGCAGTTGATTTTATTACTTACTAACTGTTATCCGCGACCTCATCTATTTGGAATAAAAAATAAGAGCCTATGTTCTTTCCTTGAGTTTAAACTATCTTCGATTTCAATTTTATCAAAACCGGTCCAGTAGTTTAAGCATGAAAGTCGATCAGATATCCAGACAGACAGAGTTTCGCATTTATAATATTAGTTTTTATAATATTTTGTAATATGTAAGTATAAGATGTTTATGTTAAAAACAATGGCGGAAACAAACGAATCTAGAAAGATCCAATGTCTTGAATGACTTCAATGACCATTGATCATATTATTAGTTCCTATAGAATAGAAAGATAATGAGATTCGTTAATAAATGCTTCTATGTGACAACCTCAATGGTGCAGTGGTTTAGACGTTGCACTTAAACGCGGAAGGTTCCAGGTTCGATTCCTGGTCGGGTCAATTTAGGAAAGGAAGTTTCCTAGATTGTCACGAGTGTGGGTGTACTGGGAGACGCCCCTAATAATCGTCGTCTGGTGCATTCCATGAAATTAGAAAGAATGAGTGATGAAAGACTGACGAATAAAATCTACAAAGCAAAAGTGAGAGGTAAAAGAAGCCAAGGAAGACCAAGTCTGACGTATGAAGATCAAATAGCCAGAGTGTTAGCAGACGGAAATGTCAAAAGCGCTCACATACCTAGGCGAAAATGTGTGAGGAGAATGATGAGATTTGAGGAAGCGAAAGAGGTATGTACCTAAGGACCCCGACGCTTGGCGCTCCGTCCTCTCTGACTACCCCGTTGGGGTTACAGCGTGAAGATATGTATGTATGTATATTATATTTTACATATCTTGATTCTATTGATATACAACACATCATGTATAACATATGTTGCTCTTATAATATAATTAAATTGGGACGGACCGAGCGATGATGCGCATGTCTGGGTACAGTGGCATTGGTATACAACAACGCTACACCATAGGCTTCGTAAACGCGCCAAATTCGCCGCATGCACGGCAACAAGTGATATCACTGGAAACACGTTCGCGAATCTTTAAAATGTAAAACTTAATAACGGATATTTTTGATCCAGTTCTTTTATTTTTAAATTTAATTATTATTTTATCTAAAATTACCATGGAGCCCTGTATCACGTTCTTGTTATGAGTTTAATTTTATACCTTAAAGTTATTATGAAACATATGAACTGCGTAAAGAAGGGTTTTAAAGCCATATTTGAACGAAATGAGAGCCTGATATTAATATAAATTGAATATCGATTTACGCACGTATTTCATAAATATTGTGTATCACACCGGAGTTTCTATCGACATCAAATTAATTTTCATTTCAACATTACATCGGGCTTCTATCGGTATAATAGCCCACCGCAGTATTCAAGGAATTTTATTTAGCTTCCGTCGTGACTATACCCGTTTGGGCTACTACTTCTATTACGCTTGTTACGCTTGTAGATGTAGATTGCTGATAGAGATGTCCGCCAGGCTACAGACGGGCTGTCGGCTTCCCTCGAGTGGCGCCATTCAGCCCTATTTCCTGGTTAGAGCTCCAATTACTGTTGGCCTGGTGGTTCTCCCTCCTTAGTTTCATCAATGAATCTTCCGGTTTTCCTACAAAACATAAGGATACCTTTTAATTTGGTTGTCCTCAGTTCCCTTTCTTCCAGTGTATCTGAACCTAATGTGTTGTACTAATGCCTGCATACATACTGCATTTTGCTATGAATCGTATACTAGTTTCTTCCCTATTGCAATGTTTGTATAGGAGGTCTGCTGTTAGTCTGAGTAGTGATAGGTGTCTCTTTAGTGTGCAGTGACCCGTTATGATACCTACCAGTATTCTTGCATTACCTTTATCCAACCTGAGGATTTACTTGGCCTTTGCTTTGTCTTTTCCTTCGAAGTACATCCTAGTTTGTCTACATGTTTTTAATTTCTTCCATTCTTCTTTTGTTTCTTCATTAATATTCTGTCTATTACACTGTTTGTTACTTTGTTCGAAATTGGACGGTATGGTTTTGGTCCTATTATCGGTGTGACCGCGCCATATCTTGCTAATTCATCCCCCTTTTCATTACCTTTGTTACCACTATGTCCAGGGATCCAGGCTATGATAACCTTTCTTTCTTCTCCTAGCTTATTAAGGATTGCTTTACATTCCTCAACCGAGGCCGATGTAGTTGTCGGTTCATCTAATGATTTGAGGGCTACTTGACTATCAGAGTATATTATTTTATTCTCTTTGACTAAGGTCATTGAGTCTATTAGTGCTGTTGCACATTCCATTATCGCATATATTTCAGCCTGAAATACACTAGCGAACTTACCTAATGGTCTCCATATGTTTCGTTTCCAGCCGGAAATAAAAATTCCAGCTCCCGCCATTGCTGATGATTTTCTTCTAGAACCATCCGTATAACATTTGGTGGTGTCTTTATCTATGTTTAATTTCCAGTCCTCTCTGGGTCCAATATGTACTCTATATTTTTTGTCAAAGATTGTTCTTTTCCTAATTAAGTCATTATTCTGTACAAGCATTCCTAGTTTATCTTCTACTTCTGTCTCTATCGTTGTGTGTCCCTTGTCAAAGGGTTTACCCTTCCACTCCTCATATCTTTTCATTCTATACCATTATTCCATGGCTTTCTTTTTAAGTTCTAAGTGCATAGGGTTAAGATTTAAGATAATATCCAGGGAAGCGGTAGGGGTAGATTTTATCGCTTCTGTCATCATCAAACACGCCAATCTTTGTACCTTACTTAGTTCTGCTTTTATTTCCTTTGTTGTTCTATGCCACCAGATTAACGCACCGTATGTTATAAGCTTTATAATAGCTGTGTAAATCCAGTGTACTATTTTCGGTTTCAGGCACCATTGGTTTCCTATAGCCTTTCCGCATTGATATAGTGCCACCGTTGCCTTCTGCATACTTCTTTAACATGCTTTATAAATTTCATAGTGTGATCTAGCCTTATACCTAGATGTTCAACTTTTTTGACTGGCTCCACTTCGAGACCTTTAATTGTAATAGGTCTCATGTCCTGTGCTTTCCTTCTGATTGTAAAAAAAACGATTTGTGTTTTCAAAGGATTCAGATCAAGTAGTAGATTACACCATTCTAAGGCTGTCTTAATGGCCATATTAAAAACTTATCTAGTGGTCTCCAGATGCTTCCCAGTTACAAGCATCACTCCATCGTCTGAGTATGTTTGCACATACACTCCCATGTCATTGATGGAGTGTATTAACGAGTCTATTAGTAAGCACAACAGAAGTGGCGACAAACATCCTCCTTCTTTTTGCTTCAACTTTACTTACTATATTGCCTAGTTGTGCTATAATTACTCTGTTTCTTAGCATACATACAGTACATTTTTTCAAAGATTCAGTTATGCCTTCTCTAGTCATTGCCCTTTATATGGCTTCAAATGTTTCTTTGTCAAAAACTCCCTCGATATCAAAGAAGCATGCCAAAGCGAATTCCTTGTTCTTAATAGCTCTTTCCAGCCTGATAGTGAGGTTGTGTAAGGCCGTTTCCATGGACTTACCCTCCATATACGCATGCTGATTACTATGTAGTTCCTCTTTATTTTTCCTTAATTTATGTCTAATATGATGACCTATTGTTTTCTCCAAGGCTTTCAGTACAAACGAAGTTTCAGTATAAACTGATGCATCTAAATGATTTTGCTTCTTTGTAGCATTTTTTCCCTGGTTTTGGTATAAACGCCACTTTCACTTCCCTCCACCCTTTCGGAATATATCCTAATGCTACACTGCCTCTGTAAAATTTAATTAAATAGTCTTTTATTAATTGAAGTCCTTTTTGTAATAATATTGGTATTATACCGTCCGGACCTGCTGTTTTAAAGGGTGCAAATAACTTGATTGCCCATTCTACAATGTCTGGATGTACAATCTCCTTTGCTTCTTCCCAGTTTCCATTTGGTTCCTCTTCAGTATTTGCCCGTTCCTCATCATATTTCTTGCAATCTTGGAAGTGAGTTTTAAGCATTACTTCCAATGCTCTTTCCGGTTCCGAAATGATTTCGCCATTTATCTTCAAACTACTTAATTGGTAATTATTCTCATTACTTAATATTTTTAATAAACGTGCTGCTTCGGAATAATTATTTATTTCCTTGCAATACGTTCTCCAGCTTGTTCTCTTTGCTTTTTGTCTTTCTTTTGAGAAATCATTCCTCAATTTCTTATATGTGTTCCATATATCTTATATGTGTGTTTATGTCCATTTGTGTTACTGAGTTGTATATGTGTGCCGCATCAGAAATGGAGTCCTCTCAGAGGCTTTGGACTGCGATTTTAGTGCACGTCTGCAGCCCGAGAAGTATTCTCCCCACTCGTCGATGCCTCTTCTCCCTTCTGCAACTCCGCCTTGTTGCATGGTTTTGCTTCTGTGGCCTCGGGTGTCTTTGTGGCTCCACAACTCATGCATTTGTTGAGCAGTGCACTCTTTTTTGCTGCGACCTCTGTTTTCCTGGGGTTTCTTAATAGTTTGACCCTTACTTGAGTGGCCTGGAAGTTAAGCCACCTCGTCGCTTTCTCACCCCACTTCTCTTCTACTTCCATAGGCAATGTGACTAACAGTCTGCATCCCGTGGGCATGTCTTCTCGGTTGAGTACCTTCCACTCGTCTATGTGTTACTCCTCCCTCTCATCGTTCTGGCCTATGAGACGTTGAGGAGGGTCTTTAGGAACATCCTCCTCCTCCAAGAATACTATGGAGAACTGTATGAGAGTGGCGACTCCATCTCTGATACTGAGAGCGATTCTAATGAATTGCCACACTCAGGTCAGGGACTGGAGGATGCCATTAGTATGAAAGAGATTGAAAATGTGATAAGATGTCTGAAATGTGAAAAGGCTGCTAGAAATGATGAGGCGACTGCTGAGACCATCAAGTATGGTGGTCCTAGGGTCTGCGATACTTTCTGTGCACTGTGCAACATTTGTTGGCAGAAGTGGGAGATTCTTGAGAACTGACGCACCGCAGTGAGTACTTCTACAGTTAGTACCTCTCCATAAAAGGAAATGATTTCATTTGATTTATTTGCACAATTGTGCGACGAAAGTGATGAAGACTTCCAACGATTGCTCTTACATACTGAAGTACGCTGATTGTCGATTGTTGCATGTTTAACAAGATTTACTCACTTTTTGAATCTGTTTTAGAGTTTCCGGTAAAGAAGTAATGATCCAGATTTTAAAAAAACCTGATCAAATTACAAATACAAATTTACAAACTGAAAGCAGACATCGCCTATTTGATAGATTTGTTCAAAAAAATTTAATGACATTAACTGGCAGTTACAAGGGGATAGCCTAAATTTAATAAAAACAAAGGGTATAATTTCGGCTTTTCTTGGAACATTGAAATTTATGAAGCAAAATATTAGTCGGTGCGAATTCTCCCAGTTTCCAAACTTGTCACAGGAAGAATGTCTTGATGGGGATATTCAGACATACGTTCAACATTTAAGTGCTTTATGGTGACTTCAAAAATAGATTGTTGGAGATGTGGATACAAGGACGGATTGAACTTCCACAAAAACTTTAGAAGTATCTCGATGATAAGGGTACATTGTGGATTCCCACATACCTCCCGACGTTTCAAATTTCGGTGCTTTGTGGGAGGCAGGGGTAAAATCAACGAAATACCACCTAAGAAGTTTATTAAAGGAGTCTACGTTCACATTAGAAGAGCTTCATACTGTCCTTACACAGATTGAAGCATGTCTTAATTCTTGACTATTGCCTCCGCTGGGCGATGAATTTGATGTGCTAACCCCCGGACAGTTTTTAATCCGCAAACCTCTTGTATGTGTCCCAGATCAAAGTTACGACCAATCGAACATCACATATCTCACCCACTGGCAGCTAAATTAGAGAATGACTCAAGACTTTTGGAAGAGGTGGCAATTTGAATATCTTTCTCGTCTTCAGGAAAGAAAGAAATGGCGGCGGATGATGTTCGAGTTTAAGAAGCTAGTCGAAACATAGAAGAAGATATGTATGTATGTAATAAAACGAGAATGATTTTTATGTTTAAAAGTTCCAAATCAGAGTGTAAACACAGAGTAAATAAATTCGGTTGATTCTGTGGTTTTCATTAATGGTATCCCGTCAACACACTCTTGGTCTATTTTTATTTATTCAACGTGGGCTCTACCGCGCCGCTCCCGTACGATCTACATCTGTTTACGTTTTGGAAAATGTTTGTCAACTTGTTACAATACTCCTTGGGTTTCTTCATGATGTTAAATAATACGTGGACTATGTGGTAGATGATACATTGGTACCGTGCAGCGTGGTTACGCCATAGAGCTGTCGTTTACATCTCATGTCTTATACTAATTCTTACAGCTATTTATATCGGATATGTACGTGACAATTTCCTTTGCAACGATGCGGATATTTCATTTGTAGATCGCGCACAAGGTTACGATTTGCTGTGTCAGATTAATATCTGGCACAAACTACATGCATAATAGACACAGACAACCTAGCCTACTATACTTGAATTAGGAAGGCACCGTGTTCTGCCATCCATCTGCACAAATGCTCCTATAAGTTCAAATACAAACGCGAACTCATTTAGTAGTAACCAGGAACCAGATACGTGACTTGTGACCTGTGCCTAAAAAATACAGAATAAAATACATAAACAATGCCAAATTGCGCTATAAGGTAGCGTGGTAGTGAAAGTTGCAAGAATAGTTTCACATAGGACAATATTACATTTCGTCGATAAGTACTTATCGATATATGGAATATCGACATGTATAATGTCTTTTTCCTCCAGTACACAACGCTACCCATGCCGCCCATTTACGTCCCAGTCCTCTTACCTTGACAGAATAGTTTGCTTAGAAATTCGTATATATTTCAGGTCTCGTAGGCAAAGTTTTAATAATATACAAACAATTCACACAAAACTGTCGCCGTGGGAAATCTTATTATAGGGTTATTGCTTTATAAAAACATCTTTATGGGATATAATTATCGTAGATCTATCTTTTTCTTTTGTTTCACAAAAGAAACTTACACACAAGCACCCTGTCCGCTGGAGTGGGAGTAGATTATGTGAGGATCTTATCTACTAAATCTTCTGCGTCAATCTTCCTCGACATTTTGTCGAGGGGTTCCGGAATCTCCTACGAAACGCACCGAAGCCTCTTTAGCCTCTCTCCGTGCCAAAGTACTAGCCGTCCTAGCACCCTCGTAATGCCATGACAGCCCGGATCATACCCGCTGTGAGCCGTTGTCATTCTCCTCTGGGTTGCAAGGATAGACGATCAGAGCTCCCACTCCGATACGCTGCGACTCTGACGACCACTTTAATCACCGCGTACAATAAGCTGGCAGCACTGTAACTTTTTTCTATGGCCTAGGCTACAGACCTGGTATCTACATACCCTAGCTGTTACATTAATGATGAAATGAAACTAATCAATACTAATTACGACTTAGTAGGTATCCAAGTATGATATGAATTATTCATAATACTAGAATAGTAAATCAAAACAATAGGCTAGATATAGGGAATAATAGGGAAGAAGATAACGTTTTTCCTTCTATTTGCTCCATTGTAATAAAAAGAATTCTGCGCGAAATTGCACGTATTTTTCGATGCTGCTCGTTCATTTTGTCGGTGTAATGCCACTTAACTTGCTGTAGTGTTAGCCACTGGTCATTGTCCATGCACACGCTGCTCGCCACTGTCCTTGACCAATGTAAATCGGTCGTAAGTAAAAGCGAGACAGTAACATTGTGTCGTTTCAATTTTACGTTTAATAAAATAATTTCAATTCATTGAAATCCGTTTTAAATCTATATTTTCCAGTCTTATATTAAACTGAGCATCGGTTTTTTAATTACTTATTGTAAAAGTGTTACGCGTGTGCTTTAAATGTGAAATGAGGTAAAATACGCTACGTCGTTCGCTGCACAAGTGGCGAGTTGAAAATAAAGTGAAAGAAAAGATAAGTATATGTTGCAAGTTCGGAATCATATGGAGTATTGCTGTCACCTATGGGCGGGAGCACCTGCATACCAACTTGCTCTATTTGACTCATTTCAAAGGCGAGCTGTGAGAGTTGTCGACGATCCCAAGCTTACAAGCGGTCTCGTAAATTTGAAGAGAGACTTCGTCTTCCTGTGTGTGTTCTACCGTTTATATAACGGGCTGTGTTCAGAGGAATTACACAACATGATGCCCACGGCCACCTTCTACTATCGCACTGCTCGCCACCGGCAGGGATTTCATCTTCACACTTTAGAACCGAAATGGTCACACACGGTTCGGTTTCAAAGGAGCTTTCTCCCTCGAACTTTGAAGTTGTGGAATAAACTCCCTGTCGAGGTTTTCCTAAGAGACTACAGCATGGGGTTCTTGAAAAAGAGGCTTGCTTGTTTGCTACCTTAGTAGTAAAAAAAAAACAAGCTGGGCGTGATCCCCGAGCCTCAATTGAGTGGTGTTCCACTCAACTGAGGCTCTGGCGATTGTTTCTAACACTCAACTAGTAGGTAGTACTAAATATTATAGTTGTCATGTTTATTATGTGTCACAATTGATTTATTCCGTCATCCTTACACCTATTAGGCTGTAATTTAGCACAAAGACGTCAATTGATTCAAATCCAGAAGTGAGTAACAATGAAATAAGTGGTCCAAGGTGGACTCGAGTCCTTTTTTACTCCAGACAATTATACAGATTGTGTGACTCCAAACTAAGCAGTAAGCTTGTACTATGGGTACCACACAACGAACTCTGGGGGAGTTCCCAGTAACACCCAGACTCCAAGCCCATTTAGAAAAGTTCGTTTCCTAAATTGACTTGACCGGGGATCGAACCCTAGCTTGGAAAGCAGATGCATATACCACTGCACCAACGAGCCAGTCAAGATTTTTAGGATTGTTTAGCCAAAATGGTAAAAACAGGGCCCTCATAACTTCGTTGTTAGTAACGTAAAAAAGTAACCCCAGAAATGAAGAATAAAAAACTAAAAACCTAATGGAATCTATTACTTTGAACTCATTTTTTTGTATTTAGTAAAACAACTCTTACTTGTTTTGGTTTGTCCAGAATTGCTACGGAACCCTGTCATAAATTCTCTGCCACGCTTTTCATCCATATTTTATGATACAAAGACTATTTACTTAGTTAACCTCTAGGCGCGATTGCAGGACGTTTGTAGGACGTCAGAAATTTCGACCATTCACGAACTTTTGTTAATATTCTTGGAGTCTGGTTGTATCTGCGCTCTCGCAGTTTTTTCATAGTATGAGCCTAGTGTTTAGTCTATGGGCATGCAAATGATGTGGTCTGGAGTATTTGTTCACGTCAAAAAAAATTTTTTTCATTTAAACTTATATAATGATATTAAAACAGCCTGTCTGGTTGATCAAATGGCTTCCTATAAAAACCAGTAAATTCCATTGAGTCCCCGAGTTAATAAGAGGGGGAATACTGAGATGTTCTTTTTGTAATGCCTTGAATAGAATTTGCGTCGACTTGCGTATTAGCTGCTTCTGAGTTCATTGAAATACCTTTTAAGTGATTGCTTTTAAACGAGTGAAGATGTCGCCAACAAGAGTGGTCGGTGTTCAAATAACCGACCCGTCTACGCACTCGTTTATCTTTGGCCCGATTATTGAATATCTACGATTGAGCCGTAGCTGTTGGGGAGGCGCGGGAGGAGGGTCTGTTTTCAATGGGCAAGGATTTGTAAAATCCCCGGATCGCAATATTGATGGCCTTCAGCGAATATCAACTCAGAATCGGGAACACATTATGAATAAATACTTTTTTCGTCTTTTTTAACCTTCACGCAGGCAAGAGGTGATCGGTTAACTGGTGTTTGTGTTTGTAGTTTTATTCGTGGTGTTCGGTACACTTCGGATACTACGGGTTAGTTTTTTATTCCTATTTCATTACGTTACAATCTGTTTATTATCTATCTAATATATAAAAATTAATGTTCATTTTTTTTTCTTTGGATCTAGATTAAATCTTGGGAAAGGATAAAGGCTATTTTAAAAATAAGAAACGTGGACAAAGTCGCGGGCATCAAGTAGTTAGAAATAAAGTGATAAATGATTGGAATTAAATTTGGGATACCTTTAAACCACCCATTCCCAAAGTGGGCGATAACGCCCCCCTGTGGGCGCTGCAGGCCTAAAGGGGGGCGGTAAGAGACCCAGAAAAAAAATGGGGCGTTGTGTAGAGGCCTGGGGGGTGATTTGTAATTTCATTTAGCTAGGAGGCATCTTAGACAACGACTGCATGAGCTCTCGACTCAGTAGACAAAATAAGTTTGGGAACCTAGACTTTAAACTGTCTTCAAAACTAAAAAATAACTAAGGTAACCCAACCAAAACGAGTCTTCATGTACAAATTACTAAATTGATATCTTAAAAAATGTAAACTTGTAAAGCGATGCTTTAAATATTGAATACTTATAGCGAGTGCCTTGTGTTACGAATCAATCGTCATGTCGCATAATTTTACAACAAAAATTTCTAGTTTACCATATTTTTATTGCAAAAACAATTAATATTAAAATAGATGTGATTAATATCAAAAGTAGCAAAATAGACAAGACCATTAATTTTAAATATTGCGAGTTGTTGCCAGAATTACTAATGCTATTGCTCATATTATGAAAAATACAAGGAACGAAATCTGTACGTCTGTTATATATATAAATAAAATTAAAGTGTCTGTTTTTTTCGAAATAATAGCTTTTCTTAAGCTTATATGGTTGTTTGCAAGCAAACGAAACCAGCATACGGTTTTTTAAAATGTTTTTCTGTTGGTTTGTTTGTTTGTCCGCGCTAATCTCCAAAACGGCGAAAGTGATTTTGACGGGATTTTCATTAGCAGATAGGAAATTCTTCAGAGAGTAAGCTAAGTTACTTTTTATACAGGAAAAGTACCAAATTTAATCCAGGTGAAACCGCGAGGTTAGTCAATCGATAAAAACACTGTATTCTTTTGTTCATAACAGTCACAATAGAATGCGTTTCGATGATTGTTTATCGTCTTTTAGAGAAAAATTAAAAGTAAAATATCATCTGAAAAATTAAGTTCTGTATTTTTATTGTTTACCGATAACTTTGTCAATTGTAGATCGATTTTAATTATTGTTTATCTGTTGGGTTCAGTATAGCTCCGAAGTGGTCCCATTTAAATTTCAAAAGGGAGAATTAAGAAACTTTTTGAGAGCAAATTAAACCAAGTTCACAAAAAAACACCGAAAGCATAAAATAATTCTTTACTAATCAAAATTCAAGTACAAAAATAACTTTATAATTAAATTCAAAGGTTATTGAAGTCGGTGCCAATAACAGAAAGTTCGTTAGTTTGATAGGCTTGGTACCGACTTCAGTAACCATCTAGTTTATATACGTAGGTATTTGTATCGTATTCATAAAGTTATTTTTGTACTTGAGTTTTGACAAGTAATAGTTATTTTGTACTTTCAGTCTTATTATAAGTCCATTTCATTTTTTGCTTAATTAGTTTTACTTTTGAGAAAAGCATAATATTCGGTTCTGCATACGGTGAAAGTAAAGCATTAACTTACACTTACAATAGATGTACAAAATATCAAGTAACTAAGTTGCGATAAAAGTATAAAAGGGAATATAAAGTAAATAAAAGGTAAAACTAAATAATTATAAAGAAATAAACACAAATTCTCCAACAGAATTGTTTAAGTATACAGGGTGCATATGAAAACGGGACACCTTCTTAAAAATGCTGTAATATATACCAAGAATGCATTTTGATTACGCTTCAATCAAGTACTATTATATAATACTCGTAATAACAAAGATAAAGGTCAACACACAATTTACTTCAGTTGTGCCTTCGCTTAACACGACAAGTAGTTTATGTCCATTCATTTAATTTTTACCTAATTTCGCAATTCCACAGAAATCTCCTTTATTTATGCAACGATAAGGTTGATATTCCTGTGTATGTGGTAATAAAGTATTTTTAATTAGAGTTCATGATCGCAGCGATTTGTAAATAGTGTAATTGTAAGGGGCATATGCATTATTTTTCAAGTTGGTTTTCATGCTTTATTTCAATAACGGATGAAATTTTACAAAATGAAAAAATATCTTCGATTTAAAATCTCTAACTTTACATGTTCCAGTAAGGGAAATGGTGGTGATAACACCTGAAATTGTAAATAGTTATAACCTTTAAACAGATATGTTTTTTCGATAATACTTTTTGTAAGTATATACTAAAGTTATGCCCTTTCATCCATTAAAGTAACTGTCTCGTTTTCATATACAGCCCGTATAATATAACTATAGAAAATAGATCACGACTAAACGTTCACGATGAGAATAGACTACACCGTAACTCAAAATTCAAATTATACACTTTGTATTCCTTACAATAAAGGTATAATTTGTGCGATGTAAATACAGTAAATTCGAAGCGGACTGTCCTGACTCCTGGGAGAGTGTATGAAAGAGAACTCGCGCCGCCCGCGGGAATCATACTTGATCTCAGTTCGTAAGTTAATACCTACTACTTTACAACAAAGATGACGTCTAATGTTGATGAATGTTTTATGTTTTATTCATTATGAATACTTACCAAGTATTTCGAAAATATAGCAGGTTTGTTCCGATGTTGTCTTAAAAGTTATTTACATATGAACCGTATACTATTCTAAAATAAATTGATGATCTAAAATTTAGTCCTGTACTAAAAGATAAACAACGAAGCTGTGGTCTTTGGATTCCAGTTCCAGTCCAGAATAGAATGCTACTGACATACTTTCCTTCTAGCTTGTATGGATGTTCATTGCTTATCAGACTAATGAAATATTCAGTAGATAATAGAAGTGTTGTAAGTTTTGTTAAAATATTCGTATTTGACGTATAATGTAAAAGTCATGCATTGTTTTCATTTGCATTCAGTAAGTACAAGTTGTAAAATTGTGTATAATATAAAGTACATTTAGTGACCAACAAGGTTTTGGACACGCATTGACTTGAGGTTTTCTAGCAATTTCGAAGAAATAAAGTTGACATAACGATATAATGTTGAATATTTAAAGACATTAGACCGATAGACCGTTTTAAAGACATTAATGTACTCAACTTACCCTTGTTATACATTTATGAAAACATAATGTACACTAGAAAAATATAGACCTATTTCAAAAGAAAGGTGTGGTATGGAAATTCGTTGTCGTGATCAGCTAGTTACTGCTAAAAAATTTAAAAAGTCAAGTGGGTCATTTTTGGGTAACTGTGTTCGTTTTTATAATAAAATTCCTCAATTAACGGAAAAGCAATTTCACTAGTAGTAAACTTGTTATTAAACGCATACTGATTGGAAAAGCATACTACAAAGTTAGCGATTTCATTGAAGAAAAAACAATAGTCTGGAAATAATCTTCTCTGCACACGCATTTACTGGCTTTATGAATATTGTATTTAAATAACTATTGTAGAATGATGTAGAAAAAATGATACCTGACTGAGTTTCTTATCACTTCTCCTCAGTGTTCAGGTTTTCTTTTCGGACCGAAATGAAGTAGATTAGACGTTCAAAAATACCTTGCAATTGGGTTTACTTGAATAAATTGATTTGACTTTGACTTCCACTTAGACTTTGAATTTTGAAAAAATAAAAACCATTATGTATTTTATCCATTTAAAATTTATCCATTATGTATTTTTTGTACTCCATTTCTGGTGCTGCCTTACCAATTTAAGTATCTGCAATAAGTTAATTAATTATTGTAATTTAAATAAGTATACGGACAGAAAGACAGACGCACAGATAACAAAAAATAGGATAAAGTGTTTCTGCTTCGGCATTTCATCTACTGATATAGAAGCCATTTTTGTAACAATGACGACTTTTGTTTAATGTTACGAGCCTTTATGACTTTGCGTAGAATCAATCACATTCGTCAGCTTTTATCCTTCTCGAATGTTCAAACATTCTCCATACAATAGACGACTTGGTAGACATTGCAGCACGATATGGGCCGGCTCGCCCGGTGAAATACCACCCTCTCACAGAATATCGGCGTGAAATAACAGCATCTATTGCTGTTGTGTTTCGTTCGGTGAGTGAGAGCGCTGGTGGCCAATTTCTTCCTCCCCATCCTTTCACCGGATGTTGGGCGGGAGTCCATGGGCAGCGGTGATCACTTTCCATCAGGTGACACAGTGACACGCTTGATCGTTTGTCCCTCTTTTAACAAAAAAAAACCATCATAATCGGTTTTTTCGCATTCACTTTCGCGTCTACAATAATAAAAATTAAATGCAGTTTATTAATTTGCGCATCACCTGAGAATCGCTTTCTCAAATCTCATCATTTTCCTCACACATTTTAGTCTAGGTATGCGAGTGCTTTTGATATTTCCGTCTACCGAAAATCTGGCTATTTGATCTGCGTAGGTCAAATCTAGGCGAAAATGTGTGAGGAGAAGATGAGATTAGAGAAAGCGAAAGAAGTATGTAAGGACTGCAAAGATTGGCGCTGCGTGCTCTCTGACCACCCCGTTAGAGATACAGTGTGAAGATAGTAATAAGTCTAGGTATGCGAGTGCTTTTGATATTTCCGTCTACCGAAAATCTGGCTATTTGATCTGCGTAGGTCAAATCTAGGCGAAAATGTGTGAGGAGAAGATGAGATTAGAGAAAGCGAAAGAAGTATGTAAGGACTGCAAAGATTGGCGCTGCGTGCTCTCTGACCACCCCGTTAGAGATACAGTGTGAAGATATGTACGTAGAATATTTTTTCTAACATTATATCCACTTGTGTATTAAAGTATTGACTGCTCAAATGACAATGCCCAAATTCGTTTCCATTGGTGCCAGAGTAACCATTCTATTTAAAAAAATATATGTTAATTTCCTATGATTTTCTATGTGGTTATAACTTTTTTAAGCTAATGCAAGCAATTATCAAAACAAAATATTTTTAGTATCACTCAGGACACTTAGAAGACATTTATTGTGGCTGAACAAGGCTGTAAACGTTGCCATTTTTGTTCTTTATATTACTTTATATGCAGATTTATGATATATAATGATTATATCCCAAAATTTAATAGCGCTATATTTTCTAAACTATTACTGAAAATCTTTAAAAATGAAGTAACTTCTTTCGTAATTAAAATGACTGACATAAAAATAGCAAATCAACGACGCTGTCCAAGTTTGACTTATGAATTTATTATGACACGGACACGCCTAACGTCATTGACTTTGACATGTCGGATTTTTATGAAGTTTCATAATTAGGTAGGTATACAATATTTACTTATGGAAAAACGTGTGAACGAACATTTTGGCGGAAACGGGAGAAGTGAGGTTGTCATTTTATTTAGATTTTCTATTCTTTATATTTTGGGAGTTTTAAAGCACAAAAGTGATAGTATATTGTGTTGTAAAGTACTGTATAAGTGAAAAGAATGGAGTAGGTCTAAATAAACATGTGTAGCTGAAGTTCTCGTGCTAGTCCAAGAAGTCCTTTATAACTTCAGTAAAGTCTACTATCACTTTACTGGAGGATAAAATACTGGAGGATAAAATGTTCAGCCGCAATAAATGTCTTCTAAGTGTCCTGAGTGTTACTAAAAATACTGTTTGTCTTGATCATTGCTTGCGTTAGCTTAAAATAGTTATAAAACATAAAAAATTATAGTAAATGAACGTATATTTTTTAAATAGAATTTATAGGTTATTCTGGGGCCAGTGGTAGCGACTTTGGGCATTGTCATTTGAGCAGTCAGCACTTTAATACACAAGTGGAAATAAAAAGTAATCGCTTTAATTTCCCGTGTTTTTAGATATTTTATAATGCAGCGCGAAAGTTTAAAAGTTTATATTTACTGGAGGAGTTTTACGATAAGAAAAAAATTAATTTACTTGTGATTGTGATTCAACTTATTAATACGTGACATTGGCAAATGCGCTAATCTGTGCGCCATGCCATGAAGAAACGTGTGAACTTGTTTTTCTGGCGATTTCATTGGATTGTATATAAAAAACAACCCCTCTAGTGTTCTTGGTTGCTTCGTTTGTCTGTCTTTTTAGGCATTGTCATTTCATCTCATTAGGTGTAAGGATGACGGAATTAATCAACTGTCACATACAGTTCTGTTTTAGTCGATTTGGCTACAAAATCTTACTGCCACTGCATCCTAAAACACCTCCAAAACAAGCGAAGGTGTTTCTACCAAATATAATATCTGAAATAGGCCCGTGTAACTCATATACTAGTGAACAGAAAGACGCCTCCCGAAGACGGCGTTGCTATTGAAATAACAATAATATTCCATATTATAGAATCAAATGACGAGCCAATTTGTATGAGAGGAATATTCGTAACGCACCTGTGACTCAGTACCCGTTACTATAATAGTCTATACTATGCGCTAGGTATACAAACTTTGTAGGTACATATTATCCACTATTATATTAAACGAGCAATATTTGTACATATATTTGATATCGCTTTCTCGAAAACGGCTCTAGCGATTTCGATGAAATTTACAATATAGGAGTTGAGAGGGGCGAAAAATGTATCTAGCTAGGTTTCAATTCTGGCAAAAATCGTTTTCTTCGTCTTTCACACACTTAAAACTTCTAATCTCCAAACTTATTAATTTTTTTAATTTTTTAACAGAGTTTACCTTCTCAATAGCACAGTGGCCGTCCATGTACTGATTATAATGTTCCAGCAACCCCCTCCGGCTTTGCGCGAGGTCTTCATTATGAAACATTAATATTTCTCACTTCTTATAGATTACATGGGAATAATGATACCTATTGTTATTAGCTGTGGGTAATAAGATGCCAATTAAGGATATGAAAACTTTATTTCCGTTCGTACAAATAGATGTCAAGAACACGTGAACTTAATTATGGCGGCTCTTAGTCTTCGTAGTCGCCTCTCGAAGTAGGTAAGTAGGAATAACGGTCCCAAATCGCAATAGCCTAATATCCAGAGTCGTCGCAGTAGTCGTCGTAGTGATCTTTGCAATACGCGCATAGAAATAATGTGGAACTTTCTAGATCATTCGTCTCGCTAATATATGTATTATACCACATTTTTAATTATATGATAAAAATTGTCTAACATTTCGGTATTTCCACGAACTATATATTTATAGTACATGTAGGTATATATGTATTTCCTTTTTCTTTTCGTTTTTCTTGTAGATGGGCACCGACTACTTCTTCAAAATTCAAATTTAATATTCATTGTATAGTAATAGGTATCTACATAGTATGTACAGTGCACAAATATTCTTGGGATTGTATGATTGTAATTTGGTAAAAGTACGGTGCAATGTACATGTGTATATTTTTTATTTTGGAACGCTGTTGGTTTTTCGAAAATAAATAAATAAATTGTTCACGACGAGGCCAGTTGGCATGAGTCAGCATCTCGCGACAGTTTGAACTTGGCTGCCGCTATTGTATTTGTGCAAAATATTCTACTCAAAGGCACAGTATAATGCAACAGTAGAATGTCTTCAGAGAAAGTGAGCGTAAGCGGTTTGCACGCACACAACGGCAATATTTTGGGTGAATATGGGTTATTATTGTAGCGTCAGTTGGAAAAGGACGCAAGGCAAATATGTTACCGCTTCCGTTTTTTTTATTGCGTTCTTCACATCGTCGCAATTACATAAATGTGTAAATCGCTTAATTCGAACGTATTATAATGTTCTCAAATACGTAAATAATTACAGTTATTCCGATCCAGAGTTATTATTCTTCAACATAACTACAATAAATTAATATAAAAAAAAAAATACTAATCCGCGTGTACTGTTTTTTATTATTATGTACCAAATGTATAAATAAACAAGGCATAACAGGTCGATCGCCTTAGACATTCTTGTTAGGTTTTCTTTTAATTGTTCGAAATCCTTCTACTAAAAAACAAATTCAATAAATTATATCAGCAGTAGCTAAGTTCGATCTGTCGTGAGACGCTTGTAAAAGATGTCATTGTATGGACAGTTTCACAGTTTTTCCCCGAGGGCAAGAAAGCAAGCGAACGACCGCCGCCCATGAAGATTCGCAACGTCCAAGGAATCACGGGTGCGTTGCCGGCTCTTAGGGAAACGAGGAAAAGGAAGGGGAGGGGGGAAATGGACCACTGGCACTCTCACTCATCGAATGAAACACAACTGCGATAGATGCTGTTTATTCACGCCGATATTCTGTGGGAGGGTTGTATTTCACCGGGCGAGCCGGCCCAATTCGTGCTGCAATGCAGAATGGCTCTATTTATTTTTTATTTATATTTCTTAAGGCATTGGTAACAAGACCATCGGCCTAATAACGTAACTGGAGAAATATTAACTGTCCCTAACACTCCTCCAGTAAAGTGATAGTAGGCTTTACTGAAGTTAAAAAGGACTTCTTGGAAGAGCGCGAAAACTTCAGCTACACATACACATATTTATATAGATGTCCTCCATTCTCTTCACTTACACAGAACTTTAAACACAATATACTATCACTGTTGTACTTTAAAACTCCTAAAAATGTAAAAAATAGAAAATCTAAATAAAATGACAACCTCACTTCTCCCGTTCCCGCCAAAAGGTCCCGCAGAATGGCTCTACCACACCGAATATTCTCTATTAAAGGCCTAACAGAGCCATCGCCTTAGACATCCTTGTTTGGTTTTCTTTTAATTGTTCGAAAGTCTTGTATTCAAATACAAATTCAATAAATTCTATCAGTGGCGGCTAGGTTTGAGCTGTCGTGAGACACTTGTAAAAGATGTCAGTGTAAGGATTTAAAGGTATAGCGACCAGGTGATGCTTAAAGTGCTAAATTGCATTGTAGTAGAATATAAAGCAATTTGAACCCTCGACTCGCCAGTCGCTTACATACCATCGCCCTGCCATATCACTTTGTACTTGTTAAATTGTGTAAGAAGAAATATGAACTTTGACACCGACATGTAATTTATTTGTTTTGATTTATACTGAATGAAGAAAATGAACACATAAGAAAATTCCTAAATTGGTGACCCCGACGAAAGGAAACCTCAACAATGGTTGAGGTTTCCTTTCGTCGTTTCCTTTCGTCCTAAATTGGTGACCCCGACGAAAGGAAACCTCAACAATGGTTGAGGTTTCCTTTCGTCGTTGAGGAAATAAATAAATAAATAAACTCTCGAGTTTATTTATTTATTTATTTTTACATGTAACATTTCAAATGAATCCCATTTTATTATTGGGCCTGATTATTTTATAGTGTCTGTAAATGTTTTATTTAATGAATTAAGTAACACTTCACGTGCACGTAATTACATTTTTTAATAGTAATAAATAGCAATTTTGTTCATACTTTTACAAATTTTGAAGTGCTTTTAATGTATCCCATTTACTTAGGACTTCGTAGCAATTTCAGGTTACGAGGGTTTTGCAGGAAATTACGGAGCCACTTAGGTCTAATGCTCGCCATAGACGATCCCGTCCAATTGCCATGAAGCGTTGTTTGGCATAACGCCCCTAACGTAAGACTTAGGTTACTTACTAAAATTACTGAGAGGTCGTCTTATGCTCGCCACACACGATCAAATTTACTTGATACTACCTCCTTCATGCAAATTGGACGGGCTTGATCAATCATACTTGATCGTGTGTGGAGAGCATAAGACGACCTCTCAGTAATTTTAGTAAGTAACCTAAGTCTTACATTAGACTTGTATCGCCCAGGCATGAGTACATCAAATAAATTTATTTTATTTTATGAAAACGCACCGATGTAAAAATAATAAATAACGGTATAAAAAATTTGCAGCATTCAAATGTATACTGAAAAGAAAATGATATCGGTTATTTCGGTAACAGGAAAGTAGGAGAAATACTCAAAGATAAATTTTAAGAGGCACCCATTATTACCATACTAAAGACGAAATGAATAATAATCCGTGCCGTGGCGCGCTCGCGGGAATTTCACGAAAGAAATCAAAATGTTTTCATTGAAGCTAATATAAATCGGTTGCTATTATTATATTTCATCGTTAACAATTCGCGTGCGATCCTTCGCGTTTCGCTTTTAACGATGTAGCTCTGGTTTCATTTTTTCCGTAACTAAAATGTTAAGAACGGATCCGATGTCTATTTGTCTAGACTAGTGGTCGACCACCGGTCGAAATTCGACCTTAATTTTTTATTTTTTTTATTTTTTTCGTTATTTCTACAACTTTTACACAATCTTTACAGGTTCTAGCCTAATACGATAGTGATAGATATTACTTTACCAAAATGCAATAAAATTGTGTATAACATATTACATATAGTGCCGTCTTTGTGAATTCACTCAGAGGATAAACAAATAAGTTGATGTGAATAAAAGCTTTTTTCCCTCGACACAAATCCAGAGTAGAAACAGCTCACAACTCACAAATCACACATAAGCAGCTCAAAGCTCACTCGGTCAACATGTCTTATTATTTGTTGGTAATATTTGAAAATTCTTTGGCGACAATCTCTATTTACTTTGTGCTTGATTTAAACCTCGGGCTCGGAATTGACCACAGACATTTACAGAGATTTATTTTTCTTGACATTGACAGTGTAACTATTAGTAATTATTCTTAAAAGTATTGTGTTTTTTTTTCCTTCTTTATGTCATGGCGCACAGATCAGATCATTTGCTAATGTCACGTATTAATAAGTAGAATCGCAAGTAAATTCGTTTTTTCTTATCGTAAAATTCCTCCAGTAAAATAATAGTAGGCTTTACTGAAGTTATAAAGGACTTCAGCTACACATGTTTATTTAGACCTACTCCATTCTTTTCACTTATACAGAACTTTAAAACACAATATGCTATCACTTTTGTACTTTAAAACTCCCAAAAATATAAAAAATATAAAATCGAAATGATGACAACCTCACTTCTTCCGTTCTCGCCAAGTCAAGTATAGTGTTTGACATTGACAGCATGTGCGTAAACCGTCGATGGAATATTTCATGACGTACGCAATTAATATTTAGTTTAATTTAATGTACAACATACTATACCTAAATACATTGTAGCTTTCTGTAGTCCCTCTCCATATAAACTTAAAATCTCACTCTCCTCCGTGTGGTGTGGGTATAAAGTCGTCACGTATTAAAATATAGTCAAAGTCAAATCAATTTATTCAAGTAAATCCAATTACAAAGTATTTTTGAACGTCAAATCTACTTTAGTTCGGTTCAAAGAGAAAACATGGACACTGAGAAGAGCTGGCAAGAAACTCTGTCAGGTACCAATTTTTTGACATCATTTTACAAAAGATTTATAAAATACAATATTCAAAAAACCAGTAAATGCATGTGCAGAGAAGATCATTTCCAGACTATTGTTTTATCTTCAACGAAATCGTTTATTTCATAGTATGGTTGTCTAATCAATGTACGTTTTATAACTAATCTAAATCTATTTTCTGTTAATTGAGTGACGTTCTTGAGAAATTTTATTATAAAGATGAACGCAGTTACCCAAAAATGTAAAATTTGACTTATGTAATTTAACCAATTGGAATAACCAATTTATCACAACCTCGGGTTTCCATGCCAGCAATATCGCCTTTCTTTATAAACATATCTATATTTTTCCTCGTATTCATATAATAATTTCAAAGATGTATAAAGACGGCAAGGTGAGTACATCAATATTTTTAAAACGATCTCTTAGTGATTCTCGTGCATTCATACTGTAGATGGCACGTATCGCTCTTTTTTGTAAAATAAAAATGGAGTTAATATGCGCCGCTGATCCCCTTAGCATAAAGCCATAGGACATTAGGCTATGAAAATACGCAAAGTACACCAACCTAGCCTAGTATCCACAACCATTAATTCCCTAATGCATCTAATGGCATATAATTATATCACAGCCGTTATATATACAGTTATCGATCAGTATTTTGGCACAGAAACCTGAAATGATAATCAAAAATTAAAACTAAAAGAAAATTATCGTATTTCAAACCCGTTTAATTTAATCGAACCCAATATAATGACATTACTCTAATCTTTCTTTTTTTTTTTCTTTTTTTTGAGAAACAAACGGTCATTCGCAATAAATTTACAGATATATATATATATATATATCTCGATATATATATATATATATATATATACTAGACCTACAGTTTCCTGTATTCGTAAAAGAAACAGTGACATTTTAATGACACTAGTTACAATAACAACACAAAATACATAGATAAATAAATAAAATTACAACCAGAAAATACCGATCCATCATTTACACTTTTTATCATTTTCATTACACTGCAATAAAGTTTTTATTTCTTTTTTAAATTTAGATAATTTGTTACTAAATAAGTCTACACTTGAAAATTTAGAATTATATGTATTACAGGATCGTCTTATGAAACTATTTCGGACATAACATTTTCTTGTCTTTTTTATACAAAATAATGGTTTTCTACAACAACCTCTTTCCTGTCTGCGCGGCACTCTAAAGTTTATGTGTGCCAACAGAGTGGATGAATCAGTGATATTATTTAAAATTTTGTGCAACATGACAACATCAATATAGTCGCGGCGATTACTGAGTTGGTCGATCTTGTAACGAGCTGCGGATTCCTCATAAGTAATTTCACGGGTCTATGTCTCGTTTGTACTTTAAGGTTAAATACCTCTTAATCCCGACGTTTCGACCGGATTGCACCGATCATGGTCACAGTGAAAGAGTCAGAACATATATTACAGCTGTCAGAAAACATCAGAAAACTAGGTCAGCCATTGCCGAGCACTTGCTGGAGTCAGGACCCAATCA
Organism: Zeuzera pyrina; assembly: GCA_907165235.1. NCBI lineage: Eukaryota > Metazoa > Arthropoda > Insecta > Lepidoptera > Cossidae > Zeuzera > Zeuzera pyrina. The sequence goes on along the minus strand of OU015642.1, from coordinate 222,000 downwards.
CTGGATTAAATTGTATCAGACAGGTCCTTTCCGCCGATCGACACTATTATTTCAGAATAGCACGAGAGGCGGTTGAAATCAAGAAATACCATAATTTCATTCGGGAAGATGGAATCTTGTCATCAGTGAGTGTGTCCGAAGCCCGAAAACCGGACGTCGCCAGTGTGTAGATGTCGCTAGTGTAGTGTGTAGATGTCGTTAGTGTAGTGTGTCGAAGTACCGACAGTAACAATAATAAAAATTAAAAAAAATGTGATGAATGAGTGCGGGTATTTGCCAGAAACCGCACGCTACGAAGACGACATTCATCCTCATCAGTCTGCCCGTAACCACGATCGGTGCAATCCGGTCGAAACGTCGGTATTAAAAGGTATTTAGCCTTAAAGTATAAACGCGACATAGACACGTGAAAGAGTATTGTAAGATGTGTAAAAGTCGTGAAAGTTTAAAAATATTAATGACATTACTCTAAGTCACTGCTTGTCCGACTCGCTCTTGGCAGGTTTTACGTTCAATATTTATAAACACACGGATATCTGTCTTTCTATGAGTCACACTAATTGGAAAATTACAGTATTAAATAAACGATTTCATTGAAGACCGGAAATGAATTTCTCTGCACATACATTGACTGGCTTACTGAATGTTGCATTATAACAAAATATATTGTGAAATAATGTTGAAAAAGTGATATCTGACGGAGTTTCTTGTCGGTTCTTTTCCGCGTACTTTCGTTCGGTACTTTCCGAACCGATAATAGATTTGACTTTCAAAAGTACTTCGTAACTTACCAAGAAATATTCTTTGTTCGTATGTAATATTTTTTTTATGTATGTACACCGATAACTTCGTCAAATGTGGACCAATTTCAAAAATTCTTTTCTTTGTTTGAAAGAATATACTTCCCAGGTGATCCCATTCAAATTTCACCGATATTGCAGCTTGAACTTCGAAGATACACCAAATAACACCAAACGAGGCGAACTGTTTATAAGCGTTATTTATATTGATGATTCTGTTGTATGTTGTTGCGCTCCAGAATTAGAAAGGAGTGTGCAAAATCTCAAATTTTAAAGAAAGATAAAGGCGATGCAACCATAACATCAGCGTTTTCCCTTCGCTAGCAAACATTTTGGAATATAGGACATGATGATAGGGTTGTATATTTTTTTTCCATTTAATGAATTTTTTTATGGAAAATAAAATAAACCTGTCCCGTAATTATACATCTGCAATATAACAGTCAACAGTGACACGTTGGGACTCCGGCGTATTTATACGTCCTTTCACAATAACCTTGTATAGCAAACACTAAAGTCAGTATCTTATATATAGCCCCAGGAGCACTCAGGAAACCCATTTTATATTCCCTCTTTTATTATTGACATTTTGAAAAAATACCTCAATTCATCGCTACGACTGCGGAGAAGCTTTCGCGAGGTTTACGTGAATTCCGTAGTTGAGTTTTATTTTTATGAAAAACATCTTTTAGTTTTTTTGATAGATAATTTTTCAGATCTTTTAAACTTGAATTTCATATCCAACATAATAAGGCTCGATAATATTTTACATTAGTCCTCAAAGTCAAAGTCAAAGTCAAATCAATTTATTCAAGTAAACCCAAATGCAAGGTATTTTTGAACGTCAAATTTACTTTAGTTCGGTTCGGTTTAGTTCAAAAAGGAAACCTGAATACTGAGAAGAACCGACAAGAAACTCAGTCAGGTACCATTTTTTCAACATCATCCTACAACAGTTATTTAAAAATACAATATTTATAAAGCCAGTAAATGCATATGCAGAGAGGATCACTTCCAGTCTATTGTTGGGTCTTCAATGAAATCGCTAATTTTGTAGTATGCTTTTCCAATCAGTGTGCGTTTAATGACAAGTTTAAATCTCTTTTCCGTTAGTTGAGTAATTTCTTGAGGAATTTTATTATAAAAACGAACACAGTTACCCAAAAATGAACCACTTGACTTTTGTAATTTAAATTTAGGAATAACTAGCTGATCACGACCACGAGTTTCCATACCATTAACAACGCCTTTCTTTTGAAATAGATCTAAATTTTTTCTAGTGTACATTATGTTTTCATAGATGTACTTTATATCATACTAGCGACCCAGCCCGGCTTCGCGTGGGTATAATTTTTTGAAAATAAAATATATTCCATGTTACTAGCTGATAACGTAGCTTTCTATAGATGACAGAACTTTTAAAATCGGTTGAGTAGTTATTGAGTTTATCCATTACAAACAAACAAACAAATTTTACCTCTTTATATTTAATATTAGTATAGATCATATACCATATTGAATTGTGTAAAAATAACGTAGGCAGTGCATAATTGAGACAAATAAAACTGTACCTCATATTCTGAAATTGATTAAGTGACTAAGAACTAGGTATGATCGATTTTCATCGATATTATCGACACATCGATTTTAAGCGTGATAACATCGATAACATCGATATACTTACATACATATCTTCACGCTGTATCCCTAACGGGGTAGTCAGAGAGAACGGAGCGCCTAGCATCGCAGTCGTTGCATACTTCTTTCGCTGCCTTAAGTCTCATCATTTTCCTCACACATTTTCGCCTAGGTATGCGAGTGGTTTTGACATTTCCGTTGGTTAACATTCTGGCTATTTGATCTTCCTTTTGGTCTGCCTTGAATTCTTTTACCACTCGCTTTCGCTCTGTAGATTTTCTTCGTCAGTCTTTCCTCATTCATTCTTTCTATGTGCCCGAATCATCTAAGCATTCCTTTCTTCATTTTTACGATAACACTGACGCGCAACCCTGTCATACTGCGTATCTCTTCATTGCTTGTTTTGTCTGCAAACCACACATATTTCTAAGAAATCGCATTTCTACTGCATTTATTTATTTTTCACTTGATTTTGGACATATCCAGGCCTCACTACTGTACAATAAAGTTGGCACCAACTCCGCATTATATCTGGCCATTTTGACTGAGTTAGATATATTCCTGCCTATTAATGCAGACAGAGCACCGTTCACTTTATTGCCAGCTGCTACCCATCTCTACACATCCAACTCACATCTTCCATCCCTCAAAAAAGCACTCTCCATATATATAATTTGATTCAACTGTTCTAGACATTTTCCATTCACGCATATTTCACACTTTGTCTTTACATTTTCCCTTACAAACAACAGAAACTTAGTTTTGTTCACATTCATATTCAATCCTTTCACTTCACAGTCTTCTTTCATGCACGTAACTAGTAACATACATATTATTATTAATTTTTACAAAAAAAAAATGTAATCATCGTTAAATAATCGATGTTATGATGATGATTATGATGATCGATGAATATGTCAACATCGATAAATAATTGATGTATACGTATTTGTGTTTGTAAAAATTAAATTAATTATGCATAATCTGAAATTTCCAAACTGTTTTTAGGAATCAACGAAACGAACGATGTAGTTTTTAATTTTTATGTTAAATATCACTATTTTATATTATTTATTATTGCAAATTCTTATTTAATTATTTTTAACCAATGTTTCTATTTCAATATTAATCAAACAACGATGTTTACTTACCGATACTGATATCGATGCCAACGTTGATGTTTTGTTAATGTCGTCCATCCCTATTTCAGTACACACAAACATACTCTGCCAAAATCATAACTTTTCTTTCGTTTCGCCGTGGTGAAGTAATAGACGACGCATGGCGCAAGATGAGTCCGACCACAGCGCGCCCTGGCCTCGGTCGCGCCGCGCTCCACATTAGCTAATTTATTCATGGACCAATAACAGCAGATTCCCAAGATTTAGCGAACGAATGTATTATTTATATCCTCCGCCAATTTCCGATGGATTTGCGGCGTAATTTTTCCTCCAAATCGCACCCGTCAAATGTTTACCCGCAGACGGAGAGAAGCGTAACGATCGTGAATTATATAAGCACTTAGATTCGCCGAATTTAAAGCTTTCAGTCTTATTACATGGAATAATTTTATTACTGATGAGAGTCGTTTGCGTAATCTGGGACGTGGGACGGGAGCGCTAGTGGCACTCGGCTGCCCGTCGCAAAACTAAGTCAGCCATTTTTACTTACATTTCAGTGGCATGAAAAAATCTATTAAATGTAAGAGCAAAGCGTAAGATCGACGTACCTGAGGTGATTGATTAAATTATGAACCCTATTTTTAACCATTTTATTTCCGATTTACCTTAAAACGAGTTGATACATACATACATATTTTCACGCTGTATCCCTAACGAGGTAGTTAATAAAGTGAGTTGATCTGTATCGAAATCGAATTTTTTTTTCGAAATTGATTAATAATGTGAACTGATTTCGAATTTCATAATGTAACGCGATGTAATACCTTTCGTCTTTTACCAGGGAGCACTTAACCGAGCTGAAATATCGGACCATCTTATGCAGCACTACTCAGTTTATTTAAGATAAGATAATCGTTTATTTGTTATCATAATTTGTAATAATATTGCCAGGGGTCCCGGGCTAGACGTCACCTGTATCGCAAGGAACCAGTTAACAAATATCAACTCTCGCTCGCAGTAAGCAGTACGTAACCAATTCTGGGCCTGTGTATACAGTTCTCTATACTCCGACAGATACTTAAATATTTATGCAATGGCTTATTGTTCCATTCGGTGGTGTGGCAAAAACAGCACAAACTCTAACTATAGAACGAAACGCAACAGTGTTTAGACGTAAATTGTTTTCATCCAAAATAAATGACAGTGCCACTCTATAGGTTGAGTGCCCCATGAGTTTTGCTTAGTGATTTTGTTTTGTCATGGAGTAGCCGAGCTGCCCGCGAGCATTGACAGTAGAGTGCCTATGAGTATTTAATACCGGCCTAGTGCAAGTAGGGTTACCGACACCGACAAAAAAGTATAGTACGCAAAAATACTATATTTCAGTTGGATTTCGAGTTGTAACTGATGCGATATGCGTGTAATCGAAAGCGCTTGTTTTAAAAAGAACTTTTGATCTACATTAATTTAAAAATTGAATGCGAATAAAGTGATCATCGCCGCCCATGGACACTGCGACGCCCGGGGAATCACGGGTGCGTTGCCGGTCTTTAAAGAAAGGGTGAAGAAGGGGGAAGGGGGTAGTGGGGAGATGGGCCACCGGCACTTTTAGTCACCGAACAAAACACAACAGCAGTAGATGCTGTTATTTCACGCCGATATTATGTGAGAGGGTGATTTTTCACCGGGCGAGCTGACACGGTACATAACCATTACTGGACCTGTGTGTACATTTCCGCATATTCCTACAGATATCAAAATACTTAGACTTACTGTTCTATTCGATTGTGCCAAAAACAGCAAAAAATCGTACTATAAAACCAGACACAATCCATTTCATCGGCAAGTAACAATAAATACACTATTTTAAAAACATTCATTTTACTAAGGTAAGTTAAACTGGACTGGTGCAATCTCAATTAAGCTGCCTCAATTTATTCATATGCACGTGTACACAGGTTTTATTGAATTTGGGTTAAATCGGCGGGCAGTAACTGCAGCAGTTTTTAAACGTAAATTGTTTTCAAAGAATATGACATTTCCACTCTATAGGTTAAGTTCTTCATGGTTTCCTCATAGAGCTGAGACAACTTAACCGATTTAAACATACGATATATCATTGAATATGTCGTATTTACGCTGGTGATGTCTGTAGTACGACATGAAGTCAAGGACTAAAATAAACTTCATCGGACGTCACTATAATGGATATCAAATTCAATAGCTTGAGAAGGTCATTTTAAAAATGTATTATGAATGCTTACAATTTTTAGTTACCTTCCTCCCAAAATTCCGCTTATTAATTAACACGTATTTCGCCTCTTCATGATGCGTCATCAGGATAATCCAGAGATAAAAAAAGTCACTTTAAAAGGCATGTCTTAAAAGATGCTTGTGACTATGAATCGGTCAGCGTGGACGCGCCTCGGGCCGTACAGGGAAAGGCGGGTATTTCCAATATGAGCTCGCAGCCTGCCGCTCGTGATTGCACACTATTGTGAATTCTTCTGGCTCGAGACGCCACAGTTACTATGTCCACTAAGCCTAACATCCACAAGACATCATTTTTAATCTGTCACTAGTCACATACATATCTTCACGCCATGTTTCTAATGGAACATGGAGAAAACAGCTTCAAACAGCGCAATTCTTATATACTTCTTTCGGTTCCTCAAACTTCATCATTGTGCTCACACGTTTCCGCCATAATTTTCGTATGTGAATGCTATTGACGTTTGCATCTTGGCTAACGCTATTTTACCCAATTGCCGTTAAGCAAAAACTACGGTAATTATTTGAACAGCGTATGTATGTGCGTAGGACCAAGGCCGACTTATGAAGATCAAATAGCCAGAGTGTTAGCTGACGAAAATGCCAAAAGCACTCGCAGAAAGTAAAAGTGTGTAAGAAGAATGATAAGGGTTGAGAAGGCGAAATAAATATGTAATTATCTGTGACTACCCCGTTAGAAATACAGCGTGAGGATTTGTATGTATGTTTGTACGTATGTATGTACATCTGTTCCCTCATAAAGCCGAACCATTATACCAATTTGAACTTATGAGATATCTCTGGATTTGTCTCAGTTACAGACGTGACAGGCTACATTTTTTTTAGAAACTCTATATGGCATCTGAGCACCTTAACACTTTCGCGCGAGCACCTCACCACACCAAAAGTACTTGCACACTGATTTTATATACAAAAAAGAGCGACGTGTGTACACGTACTACTGATAACTTATATACAATTTTTTTAGAATGTGGCACAAACGTCCTATAACGTCAACGTTTATAAACGTTGTGCCACGTGCAGTAAATATATAATCATAAATATGACACCAACGTCTTATCACGTTAACATTTATAAACGTTCCGCCATATGCGACCTATATCTGCCCTTAAATGAGGTAGCAACGCCTGATCACGTCTACGTTTATAAACGTTCCGCCATATCCGAGCAATATCTGTCTATAAGGAAGGTACCATCGTTTAACCACGTCACCGTTTATAAACGTTCTGCCATATACGAGCAATACATGTTCAAGAAAAAGGTGTCAACGTTTATTGACGTTAACGTTTATAAACGTTCCATAATATTTTAACAATCTAATAATTTTGCATAAGTTCACAACGTATGATAATACGTTATATTATAACTATGGAAAAAAAATTATAACTATGGAAAAAAAAATACTTTAACAACATCTACAAACGGCAAGTTCAATGAATATTAGGCTATGATAACTTCCTATATTTGTTAGGGAACCAGTGTAGGAAATAAAACAATCTATAAGCTTGTATTATTATTTATTGAAATAAATCAAATACTATACCAAAAAGAGAATACAACAAAAAATTTCAAATAAGTCCTCTGTCAAAAATTATGATTGCACATTTATCAATGATGTGTCACACCAAAACATCAATAAACTTACAATACAAATTAAATATTCTAGAGTAAACAACCCTGTACTCCAAAACGTACGTTTCTTTATCAATTAGTATAATTTAAAGTATCTGAATCATAACATAGCTATGTTTGCTTATAGTGCTTTCGGCATAAATCAGTCTTACAGAAACACTTCTTAAAGTTGTGATATTACAGATTTCATGTAATTAACAATAATCTTTTTATGTAATTATCGATATTCTTTAATTAACGGTAATTGTAACATTAATCAGTCTTAAACTTTTTAACAATTAAATTGCTATTCTAATACAAAATACTCATTATTACAAATAATTGTCACAAAAATGGTTAAAATTAAGATTGGCTTGTGCCATTCTTCAAAGCATAAAGCACACAAGGCTGGCTTTTCATTACATCCTTTACACCTAAGGCTAGTCTCCCTTCTGACTTTTTTCTTAGCGCACATCTTGCACTTCATGTAGTTAGATGTCTTCTTGGAGTCAACTCTAACTGGAATTTTCTCAGGCCAGTGATTGAAGTTTCCGGTATTTTCAATCTTAGATGCCACAAACTCAGCTCTATCCTTTAACCGATTATCATATTTATTGCGTTTCATCAACATCTCCGGTTTCAGGTCTGGATTCACGCTTATGAGTTGCTTGATCAAGTCCTCTCTATGTGTCAGAAATTCGTATTGTTTGCTGTTGTTTTTGCAATACTTTCTGTAGATAAAAAAGCTATTCCACACTGCTAGATCCAACAAATGAAAAAATACCTTCCTGTACCATCTTAATGTTTTTCTTGGAGAGGAATAGTACGATACCATTTGGTCAGCTCGGTCTATACCCGACATAAATTCGTTATATTGTGAGACTTCTTCTGGTTTCATACATCTGATTCCATATCTATTTGAAACTTCTATCAGCTTGGGATGATTCGAAGTTGTAATCATAAGAACTGGTCTCTTATCTACCCATTTTGATACGTAAACTTTATTTTTGCGCACCCAAATGTGCTCATTTTTCTTCAGTTTTTTCTGTGTAATCTCTTTGGGGTTGTCTTTTCGGTTACTACGTAGTGTTCCAATACTGTGCGTTTTTAAATTCAAAAGTTTTTGCGACAATGTTACTGAATTGTAGTAATTATCCATATACAAACTATGGCCTTTCAATAAGTAAAGTCTCATTAAATGCATCACAATCTTTTCAGTCTTTTTACGTTTTTCGACTTGGTCTTCATCATTTCCTGCATACATGAAAATGTTAAGAACTAATCCATCAGAAGTTGCCAACTCGTAAAACTTTATCCCATACCGTGTCTTTTTGGACTTTATATATTGTTTAAATGCTAAATGACCCCGGAATAACAGTAAAGATTCATCCCGCGATAGTTCTTTTGTTGGCTTGTAGGAATCGCGAAAATTCTTGGTAACTGCATCTATGAACTTTAAGATCTTTTCTTTTCCTGGGGCGTTTAACTCTGATACACATAGACATCGCAAAACTTGTTCAAACCTGCGGGCAGACATAACATACTGAAAAATAGGATGATAATACAGTGCATCGGTATAGGTAAAAAGCTTACGTTTTTGAGGGACGTTCACTTGCCCCATAAGAAGACATAATCCCAAAAATTGCAACATTTCTTCTCGGCTAGTGTCTTTATACTTGTATTGACGCGATTTCTTGTTATTGGTCTATTTGTGGAGCACAGTGCTCTTCCATATTCGTTTGTTCTTGCAACTATGAAGTCAACAATATGCGTAGGAAATAATTTATCAAAAACTTCTTTTACTGAAGCGTTTGGTTCTAACTCAAATTGAATACCTGCAGAGCCGTAATCAAATTCAAATTCAGGTATATCTACAGTAGAATTTTGCCAATCACCGTCTAAATTAGGAGTTCTGCATTTCGGATGTCATCTATTTGTTGATGCGTTTTAAATATTCCGAGTACGACTGCGAGAATCATGTGTTGATAATGGCGCGACGTGTGAGTTGCCCTCTATCTCCACAGGATCGCAAAGTAGTGACTCGTGTGGTGACGGGCTGTGTATGTTCACAGGGCGAGGAGCTTGTGATCCGTAAGGGGGCAGATTACCTCCTATGTTCGCAACACCACTAGAAGAAGGAGATGCATAAAGTGATGAATTGCCTTCCATTTCGCCAAGCTCAGCAGGTGGCAATGCGTGAGGTGATCTGTTGCTATCCATTTCAATAAGTTGAAGAGGTGGCGATGCGTGAGGTGATAGATTGCCTGCCATTTTGGCAAGTTCAACAGGTGACGACGCGTGAGGTGAGAAGTTGCCTTCCATTTCAGCAGATCGAGGAGGTGGCGACGCGTGAGGTGATGAATTGTCTTCAATTTCGGCAAGCTCAGCAGGTGGTGACGCGTGAGGTGATCGATTGCCTTCCATTTCGGTAAGCTCAGCGGGTAGCGACGCGTGAGGTGATGAGTTGCTTTCCATTTCAGCAAGTTCAGGAGGTGGCGATGCGTATGGTGATGAGTTGCCTTCCATTTCAGCAAGTTCAGGAGATGGCGACGCTTGAGGTGATGGGATATAATTCATGTCCACAGGACCACGAAGAGACAACAAATGTGGTGATGGGTTGCCCTCTATCTCCTCAGCGCGAGCTATGCGTGACGCGTGAGATACTAGGACGCCTTTCGCTCCCTCATCATGACTCACGGAAGACGCATTCTGTGCTAAGTTGTCAAGTACCTCTGTTGAGTTCAAACAAGATGGCAACGGCTCATTGTCCATCATATAAATATGCGCTGAATCCATCGAAATCGTATCAGCACCGTCCGTATCTTGATTTGAATTTGGGCTACGATCTGGGGACTGCGGATTCGATTTTTTACTCTCAGATTGAGATCGTATCGATCGACGTGACAAGCAAGTTTCAAAAATACTTTCTGAACTTGAGGATTCTTCGTCAAAAATCTCAGAGGTATTTGATTCTCTCGTATCAGATTCGACTTGGAGGTTTGACAGATTTTGTGGTATTGGTGTGTTTTTCTGGTTACGTGATGTTACTATAGGAACAGAATCACTTACGGAGCTTCTGCTACCTTTATCATCATTCACAGGGTCGTAATCATGGTCAGATCCATAGTCTCCATCGTCTTCATAGGGGTCTGGCGTTGTTTCCCGTGATGAAGATTCTTCAAACACCTTCATAAACTTGTTGTATCGTTTTTTATCCATCTAAAACAATAGGTACAGTTATTGATAAATATATTGTAGAAAACACTTGTTGTTGGTTGATACAAGAACTACTTTATTTACAAAAAGTACGCTCTAAATAAATAAAACACCTTTACCTTGTCACGAAAATGGCGGTTGCATGCACGAAACTCGAACAGCCGCATAGTCGCACGCGCATACCCCTTTCGGCGCGCACAGGCGAACTAAATGTACCGCGCGAGGAGTAGCGAGCAGCGTTTAGTGACGTTGTAATTGTGCGTGGACTCAAATGTGTACGTGTGAGTGAGACCTACAGGTGAACTAAAAAAAACGACTCTGCGTGGCACTATAAACTTCAAATTTTGATATGTTGTGACGCAGTGACGTAGTTATAAGATTTTAGTATGACTGGCGGACGTTCTCAAATGTTGTAGGTTTAAAAGCAAAATTTTCGTTGACGTTATTAGACGTTGTGCCATGATACTACAATCATTTTTTGACGTTGAAAGACGGTGCTTGCGCGAAAGTGTTAATGGCGTCTTATTCGGTGCTGATTAGCCGAGTCTGAGCTCTGAAATATCCTGAGGATGCCTCGTTGAGAGGCGAAACACGTGTCGATTGATGGTTTTTGGAGTTTTGAGCGGAAAATAGCTAGAGATTGTAGGAATTGATCATAACATAGCGTCTGAGCACAACATGAACTCAAATGCTAAAAAAGGTTTTCGCGCGCCATTATGATGGAGTTCAAGAGTTTACAAAGTCATTTCGAAATGGTATACTTATATTTTAGGTACTCTCACTCGTTCAAATTAATCACGTTATTTACGTCACCGGCAATTTAGATTAAAGAGAACTATATTTACTTGCGTACATATGCAAGTACATACATGTACAGTGCAAATAATAATAAATGGTCCTTCAACAATACGCGTACAACGAAACACGATATTACGGCTGAAAGTCTATTTTCGTAACGTTATGTAAGAATCAATATTGAACTGTGTTATGTAATGTATTACGATTATAATTGTAGAGTATTCGCAAACATCTTACGTAACTGGGACTACTAATTTACAAAATAATGAAAATTAAATTAATTAATTTTTTTTATGTTATCATATTTACTTATAAATATTAATTATTTACTCAGGGTGTATGAAATGGTAATTATACGTTGTATTACGATAAGAGACACATTTAAAAGCACTTTAAAATTGATGCTAAATGCTATTTATCGCTATTAAAAATATGCTCTATAATAAATTGTTAACTTGCCAGTTAGGATTAAGTTAGATCTGCCGCGAATGTTCCGCTCCAAAATAAACAGGAATTCTTACCTCTAGCCACGTACGTTCCCTCGCTCGATAGCCTCAGTGTCGAAGGAAACTTCCAACACTATGAGTCCATACTACTCCAAAGATTTGAAGTTGGCTGGGCCCAGCACTTTCAATTTGCGAATAACAGTTGCACAGTACACATACAAGCTTCGCCGGCCGCTACCATGGCACTCTCGCTTCGCTCGCTCGGCTCGCGCGTTGTGGTTTATATACTTACCTCACCTAACCTACCCAAAGAGAGTGTATAGACGGATTCCGTTCTGTATTAATGTCACTAAAATTGACAATCATAAAAATAATATCTATGATCAAAAAATTAATAATAAATGGCATAAAATTTTCAGTTATAAAAGTTTACGAAATTAATATCTTAAAATATTAGATTCTGTAATGTAAAACTTTAAAATCTTAAATATTTCGTTCCTCATAATAGGAAAACAATGAAAAGTATTTGTATGCAAGTGACAAAACACGTAGTAGTTGCAACTTGATATAGAAATTACAAAATGAATATCTTAAAAAATGTTATCGTGTAAAGTGACGCGTTGAATCTTAAATACTAATAATGATTGTCTTGTGCTATGAATATATCATAATTTTTTTGAATTTTACACAAGAAATTTACAAAATTTTACTAAGTGTGAAGCAATTTAGCCAAAAAATGTTCGTCGCACGAGTGATTGGGGTTTTTAGTAAATTTTCGATGTCTTCTTTGTATCGTATCACGCCGGTAGAAGTTCACGTAGAAGACTGTGGTTAATTACGTACAACGCCATCTTCCGGCGGCACGTCTAGTCTCGGCGGCATCTCATTGACGACACGTATGAGAATGTACAATTACGCTCTGCTATTGGTTAAAAATCCCCATCACTGGAGCGGAACAAACAGAACGCAATAACGAATTGTAAAGAAACAAATATTACATTTTAGTTATGAAAATGGTTACAAAACACCAACTTTAAAAATATAACGGTGCTATACAATAATTATAGGAATAAAAAAATGTAAAAAATGTAAAATAACAGCTTTTACTATTAAATTACAACGGCGAACAATAACTGCGATTTCTTAACGTAAAAACTATCCATTTTAAAGTTTGTAATATCCAATGGTTATGGTTTTTATCAAAATAGTAAATAAATAGTGGAATATAATGTGTGGTTTGTAAATATTAACGTAAGTATATCATTTTTTGTTATTAATAAAAAGAAATAGTGGAAACTATCAATTTTAAATATAATGTGTTGTAATTTGATTGTTAATTCTGGTGCTCAAATACATTCCGTAATACAATATGCATCCAGACAGCTCACATTGCTTGACTAAATATTAAATAATCCATTTTTATAACTACGGCATAAACAAAAATATTTTGTATGTACTCGGTTCCAAGTCTTATCTATTTCGTAAATTATTTATTAATTAATTTCACTTACGTAAGACCTTTAATTTTGTCGTCATACATAGCCCATTAAGGCGACGCATTAGAAATTTTGACGGCAGAGATCTCAATTTTTCTAAGTGACTACAAGACATATGAAAATCATATTTGGTAACCTGATTCTTCATTTCATTGACATTATTTTGCCAGCTGCGATACACGATTGATTAACTATTGTAACAAAAAAAATCAAAGAAACCTCTTTTAAAACAGAGATTTACATTTTTCGGAGTAACGGGACCGATTTATGATTTATTTATGTTTCTAAACTTTCTGTATAACTATACAGAAAGTTTAGAAACATAGAAACATAGATTAAACTTAATCTCAACATATTCTTCAAAATCCCTGTTGGATTTTTAAAAATTAATAATATTTTTTAAATAAACGAAATTAATTGCTTTTTCATATTTTTCGTAAGCTAGCGCGCGCATGTTTATATGGAGCACAAGGTCTATTTTAGATTAAATTATTGTTTATCAATGCGTCGCCTTAACACTCGCTAAAATCGGGACTTTTGAGATAAACATACACAATATACATTAAGATAATAAATTTAATCATAACAAAATAGGTACTTAATAAAAAAAAATTAACAGCTTCAGTTCATTCATGAAAATTTATTACAAAATACGTTTTAAAAATATTTCTAATTATCTTTTTTTATTTATTTATTATTTGTGAGACACAGGTATAATTAATTATATGATATAAGTAAATCTTCACCATTATCTTCGTTTTTTATTCCGTCATCAATTTGTGCAAGTTATTCAAGTCAAGCCATTAGATGTCCTTCTAATTCTTTTCTTAATTTTCTAGTTTTTAATTACAAAAATTAACCGGTTCCGAGATAAAGCTAGAGCTTATCCAGTACATACGAGCAAGTTTATTAAAATTACTGTGAGTATTAGTTGCTGACATAAGGCGATAAATGTCTATTATTTTTTCTGCATTGTGTGATTTTAAAATGTATCGTTTTCTCTAAAAGGATTCATTAAAATATTATCATTCCAAATTTCCAAATTGCTCTCCCATAAAACTACCTTAGCAAGCAGTGTTGTCATATCTATCCACAAATTTTTTGGTAGATTTCCTATTTCGCTCCTAGTCTACCTATCTACCAATACAATCCATGAACCTACCTATTTTTCAAGATATCACGACATTCTGTTAACAATTCTTTTAATTTGTAAAGTAATATATAATAGTAAATAATAATGTGATTATTTTGTATGGACCTACAAGTTTTTATATTTTAAAATATTTTTATAACTACAGAAAAGAGTTTTGAAAATTTTTTTTTCTATTTGTATGTTTCTTGTGAGAATAGAAATTCGTTCTTAAAGATTGAATAACGTGTAGTTATTAACACTTGTTAATCAATTGTGTCGTTAATTAACTTGTAGTTTTATTTTCATTTCACTCCTGACGGATCCTTTCAGGAGTCATGATCATTAGAAAGAAAGAAAAATATTGTACATTTAAAGGAATAAATGCAAAAATGTGAGAAGTAGATATATAGTGGGAAATGTTTATTTCACAATAAACAGCCAAAATAAAGTGTAATCGTGTTAATCTCCCGTTTTAGATATTTTACAATGCAACGCGAAAGTTTAAAAGTTTATATCTTCTAAACTTGAGTTGTAAGATAAGTAGGTCTACCGATTGTCTTTTATTCAACCATTAATTTCTACCGATTTTATCCACTTCTACTGATTTTGTAAAATTAGGGTTGGCAACACTGTTTGTAAGTCATGTCATCGTTATTCTTTTACTTTACTGCTTTCAATGACACTACATTCCTGAAAAGTAGCGAATCGTGAACGCCTCGGACGGGTGCTGGCGACGAAGTGCAGCCTCCCCCAAACACCCCCCGAGCCCCACAGAGCCGTCACCGCCAGCCGCAATAAAATTGTATCGACAGCCTCTTCACATAGTCCATAGTGTATGAGATTTTTCCGACCATAGAGCTGTGAACCTACAACCTGTGTTAACTGTTGTCAATTTCTGCGACTAGCGACTTCACGACTTCGTCCGTGTCAAATTAAAAAAAAAATCCGATGTCCTTCTACAAGCGAAACTTCTTCGAATGTGAATGTCAAAAAATTTGCGAATATTTGTTATATCAATAATGATGTTTTATTTTATATACATACATAACTTCACGCTGTATCCCCAACGGGGTAGTCAGAGAGGACGGAGCGCCAAACGTCACGGTCCTTACATACCTCTTTCGCTTCCTCAAATCTGAACATTCTTCTCGCACATTTTCGCCTAGGTATGCGAGTATTTCTGTATTTTATTGACATGAATCAGTACACTCATATATTTACAAACTAATATTACAATTACACTTACAATTTTATTATAAATACAAACTAATAACGTTTTTATATTATATTTTGTTTTTAATTTACAAACTTTACACTACACTTTATCTTAAATTATCTACTTCCTCAAATTTGCCGCTTAGAAAGCTGTCAATGCTTAAGATGCCCAGCAGACTGACAGCATAATTGCAGATTAAAAATAACATACAGTCTTTTTGTATCTTTTTATTACATACCATATCCCTCGTTACACTTTCTTAAAAAAATGAACTTAATATTAATACTAACTACGCATATAATTTTCTTTATAATACTACTCAACAGAACAGAACAGAGAACACGTGACCACACCAGCATAAATAATAAATATTATTTGATTGCATACTATAATACTTTTATACATTACCTCTTTGAATAGCCAAATCAACACGTTGACCGACGAAGCTTCCAACCCGACGGTCTCCCGAAACCTCGACCAGTCTCTTACAAATATCAGAAACCAGTCGATGGGCTTCGGAGCCGCAGGGACCCAAAGTTTCGACTGCAAGGGCGTAAATATAAAACTCAGGGAGAGTCGCATACTTACGCCGCTTCAAGTTCTCGAGAGTGCCGGTCTAACGATGCATTAACAAAAATTATTACAGAAAAGTAAACATATTTTCGCCCTTTGTAGTCGAAACTTTGGGATTCTGGATACCGAAGTCCATCCACTGGTTTTTTATATTTGTAAGCGTCTAGTCGAAACTGTGGAAGCCCGTTAGGCTTTCAACTTCTGCGAACAAATTAGCCATCAATTCATAGGAGTAATGCACCAGTCTAAAGAAAAAGAAGTCTATTATTTAAAATTAGCGATCCGTCCCGGTTTCGCCCGATTAAATACGTAATATATAGCCTATGTCCTAATAATGTACCTTCCAAATAGCGAAACAATTTTTCAAACAAGTGCAGTAGTTCCGGAGATTCACCTCCACGTGTACACGAACTTACTAAATCCGAACTCTCTCTACCTCTTTCTTTATTATATTACATAATACAGATAATATTACGGATAATACTTAATTTTAAATTATTAAATATTAACATTTATATGTATGTATAATTGTATATATATACTGAGCAGAAAATGTGAGAGGGGGGTGATGAGATATGAGGAAGCGAAAAAGTATGTAAGAATAGCGAAGCTTGGGGCTTCGTCCTCTCTAAGTATCCCTTTAAGGATACAGCGTGAAGATATGTATCTACTGATTTATTCCAATAATCAACTTATTTCGAAACATGGCATGAAATCCTGTACACGCGAGTAGATCTCGCACTTGATCAAATACTTTTAAACTTTATACGCTATAACATCTCATAAGTGTAACAATATGCTATAACTCGTGTTTCTGACTTCAGCAAAACTTGCTTTTCGCGAGGGATTACTGCGGCGCGGGTCTACAGTTATTAAATTAATGTTTTCCAACATTATTACTCTGTGTAAAAATTAACTTTTGTCGTGGAAGATATTTTGATGTAGTATGGAATATTTCTACCTCCAAAATTGACCAATATTACTTTGTCTTTTACTATTTAGCGATTTATCGTAAAACCATCTAAAAAGCACCGAATCTGCAGTCCTGATCACTCGTAGCTCGGCGTAGAGGGACGCACCGGAACCGATAATGACATTCGGTGCAGCATCGTCCGTAGTCCTTATTGAAATTGAAAACATTCGACACTGAATATGGTTGCGTCAACACCGAATTGGTATTACGAAGAGATTGGATTGATAAAAAATGGGTATTAATTTTTAATTTTTAATAATTTTTTAATTTTAATTTTTTAATTATCAACTCTTTTTTTCGTTATGAAGGAAAAACGTTATATTTATTACGATTGATTTTCTCGAATACCATGTGACGTAGGTACTAATGATGTAACGAATATTCGTCACATTCGAAAGCGAGTGAATATTTCCGCTTCTTGATATTCGCATTCACAGAAATTATGCGAATAAGTTTGCTAATATATTTATTCATAAAGAGGGTAAATAAATCATTATAATATTAAGACGATATATTGATAAACAATATTTTAATCTAAAATAGACCTTCTGCTTTATACAAACGTGCACGCGCTAGCTTACGAAAAATACGAAAAAACAGTTATTTTCGTTTATTTTAAAAACTATAAATAATTTTTAAAAATCCAACGGGTATTTTAAATAATAACTTTAGATCAAACTACACAGAAAATTTAAAACTATAAATCGGTCTTTTTGCACCAAAAAATTTAAATCTCCGATTTAAAAGAGGTTTCTTTGTTATTTTATTTTGTGTTACAAAAGTTAACTACTCGTGTATCGCAACTGGCAAAATAAAGTCAATGAAATGAAGAATCAGGTTATTACATATCATTTTAATACCTTTTGTAATTACTCAGAAAAATTGAGATTTCTGCCGTCAAAATTTCTAATGCGTCGCCTTAATACGTGTAACACGAAAAGTTTTAATTAGCAACGGCTTTAATTTAAACGACTTAAAATTACTGGTTCATTAGTGAGTCTCTTTAAATACAACATACTTACTAATGAGTGTAATAAACATTTGGATTCGTATTTGCGAATTTACACGGTTTCTGATATTCGCATTCGCATTCACGAAACTGAAAGCTAAGGAAGAAACTTCAAACCGCTCAGTCCCGTGTCGATGCCGTTAGGGATACAGCGTGAAGATGTGTCTGTATAACGAAATTATAATCATAGTTCTAAATTATAGATCTCTAGGAATAATTTTACTTCCACTGAATTCGATTTCTGAAAATGACAATTTAGCAAGTTCAATATTAACTTTTCTAAAATGTCTTGCAGTATGAGTGCTTTTCAAGTTCCTTATGTGGTATATGCAACCCCTGCAACTGCTTACTGCTGCCTACTACAACGTCATCTTGTATCCCTAACGGAGTAGCTAGAAAGGAAGGAGCGCCACGCTTCGCGGTCCTTACATACTTCTTTCGCTTCCTCAAATCTCGTCATTGCTGCCTACTGCTTCCTGATTAAGTGATACCTGCAGCAATTAGCAGTTACCACTTGTATTTTGAAATAGGTACTCATAGTGAGGAGGTATGATCATTCCGACATATTAATTAGCTAAAATATACAATATCAGTTCGGTATTAAATATTCTACGTAATTTGTTTGCAAAAGCCTTAAATCTCCGACAGTTCTTTAACCGATTATTTTGAAATAAAGCTGCATTCGAATACGCGCGTGTTTTTATGTCTTTAAAACTAAGCATCTGGGCGAATCGAGCTTCGCTCGCTGTCTTTTAGGTGTGATTATATTAAAAAATAAAAATAACAAAAAAGTGTGACCACACTGCAGGATTAGAATCTGTGCACTTTGGCGTGACAGATCTACGCTTTAACTACTGTACTTTGTTTTTTATAAAAGAGGGAGCAAACGAACAAGCGAGTCACGTGATGGAAAGTGATCGCCGCCGCCCATGGACACCCATCGTCCGGAGAATCACGGGTGCGTTGCCGGCCTTTAAGGAAAGGAGGAGGGAGGAAATGGGTCATCGGTACTCTCACTCGCCGAACGAAACATAACAGCAATAGATACTTTTATTTAACGCCGATATTCTGTGAGAGGGTGGTAGGTATTGAGCGAGCCGGCCCAATTCGTGCTGTAATGCACAATGGCTCTACTACGCCAATGCTATTTAGAAGGTAAACTCTTGCGAATTGAAAGAGTTTAGAACTTTAGAGTTTAGAAGTTTTCAGTGTGAGAAATATAGATATAAATAGACAAATACAGAGAAAACGATTTTTCTCAGAATTGACACCTAACCAGATCCATTTTTCGCCTCCTTCATATTGCAAATTTAATTGAAATCGTTAAAACCATTTTCGGGAATGCGATTGCAAACACTATACATATACACAAATATTGCTAGTATAATATAATAGAGGACACCTACCCAGCCACATCGACGTGTTGCCGGGTATAACTAGCAATACATTAAACTGTTCAAGGCACAGCCTAAACCAATGAAGGTAGAAACATTGTTCTTCCTAGAGATTGTAGAGGTGTATAAGAGGTTTTAGGAAATACAGACACTGAAGGGATGAAATGGGACATGTAAGTAATTATGAAAACTCATCATTAATATTGGTATTTGTATTTTCTGTTAAGACGGAAGTGTTTCGGAATTGCAAAATTGTTCTCTAAATGGGAAAAATAGGAAACGAAGGTGTTTAGGGGATTCCGCTGGTTTTGTAGTTAATACCATGAGTTTTGGTATTTGTCCTTTTAAGTAGACATTAAGAATGACGTGTTTCAACGTTTTTGAAAAACAATGCTCTAAAGGAGTAAAATAGGGGATGACTGTATGAGAGTTCAAAAC
This sequence comes from Zeuzera pyrina, assembly GCA_907165235.1. Taxonomy (NCBI): domain Eukaryota; kingdom Metazoa; phylum Arthropoda; class Insecta; order Lepidoptera; family Cossidae; genus Zeuzera; species Zeuzera pyrina. Next base: position 201,847 of record OU015642.1, on the reverse strand, counting down.
AGAACGCCACAAAGCAACATACGAAGAGATGTGAGGCTAAGGTTGTACCTCACTTATTTCTACGTATATGTTTTATGTTTTTAATTTACATTTATTTCACAATCAGTAGAAAATTTTAAAATACCACGTGTGATGCAAAATTTGTATAGAAAATGTACCGTAATATGCCAACGTTTATTTCATGGCACGGGAAACACAAACAGTTCACCTGACAATAAGTGAAATCAGGCCCGTAAATATTTACAATATCAAGGTCATGAAAGCGTTTCAGATAGTAAATATATTGACAACCCTGAGAACTAAGATATTTTGCCTCTTGTGTTGGAAAAACCCGGGATTTTATTCTTCGCACTAGAACACGACATTATAAGCACCGCTGTTTAACGAATATACCTTTCATTAAAGGAACTTCGAAATTGCTGAAAATTGCTATTCAGAGATATGTATGTATGTGTGTATGCTATTTACTACTGCAAAAATATATAATGGCACGTAATTAAATATTACTCATTCATTAAAAACACATTATCTTTAAAAAATAGTAGACGCTATAAAATTATCATGTCCAATAAAAAACGATATATTTTAAAATACTAATTTGTGCTATAAAATTAATGAAATACGTGAATAAACTGGACAAACCGTCAAACTGTCATCTTGACAACGACATCTGTCATAAGCTTTACGAGCGTCTCGCGACAGTTCGATCTTAGGATCAAGGAACATAAGGGATGGAATCATGTAATCATAATAAGTTGCCTCTCTTATAACCTTGTCAAACGAATTTTCATGTTTCTCTTTCTTATTGAACATAACCATGAGTAAAACAGTTAGCTATAGTCAGCTGTAGTATGTATGGCAACCGCGCACTGTCAGTGTAATTTGTGTCAGCTCATGACGGGCGACTCGGTCAAAATATTTCAGTGATGAAATAACTATTTGCGAAATACTCGTAAATCTTAAGTGTATTAGCTACTATTATTCACAGAAATGCAAATATGTCACCTTCAGCTGTGTATTGTTCATCAAGAACAACGATTAGAGGAGTGAAAACCACAGAATTATCATTTCATACGTAATCATTGTCGTAATTTTCTCTAAAAATCATCTGTGTGTCTGTCTCTGGCATTGTAGCTCCTAAACGAATGAACCGATTATGATGCGGTTTTTTGTTTGAAACCAGGTTTTTTAGCGGAGGTTCTTAGACATGTTTTATGAAAATCTGTTCAGCCGTTTGAAGAATATCAGCTCTTTTTTAGTTTTTAAAAGGACGCGAGCATCTTCTATTAGTCTTATCTATGCGAAATTTAGTATACTGTGACTTCAATTATGTCACAATAACATAGTAATCATGACCAGATGCTGCAGCATCATCTGAAATCAGCAGGATATCCAACTCCTCGCCACTTACAGTAGAGGCATCTTATTTAGGCTCATTGAAATGGTCTCTATGAATAGGTTATAGATAGATAGATAGATGGTGATCAGGGTCTGATGATGGATCAAACAACTATTGTCAGAATACTCAGATTTCGGCGAGGCACGATCTTGTGTCGCAATTTCATGTATCGTCCCGGAAAGTATTTGCGTGAATGTGGGGATAGAGTGTAGATCGTAGTGTTTAAAAAGCATGAAATAAAACTTAAATTAAAAATTAAAAAAACCCTGGCTCAAAAAAAAAACTCCAACAAGTAAAAAAATAATATGTACAGGTACATACAGCCCTTTACATTTGTGATAAGTTTCAATATAAATAGTAGTAGTAATATATCCAAGCGTCGCCACGTCGGGGGACCGCTAAGTAAATAACATAATAAAAAAAAGAGAATACAACTAAAAACGATAAAGTATGTATGAAATTCAAATACAAGTAAACTTAAATAAAATGACCCGAGTTGTGAGATTGCAAAATATGCACACATCAAAGTACGGAAATATTTTTCAATATTTAATTATGGGGTTAATATGGGACAAGCCGTGTGAAGCGAAGACAAGTTCCATAAACTCACACTCGTGTTAAAACTCATTATATTCACGACAGTGGCATAAATAACTATGTATGAAATTATCGTTTATTAAGTGCGCCGAAAATGTTAAGATTCAATTTTCGTAAGTTTGTTAATAAATTGTTTATTGTGTTATAAATTTGTTATTTTCATTCTGTTAGTCAGAAATATTGCGACAAGATGAAGGAGTTTTTAAAAAAAATACTGCACGAAATTTAAAATTGAAATTAAAATTTAGCATTATTATTTAATATTTTGTAAAATTAAAATTTTACAAAATATAATCAAATAAAATAATGTCGCCTATACAGGCGAATAATAAGAAGCTTTTTAGTAGATAACTATAGAGTTATCTACTTAAAAGCTTCTTATTATTCTTAACATTTGCAAATTTTATATCCAATTGAGCATCAGTATACATAACGAAGAAAGTTTACCTTCTTTTTGTAAAGAATTGACGAGTTACAGTTACCTACTTGTCGATAGCTCAATGAAATTGTATCGATATTTTGTATTGCAGTACTGTGACCCGTCCCTAGTTACACGCTTTAGTACAAGTCGGACTTAACATCAACGAAAAAATGGAAACGCTTTTAGAGAAAAAACTGTCCAGTATGTTCCTTGGTTCTAGGTTCGATCTTAACTGCTACTGACAAAATTGTTTTTTGATAGAAAACTTTTAAGCAGTTATAAAAACCTAACAACGAAGTTTAGGCTTATAACTTTACCACCATAACTCGTTTTTGGGTAGAATATTGTCCAGTCAAGTTGCTCATTTACATTCAAATATCCCTTCAAATTATAGTCGCGTCTATGGTGAGCTTGAATTTTGCTTTTTGTTCTATATTTACTGATGTGGTCGTAGTGTGAGTATGAACATAACAGTAGGATGTCTTCATAGATAGCTAGCGGTCGCGGTTTATATGTGTGCGCTAATACGCACGCGCCGTGACACACACACGATAGCAATATTTTGAGTGAATATGGGTAACTACTGAAGCGCCAGACGAGGTCGCGCGCAACGGAAACATGCGACCGCTTTCGTTTGTCTTCGTTTCGTTCTCCACATTCGTCGCAAAAGCAAAACTGTCTAAATCGCATAAACGAACTTATTATAATCTCCTTAAATGTCTAAATAATTTTAGTTATTCGAATCCAGAGTTATCATTCTGCAATATAACCACAAGAAATTAAAAACAAACACGAAAAACATGTGTACTATTGTTTTTTATTATGAATGTATGAAACTAAATGTATAACTAAACGAGATGCTCTCCGCATCTCACACCCTACGCAACAGCCCTACGTATCAGGCGAGAGTAGCCAATTCCGTTACACATGAGACGGCAGTGAGCCTTCTATTCTACTATATTCTCTGGTGCGACCGTCCGCAGGTGAGCCGCGGCCGTCCGCCTGTTCTTTATCTCTAACTGAAATCATATCACAAAATACAATATCCTTTCTTACAATTTTGTATTGAAATACTACAACATCTATACAATTTTTTGACAACAGAACATGAGCTTATTTTCTATATCTCGATATGTGTATTCAATAGCGTTTCAATTGTTTTACCTAATTATAATGCTTCATAGTAAGATAACGATGAGCTAGTGTTAGCTAAATAATAGTATATTGTGCAACAAGTGCGGTAAGTTGTCGATTGCCCACTCGAACAAAATTGAGCGCGCACGAGCGAAGCGAGAGCGCTCATTCGCTCGAGTGGGCAATCAACAACACTGGCACGAGTTGCAGATACTATTTTTTATTACTAATTCGGAGATAATTTCGGTCCAAAAAAAATTATACAAGGTAATAACTTTATTATTATTTAATATTATATTAATCTAAAACTTCGAAATCAAGGTATTCTTTATCTTTCACACTGATGTCAATGGGTACTAAAATCGATTGTGTTTTTCTTAGATATTCATTTTAATTCTTTTTTTAAATCGTGAATTTGCGTGTGCCAAGCAAAATTTGCTCAACTGTTACTCAAATTGTAAACTGAGACAATAGCTACTGTTAAATATGAAATGTAACGGTAGCACTGATCACTATGAACACACTATCCATTCTTAATCACAACTATTATGTACTTGACTACTCGACGACTTCTCAACAACTGACCTCTCACAAGAACAAAATCAGGCTTTTATGCAGCCCCACTTCACGCAGGACATTCTACCCTCTACCTCGTTCCATTCTACTCTCATTCTTGTTACTAAAATGTTACATGTAACATCACACGTGGGTACTTTATGTGATTAAAATTAATGTGCAACTAACACTACTTATCAACCGCAAAAATGTGCGTTTAGATACTGTTTATCCCGCATGAGTAATAAAAAATATTTAAAGCACTCGCATATTTCGGTAAGAATGTGTGAGAAGAATAATGATAAATGTGAGGAAACAAGAAGTGTAACGGTGAGATGAAGAAAAACAGAACGATACGAGGCGGGGCGAGCCCGGTACGACGCAGAGGAGAGGAATGGAATGAGGCAGAAGAGAGAAGCGGTGAGGGGAAAGAAAGAAGGAAAAGGATAGACGATAAAACGAGATGTCGAGACAGCGCGTGCGCATTATTACTTCATAAGTCTGTAAAAATAAATCGTAATCTATAACAATAAAAAACAGTTATATTTACTAATGATTACATCTGTGGTATTTTATTTTGTCACGAGACTTGATATTACAGAAGTTTGTAAGGGCGATGCCTGTCTCTCTGTTGTCAATATGTACCCCGTAAGGGATACAACGTGAGGATATGTATGTACAGTAGAATCCTGATTATCCGAACATCCGATTATCCGGACTCACCGAAAATATGTGATTCATTATGTTAAAGATCAATAACAAGTCATTTCCGATCAAAATTTTAAATTACATTGGTATTATGTAATTCATTATCGTTATAGCTCGTAATTTTTGGAGTTTACTCCTTAAGAATCGATTTTCATATAAGGCCCCCGGTATGAAGAAAATATGAGGAGTAAAATCTATTCATCGAATGACAGCGTTACGTTTTTTGTGCGCAACCTATTGTGCGCACCTTTCACTTTTCAGTCGTGAGTATTAAGACGTACAAAGAGTATGCTGCGGGGCAGCTTACGCATGTAAGTATTATGTGTATATAATATACCTATATGTTATTTCTATATAAAATATATAGGTATGTAATATATACTCTACAGCGTCTTCAAATGATTATTATATATATATCTAGGTTTCTCGGGGTGCTGTTTACAAAAATGATGTTCATTTTCAAATCCAAGATGGCGAATATTACTTTTTTTGGATAAATCGATACGGGTATCAAATTCTAGGTTTCTCGGGGTGCCGATTACGAAAATGACGTTCATTTTCAAATCTAAGATGGCGAAAATGACTTTTTTGGATAAATCGATATGGGTGTCACATTATAGGTTTCTCGGGGTGCTGATTACGAAAATTATGTTTATTTTCGAATCCAAGATGGCGATTACCTATTATTTTTTTTGATAAATCGACATAGGTATCATATTCTAGGTTTCTCGGGGTGCTAATTACGAAAATGATGTTCGTTTTTAAATCCAAATTGGCGAATATTACTTTTTTTTTTGATAAATCGATATGGGTATCAAATTCTAGGTTTTTCGGGGTTCTGATTACGAAAATGACTTTCATTTTCAAATCCAAGATGGCGAATATTACTTTTTTGGATAAATCGATATGGCTGTCAAATTCTAAGTAGGTACCTCGGGGTGCTGATTACGAAAATGACGTTCATTTTGTAATTCAAAATCGAATATTATTTTTTTTTGATAAATCTACATGGGTGTCTAGGTTTCTCGGGGTACTGATTACGAAAATGACGTTAATTTACAAATCGAAGATGGCAAATGCAACTTTTTTTATATCTATTAATATTGATATTTAATATTATTGTGTACAGTGAAGTGAATAAAAATATATAAAATATGGAAAAAACCAGTAAACTCCAGTCGCGCGTCGGAGCCGACACACACACTTTTTTTTTATATCGTATTATCTAAACGACGCACATAAAACCGATTACATAATAAAAATTGATTTAAATTTAAATATTGTTTGATTTTACTTTGAAATCGATTATCCGCATTTTCTATTATACGGATTACCCCGGGTTTTATTTAATCCGGATAATCGAGGTTCTACTGTTTGTAATTTGCAAACGATACCTTGTCTTGTTGTTTTTTTTTCTGTTGGACTTAATTGGTGTTAAAATACATTGTGAAATTGTGGTAGTCTAATGATGACTAAAACACTAAAACATAAATAGTATTATAAAAAAACGCTGTTGTAACATTTTCTCGGTCGTTTTTTTAGTGTACCATTCATTTAACATGATTGAAATCGGTCAAGTGCGATTTCCGCACCGACCGATTTTAATTGTGTTAAAAAAGCTTTCGATATTTATGAAATGTTTTTTTAAACAGTTTATACAGACTTAAGACTTTTTGTTGTGGATTTACAATACAATAATCTTCAGACTATTTTCATACTTTATTTCGTAATTTATTTTCTACATTTACAGTATATATTACAGCCGTTGAAAATTAGTTATACAGTTATAGTCATATATATATATATATATATATAGATAAAAATTAGACAATAGAATATAATACAGTGAACATGACAATAATTTTTTTTTTTTAAGCAATAGGTGCGTTAACACTTTTAATACAGTTTTATACTTACTCACAATATTGTAAAATGTTAATTAACATAATATATACGGGTACAACAAAATGTATCACTGTACTAATCTGTTTATACATCACTAACTTTCTAAGGTGACGCATGAATGTCTCATAATGGTTCAGTCTTTCCTTAAAGCTGCGGAATCCTAAAATTAGTAAAATTTATACAGTATTTGATTTACGTACTCTGTAGCAGAAATTCATTTTCTCATTTTTCCCTACAATATCTGTTATTTTTAATGAACACGAACGAATTTCTCAAAGTATTATATAAATTGGCTCAGTACGAAGCACTCGCGAGCTGTCGAGATGTTTCAAGCATGTACTGTACGTACTTATTTCTCCGAGTCGAAATACTACGTCAGTATCTCAGGCCAAATAAAAAAGAAAAACAACGCTGTTATTATAAATTACGTCATTTTATCGTAAATATGCCAAACTGTACTGTTAAAGGGTGCAAGAACCAGTCTACAAAAAATAAAAATCAAGATGCTATCACATTTTATATGTAAATAACTTTAGAAACTCATAATTTTTCAATAAATCAGAGTAAAAACTACTTGGAACGCAAAACCTCAACAGGTGTTGCCATTGTAGGTGTTCTTTATTCCCATTGTTAGGTAAATAAGGTTACATGCAAGGTAAAGTTTAGTTTTAGTGAATGCTAGGCAAATTGTTCCAAGGTAGTTAAAACTAAGTAAGTGAATCGCGAGCAAACTCTAATACCATTATGAAACTGTACGATAATGCATCTGTACAATATACAATACGCAAAGTAGTATTATAGAAATACATTACTAAAAATAATGTATTATCTATTATACCTATATTATTATCTATTGATAACATTATCAGTAGAATAGCGTTATATATGATAACGTTTTTTTTATAAAAATTTGGGTACTAGGAATCAATATGGCAACACTAGCCAATGTATCACACAAAACAAACCCGACTCCCTGTGTTATTCTCAGAATTACTTCTTTCTCTTGTTATTTTATCCCAAGTCAGTGTAATAAACAAAATGAAACATCTTGTCCTATATATTGAAATAGAGAGTACATTAACCCATTTCTCTCCAAAATAAATAATACTAATGGAAAGCTGCGGGACTACTTTGGAGGATTTTGGTCGGGAGTCGTGACTTTGAACCCTCGGCCAGTCCGTCGCCTGACAGACAACATTATGTTTCGACAACGAGGCGGTAATCTCAAACACCATTGCCGAGCCTAGAGAGAATATCGCCTTTTTTTGCCGAAAACCACCGACATATTTTTTATCCGCTTAAGCAAAGAGAAATCCGTAAACACGGTTATATAAGCTCTGCGAAGAACATAAAAGAGCCTAAAGCATATCGGCTCCCGCTTTAATCTGCCATAAACAATCGCAACGAACACGACCGAGCGGCGCAATAGTAAATTTCACGAAAAGTCATCCGACGGAGTAATGGCTGAATTTTCTGATCGATCCCGTAAGTTAATCGAATTGCGATCACATCGCTTCGGCCTCAGAGTTCGATATCTGTTAGCGCGTCGAGGATACTTCCTCAGCGGTTGCCTCCCATAACAACATTCCGCTCGCTCTTACCGACCAAATAATAAAGTCGTCAATAGCCTGTCCGCCACGCAACAAGACGCGACCCGCCGTTTAATCTGAGACTGTTATTTTTCCGGTAATACATCAAAGTGGCGACTTTCTACGGCAAATTGTATCAAAGTCGCTGATGTATGTAGCGGAGCTGGCGGCGCTGTGTGTGTGAGCACACAAACGGAATAATAGTCATAAATTGTGCGTCGATGTACTAGCTTTTGTTTCGAAGTTCCTCGTAGCTTTTACGTATGTATTTATTTATTATGAATCAGCAATGTCCATTATATTTTTGTGCACAAATTCCAAATAATTCTTTTGTCTGTTTCTTGGCGTATGATGCGAAAACCAATGTAGGCATTCCGTTCGGATTGTCTATGAAGAATAGCACATAATCTGGCCGATATACAGCCATTTCTTTATTTTTAGTCATCAACTAAAGATTCAGATTCGTCCTGATCCCTCAAACTATGTAAAACCATGCAACATAGGGGTCTTGATGGTTAAGTGTATTGAAAAAATGTGACAGATATAGTGATCTAATAGAGATCTTTGACGATATACGTAAAATTTTCAGTGGACTGTAAATTCTTTACATAACATTAAATAAAAAGCATTTCACTGTTAGATTGAGGTTTAGTACTAGAGAACTGTTGTTTTTGAAGTAAAAAGAAAAAAATTCATCGACAATTTGAATGTAATAGAAAATAATAAAAACGATATTTCTTCATTATACACAATAACAAAACACAATTTCTTCTTCTGAGTAGAAAACATTTTAAAAACATAAATCACAGTCTGACGGAGTAAGAGGTAAGAGCTATCAGTAAATTGACAGTGCTCATTAAACGCTGGAAATATTTTTAAAGATGCAAAAACAAGACAAATGTATCGTGTTATGTCATTGCGGTGAAACATTTAATTTGATCTTGAATTTGATAAGGTTTTGCCGTATCCAGGAGTATTAGTTTTTGTAATTTTCTTTATGTAGTGATGTCCCCCTATACCGATTTATTATTCGGTATTTCGGTAATGGTTGCCTCACAGTGTTATCCGCATTAAATCTAAAGCGGTAGCGTCAAAAATTTATGAATGTTTGCAGCTATAAGAATATAAATTCGGTAAAGCATTCTCAATATTTGGCAAAACTAATTAAAATTGCACTCCAGCTCACAAATAACATTAAAATGCATTCTGTCGAGACTGTTAATTGCATCAAACAACTGTTTACGGCGACTGCAACCGAGACAATGCATCGTGAACAGTTTGAACGGAATCCTTTTAGAGCAGTTCACGGAATAAATATTGTTTTGTAGAAGAAAAGGGGGCGTGCTGGCAGGATGCCATATTGTTAGCAATGGCACGACGGTGGTGAGCACAGCAATAACTCTATTAATTACATTAATGAATAATGTAATAACTGTTTCTAGTTATGACCAGTTTACATTGCAATTAGTCAAGTAGCGAGTCAAGAAGCATAGTACTGTTTGGACACAACTCGGCAAGTTAGTGATTTGAAATGAGTAGAGCTGAATGGATAAGCGTTCGCGGATCCGAATTCAGTAGTGATAGCCATACATACAGATGCAAATCGGACATTTATCAAACAGAATGAAATGGAACGCGTTTAAAGAAAAGCCTGACACAGCTGGCAGCCAACAGTAACAAAAAATATTCTGTGGTCAGTCCCATAAAGGACGTAGAAATTGGATGTAGTTTGGGTACATCAAAATCCAACTCCTTTAAAATATGGAATCTACACATCACTAGTAAGTTGGCTAAAATCGGTAAATAGACAGCGACTGGAATCTCACGTAAAAATGCTACCAATTCAACCAGCCCAGTCTTTTCTAAGCTTATAATTTGAAGCTTTCACATTAAAATTTTTCATCAATTTTGGTATTTTCCCGTTATTATTTCAGATATTGTAAATGAAGATTGCGATCATAAGTTAAAAAGATTATACTCGCATCATCTCATTCTACATTTTGCTGGCTATTACCGCCTTCATCCTTTCCAGAAACATAGTATATTCCGCTAGATTTACTAACTTTATGATCCTTTCATAGATATGGGTGGATAATTGAGAAGTGTTATTGCGTGACAAGTAAACGCCATCTATACGTATACTAAACTTATTAATCTCCTTTGTAAATAGCGTCAGCCTTGCCGCAGACGTGCGACAAATTTTAGTTCACTGATTGATCGACAGATGCAGCACTGCAGATCTGTGATTAGGGTTGCCACTCGTACTTTATTATAAAGTATTGTACGTTATTTCCGATAATTGTACTCTATATTTTATGAGAACAATAAAGTACGCGGAAATACTTTATTTCGCATAATTTGATTTATCTGGGATTCATTTTTTAGATAACATACAAAAAAACTTTTGTCGTAAGTATTTTTGCGTAAAACGGAACGACAGAGTTACCGGAGTCGATGACGTTATCGTTTGTTGCCGAATAGATTCGATAAATGAATATATCCTGTGGCGGTTACCAATTAAACGCTCGTTTTTGAACGCAACCTAACCTCAAACGTCAACATTGTAATGTCAAAACTTCTTGTGTTTTGTGTAAGGCGGATTGAGTGCAATAAAAATATGATTAATCGATTTTATAGCTTTAACTTATAGTCAATCATGGACAGGGACAACCTTAATAAACAAGAGGCGAGGCGAAAGAACAAAGTCTCTGAATCTGATAAAAAATGAATTACTTATTTACTTAGACTTAAATATAGACTGTAAAGATGCCGTGCAGATAATAATTTGTTAAAAGTTGCTAAAAGTAATGAAAAATATGATTGTAAGTAAAGTAATAAAGTGAAATAAATTGTACTTAATTTGGATACAGTGTACTTTTTTTTCTACCTTCAATATCCAAGGTACTTTATTTGCACAAAAAAAGGTGGCAACCCCATACTGTGATGCCAGATGATATTATTACTTGTTTCGACATTAAATATTGCATAAGATATGTCTATCGCTGCAGCTACGTAATAAGTTATTTAGTCTGCTCAATACAAATAATTTTGTTATGATCATCATAAAGCTTATCTACATTTTTAGGGTTTTTATAATTATTCTTTAGAGATACATACGAGTAGAGATAAATCAAAGTCAGATGAAAAGTATTAACGTCACTGTACTACGTCATCAATTAATATGTGCAGCTACGAATTACTACCGATAATTATTATGCACCGAGAGTGAAATTAGCGAATTAGAAATGCTGTATGCCAATGATAGGAAACGACTGACCACGTAACGAGCTCCTTGCTCGCTGGACAAAACGCAATCAGCATTTACATGTACAGTGAAATTGCAGACTATTGCTATTGCCATCGACCAGAACATGATTTTCCATCACACCTTCTATAACTCATATTAGTCATATTTGCTCGTGTTTAAACGTCGCATTCTTATAAATCGGTCAAGTGTAACTTGGACTCGCGTACAGAGGGTTTCGTACGATATTTATTAAACGGTAAATATTTGAATTTTATTTCTGTAAATATGTAAGACATAGGACTTTAATAATATCTTTTCTGTTTTCAGGTACTTGCGACTTTATATTTCCTTTGGAAAATTCTAGGTCCGATAATTTTGTAGGTATAGAGATGTCATGTCGGATCGTCATCTAGGTTAGTTATTCCTAAAATTAAATTACAAAAGTCAAGTGGATCACTTTTGAGAAGTCGTATTCGTTCTTATAATAAGATTTCTCAAGACATTACTCAATTCAAAGGAAATTTAAACTTGCTATTAAACGTACACCTGATTGGATACATACTATCCAAGCAAACATCCGTTGAAGACAAAACAATATAGTCTGGGAATAATCCTTTCTGCACATCCATTTATTCACTTTGTGAATATTTTGTTTTAAAGTAACTATTGTAGAAAGTTGTTGAAAAGATTGTACCGGACTTTCTTGTCGATTCTGTTCTGTGGTATATTTGACGTTGAAAAATACCTTGCAATGATACTTGAACAAAGATTTGAGTTTAACTTCGGCTCTGAGTAATCTACCCCTTCTTTAACTCTCCTATGAATATTATTCCTAATTCAAACGTGTATTAAATTAGCCACAACTACCCATTCCTATACAATTACAAAACTAAAAACCACACGTAACTACCATACTACCATAATATTACTTTATGAAATAACATAGAACTTAGATTATACAACAACGATGGAATGTTGTCCAGCAAGGGGACTCCAAACTATCGCGTGACAGAAACAGCATCTGATTCTTGTCTCCTGTTCTACACTATTTTCATGTAGTAAGACACTTCCTGGACCCACGCATTTATCGCCTCATGCCATCAATTTCACATGACCTTGAAAACAATTTCCGAAGAAACTACGATCGAAATGATTCAATGAATTCCGCCCGTCACGGTTGTGTGACAGTCGCGTGAAACTTCTTTATTCGGTTCTCATCTTTCAAAAGCACTTTCGCAAGTCAATGGCTCTGGCATTTGCTCGAAACAAGACTAAGTATCATTTATATAAACCAAAAGTGAGAATTTTCTTTCTTAAATAGTCTCTAAATAGTATTAAATAAAGCCGCTAACCATTGTTTGTAACATTTAACATTAACATTGCAAATTAGATAACATTAAATATCAAGTAATTGTGAAATTACTTGTTAAATGAATTAAATGTTGTAAAAATCTAAATGTTAATGTTTACAAATTTTAATAGAAAATTCATGTACTTAATACGCGAAGAAAAAAATTGGTACCCCTTTTTAAGCATATTGCGCGCACGAAAGTGTGAGATTTGGCATAGTTAATGTTTATATGGAAAAGGAGTGAAGATAGATGAAATGCATAATGTTGTAAATAGGTGTTACACATACATTGAACCATAACCTTAGTATATACTGGCGTATAGACGAACATAGGGCTTGTGGACGCGTGACGATTTTTAATTTATCGTTGTCATCTATGGAATGAATGATTCCCTTGATTATTGCGGTAAGTAATATCACAATCACATACAGAACGCGTAACGATTATTGGCAAATACAGTACTTCTTTGAAATAAAACAGGAATAACACAAAATAACAAAATAAGTCAACAGAGTTTTCCACAGCGTGACGACTTGTGACGACCTGTCATTTAAAAAAGGTTAAAATAGCGTCTCGTTTGCTGTCTCTTTCCTACTCGTGTCACTATCATATAAGATTACATTCTCACTCGCACTCTTTGTACGTCTATACGCCAGTATATACTAAGTTTATGCATTAATCCAAAGAATTTAAAATGTTGCCTACAAATATTATTCCAGGCATTGCCATTGTATTAGTATTGAGTCATTCCATCAGTAAATATTTGTAGGCATTACAATTTGTAGGCATTTGGAGTTGCGAATTTGCAATAGTTTGAGGAGTGTGTGTCAAGTATAGAAAGCGTTTATTTTATTTTTTGTTTTATTATTTATTTTATTTTATTTTTTGGTACATTATCTGTCCGTCTGTCGTAATTGAATTTTCAAAAACTGTACATGGAAATTCATTGAAAAATAAAAGTGACTGAGTATTAACCTCATTAGTACGCATAAGTTCTCTTGCCGTCATTCTTAGGGGTGGAAGATGACACTACAGTTGTGACGTCACCTTGGACCGGAAATCATAATGGAAGGAGTCATAATGAGTTGCTGCACTTATCACCAGATGTCAAGTGAATTTTCGTGTCTTTCTGCCTATTTCGTTTAGCATAATCCCGAGTAAAACAGTTAACTATAGTCAATTTTGGCAACCTCGTACTGTCATTGCAATTTATGTCAGATCATGACTGTCAAAGTCAAATCAATTTATTCAAGTAAACCCAATCACGAGGTATTTTTGAACGTCAAATCTACTTTAGTTCGGTTCAAAGAGAAGAGAAAAGAAAACCTGGACACTGAGAAGAACCGACAAGAAACTCAGTCAGGTATAATTTTTTCAACATCATTTTACAAAAGGTTTATTAAAATACAATATTCAGAGAGCCAGTAAATGCATGTGCAGAGAAAATCATTTCCAGACTGTTGTTTTATCTTCAACGAAATCGTTCTCTTCAATAGAATGGAAGTTAACAAAGTGAATTTAACGGCAGAATCCTTGAGTTATATAATCGCCATGCACCACTGAGACGAATTAAAATTAAACACAAGCCTGCTCCCTGGATTACATCTGACATTAAAGAACTTATGGGCTGTAGAGATAGGACTAAAAGGAGATACAAATGTCGTTCGTCGGAGAGTAATTTTAGCAAATTTAAAATATTGCGCAATCGTTGTAGTCGTATGTGTCGAAATGCAAAAAGACACTATTTTAATCATTCACTAATAAATCGCAATTCAACACAAGTATGGCAATTCCTCTTGTCTGTTGGTAAATCCGTTGTAGCGGAATATGGGAATGTTAATTTAAATTACCTTAATAAGTATTTTTCTCTTCCGCCTACTATTTTGCAATCTAGAGTTAAAAATAATACATTGTTAGAACTTTCGAGCATGCCGCTACCGGTGTGTTCACCTTTTGACTTTCGCCCAATTTCTATTTTATCCTTTCTCTCGAAAGTCCTTGAGCACATTGTCCACAAACAATTGTCTTCTTTCCTAATTTCTAATAATCTCATTAATTCTTACCAGTCCGGGTTTTGCCCCGGTCACAGTACAGTAACAGCATTTCTTAAGGTCACTGATGACATTAAATGGGCTATGGAGAATAAGTCGCTCACCATACTTATTCTTCTGGATTTCAGTAGCGCCTTTAACTCAGTGGATTTCGATATTCTTCTAGGAATTCTCCGTTCAAGTAATCTCTCTTCTTCTCCTATATCATGGTTTAGTTCTTACCTAAATGGACGCTCGCAGCGTGTCCGTCTTAATGAGGTCTTCTCTGATTGGAGTGAACTCAGTGGACTTGGAGTGTGCTTTCTCCTCTACTCTTCTCTGTTTTCATCAATTCTGTGACTAAAGTGATTTCTTCTAACTTTCACCTTTATGCTGATTTGAAATTTATCATCATTTTGATGTGGCAGATGTTGATTTAGCGGTTGTTGCTTTAAATCATCTGGATCGTATTAGAGTGTGGGCATAGTCTTACGGCCTTCTAATTAATCCAAACAAATTCCAGGCTTTGATAGTAGGCAGCAGACATATACATAGTCGCTTAAGTTCATCTTTACCATCAGTGATTTACGACGGTATTCCTATTGCTTATACTGATACTGCTAAAAACTAGGGTGTCATAATTGATAAACATTTAATATGGAACGCTCATATTGGTGACGTCAGTCGAAAGGATCAGTTTACCCTCCATTCTCTGAGATATCTGCAAAACTTCTTGCCCTTAAAGACTAAAATCTCTCTTGTCCAAACACTCATACATCCCATCTCAGATTATGCTGACGCCTGCTACCTAGATGTCACAGAAGAGCTCCTAAATAAACTTGAGCGTTTGCAAAATCTTTGTATTCGTTTCATCTATGGACTTAAGAGGTTCGACCGGGTCTCTCATTGGAGGAAGGTCTCCTTTTCAATATATTACACAATTCTTCTTTTCCCTCCTATCTGACAATGCGTTTCTGCTATGCCCGTCCGTTGAATATCCCATGCAGGGAGCATCTTAGATCCCTCCTGAAATTCCCTTCACATAATACCGATTTTTATTCTTATTCATTCACTGTTCATGCGGTTAGGCTGTAGAACTCACTTCCGCCTCATGTTCGAGATTGTAATTGTGTATCAATTTGTAAAAAAACGATGATATGTTTATTGTAGTATGTGATATGTATATTGAATGCAGTATGTTTATTGTGCATGTACTTATGTATATGGATATGTAGCGTATATGTATAATTATATATATACATATGTGTATAGTTATATATATGTTATATTTTATATGCAGGTATTTACATATAATATATATCTTATTATTATTATTTTTGTTTAATACACATTAAATTTTGCCACTCCAACGCCTTCTTCTACCGTGGGTCTGCTGGAAGAAAATTCAATTTGAATTAAGCAGTACCTTGGTGCGTAGTTACATTTCATGTGTCTTCTAGAAGAATGTGTCTGTACATAAATAATTACATAAATAAATAAATCTTAAGAGCCCTTTGACATTTTGGTGCGAAATAGTGATATTTTGACGCTCTAATTCTCAGAAACCTTAGAATTTTAATATTCTGCTGGCAGTTTATAATAGATCCATTTCCCTTCCTAAATATTAGTGTATTTTCACATTTATTTTGTAATACCTGACAATTACCATTCTACGAAATCAGTTTACAAGGAAAATTCTTAGACACGCTTCTTTGACATCCTAACATTGTTCTAACAATTCCTAAAATTATGTTGAGATCAAGTATATAATTTTATTGAATATTAGTGTTGTGGAAATGTCATAAATTTCTTCCTTTTTACAGAAAGAAATATTTAAAAAGACTTGTTTCAAGGATATTTTTGTTCAGTTTAGTTCTAAAAAAGCAATGACTTGTAAAAAAAATGACATGAAATGAAACTTCATTTAATGTACAATATACTTCAGAAATTATTTCTTTAAATTAATCAGTGTAATAAATATAATAAACATAATAAAATCAGTATGAAAAAAACTTTGATTCGGAAACGTATCAAGATTATATTTTATATTGAAGTCCTTCGTTACTCACACTACAATAAAGCTACGAGAATCGCATGCATACGTGAGTGTCCGAGCGCGCCAACACCTAAATTCAAGTGCTTACGATTTGTCAGTGTTATTAAGTGTTTTGTCTACTAGTATTCACAAAAATAAAAACATGACATGTTCACCTGTGAAGGTATTGTTATAATTAATCACGCTAACTTAACTTGCCACGCACATTAGTACAAGTCTTGAACCTCGCAACGACAAAATCTGGACACGCTTTAAAGCTGTCGTAAAACACTTAAAGCCAAAGTTCTGTTCTATTATGATTTTCGCTCAGAATTTTGGTCAAAAAATTGAAATATTTCATTATATGGTTATTAGGTATATGGAAATGAGTTGTAGGCGACAGTATTTAAAAAAGTTGAAATTACAGCAGTAACAGTTCCATATCGAAAAATATTTTAAGTGTTTGTAACTTGTTAGAGCGAACAAACAGGACGATTATTGGAAGCAACAACGAGAACATGTCTCGGAAAATAAATGTATTTTACACAATATCTGGCACACGGTGTAGTGGCGAGCTTGTTAGGACTAACACCGGGCGACGGGCCGCGGGGCGAGTGCAGTGCAATTTGAAATCGCGTTTTAAAATCTGTCATAATGGATTGTCGACTTTGTTGTCGATGTCGATTGGACTTTCTTGCCACGTAAAACCTTTTCGTTCTTATTGCATATCTACGTGAGTGCAAACATAGGATGAATAGCGGCACCCCGCCACTACTCGCTGAAATGACGTCGTCAAGATAACGTTATATAAGTCACTACAAGCAGAGAGTGTCAAGGCACTTGTCCCCAGCAGCACCCGTAGGGTCTCACGTTTAAAAGCTCGATCACGTAGACCCGCACACACGCGAGCCTTAAGCCATATTGTAAACTGCCACGGGGAACACTAGGCACACTAACCGGCCATCAGCCGTCTCGCCAGCGGCGTCCACTAGAGGTCCTTGCCAGAGTAGGAAGCCCGTTAAGATGCACGCAGGTGCGAAAAGCTCCCCTGGCGACGCTTTGAGCCCCAGGTCCACCCTCCATACGA
Source organism: Zeuzera pyrina (assembly GCA_907165235.1). NCBI lineage: Eukaryota > Metazoa > Arthropoda > Insecta > Lepidoptera > Cossidae > Zeuzera > Zeuzera pyrina. Next base: position 183,788 of record OU015642.1, on the reverse strand, counting down.
GGTACCCCTCTGCTGGAGGAATCAATGCCAGTCAATCATCTGGCAGGACGCCTTTAGTGCTCGCTCCAACGCGACCGGTGACGCTGTAAAAGCCACTAGGACTATTACCTATTAGGTCTAGGATTGTTAGAGAAATGGAAGAATAAAGCCATAATATATTTTAAAGTTTCTGTATTTGATTATTGTATCATAATAAATATTAGGTAAATCTGCGACACCGGATTAAAAATACACTTATTGTGTAGCAGTGCTATGATTAACACGAGTTTAAACTTTCGAGTTGTTTAGTTCACAAGATGCGCCAAAAGAACCGACATACATACAATACTCATATAATACATACATCCGAAAAACATTACTCTCCTTCCGAGGCAGTCGCGTAATAAAAAACAAAATTACAGACATTATAGTGTATTTTTTGCTATAATTCAACAATTATACGGACCATTGTAATAACTCTGGCGTAGTCCCCTACTTCGTAACTTGCCAGACTCACACTTCGTTGGTTACCTTAATACAGCGAATGTTAGATATGCATGTATAGAAAAGCAGCTTCAGAATTCGCTGAAAACATATTTTTTTCTCGCGTAGTAACATGGAATAGCGGAAAAACAAGAACGTTACGAGTTCTGATATTTATCAGTTAGAACTTAGAAATGTCATTCAGAGAGCGCGGTGCGCGCACACTGCGCCACGTGGGAACTTCGAAATGATATCAAAAATTCAAATACCATTCAGGCTGGACAGCGAACCATGTGGACATACAAATACTGCTCAACGGAATACTCTTTTACATTTCGCCAGGAACCAGTTTGAAATGATACGAAAACAAATAATCAGAAAAAGAATTTTGGATATTCGTTATAATCGCAGTATAATTCTCACTACAGAAGGCCGTATCAGTCCTATTCACCAAAAAAGTAAATAAGATTTACTGATTCATCTAATGAAATGGCAAATTAATAACTTTTTCTTAATACTATACTAAATTTTTGAAATAGACTTAAAAGTGTGTAATTATCTTCTTTTTAACCGACTTCAATCAAAGGAGGAGGTTCTATGTTCATCTGCATGTTTTTTTATGTATGTTCACCGATAACTTCGTCAATTGTAAAACGATTTCCAAAATCGTTTTTTTGTTTGAAAGGGTATGTTTCCGTGGTAGTCCCATTTAAATTCCACCGGTATTGGAACTTGGTCTTCGAAGATACACCAAATAACACAAAATAACGCGAACTGCTTATAACTTTTATTTATGTGATAAACTCCTGAAATCTTTAACTATTTTCCGCTCGAACTCCAAAAACCGCCAACCAGCATAATTCGGCGCTGGTTAGCTGACCGAGTCTGATCTCTGGAATATCCTGAGGATGCTTCGTTGAGACGCGAAACATGTGTCGATTGGTGGTTTTTGGAGTTTGAGCAGAAAACAGCTAAAGATTTCAGGAATTTATCACATGAAATGGATTTCCGCAAAATAACACCTGAGTCTATACAGAACCTTTATTAACATTGATGATTCTCTTGTATGTCGTTTCGCTCCAGAATTAGACTGCCCTAGATATTTATTTAGGCCAAGGTCACTCAAAAGGGAGAAATACAAAAATTTTAAGAAAAAAATTAAACCGCCTTCAAAAAAAAACACTGAAAAGTACAAAATAACTATTCTTTAATGGTCAAAACTCAAGTACAATAAATATATAGGTATGTGTATCGTATTTATAGTTATTTTGTACTTTCAGTGTTTTTTTTTAAAGTGGTTAAATTTTTTTCTTACAATTTTTTTCTTCTTTTCTTCGTCTTTCTCTTCATTTTACTGTATTGTTATTCAATTCTACCAATACTAAACGATGTTCATAATATAAAGTTTCTAGCTTATCAAAAAGTCAAAAAATCAGTTGCTAAATTCCATTCGAAATACAGGACAATAAATATATGAAAGCGAGTTAATTACTGACTGGACATACAAGAAAGCAGTTAATAAAATACAAGAAATAATGTTTGATACATATAAATAACTTATACTAATGGTATTTTAAGTAATGGTGACGTACACTCATACTGCGTAGCGTTTAGATTTGTTTCGTTATGACGTAATATACACATTACTTACCAACTCACCTCTAAGCGCATATATAGGCTACAGCAATGAAAGTGAGAGATAATTTAAGGCGAATGATATAGAAAGAGATAGTTATTTGAAAAAGAGTTGCGTTTCAAATAATACTAAAAACTAAAAAAGTTTTTTTTTTCTTTCATTGTAAATGGTGTGGCGTGCAGATTAGCGCATTTGCCAATGTCACGTATTAATAAATAGAATCAACATGAAGCACGTTCGAAGTAAATTCGTTTTTTCTTCTTATCTAAAATTCCTCCAGTAAAGTATTAGCATGCTTTACTGAAGTTATAAAAGACTTCTTGGAAGAGCGTGAGAACTTCAGCTACACATGTTTATTAAGACCTACTCGATTTTTTACACTTATACAGAACTTTAAATCACAACATAATATCACTTTTGTACTTTAAAACTCCCAAAAATGTAAAAAATAGAAAATCTAAATAAAATGACAACTTCACTTCTCGCGTTCCCGCCAAAAAGTCCTAAAAAATATTATTTATCTTCATGGAGCACTCGACCTACAGAGTGGCAATGTTTGTATTTTGTATGAAAACAATTTACGTCTAAACTCTGCTGCGGTTACTGCATTCAGTTGTATAGTTTGATTTTTTGCTGTTTTTGCTACACTACCGAATATAACAATAACCCATCACATAAATATTCAAATATCTATCGATCCGTCGGAATATACAAAAATGTAGACACATGTCCAGTATTGGTTGTGTACTGCTTAATGCGAGAGTTGATATTTGTTAGTGTAAATAAACTGAACAGTGGTGAATAAAATGGTCCGATATTTCGTCTCTATAGATTGAGTGCTCCATGTTTATCTTTTTGGAAAATTATATATATCGTCATTGCCGAACATAAAACATTCTCATTCCATGTTCATTCACATTCTCATTCTTTTTTCTCAATCCCATTCCTATCCTCATTCCCATTCTTATTCACATTCACTATCTCATTCGCATTTTAATTCTCATTTCCATCCTCTTTTAATAGTCAGTCGCAAACGTCAAAGCTGTTGACAATTATTGTGACGTCAGATACAATAAAATTTCATTTTTTTATTACTTTACATTCAATTTTTTTTTAACTATGGCGGTTTCGAAGGATATGTTGAAAAATATTCATCGGAACTAAAATATAGATATCTAACCGTTTTTCTCAGAACATGGTTTATTATGTTAATAGATGGAAATTACCATTTGATTAATATTCAACGCGTAATTGAATTTCGAATTTAAATATTCCGAATTCACGGCTTATAATACCCAGAGTCGTCTTTAAGAATTGTTCAATCGAGAGTTCAATTCAGAGGAATCAACGTAAGAGAAGGCAAGGGATATATTATAATATGCATCTATACTAACATTGTAAAGAGTGAAGGCGAATTTCCTAAGTTTATTTATACGGTAATCTCCGGAACTACTGCACCTATTAAAATAAATATTTCGCCAGCATTTGAAAGGACATAGGCTATACATTAATTATTCAACCAGGACGAAGTCGAGACGGACCGCTGTTACCAGAAATCTACAAAATATAACCATTGATCATTAAGACGTTTAGTTTCGCGGTCATCTGGTGGGTAAAGCTAAATTAGCTTCGAAAAAACTGGGTGTGCTCGGTAGCGCGGGATAATATTTTACCCCGACCCATCACCTACAACTTTACAAGGCAAAGGTTAGGCCTCACATGGAATAGTGTTCCCATCTCTGGACTGGAGTGCCCCAGTATCAACTTCTTCCTTTTGACCGTATACAATGTAGAGCGGTTCGGGTTATCGGCGATCCGGTACTCTCTGATCGGCTCGATCAGAGGAGGATGCCTGATGAGGAGGGACATTGCGTCCCTAAGGCTATTTTACTGGTTCTATAAAATATGGGGAATGTTCTGACGAATTGTTCGGAGCACTGCCTGCTGCTGAATTTCATTGCCGTACGTCACGCAATCGACTGTCCTTCCATCCCCACCACGTTGATGGATGGCAGTCAACTTACAAGCATCGAATCCGATCGAACCAAAACTGACCGAGTCCGATCTCTAGTATATCCTAAGGTTGCTTCGTTAAGAGCCGAAACACGTGTCGATTGGTGGTTTTTGGAATTTGAGCGGAAAATAGCTAAAGATTTTAGTAATTCATCACATGAAATGGATTTCCGCAAACTAACACCTGAGTCTATACTATATAAAATAGTCAGATTGTTAGCTGACGGAAAAAAACTCTCATAACTAGGCGAAGTATGTAAGGACTGCGATGGGCGATATTCCATCTTCTGTAACTACCCCGTTATGGATACGGTATAAAGCGTTATATTTTTCCAATGAAACAAAACTCTAGAAATTAACTGCTTTCCGCTCTTTTCAACCATTCCACGCATATTTCATTTCTTAACTAAATATCCGCAGCACTAATGGGACAACTCAGTCATCTGTCGTATATACGAGTATTCTTTAAAGACGAAACCCATTCAAATTGTTGAGCCAGACGAAATAACGATTATGACATGAAAGTGGTTCAGTGTGTGGCCGCCTTTAGAACGTTAAATAACTCGTTTAGTCGTGTGAACAGAGCGCGTCGTATATCATCGTAATATCGCTGTTTTGCGGCGACTAGTCGCGCCCCGACGCGGCGACGACACGCTCCGGCGACTGCCCAGAGATATTCTAATTGTTTCTATACAATAATAGTTTATGAGCCGCATGAGAGTTTTATTGTATGATCAGTTACTTACAGCGAGGAAAGTTTTTATGAATATTTGCTGATATTACATACTATTACGGCACCGTTGCCAGCATCGTGATTATGAATTAACTGGCGAAATATGGGCGGTTATTTAACGCTCACCGTTCTTCAGATCTTAGGCTAGAGGTCGTTATTCTGCCACTCTGCAATTTAGAATACATTCCCGTTCAAAGTGTATGCTGCTGTAAAGTACATGCGGATCCAAAAATCCTAACCAGTGTAACATTTTTTCGCTATTGTACCTTCTTTTTAAGAGCTTAGAGGTTGTCAGAGAAAATAATTGTAGAACTGGCAAGTTAAAAATTTAAATATGTTTTTTTTTTTTTGAAGAATAGAACAGGATTTGAAAAATGAGAAAAAAAAAGAGAGCGAGGTGGTTTTTTAGAGAGAACAAAAAAAGGTTGTGATGGAGTGAAGAGATTATTTTTCTCCTCAAAAAGATATTTGATTTCTTTGTAAAAGTAAAGTCTGTTAAGAATATTAAAGAAGATGTTGGCAAAGTGAAAAAGAAAGAGGCTCGAACCAGAAGACTGATGTCGCCCAAACTTCCAAGGCAAAAGGACCCCTCGACAAGAATAAGGGGGAGCAATGGCTTCAATCGGATAAAGAGCACATTAATCAAGGTGATGCACCAGTTTCATACGAGTTTATAGAACTCATATTTACAATGACGATGCTGATTGCAGAATTATATAAAGTCGACTTATAATTTTGGAGATAACATTCGAGAGTGGAGTATGGGACAATACAATCTAATTTAAGCCAGTGGTTTGTGTTTTTTTATCATAATGTATAAATTATAAGGTGAAAGGTATTTATATCTGATTTTTGTAAACTACACCACACCATCACAACCACTTTGATATCTTTCTGTTTCTATTTTATTTACAAAATTAGTATTGATTTATTTGTTTCAAATTATATTACAATTTTCTTTTTAAAATAGAATTTTATTTAAAAAGATTTCCAATAAATTTCAAAATTTACTTTATCCATTCCCTTTTTGTGGCATCCGGGTGGGAATGGTATACCAGGCATGTGACGTTAGTCTTTTTTTCAATTAGTTAATTTTTAATTGTCTAAAGCCTTAATATATTTAATACCCATGTTATACTTTCGTCATTTTAAGTAACAGATAGTGTATTTGAAGTGGATTGTGACACTTTTTATAAAATCATCTATAGGCAATTGGAAGGACAGCAATAGTTTACCTTTAATATAATTTTTAAGCCTAATACTTTACTTTTGGCTAAAAGATCCTAACCTCTACAGCATTAATTTCAGCCATACTTATTTCACTATATTATATATAAACAAAAATACAATATATACACATACATACATATCTTCACGCTGTATCCCTAATGGAGCAGTCAGAGAGGACGGAGCACCAAGCGTCGCGGTTCTTACATACTTTCTTCGCCTCCTCAAATCGTATGATTTTCATAAAAAATATAATATATCTAACATAGTGATATCTATAACATATCTAACATACATATCTTGATAATTTTTAATGCACAGCCTTGTTTACGATTTTTTTCAGATTTTTGTAAGTGATGTTTTGTAGATAAGGTTTGGAGTGAGCGGTTTCTTAGCATAGTTTACTCTAGTAACTAATTAGTCTGTGGCTTAATTTCGAAAAGTAACAAATAATATCTACCTACGAATCTAAATTCTTAATTAAAAGAACTTTCGTTGTTATCCCACATGACGACGCCTAAACAGTTTTTTTTAACTTTATTCACAAGTTTTTAAAGCTAATCGCCAAAACTCAAAACCCAGTTTTTTTAGTTCTCGTTTGTGTTTGAGTTAACATTTGCAATAAATGTTATAAATTTTAACGGTTTACGTAAAATAATCTGCCGTATAAGTCTTTTATAAAAATGTTATAAATTTTAACAGTTTACGTAAAATAATCTGCATAAAACTGATGTAAGTGACAGACAGACACATGAAATGTTACATTAATATTCAATTAAATGCAATTCTGAAATGGCGTATATGAATTTTCATTGGACGACCGACACGACGCTCGACAATCTCAATTTCTATTTAATGTTATTAATTTTAATTTTTCGCATACGCAGCCGAAAGTGTACGAGGAAAGTGATGAGATTTGAGTAAGCGAAAGAAGTAGGCGAGAACCGCGACGCTTGGCGCTCCGTCCTCTCTGACTATTTCGTTAGGGATACAGCGTGAAGTTATACATGAATATATGTATTAATTTTTAAAAGTCGGATTTCAAATGTCTGTGTTTGAGCCAGTACTTACCTACTATAACTTCACTGTACTTTCTTTGTGTGGTAGAGGCTTGCTGCATTACAGCACGAACTGGGCCGGCTCGCCCGGTGAAATACCACCCTCGCACAGAATATCGGCGTAAAATAACAGCATCTATTGCTGTTGTGTTTCGATCTGTGAGTAAGAGTCCCCCTCCCCATCCTTTCCCTATTTCTCTAAAGGCCGGCAACGCGCCCGTGATTCTCCGGATGTTGCGGGTATCCATGGGCGGCGGTTGATTACTCTCCATCAGGTGATCCGCTTGCTCGTTTGCCCCCTCTTTAATAAAAATAAGTAAATAATAATAATTCAAACTCGCTTCGAACACTTCGGCGTGGTAGACCTACGCTCTAGCGACTGCGCTATTGACAAGGCAATTTTTTTTGAAAATTACAAATCAATACCATTTACCAATTTTAAATGTGTGAAAACAAAGAGAAAACCAACTTTTCCAGAATTGAGACCTGCTAGATCTATTTTTCGCCTCCGGAAGCCCCAACACTGTAAATTTCATCAAAATCATTAGAGTCGTTTTCGAGAACGCGATATATATATATCTAACAAAGACAAAAGAATGTTTTTTGCTTGGTCGTATTTTGTGGGCTGCCATACCGCTCATCCGATTGCAACCGTCTACCTCCACACCCTCCTTTCCCTAAAGGCCGGCGCCGCATCCTTGATTTCTCGGACGTCACGGGTGTCCATGGGCGGCGGTACTCACTTTCCATCAGGTGACTCGCTTGTTCGTTTGCCCCTCTTTCATAAAAAAAGAAAACTAATCCTTTCAACTAGGAATATCTAAATCTCCATGATATAGCCGAACAATATTCATAAAACTAAACTTATTTTCTGGAGATCTGTATGTAGTACTTAAAAGTCGTTATAAAATAAGAGGTAATGATCAAAGTCGAGTGGGAATATGTACTAAATTTTTTCCATCTTTAATTTTTGTAGTATAAAGTGCAAAATATGTAACACGACATATCCTATTCTATCCTATCCTATACTTATAATACCGGTGATATTTTTATATTTGTAATTGCGTTCTCGAAAACGATAAGGCACAGTCTTACATGATTTGTATGAAATTTATTATTAAATTAACGTTATAAATTAAATTAATACAAATAAAGTTTTTAAATAATTAAAAATTTACAATGTAAGATTTTATAGGAGCGAAAAATCGAGCTAGGTCCCACTGGAGAAAGCGTTTCTCCGTGCTTTCTTGTGTTTTCTCACACTTAACATTGATAATTGGTTTTGATTGGTTATTTCGCAACAGTTTACCTTCTTAGCACAGTGACTAGAGCGTAGGACTTAGGGCTTCCAATCCCGTAGCCTGTCTTTAGTCTCGGTACCTGCGGGACTGAACATTTTAAATCCCGCGACATCCCGGTATTTGTGGGATCCCGCATAGAAATTAATAGTATTTATAAAGGTAAATAAAGCAAGGAAATAATCAACAACGCTTTAGTTTTATTAAAGTTTTACTAGTATTAAGAAATCAATCAAATTACACTTTTATAGAGATCAAAAATACAGAAAAAATGAAATCCTAACGTACTAATAAAGCAAAAACTAAGAACATTTTCAAGTGAATGTTGACAAAACGAATTAAAACTTTAATTAGTTTGGTCAGCATTCTGTTAAAAAAGTTTGTGAAGAAAACATAACATATCTAAAGTATCGTCAGCCAAACTACTGCGTATTTTTGAGGCACTGTACCCAGCAGCAGAAAAAGCCCTTTCGGCTTCCGCACTAGTCGGCGGTATTCCTTTTAATGCTTTATATATAAATGATAGGTATTTACCAATTGACCCCCCAGATTCATAAAGAGTCATTTCTTTTTTTGTGATGGATTCAAGTGTATTAGCTCGAAATGGTGACGGCCAAACTACATTAGATGCTGACGTTATAGTTAACCCTAACTCCTGCAAATCCCGCTGGATCCGGCGCTCGGAATCCCGCAACAAGCAAGATTGGAAAATAGCGCGGGATCTCGGAATACCGAGATTGGAAGCCCTAGTAGCACCACTCAGAAGTGCAGGATTTCGAATCCTGCATTATGGTCAGACTTTTTTGTTTTTTTTGATCGGACCAAAGCTTGGTCGTTCAGGTACTTATGTATTATTTCAAATTCCAACATTGTATACCATTATTTGAGTACTATCAACTATGACAATAATATATATCACCTACATCAACTATGACAGCCGTTCCAGAGTTCCAGTTTTTCTTCTGAGGAACCCTAAAGATCTCTTCAAATATTGACTTTTTAATGATACTGTGTACCTTTGCAGTTACCTCGACGTTTTCCTTATAAATAAATAACACGGCTGCTCAGCAAAAATAGGATAAGTGCGCTTATCAAACGAAACTTGCGTTACTTTTCGTTTCCGTTGAGAAAATGATGTGATCAATAATATTAACCTGTTTTCCTCTTACCCAGAGTGGGTCGGTAGGGGGAGACTTGTAAAGAGAGTACTCTTCGCACCAAATAATATATCGCTTCAATAGATACATACAAAGACATAATAAATAGACAGAACCAGTACCCCGTATTTCAAAATCAAAGTAAAATCAATTTAATCGAGTATATCCATTTAGAAAATCGGTTCGGAAGGAAAACCTGCACTCAGAAGAACAGACAAAAATGTCAGGTATCATTTTTCAGCATCGTTTTACAATGTAAATGCTAAAATACACTATCGAGATAGCCAGAATGTGTATATGTAGAGAAACATATTTAAGAAATAAGAAATTAGTTTTGTAATGTAAGAATTAGATAAGGAAAAACAACAATGCTAGATATAAGAAATTCTAGGTTAGAAAACGTTCCTGAATTGATACCGGGGTAAGCAGCAAATAAATAATAAGAAAAAAAGCTATGTTAATATAATCTGTGAAACCACTATCTATGTGCTAGTCTACTCTATGATATATAATCACTTGTACGTACTTGTCTTTGTAACAATATCCAACTTAATAACGATATTTGTGTACTCCTGATAAGTAATAAATAACAATATATAAAATTAGCAAGAGAACTCTTTTAATTAAAAAAAAAATTAAACCGCCTTAAAAAAAACACTAAAAAGTACAAAATAACTACCCTTCACTAATCAAAACTCAAGTACAATAAAATAACTTTATGAGTACGATACACATACCTATATAATTTGACAGTTACTGAAGTCGGTGCCAAATCAATGTACAATAGCAGAAGTTTATTAGTTTGGTAGACTTGGTAGTTTGGTAATATAGTTTGGTAAGGTTACTTTGGTAGTTTGGTAAACATATATACATATCTTCACGCTGTGTCCCTAACGGGGTAGTAAGAAAGGACGGAGCGCCAAGCGTCGCGGTTCTTACATACCTCTTTCGCTTCTTCAAATCTCATCATTCTCGTCACACATTTTCGCATAGGTATGCGAGTGCTTTTGACATTTCGGTCTGCTAACACTCTGGCTATTTGATCTTCATAAGTCAGCCTTGGTCTTCCTTGTCTTCTTTTACCACTCACTTTCGCTCTGTAGATTTTCTTCGTCAGTCTTTTGTCACTCATTCTTTCTATGTACCATCTAAGCATTCCTTTCTTCATTTTTACAATAACACTGTCGTGCAACCCTGTTTGGTAAACATACAAAAGAAAACAAACAGTCAAACTGAATACCTCCTTCTTTTTTGAAGTTGATTCATAAACATTAATACAAACAGAATCCATATCTTCACATTGTATCCATAACGGGATATTAAGAGAAGACGGAGCGCCAACAAATCGCCTCTCAAATGCCTTCTCAAATCTCATCAACTCTCCTCCTCTTTTTGTTTATTTCATATAATTTTTAATAAGTATACGTGTAAAAAGAACATTATTATAAAAACGAATGCATTTGTCCAAAAATTAACCTTTTCACTAAATTGTTTCAGAATAACCAACTTGTCAAGACCTCAGCCTTTCGTTCCATCTCAGAAGCGAGTCGATAAAAATAATCCGGTTAATTCATATGTACTTTAATAAATCGGTAAAAAAAATTATTGTTATAAAATGAAATCCGAGTAAATCCGATTACGTGGGCATTTAACTAAAACTTTCAAACGAAAAGATGTAGGTAACTGTAATTGTATAATAGCGACTGGTCCATTAACGCGGTGGCAGAGCATCTATCTTCCAAGTTGGTGTCTCGGGTTCGATTCTTGGTCAGGTCAAATTAGGAAGAGAACTTTTCTAAATCAGCTTGGAGACTGGGTGCTATTGAGAACACTCCCTGTCCCTTGTTTGGTACCATGTTATTGTTATTAATTTCTTGAATTCATTGTCGTAGTCTCGTTTGCCTCACCCATTGCCTAAAAGACTACAGTTATTTCGTCTTATTTTTTCTTAAATAAGCAGTTTGGAATTAGTTTCATGGTTTCTGATATTTGTAAGAGACTGGTCGAGGCTTCGGAAGAACGCCGGGCTGGCAGCTTCGTCCGCCAACGAATCAGTTTGGCTATTCAAAGAGGTAATGCTGCCAGTCTGCTAGGCACCTTAAGCAATAACAGCTTTCTTAGCGGCAACTTTGAGGAAGTCTATTATTTAAGATAATGTGTAGTGCTAAGTTCGTAAATATTAACGTATGTATGTACTTTTTGTTTCATTACTATTGTTAAGCACATTTTTTAACAATTAATTTGAAAACTGTTGTTTTGCATTTTGTCATGCATTGGTTTATGCGTTCTATTTTGTAAATGGATGATTGTTATTCGCCGTAATGACTTTTTCAGAAAACGTGAGAGTGAGAGTGCCGGTAGCCCATCTCCCCTTCTCCTCCTTACCTTAAAGACCGGTAACGCAACCGTGGTTCACCAGACGTTGCGGATGTCCATGGGCGGCGGTGATCACGTTCCATCAGGTGACTGGCTTGCTCTTTTGCCCTCCTTTTCCATAAAAAAAAATTTTTGAACGGTAGTTTTAAAAAATAAGCAGTCGAGAATTGTACGGGATAGCGAAAGCACGTCTTTCATTTATATCACCATATATCCAATATATCCAACGTTTCCACCAACGTTAATATCCTAGAAGAACGAAAAGCTTTCGAGACTAATTACCAATTTTCATGGCATTGACTACAAAACAACTGATTTCCTACATATTCTATATCCTGTTAAAAATTAATTTCCAAAATTCTGCAACAATTCTCTTTAAATCATAACCAAAAAGCCAAAGCCAGATCTGTTTTCATGTATTCATTTCCAATTACTTTTTAATAAAAAAATTAAACCGACGTCAAAATAAAAATATGGATTAGTATAAAATAATTATTATCCTTTACTAATCACGATTCAAGTACACAAATAACTTCATGTATATGATACAAGTACCCATATAACTAAAGCCTCTAAAGCTCTAAACTAATATTTCTGTGGTTATCTATTGATTTCTAAACTGAGCGATTTGGACTATGTATTGAATTGTCAGACAGTCACTCAGTCAGCTTCTTCTTTTAGTCGTATGTAATATAGATACCTAAAAGTGTTTTCATCAAAATACGAACATCACGCACTTTGTGAGACACAGATCGCGGTTGACGCGTACCGTGTTCACGGACGAATATTTCTGCAAGTCTCCCAACGCCACCCATCGCGCCGCTGCCGCAAGAATTTTAAAGAAACACACTGTGTGTGTCAACACAAGCAGACCTTTTAGCTTTGAAGTGCAGTTTTCCAGAGACCGAGCAGTGTTGGGCAAAATGTAATTGTTTGCCTGCAAAATGTTTTACAATTACAATTTTAATTGTTTTTACAATTACATTCTGCCCAACACTGCCGGGCAGCATAGTTCTTATGAGACTATGTAATAAACTCACGATCATGATATCTTGTCAACTGTAGAACCATTTCGACACTGTACTGTATACATCTAATACACAAAAATCAATGTACGCTGGTTTGTATTTAATGCGTATACCGTTCATCCGATTTTGATATGGAAAATTTGATATGGAGATAGCTTGAATCCTGAGAAAGGACATAGATAGATAGGTAGATAAATAAATAGTTTATTCGGAGCACAGCACACAATGCAGGAAATGTAAAAGCAATCAAAAAATACATAAAACAATAAAAAATAAAAAATAAAAAATAAAAAAGAATAACGAACAGAGAAAAAAAAAATGTGCCTGACGTGTGCTGTGACTACGAAGAGGTCGTGGCTCAGCATTATGTCGCAGACTGGCTACAACGCTGGTATTCTGCCAGCACCCAATAGTTGAACGTGCGTTTTCTGAGTTTATTATGAAAGGACTGTTCTACTCAGTGCCCTTGTGATGACGAATTGAGCCAATATAATTTATATAATTATGAGTGGAGAAAATGTGTTAGAAAAAGTTGCTACATACATAATATATAGTGTGAGAAAGAAAATAGTATAGCTAGTGTTATTACACTACTATTATTAAAGTATATGTAAATGTTGTACAGAATAGTCAATACATAAATACGAATACTATGAACATTGAATATGATTACGAAAGTTAATGCGAAAAGTAGCATGAGTGCACGAGTTTGTACGTGAATGTGAATACGAATTCAACAATCTGAACGCGAATGCACGACAACTTCAGATATACGCTAGTGGACCAGATTCTTCTAAGAGTAATGTCTTAAATGTTGCCTAAATTTGCAGCGGGAACTGATATTTCTAATGGGAGGGGCAATGTTATTCCAGCATTTAGTTGCGTTATATCTGAAACTGCCACGAAATTTAGCAGTTCTATATTTATGAATTACTAGAGGGAAAACGCAGGTTCTCAACCTAACATTTTCCCCAGATACTCGCCACTTGAGTTTCCGAAAGAGATACTCAGGAACCCGACACCCTATTACATCAAAAAGTAAGGCTGCAGTATAATATTTTTGACGGGCTCTCATATTCAAGATCTTTGAATTATGCAAGTAAGGTGTTACATGTGATCTCGGAGGAATTTTAAAGCAATACCTTGCGCAAGCGTTCTGAACACGCTGAATAAGACGTTGTGACCGTTCTAGAAGACATGGACCATATATCTCAATACAATAATTTAATTTAGAAAGAACCAATGTATCACATAGTCTCACTCAGAGATCCATGCTTATGTGATCACGGATTTTGTAAAGGACTTTTAACTGATAGAAGCAGTCTCACACAATATGTGTTACATGCTTTTCAAAACGCAAACCACCATTCATTACTAACCAAGATTTCGAACCACATCAACACGCTCAACGTCAACTCCCATTAAGGAAATTCGAGGATTGAGTTCGACGACCTTTTTCACTTGTTTAGAGGTACCCAAGATTATGAATTTCGTTTTGGAAGGATTAAGAACCAGGCAATTTTGTGAAGACCAAAGGGCAATACGACGGAGATCGTTATTTATACAGTTGACAGAACTCACAAATTCACTCGCATCAATAGATTTATATATTTGTAAGTCGTCGGCATACATATGATAGTCGCAATTCTGCATGCATGTGGTAAGGTCAGAGGTATACAAAATAAACAAAAGGGGACCGAGAATAGTTCCCTGAGGCACACCTCTTTTCAAAAGACTTAAGGATGACGTAACTACAGAGCCGTCTGGACCACCTACTTCCACCCGTTGCAGGCGGTCATTAAGATAACTATCAAACCACGCAATTGTTGATCTACGAAATCCATAAAACGCCATTTTGGAAAGTAAAAGTGTGGTATTAATTGAATCAAAAGCGCGAGAATAATCAAGTAAAACCAAGATCGTCGCCTTCCCTGAATCCTGGTATGACAGAATGTTGTCAACGACGTCGAGCAGTGCTGAAGTAGTACTACGTCTCTTTCGAAAACCCGATTGTAGTTCCGGAAAAATATGGTTCCTTTCACAGTACCTTGTTAATTGGTTATAAACTACCCTCTCCAGGATCTTTGACATGTAAGGAAGAATACTAATAGGTCTTAAACCTTTAACTGAGCTTGGATTATTGTTTTTGTAACATAGGCTATCATATCATAGGATATCATAACATAGGCTATTTTAAAAATAAAATACGCAGACGAAGTTTCGATCACCAGCTAGTTTGTTATAAAAATGACTGTATGAATATTAAACTATTCCGACCGTTGTTCCTTAAACTTAGTGTTTTCTAGACCCCTTTTAATTTCCCGCCACGATAGGTTGCATTTTGTAATGCCATGCGCGCCATCTACAGTTACACTGAGCGCGCGGTAATGGCTGCCGAAGTGAACTAACATACGTGTGTGTTAATATTTATATTAAATTTAAACTGAATATTTTATCCTGTAAGAAAGTATCTGACTGTTTATGTTTTCAATTGTGTTAATCTAAGAAAAGATCAAGGACGGAACCCATCTTCTAGTACAGATATAGTGATAGCTAGCCGGCCGGCACGCTGCTGCCCCGTCGTTGGTGATTCCCGTCTATCCTCCCTATCCAGGTTGGTGTTTGTGCTTTCTTTTCATTTGCGAGACACAAGATGTTGAGAGCATATCATCGGATAAATGCAGAACTTCTCCTGCAAGGATCTAACAATGACCAAAAGCAAAAAACGTGAGGTCGTACTCAAGAAGATACGGATCAGGCCTGACGGGGATTGGAGACATAAAGCTTCGTCACACACGCAGTTTTAATATATATATTATTAAGAGCCAAAATGTACGGTGTCAGTTCAATACTAAATAGAAATATTCATTCATTCGCGCACAATGTGTAAGATTTGTATGGGAAAATACACCGTAACGCTCCCGCGATTTTGCTCGCGTTGAATTCAATCCCTATCCTATAATCCTATGTCGCATTCATGAGTGTGTTATTTACTCACGTGGATTAATATTCAATTTACATATTTTTAACATAAAAAACATTGTTCTAGCTTAAAAAGCTAGGTATATAGCTGACTTTTATCATTTACTCAGCGCGCATTGATAAGGCAAATACGAACTTTTACTCCAACTTGATTTCCAGTTAATGAAATGTCAACCTGAAAACATTTTTATCGAATTATATAAGAGCCTATATTACTCAGGAATAGTGTACATTTTAATTACTGAAAGAATTTTTAAAATCGGTTCAGTAATTTCAAAGATTATCCCTATGTATAAACCAACAAATTTTATCTCTATGTAATTATAATGTAGATATACTGAACCATTGAACCACATTCTATATAAATTAGAATTTGTAACGGAGAGATCATGAGGTGCAGGACGATACGAGATGAGGCGAGCCTGGCTTGAGGCAGAGGAAAGGTGCGTTGTGAGAGGGTGGAGAGGAGTGGTGAGGGGTAGAGGAGAGGGAGAGAGAAGGGGAGAGATGAGACGATAAAACAAGATGTTGAGACAGCGCGTGCGCATTATTACTTGTTACTTCTGTAAAAATAAATCTTAATCTACAGTAATAAAAAATAGTTAACCAGTTATGTCTGCTGTATTTCATTTTGTCAGAAGACCCTTTTGATGTCACAATCAGACGCGGGATCAAGGACACAACGAAGAGATGTATCGTCGCCTTAAGAAAAAGAATCTGCTCGCCTGCCTGACTTTGGTGAAGAAAGTTCAAACAATTAATCGAGGATATGCTAGATATAAATGGTCATCTGACAGTGCTACGGCGTCGGTGTGTACTATACCAGTCGATGACCTCTCGCATTACAATCTAGCGTAAGGGCCTTTCAATCTAAGCGATCGGACGAAATTTCACGAAGGATTGCTGTCTTATTGCCTTAACGTTAGCAACTAGGCCATGAGCCTTCAGATGAACGTAACTGAATACGCATAAACCAAAAGGATATCCCGAAACTAGCGAATAAACCAGTGTAAAGCAAACCCGCATTGCAAAAAAAAAACAAAGCGACTATCTGGTTTTCAAATATCGTCCACTCTGACTACCCCGTTAGGGATGCAGCATGAAGATATGTATGTATGTTATCAATGGTATTGCTACAAATGTAGCATCAAAGGTTGTGTAAAAGGAGACAAGCTTTCCTACTCTGTACATAAAAGTCATCGAAAGCGCGTCCACAGCCCTAGAAAAAGTAGACAAGGTTTTCTACTCTGTCGCTGCCACTCTACTGCACGACGGTAGGGGCTGCTTGAAGGGCATCAACAACGAGTCCTAGCCCGTGCCCTAGGAGGAGGTAAAATACTAACGCGCATTACTAGGTGTGAGAAAATTCCTACGAATATTTTGGTAAGTGCTTGTGCTAATTACATTTGAATTAAATCATGCGTGACATCCAAGATAGACCAATTACAATTGCTAAAATTGGTGGGTAGACTTAGATATTAAATCTGTTGCGTATTAGGATGAACCTATTTAGAGAGCTCGACAATGATGACTCTAAATATGCATATCGATCGAATAAAAATTTTGGAAGATGGCAGAACTACCTCGAAACTTTGATTATTTGTCAGTTCGTGAATTCAATTATGGTATTGCACAAATACGATTCGTTTCAAGACTATAATGGCACGACGTAACATCATGTCAATAAAGACAATGTTTAGTCGAGGTAATGAAGCCATGTGTGTGTGTGTTAAGTTATTAGGTCCTACATCCGGAAATAGTGTAAATATTCTTTGAAGTTTTTTTATTTCCAATAAATAACTATAATTGTTCTTTGAGAACAGCTTTTCAGATTTTGCAGGGCGACGAACGTTTTGGGTGATACTTGATAATTAAATGAACGTAATAGCTAAACTTTAATTTGTCTTTGGTTGAATCTAGGTTTAATTAAGATTTATTTAGTCCAAAGAGAATCTTCTTACAACTTGAAAATTAGTCTTCGCTTGTGTACATAACTCTGTTTCTATAACAAAGTGAAGTTTAGACTACAGAGTGATTATAGCTTAGACTTGTTAATCCTGGTTTAAAGTCGAATATATTTCAGAAGTCGGTTCCTATAGGTTTCGTGTGTTAAGCATAAGTGTGAAAAGGTTAATCAGTGTCAATTTAGTATAATACAAGTTCGATATTGAGTAGCCAGGATGACGTATCAAGCGCAAATTCAACAATGGGTTATCGACGGGATTATTACCTAAAAATTTGCAGACAGCGACAGCTACGCGATCACTACGCGACCGGTGACTAATTGTAATAAAAAATTGATATAATGTATGGCGATTGCGTATCCATTATTCTGTGACCGTAAAATGCACTCTTCGCGGTTGATTTGGCGCCACTATACAAATTACATTACACAAATTCTCGTTTTGACAGCAGATATCGCGCGATATTGGCTGTCGCATGCTGTCTGCAAGTTACGTAATAAGCGTGCGGGACGAATGTGTACTAGTTTGATACTGAGTAGCCAGGACGATCAAGTGCGCTAGTTCGAAACCATAACACCTAGACGTCTATGTGCGTAAGTTCATATTGAGTTATCCAAAACTACTGTGTGTGAGTTCGACTCTGACCAGCACAGGTTAGGACTTCCATTCGTTAAATATTAAGTCGCTGCATGCAAGTGGGGATGGTTCCGGGTTCGATTCTTGATAGGGTCAATTTAGGAAACTAACTTTTCTAGAGCGTCTGGTCTGGATGCACTGAAAGAGTAGTGGACATATGGTTTTCATTACATAGTAAATTCCCTATTTAGAGACCAGATAAGTGAGTATTGTTTGGCGCATTTACTGTGATTGAAACATGATAGGGATAAATGGCTTATGAGACTAAGTTACGGGGCTAGTTCGACGGATTTCTCTTAAACCTTCTCATATTACTATCTATAGTGTACTCGCAGAATTAGAATCAAAATTGGGTTCTGTGGAGCTTTTACGTAGATAAGTATCAGAAGTGGAATTGTAAACTCTCTAAAGAAGAATGAGAGGGGAGTGTGTTTTTGAGGGACAGAAGATCTGGATGTGAGAGGGATGTGGTAGCAGGTAGTAGGTAGCAGCTGGTAATAAAGGTAACATTGCTCTCTCTGCATTAGTTGGCACTTGGTAGTGTGAAAATATCTAAAACTGTCAAGGTGGCGATCCACAATGCTGTCTTAGTGCAGAGTTCATTGAAGAGTTTTTTACTTTCTTACTGAGGTCGACTTATAAAGAGTAGATAGCCGGTGTTGATTGTTAGAGGTTGTGTGTGATAAATAATGAGATTTCAGGAGACTGAAGAGGTGTGTAAGGTTAGCGATGCTCGAGGCGCCGTACTCTCTGACTACCACGTGGAGTTGCGTCGTGAAGATGTGTGTGTATGTATAGACGTTTATTGTTTATTGTTTATTTCTATAACTTACAACTATCATTACAGTTTTACCCAATTCGATAATTGTAATACATCCAAATAATTAAATTACAACAATTTAAACATTAAATTACAATATTAAAATAATTACATATTAAAAGTACATTGAATACTAACTAATAATAATACAATTTCAATTAAATTAATTTCGATAACAAATAATATAAATTCAATTACAGTTTGGTAAACAAACTTTCATTACAAATAATAATTAATACAATAACAATTCAATTACAATTTAGTAAATAAACTAGAGATGTGTCGAATGTTCGGCCGAATATTCGTATTCGGTATTTTATGGCATATTTTTTTGTGTTCGTATTCGGCCGAATATTCGGTTTATTTGCAGAATAAATACCGAATTTTTCAACAAGATTACTTTAAGATTTACATGTTTTAAAAAGGCTTTATTCTGAGAACCGTACATAGTATTTGTAAATGAAACAACCATTACATTGTGTACTATTCTACTAGTTTATCTCTGATAGCCGCCTTCACTTTATCGTATAGACTGGGTATAATGCTGGGTATAATGACTTCGGTCATGTATTTTCTTCCAGGTAGTTCGTATTTTGGTTTCAGTAAATTAATCAGTCTATTAAATCCAGGATCCTCGAGTATTGATATTGGCTGATTGTCAGTTGAAATAATTTCAGCTATGGTATTATGAATTTCGCGAGATCGTGGATCATTTATATCTCATTTTTTAGTGAGTGTACCCTCTATAGTTTGCTGTTTTGGTTGTATAATTTGACAACTTTTGGAACTCGATGTTGATGGTTGATCGATATTACTTTTTCTGGGTACATGTTGCAGTGTATATGATTCTTCCTTGTGTTTCATCTTAAGATGATTAGTTAAAGCAGAGGTAGAAGCCGTTCGCCCCGTCCCGCCACGCGAAATCATTGTGTCATACAGTGTAACTTCACCTTAGTCTTGTCACTTCCATTTCATCAAAACAGTCCACACATGCGACCTTTCACGGCCACTCATCTTTAAAAACGTTCACAAACTTGTTTTAAATCAATTTCAATTCAATATCAATTAAAGCACACAATCCAGAGATTAATTTTTAAACAATATATGTGAAAAATTGCAATAAACATAAGAGCTGCACGTTGTCTGAGCGAGCCGAGCTAACGTGAGTGGCCGGCGCGGTGCGCGCGAGTAAAGAGGGGTGGGTGAACGCCGCCAGCCCGCCATTCATAGAGCGCCTCGCCGACCTGTATGAACCTGTTTACTGCGCAAAAATGAATCGAATAATATTCGGCCGGATATTCGTATTCGGTTGAACCCATATTCGGCGCATCTCTAAAATAAACTCTCATAACAAATAATATAATAAGTCACCTTTGTGAATTCACACACAGTACAAGAGAATATGTCTATTCTCTTAGCAACCTCATTTAATACATGTATGGCTCGCGTTATAGGTGCCTTTTTAACTAGGTTTGTATGAGCTCGCGGTATTACTAACAGGTTCGGACGCCGCCTCCTCGTTGTGTAATTATCCGGTACACATAGCTTTAACTCTGTGAGTATTCCTGGATTATGCGCTTTTCCTTGAAGTATGTTAAATAGTATTAGAGCCATCTTAAAATTACGACGTGCTTCGATCTTATTATACCCGACCTTACCAAGAACGAATAAGGTCGGATACATGAGAGGGTAGAATGGGTAAACGCTGTAGAGCTTCAGATACAAAAGTCTGGTGAATTTGTTGGGAATTGTCTGGTGAGTTTGTTGGTGAATTTGTATTCGCTCCAACATCGAACTACATTTAGCCTCATATAGGGCCCATATTACGGCATTGCATTCTAGTTGGCTCCTGACTAGCGCGTCATACAAAGCCTTTATGGCACTGATTTTTGTGAAGTTATGCGTCTGCCTCATTATGAATCCTAGGTTCCTATACGCTTTTTTGCAAATATTAATAATATGCTCTTGGAACCCTAGTTGGTCTGTGAAAAATACACCTAAATCTCGGACTTGTGAAACGCGTTTCATGGATACGAAGTCCATACTGTAATTGTAAAGAATGTGTGTTTTCAAACGACTAAATGTCATGACCGAGCATTTAGACTCGTTGAAATAGAGTTTATTTGTTCGACTCCACTTCACAACTTCATTTATATCACTCTGCAAACGTTCACAGTCCTCTATATTCTCAATGGCATATAGAAATTTAAGGTCCTCCGCAAATAACGAGCATATTGCATGGCTAGCAATCTTCGGTAAATCGTCAATCATTATTACAATTTCGAGTGGACCCAGGTTGCTCCCCTGGCTGACTCCTGATCTGGTGAAATATGACTCTGACTCATGTCCGGCATAATCCACAAATTGCTGCCTGTCTCTCATATAATTAGAAAAACATTTTAGCAAAAGCGGATTAAAACCTACACTTGCGAGCTTGGTTAGTAAGATGTCATTATCTACAGAGTCAAACGCCTTCTTAAAATCGAAGTAAACCACGTTAACGTATAACCATTTATGTCAGTATCAATAAGCAGCTAGAGACCGAAAAGCTTTTTGATATTCGTGAGAGCTAATACTTGTTTTCTTTCCAATTGCGGTAGTAATTGATACAAGATGGTCGACTGTAACGGAGAGATCATGAGGTGCAGGACGATACGAGGCGAGGCGAGCCGGGTGTGAAGCAGAGGAGAGGTGCGGTGTGAGAGAGAGGAGAGCAGCGCTGAGGGGTAGAGTTGAGGAGGAGAGGAAGGGAGAGGAGAGGCGATAAAACGAGATGTCGAGACAGCGCATGCGCATTATTACTTGTTAATTCTGTAAAAATAAATCTTAATCTACAGCTATAAAAAATTAATAACTAGTGATTATGTCTGCGGTATTTTATTTCGTCAGAAGAATCTTTTGATGTCACAAATTATAGCAGCGTCTGTGATGCACTTAAGAAGTTACTTCTGCCTATGATTGAATTACTGTAACAATCTTGGATCGAGAGTTGAGAAATTGAAATCCCGGATCTCTTACGTTGGTGTGATACTAAATCGAGGATGGTAAAATCTCACTCAAGAAACAACCGCTATTTTATAGCGTAAGCTAAGCCACATGCTTTAGTCTGAACTTGTCTGTTTACGTGGAACGACATGAGATATCTTCAGGCTGTATCCCTAATGTGCTAGTGGGAGAGGAGGGAGTGCCAAGCGTCGTGGTTTTTACATACTTCTCTCGCCTCCTCAAATCTTATCATTCTCCTCGCACACTTTTGCCTAGGTATGCAAGTCCTTTTGGCATTTCCGTCAGCTAATGCTCTGGCTATTTGGCCTTCATAAGTCAGCCTTGGTCTTGCTTGGCTTCCCCTTTAGCTCTATGAATTTTCTTCATCAGTCTGACATCTGTTATTCTTTCTCTGTGCCCGAATCATCTAAGCATTTCTTTTTTCATTTTTACAATAACACTGTCGTGCAACTCTGTCATACTGCGTATCTCTTCATTGCTTATCCTGTCCGAAAACGCACTCCCCAGATATACAATTTCGTTCACTTTTATAAGTAAAATGTACTAAATTCTCGTCACATGAAGCAATCTCACATTTTTTGTCTTTTTTTTTGAATTCTGACCTAATACATCAATGAAATGAAGTTTCCCAATCAATTAACTCTTAAGCTGATTGATAAATAATATGCATTTGATGAGACTATTTTGCAGTTGAATGATCGGCACTATTTTCAATGTAGACAATTTCAATTAATTGTCATTATTTTTAATCAAAATACATATTTCACAAATTGTGAAGTCAGTGCACGAATATCTACATTATACTGTCTATCGATTACTTCAGTTCCTTTGTTACATTCTCTTTGAAGGCTCTCTCTGTCGGTATCGATCAAAGTATTCATAAAAAATTAGGAAGTTCTCAATTAATCGGAATCTTTTTATTTTTTGAAGTGAGAACTTCTTTAGGCGCACCTAGAGATCTTTCTGAACAGTGAATGACACTGAACCGTCACGCTCGGCGGGTTAAGGTAAATACCTTAAAATTTGCCACACGATCACTGCGCAACCAGTGACTAATGGTAATAAAAAATTGTTAGCATGTACCATGATTGTGTATATATTATTCTAAGACCATAAAATGCACTTTTCGCGGTAGATTTAGCGCCATTATACAAATTACATTACACAAATTGTCATTTTGACAGCAGATATCGCGCGATGTTGATTGTCGCATGCTGACTGCAAATTACGTAGTAAGCCTGCCGGTCGGTGACGCTGAATCCGCGAGCTTATTACGTATGACCTAACTTGCAGTTAGCATGCGACAGCCAAATATTGCGCGATATCTGCTGTCAAAACGAAAATTTGTACAATATTATTTATACAGTGGCGCCATATCTACCGTGAAAAGTGCATTTAACGGTCATGGCACATTAGACACGCAATCGTCATACGTGATATCAATTTTTTATTAAAATTAGTCACCGGTCGCGCAGTGATCGCGCAGTTATCATTCTCTGCGAATTCTTGCGTAATAACCCCGCGGTTGTACTCCGCTCCTGTTGACAACAAGCGCGCTCGTACACATTTTAAAATATGATTTAGAAAAAAAGTCAATCAGTTATAAAAGAACAGTAAGAAGGTTAATATGTTTCATTCCTAACAGGGACTGTAAAAATATATAAATCGTTGAGCAGTTTTTTTAAGGAATACTTCTTCAATAGATCATGAACAAATTTCTACAGCACCACCCTGGACATATATCTATCTAAATCCGTCGCCGCGGTAAATAATTATCGCTGAACATAGTTACATAAAAAAGGTGTGCTTGTGATCACATGATAGAAGTGAAAACTTATATGACGTGGAATTTTTAACCGACGACAAAAAAGGAGGAGATTCTATGTCCGTCTGTATGTATGTTTTTTTTTTTGCTTTTTTTATGTATGTTCACCGAAAACTTTGTCAATCGTAAACAGATTTCAAAAATTTTTTTTTTGTTTGGATGGGTATATACTTCCGAGGTGATTGGAGTTTGGACTTCGAAGATACACCAAATAATACCAAATAACTCGACCTGGTTATAACCTTTATTTATATTGATGATTCTCTTGTATTTCATTGCGTTCCAGAATTAGAAAGAAGTTAATTGTAGACCTGACCTATATTATTTAGGACAAGGTCACTCAAAAGGGAGAAATAAAAAAAATAAACCGCCTTCACAAAAAAGCACTGAGAAGTACAAAATAACTTTCCTTTACTAATCAAAACTCAAGTACAATAAAAATAACTTTATAACACATACCCATATAATTAAATATAATTCCCATATAATTAAATTAACACATACCCATATAATTAAATTTGACAATTATTGAAGTCTGTGCCAAATCGACGTGCAGCAAGAGAGAATTTATCGGTTTGGTAGGGTTGACTACAACTTTAATGGATGATTATGTCTGTGCGTCATTAGACATGTGAAATAAATCTGTACATTACCAAAATCGCAGCACTTCGTATAACTTTCAACTTGTAAAAACAGCGATGCGGAGCAATAAGAAAACGATAAAAGCATCGCGAGGCGCATTACTGCCAGCGCCCACTCGACGGCTGGAGCCCGCGAGTGTAACTGGACTACTGCACATACGACACGCGAATGGGATTTTATTTATTTTCATTACTTTTATTTTAATATGAAAGGACTTGACTGGCTAGGTGACTCGTCATCGCCCAGCTCAAATCGCTAAAAATAGTTTGTTTGCAGAAAGTGTTGATTTTATCTTATAGGCATCGTTTAAAAATTTCTCAGTCTTTTCTTTTTTTTCTTAAAAGGATTTCTTAAAATTCCTCCCATAAGAAGATGAAACGAGATAGAAAAATTTGTTTGAGAAATTTCTGATAATTTTCTGTGTTCACTTGAAGTTTGATATTATTTCTCTTCGGTACATTAAAACACGTAATATATTGAAGTTTTTTTTAATTTAAATTAAACCTTTTTAAATTAAAGGAGGTGGCAAAATTGATTAATACTACTTTTCTGGTCCGATTTATTTAAACTTGGTGTTTATACTGTATAGTACGGTTAGTGAGCACCGTTACACTCTGCACATACACAATGTGGAATTCATTTTAATAGTAGGAGGTGGAATGGACAGTTAATAAAGAGTTATTGTGTTCACTTTACCTTTGAATGCCATTTTTATTATTATATGAGTATAATAAAACTTACTTTCAGACAGAAATGTATGTTAGTTCTTTTCATTCGATGTCTAATTTTAAGAATACACTTAGACCAAATAATGTTTATTATTTCGTCATGAGTGATATACGAAGGATAATGAGACAATCATTTGGAGTAGAAGAAGCCTAACTACACGTACACAGCTTGTCTGTGATTGGCCGATTCAGTTGCAATGTACAGTGAATGCCATTTTCGTTTATTTTGCCACCACACGTGGACAAAGTATCAAATGCAAGACTGAATGTAATCCATGGTTGTATTGTCAAACTTGTGACGTATGCCTATGTATACGCATCTTAAAAATATTGCGTACAATTGGCGTAGTCACGTTATAATCTGTACAGAAATCCCAGAAAGTTGTAATGTAGTCGGAATTATTCTTCGGATTTTCATAACAATAAAACGCGGTGCGACGTGGTGTCGGCCGGAGTCGAGAGTCGACCCAGGCGGCTGCCGACTGACGGGTACACGATCGTAACGTTATTACATACGAATGAACTATAATAGATATGAGATTTGTTTCTGAGAATACACACAAATGTATGTATATAATTTCATGTTCCATCAAATCATTAGCATATCTGTTCACGGAACATAAAAATAAACAATTAATTATGACAAATTGTCGACCTCCGTGGCGCAACGGCTAAGCACGTCAGAAATAAACGGGGGTTGCGGGTTCGATTCCCGTCCCGAGTCCCTGAGATTCTTGTCGATTCTTCTCAGTATTCAAGTTTTCTTTTCGAACCGAACTAAAGTAGATTTGACGTTCAATAATACCTTGCATTTGGGTTTACTTGAATAATTTTTTTGACTTTGACTTTGACTTTGAGTCTGGGTATGTATAATATACATTTATTTACAAAAGAAAAGTATATACGTAGTATATCAGTTGTCTAGTACCCATAACACAAGCGCTGTGCTGCTTACTTTGGAACTAGATGGCGCTGTGTGAAATGTCTGAGTATATTATATTATTATTATTACAAATTTCAGGTTTATTCGATTTAAGTTTATAATTTTTTACAGAGCGATGTCGACATGGTGAATGATGAGAAGCAAGGGAGAGCAATATTGCTACTCTAAAAAATTTAAATTATTATCTTTTGAATGTATGATTTGTCTCATGCACATCAGGTATTAGTATTCCAAATTTGGAAAACTGGATTACTTATGAAATTACATCAGTGTCTGTCTCAGCCATTTTTTTAGAAATTATTTGATATAAAACTAAGTAAACTAGCCCAAATATAGATGTAAACTTTGAAAGTTGAGTTTTAACTTCGGGATTCATTTGGGACCCTAAATATTTTTTTTTGAATCAAATGAAATTTCTGTATAAAGCAAGTTTCAAAAAATGTCTGCATTAAATATATGACACTATTTTGTATTACTTCTTTTAACACATTAACCTTACCTCCAAGAGTATCGCTCAATAAAATCCGAAAAATCGTAAACGAAAAGAACGTTTTCATTGAACAAACATTTCTTGTAACTTTTTCGCATAAAGAAACTTCACGACAAACTTTATTTTGCGGTTGGCGGTTGTTAGCCAATTGTAAATGCAGTGTTACAAGCAGTATCCATTACATAAATTAAATATTAAAATAACTTCGGTTTATTTAGAAAGAATCAGGTCAACAGAGGCTCCGGATACAAAAACGAAGGAATTGTTTTCCTAAGAAAACAATAATAATTAATCGCAATATTGTGAAAATTACGCAATAAAAAGAAAAGCTTTCTTAGAATTTGTTGCGATGTAATGAACGTTCTCGGTCGGCTCTCAAAATATTGATTAACACTTAAATTATATGGAGATCCTCGACTACTTTGGATTAATGTATTTTCATAAAACAAATAAATGAAATACATATTTAATTACTTCCAAACAAACCGAAGAACAATTCACAGTTACAATTAAAATGCAAAAATTGAACACTAGAAAACTAATTTCCATATAAACAAGTAAAATCAGAGGAAACTCGCTTTTCATTAGGTCCGAGTGCACGGGTGACGGCCCGCTTTTTAATGTTTTTGCACAAAGACACTCCCCGACCCGCTCCAACCCGCTTCGGCCGCCCGATTACTCCCCGCCATGATTTAATTGAATTTCATTGTTTGCACAGTATTCTGAACAAATAAGACATTTAAATTGAGAGATAAAACATTCATTAAGAAAGTTAGTTCAAAAATTCATTTCGGATTAAAAATTCCATTCAAAAGTTTAACCGAGCGCGCGCTTGTCTTAACTTGAATGGAAGATAACAGTCGGAGGCGCGAGCGGGCGCCTTAATGATCTGACCACCTAATGGGACTGTTCCGCCGGGCGCGGCCGGCGCGGTGTGCAACACTGTAATACATTAATTAATTACATCACTGCTGAAAAATCACTAAACAGTACCTATCTGACATTGATTAAATCTTCCTCATCCTTTTGTAGATTTTTAAATCGTAAAAACACATTTGACTTCAGTAACAAGATTTTTCAGTCTCTTTCTCAATATCCCGCTGTTCGATTCATGTATTTTTGGGTTCCATACCTTATGAGGTGAAACGGAACCCTTATAACTATAAATCTTAGTACTTCAGATCTACAGAAATGTTTAATAAATTTTTTATAAATGGAAAAAGTTGTCAACGTAGACTGTATACGTCCAGACAGTCTGTTCTGTACTACGAAGTGAGGCAAATAAAATCAAATAAAATGTATACTTTATAGGTGCGCTTTTCTAACGAAATGGTGACCGATCGGCTTATCTGATAATAAATGTGTGTGTGCGTATGTACAGGTGAGTCAGTCTATCTCATTTGGCGCACCGTTGTTGTTCGGACTGGAGTTATTTATAAAGTCTATGGTTGTCAAGTACAACTTCGTCTCGCGCGCTTAGTTTTTTGTGATATTAATAAAATTACTTTGTGTATATATATATACGTTGGTTTTTTTTAATAGTAGGTCCAGTTATTTCCAGCCCTGTAGCCCGCACCAAAGAATAAGGCTACAGTGTTTCCCCATATCTTAAGAGACGACTCGTGGGAACTTCGGAGATGTAACCGATTGAAACGCGGGTTCCGGCCGTCCACCCATGCAACCCCGAGAAGAACGAGTCCTGGGGTTCGGTATCGTTGCACTGCGAGGGTGCAGGTGAGGTCTTTCGTTGCCATTCCCATAGAGAAGAACTTCACCATTTGGACTTTTTGCCTGGAATGGGAGAAGTGAGGTTGTTATTTTATTTAGATCTATTTTTAAAATTTTTAGGAGTTTTAAAAAATGATAATCTAATGTGTTTTAAAGTTCTGCATAAGTGAAAAGAATGGAGTATGTCTAAATAAACATGTGTAGCTGAATTTCTCGCGATCTTCCAAGAAGTCCTTTAAAACTTCAGTAAAGTCTACTATCACTTTACTCGAAAAGTTTTACGATAAAGATTCTACATAATAAATACAATAAGTACATGACATTGGCAAATGTGCTAAAGAAACAATAAAAAAAGAGGTTCGGCACAGTGCGAAAGAGGCTTCGGTACGTTCTTTAAGAGATCTCGGACCGCAGGAGTTTTAATGGGTAAAAGCCCCACACAACTCTTTCTCACGCCGAAGAATCTGGATATCGGTGTGCACATTACTACTACATTACCGAAACAAAAGTACGGTTGATTTATAAACAAGGAGGACTATGCGTAGTTCTAGTACTCAATTTGATTTGTCTTTAATTATGGTATGTATTATTTACGTCTTGATGTATGTACATCATACATACCTACGTAATATGCACATTTAATGTACGAATAATTATTATATACGTATACATATATACCTCTACGACCAATTGTAAGCTACATGGTTTTTAAAAAGACTGATAGGCGAGAAGACTAATGGACGCCTAAATGATTTTACAAGGATATATGTTTTTCTTTAAAAGTACCTAACCTTAAAAACACGAAACAGTAATGACAAGCAATTGTAAGAATGGCTACGCACAAATACATTTACTCCTGTCCTCTCAACTGATTGCGGCACACACACATTAGGATACGTTATAACTTTACACACTTTCTACAATTCCGCAGCCTAAATTACTAAAATAGAACCCTTACAGTTTCATCACTACTGTCTGTCCATCTGTCTTACGTCTGTCGATATGTCAGACAGCATGCTTAAATTGTTTATCACTAAAATTAAATTACATTTATAAAAACTAAAAAAAATTGTGTACAAAATTGAACCGAACTAGTTTTAATCTTTTTTAAATTAACTTTTACTTATTCGAAATTACTATGGAATTGAGTATAATACGTGTCCGATACGCTCGTAGTTTTATTGTCCCTAAAATTAATCCATATAGCAAAAGACGTGAGCAAGATCTAATTATATTTGTACTGAATGTTTATAATTTTCTTGGCCATTACAAAAACTCGTATAAAAACGCGCGAGACCCGCATGTCCCCGCACAGCCGGGCCCAGACCGACGTGCTATGTATCACTGTAATCCTGGAGCTGCCGCAGGATAATGCCCTAATGTGCCTCCGAATAAAAGCAAGGAAGGTGTGCTCCCGAACTGAACATCGCCTTCAATCCCTTTCTATTGTGCGAAAACTCCCGCAGCGCTTACACTAAGCGTTGCGATATCTGCTCGCCATTTTTTATATTCGTATATTACAATATCTGGAAGACATCTTACTTGCGAACTGAACTAAGAGCGTTTGAATAAAAAAATAACGTAGATCAATACCGGTTTAACTGTCTATGAATGACTTAAAGGAATACAATACTAATTCGTGTAGTTGTTTACCAAAATCAGTAAAATGTAGAGCTTATACAAATGCTTGCTCGTCCAAGACAAACAGTAAATTGAAATCGTATTTGTGCAAAAAATAGTCCGTACTTTGTTAGTTATTACTAACCGCCTACCGCTAACTAAAGTTTGTCATGGAACTCTTTTCTCCTTATGTAATAAATAGTGGTAAACGCATGCCATTTATCGTAGATAAGATTTGTACAGATATCTTTACATATAATTAAAATGCTTTTTTATTTTTAAAAAAGAAGGGGCAAACAAGCAAGCAATATTTCACCTAGCGAGACGGCCCAATTCGTGCTGCAATGCAGCATGGCTCTGCCACTCTTATCTATCTAATATAACACTGTCCTAAAAATTTCTCTTTTTTTTCTGTTCTGATAATAATTGGTGGGGCTGCCTCGCTTCTGTAGTGCATCAGGAATGTTCGCAGTGGCTCGCGTTGACTGCTTTTATGCTACAATGCGTAAAAGGTGCACATCCCTAGTGGGCAGAGTGCGGGGCAGCGCTAACAGCATCCTAAACATGATTGCAAACAGGTTTGATTGCAAATATATGAGTCATTGCCTATCCATCTCACATGGGATGGAGAGGCAATGACTCACATTCTAGATTAATAATAATGTAACTTAATTTAATTTGTTTTATGTTACTAACATAGCTTGTAAGTATTTTGTCACTAACAAAATTGATTGAGTCTTTGTTACTTGGTAAATAAATAAATAATAATAATAATAACAATTTCTGTTTTAAATATTTCGCACTATACCTTTGGAGACAAGATAGCAAGTAGTTTTTACATGAATTTCGGAAAAAAGTAACTGGTAACTGTTATACATTTTTGTAGTCTTGGTTTAAATAGCATTAATTTATTTGATACACTACATGATGACCCAAAAACTTATTTCTAACTCTACTGCTCGGGCCCTCACTGAACTTCTAAAGTAAAAACTTGAATTTTGAAATTAACGTTTATTTTTTGCCACTTTCTATTGTAACTGTTTACGGTAAATCTCTGAAAAAAAAGGTTAAGATAGCGACCGACGAACCGACCGATACCGACGAACATCAAAGTGATTCCCTAAATATTCCTTTTTTACCAATTTTAAGGAACGAAACTTTAAAAACGGAAAAAATAATTAAAGTATTAATTTATCATGTAAAATGTGTTGCGGCAAGGGCGCCACACGCATGTACGTATCGGGAGCAGGCCGAGGGTCGCGCGGCTCCCGCGAGAGGAACCCTGTTTATTTGAAAATTAATAACATTCCACTCTGTGCGTAATTTATACGTGCCGTTGAAAAATTACGATTTCGGGATTTTCAGTGCTGAAGTAATAACGAGCGAAGCCGCGTGTGAGTTATAGCACGAATTATACTTGTTCCCTTTGTTCCCGCCTCTCGGGTTCACTGCGAACGTGTACGACACAACTACGAAAGGCTTTATGACGTAACACAGACAAGGAGACACGGAACACTTCGCACTGTCGTCCCACAAAGTGGGGCGCGCCGTCGCCGATTTACACAAATGATTGCAATTTTTTACTCTCTTTATATTAGCTTCGCTTGTAACTTGAGATGAGCGTAACATAAATGGTGCTTTTGTGATTGGATGAAATGATGAGCAAGTAACGTGACACAGCCATACTGGATGGGTGATCGAAGGTATTTATGATACGTATCGTATATTATGAGTTATGTCTTTAATTATAATTATCTGTTAATTATAGTAGTAAACCATATTAATTAAGGTCTGTTTCTTTGATAACGCAGGAGAAACCTTTAAAATACACCTAGAGAAATTGGGCTCCTTATCTGCCCCAAGATATTTACTAAATTGTTGCGTTGATTAAGAACACAGACTCGTATATTCACTAGTTACATAGTTTACATTTTATTTCTCAATAATTAATAACAAATTATAAACTATAACACATTGTCACGAATAGCCGACGACGAACAATCAACAGCTAAAGCCGCAGAATGATGTAGAATAATTCATATCTTGACACGCATCGGCTTATATAGACTTTACTGACGTCATTTCTCCCACGCCTTGGCGACAACAGATGTGGCAAGCAGGATGTGATGTCAGCTAGGCAGACCCGGTGACAGTGACGTCATCTTGCTCCGTTACAAAATAGAAAATTAACACACGGCATACGACATTACATTTTTTGACATCAAAATAAATGTTATAAAACTACCCGTCTATACATGCATTGTAACATAGCGTAATCAACTAATGTTTGAAAACATCACTATGTTCTACTCAACTGCGGTTCAAGAACTAAACCTAGCTCACGTGCACTTTAACGCTTATGGAGTAAACAAGTGCCACAACCATTTAATAGTTGGTCCAACTCGATTTAAAGATTTGACATCTCGCTTGCACCAACCACACATAATAGTTGGTGCAACTCGATTTAAGGATTTGAAATGCGCTTGCACCAACCATTTAATAGTCGGTGCAACTTGATTTAAGAATTTGACATCTCGCATGCACCAACCATTTAATACTCGGTGCAACTCGATTTAAGGATATAACATCTCGCATGCACCAACCATTTAATAGTTGGTGCAACTCAATTTAAAGATTTAACATCTTAGTTGTGAAACGTGAAATTGAAATGTCAGTTCCTTAAATCGAGCTTAAATAGTTGATGCAAGCTACCCTTAATGTCATGCTTACAACTATTAATCGATGAACGATTGAATGATTTTGCACTTGCGTAATTTTTATGGTAAATAAAAAAAAATTAATACGCCATTTATTATTAGAACAATTTAATATTACATACATATGTACATATCTTCACGCTGTATCTCTAACGGGGTAGTCAGAGAGAGCGGAGTGCCAAATGTCGCGGTCCTTATATACTTCTTTTGCTTCCTCAAATCTCATCAGTCTCCTCACACATTTTTGCCTAGGTATGCGAGTGCTTTTGACATTTCCGTCGGCTAACACTCTAGCCATTTGATTTTCATAAGTCAACCTTGGCTTCTTTTCTACTCACTTTTGCTCTATATATTTTCTTCGTCAGTCTTTCATCACTCATTCTCTCCATTTGCCCGAACCGTCTTAACATTTCTTTCTGCATTTTTACAATAACACTGCTGTGCAATCCTATCATACTGCGTATCTCTTCATTGCTTATTTTGTCCGCAAGGGTGACACCGCACATATTTCTGAGACATGGCAATTCTACTGCATTTATTTTATTTTAACTCGATTTCGGGCATATCCAGGACTCACTACCGTACAATAAAGTTGGCACCAACACCGCCTTGGTTATGGCCATTTTGACAGAGTTAGATATACTAGTATTTACACTGCCTACCAATACGGACAGAGCACCGTTCACTTTATTCCCGGCTGCTACCCGTATCTCAACATCCAGCTCACATCTTCCATCCCTCGAACACGCACTCCCCAGATTTACAATTTTGTTCACTTGTTCTAGACATTTTCCATTTACTTATATATCACACTTTGTCTGAACATCTTCTCTTTCAAAGGTTATGGACCTTAGTTTTATTCACATTCATATTCAATCCTTTCACTTCACAGTTTTCTCTCATGGACGTAACTAGTGTCTGCATCTTCGCTTCTTATGGTGCTATAAGCACATCATCGCCAGCGTATAATACGCAGTTTACCACTGTACCATCACATACCATACCACTCATACTACCTTTCAATGTCTGGAGGCAACTGTCCAAATACAGCATGACTGGCCAGGCGGACATCACGCAGCCCTGTTTGACGCCTGAATAGACATTGAACCAGGGCGACACGTCACCGTCACCATCTATCCTTACACAGGCTCTGTGGCCTCGATATAATTACCTCACAGCCTGCAGTAAGGGGACCTCCACGCCATATCCAGGCAGAAGACCACAATTTCTTTCGCACTACTCTATCGAATGCTTTTTCAAAATCTACGATACACGCACGCGATTTCAAACTTGCCCACGATAACACGAAGCGAGAAAATCTGATCCATACAACCCCTACCGTTTCTAACACCACCTTGCGCCTCCCACGAATTTCTTTCTAAAACGCCTTTCATACGTTCAGTCGATACCTTAGTATAGACTATACTTGCTAAACTGACCAAGCTGATGGCCCTTATAGCACGCACAGTCTACATATGAACCTCTCCCTTTATATATAGGTACTATGACTGGGGTGGGCCAGTCCTCTGGAACCTCCTTCTGCCAACAAAAGCTGCACAGTACACAGAAGGTAACCCAGACCACCATACTTGATCATGTCAGCAGTCACCTCATCAATTCCCGCAGCCTTTCCACATTCCAAACTTCTTATCACTTTCTCAATCTCTGTCATACTAATGGCATCCTCCAGTCCCTGACCCGAGTATGGCAATTGATTAGAATCGCTCTCAGTATCAGAAATGGAGTCGCCAGTCTCATACAGTTCTCCATAGTATTCACTCCATCGCTGCTGAACATCTTTTTTGTTTGTAAGCAAAATTACGATATCTTTATTCTTGACTTCATTCCTGATATATTGTATCAGAAGATAGGACTCCTCTGTCTTCCGCTGCGGTGTAAAGCCATTCTGCTGTGGGCTCGCACTTGGCAGTGTATGCCAAGCCACCACCTTATCCTATTAATTATCATTTTTTTTAGGATTTTGCCTAAAAATCGGCGCGCCCGCGCCGCCGCGCCCAACGTCCGTCCATCTAGGACCAGAGGAATATCCGGTTTCCTTCTGGCCGTGCGACGAATAACCCTGTAGATTCCGTGCTGGTGACAAAGACAGTTCAGAGCAGAACAACCTGCCGTGTTCGCATTTGAACAACGTCTGATCTATCGATAACCTGTTTGGTATTTTTATACCAATGAACAAACAACAGACAGCGTAGTGGGAGTGATACACGTATTTCGTTGCACTAACGACTTGTTTTCAAATAACTTAATTGTTTGTGTAAAATAATGAACAATCTCCCACATATAAGACTTTCATTCGTATTCTCACTACAAACACCAAGTAAGGCCTTATTTCACGAGTTCAAAATGTCAAAAACAAGGTGAAAGTGGTCAAACTGAATTCAAATATCCAATTGGTCTCTTCCTTTTATGTCAAAGTCAAATCACAGTCAAAGCGATTTAATCAAGTAAACTTAATCGCAAGGCGTATTCAGTAAGCCAGTGAACTTATGAGTAGAGAGGATTATTCCCAGACTATGCTTTTGTCTGCAATGAAATCTTTTATTTCACAGTATCGTTTTCCAATCAGTGTACGTTTAATAACAAGTTTAAATGTTTTTTCTGTAAATTGAAAGACTTCTTGAGCAAACTTATTATTCTCTTATGAACATTTTAACTAATACAACATAATATACAAGATAACAAGATTGTAGCGACCTAGCGGTGCTAAAATACTGAATTGCATTTATGTAGAACGATGCAACGTGAACGCTTGGCTCGCCAGTCGCTTACATACCACCGCCCTGTTGTGCCGTTTGTAGTGAATTTCGTATTAGTATATATATACTAACTCTGTCAAGAAGGTACCGGGAAAAGATCAATAATACACGAAATGTTAGTTATTCATCCAAATTTATTTTATCACCTTCAAAGTATGCTCCTTCAGAAATGATACACTTACGCCAATAAAAAATCCAATTATCAAATCATTTTTTAAACACTTTCCAGAATTGAGTTCAATGCTCGCCGCGAAATCACCTTTATGTCGTCTACCTAATGAAAACGGGTGCCACATAGTGGTAATTTGAGTTTAGGAAAAAGAAAGAAGTCGCCTGGAACCATATCTGGTGAATAAGATGGTTGCTCGATGGTATTTGTTGAGTTTTTGGTCAAAAATTCATTCACAATGATGGCCTTGTGCGAAGGCGCATTATCGTGGTGCAAAATCCAAGATCTTTCTTTCCACAAATCTGGCCTTTTTCGTCGAATTTTCTCTCTTAAACACCGCATAACGCCCAAATAATATTCTTTATTTACCGTTTGACCTTCCGGCAAGAATTCCAAGTGCACAACACCGCGATAGTTAAAGAAAACAGTCAACATGACTTTGACTTTTGATCGAATTTGGCATGATTTTTTCGGTTTCGGTTCAGTTGACAGCCGGCACTCCGAAGCTTGTTAACTAGTTTGCATGTCAAACTCTTAAACCCACGTCTCGTCACCAGTAACCATGCGTTTCATGAATGTTGGATCGGAATTAACTCGTTCTAGCATGTCCTCAGCGACTCTTATGCGATTGGGTTTTTGGAGAAAATTCAGGTCTTTTGGGACTAGCCGAGCGGCAACATGTTTCATACCCAAGTGATTATTTAAAATGGTACGGATCGACTCGTGAGACACAGAAAGTTCGGCGGCTATCTCTCTCAAACTTGAATGAGGATTTTCAGTCACTATTTCCTTCACTTTTGCGATGTTAACTTCAGCTGCAAACGTTGATGGCCTACTAGAGCGAGGCAAATCTTCCATCACATCTGGACTGCTTTTGTACGCTTTGTATTACTTATGAGAACGTGTTTTTGATAAAGTCGATTCACCGTAAGCCTTCTATAACATTTTCAGTGACGCCGAACACGAAATTTCATTGGCGATGCAAAATTTAAGACAAACTCTTTGTTCGATATTTTTGTCCATTATGAAATTCGCAATATACACTAGAATGGTATAACTAAAAACAGCACTGTATTTTATCTAAATAACACATGCAACTCAAACTCCACGCCAAAATGGAAAACAGTTGTGCCAATCTAACAACAACAAAAAAAACAAAAAATTGAATTTGGAACCATAAACAAATCATCCATTCCCGATACTTTCTTGACAGAATGTATGTCGGTGGAAATTATAAAAGGCACTCATACTATATTAAGGAAAAGCGTGACTTCCGGTTTAGAAGGGATGCGCGCTAACGCAACGTCGGGGCCGGCACTGGCTTTCTGTTAGACTAGCATTTCTCCGACGAATCGTTTGCTTTATTAAATTTCTAAATACCTACGTAATAATTGTTACAAAGAGTTTTCTGCCGTTTTGCACATTAACTTTGTCCTAACATGGTATTTTATGGGGTAATTCGCCTCTTGTAATATTTGGTACCTATTTCCATAGCTGAGTCGCAAGAGTACGAATTGGCTTGTATTTTCTTTTGTTTTTGTGCACACTTATGTATGTGGAACAGTAAATAGTTTAATGTCAATGTAATTAATTTATTTACTGGACTTATAACAGAACATTATAAATGGACACATAATAACTAACTCTAAAAGATTTCTATGCCAAATTTGAAATATGTAGATCACATGGTTGATGAGAAAATATATAGGCTATTACAGACGAACGAACATATGTGTGAGATACGGAACCCTGAATAGTAACTGGTTATTCAAATAGTTAAATGTCCAAAAGAGACTTATTTATATAGATGTATATAATAATATAGATCGATCGATATCCCGCATGATACTATCTACTTATGTAGGCACGATGTTAGGATAATCACTGAAAAAATAAATATCCATAACTGTACCTACTATTTTATTACATCAAATAATTTCAAAAGCTTGAATCGCGCAAGAAATTAATTAAGTTTAAATTACTCTTTCTCTGTTTTTTATTTGCGCTACTAACATCGTATAGTATATAAGTAGATAGTATTATCACAGATTAATTAGTTTACTAACGTGCGGTATTATGTATTGACCTATTTTATTATATTCATCTAAATTAATAACATTCATCAGCACAACCCTCGCATATAAGTATTATTTTCCTTTTAGTACAACTGAATTTTTGAATAAAAGCTTATTTTTAAAAAGTTTATTTTAATTAATAATTTTATTTTCAACTTTTTAGTTTTGTCTTAATCTGTGCATTTCTAGTAATGCATCGTTACTGCAAGGTAATTTTCCTGTTAATTTCTAACTATCTAATTCTTCGATGATGAGTCCTTCTAAAGACGTTATTCGACTAAGGGCAACATAAACTTGCCCAGCGGCAAAATATTTAGGGCCCAAATACACGAGGACGTGCTCCACTCCGAACCTAGATATCATATAGGGTCAGAGTGTTTGCCAAGACAAAACAAATGACCCCAAACTCGATAGAGAAGCGTAGTTTTATTACGGAGTTCCTTTGGCCACCTTCCGGCTCCATCATCAGGCCCTGGATATCATGTAGCAGCAGAGTACTTGCCAAGATAAAACAACGACGCCCACAAGCCCAAAACGATGGGTCTGTTTTGTTTAGTTCAGAAGTTTTTATGACCACCTACCGTCTCCATCTTCAGACCCTGGATATCATGTAGCACCAGAGTGTTTGCCAAAACGAAACCAATGAGCCTAAACTCGTTGGGTTTATCTTGTTTAGTTTAGGAGTTCCGATAGCCACCTACCGACTCCATCATCAGATCAGCTCCACGGTACCATATTATTGCATTGTCACCAAAGATACGCAAGTTTACCAAATTTGAACCCAATCGAACGTTAGAAAGCGGTTCTAATTTAGCTTCCAAGATTTGACCCACACATACGAACACGGCAAGTTGATAAAAGCTTGTAAAAATGAGGACGACCCGTCTAACCGTTTGCTCCATATTGTGACAGACGAATGAGTGCAACTGTATTTACAAGTAGATTTTGCGGTTTCAAATGAATTAATAGGTTATGCTTTAATTTAAAATACAATACTCGATAAAATAAAACAAAAATGTACAAAGCTTGAAACTATATACGTACACATTGTATCTGTTTGTGACTATTTAGAATTAGCTTCTCGGAAATTTATAATTTAAACACAAACTAAAATATGCAGTTTGGTTTATTTCTTTTAAGCCGACGGCTAAGCGCGTCGGAAAGTAAACGGAGGTTGAGGGTTCGATTTCCGCCCCGAGTCTGGGTGTTTATGTATAATATATATTTATTTACAAAAGAAAATTATATAAGTAGTATACGAGTTGTCTAGTACCCATAACACAAGCGCTATGCTGCTTACTTTGGGACTAGATGGCGCTGCGTGAAATATCTGAGTTTAGGTATTACATCTGAGTCTGAGTATTATCAGTATTATGTACTATGCCTGTGATTACTTTTACCTTACATAATGAAGTGATTTATTGAAGTGAAAATAATAATAATGCAGAGTACCACACACACATCTCTATTAGAAGACGTACTATAATATTTCTGTAAATGTTAATGCCGAGCCGCATCAATGCGACGCGCAGTGTCGTTTTTTCTCTCAGTAGGTTTCCGCTAACGTTAAACGGAAACAGTCGAATGTTTTTTTGCACTCGAACCGTACGGCACAAAGGTAAATGCCCTTTTTAAGATACTCCGTAAGGGCTTAATGTCTACAAAAACCCACGTGCGCCAGACAAATGACCCACATGAAAAAATATATTACGAGTACCTCCATTTACCTGAGCGTTCGACGAAACCAACTGCGACCCCGACGAGGGTCGATCGCGTCTGTTATCAATACAACGACTGTCACGTTCACGGCTTTTCCGTATTGACGGAGTTCCTTAGGCAGTGTACTTGGAAATAATTTATCGGATCGGAAAACAGTTCATCTAATAGTATATTGGAATAAAATAACTTTAATTTGAAATATATCAACTTACGAGGACATAAAATGAATTTCGTCGTAACTAGTCCATATTTTTTGTCTTCAAAGGATGAAGAAATCTAGGAAAAACATACGTGAGAGGAAAAAGTGAATAAAATATATCTGTTATCGCAACTACTTTGCGAAAGGATTTACTGATTGAATCGATGCTATCTCTATTAATGTATAGGAATAAATAACGTCTGCTTCGGCGGACTTGGTACACTAGAAAAAGCGCGCTAAGTAAAGATATCAATGTTTACATCGCTGTATTGTAGCAAAATGAGGTAAAATTTAGAATTAGAACATTTACGCGTTCATCACACCGAAACTTTACCTATGGGAATTATGCCATATAGCCGATGTTTTTGATACTATTCAAATTCCAAGAGTACTTTTTTCATTCTTATTTCAATACATTCGAGGAATTATTAAAATGTGCAATTTTTTCTATAAAGTTTCAAACTTAATAGACCCAGTCACAATTTTCAATCACAATTCAAAATTGTCTTCCGCTTAATTGCGCCGTTTTCCTGATTCTGTTTCATTGCTATCCCATGGACAAAAGGTGTTTGCCTATAAATCACCTGATTCCTCAAGATTCGATATAGAAATATCACATAGAAATAAGAAGAGATCGAGGCGGAAAGAATTGGCCAGAAAGTTGTAAATAACGAAATCTAAAAAATAATTGTATGACTTACAAGAGAAGGAATGGACGACATGTTTCAAGAAACTTATCCAAAGACAATACCAGGAAATGACCCCTTAATTTCAGATATTTCGCAGCAAGTGTATGAGACATATCCAAACATTCTATTACAGAGTTTTAACATGGAAAGCACCCATAATGAATCTGAAATCATCCAGTAGCGATTATACCACTCAGAGATCTTATCACCTGTAATGGTCTGCTCTCTATCTTGGGAAAGCTATTACAAAATATATTAAAAAAGTTGTTTGTAATCGAAAATGTTGATAAATGTTGTTGTAATTGTAATTGTAAACGAGGACCTATACTAAGTCCAGTACAGGGGCAGTAACAAAAAAACTTTTACCAAATGTTAGAGAAGCTTCCAAAGTATTAAATAAAAGCTAGATGAAAAATAAAATAGCACAGTAGTTAACTGGATAGAAGTTCCAGACAATTTAATTCTGAAAATAGGACGACTGCTGGCTGCTAGTCGAAGTTGTTTCCATCTCCGTCCAATATTATACAACAGAACTAATAACGAGCTTAATCTTTTTGAATTAAGCTACCGTCTTTGTAAAAATGTGACATTATACTATTTTATCACATTATCGTGTGAGGATACAGAAAAATTATTATCTATTTCTGAATGGCACACGCAGATACACACACATATAATATTGCTGATAGAAATATAAGCTGAACATGCTTTGTCACTAAATTACATGAACACTGAAAACTTGCTGATTACTACTTGGCTAGGAGCCTGGGGATGAATATGATGTCTGGTCATATTACATTCAACCAATTTTTCTTTATCAAATAAAGACTGGTCAATTGTGCAAGTGCGAATTGTTTGGATATATCACTCGAAACGAAAGTTCATTGGAATGATTAATGGTACAAGGTGTGGCGGGTTAACGTTCTCGCGACCGATCACATACAAGATGGACAGACCTCTTTAAATCATCTACGAACTGTTTCTCATTTAATGTATACGCAGTGCCACGAATAGAGAGAGAAGGAGAAGTCTCGCAAAAGCCGCAACCAACCTATCACACGATCCATGACCACGACCACTCTGCCAGGAGTGAACGACTAAGAGGGAGATATCTTTCTTTTTATAATGTTCACATCACATGCATTATATCTCTCACACAGTCAAAAACATAAACATACATTCACTAACATACACTCAAGACATATATATACAGAATAAAAGAGAACATGGTTTTCGACTGCACAATTAAGTTTGTTTTTGAATCCGAATTCTATTGTTTTTTTAAAATACATAACACAAATTCATTATTTGTGGTGCAGAACCGTCTGTGCGTGATTCTGACTCGCACTTGGCCGGTTATATTTTTCCTTTAAGGTACCCTAAAGCGTTACTGCTAAATCCAATTTAGACTTTTTGGCGGGAACGGGAGAAGTGAGGTTGTCATTTTATTTAGATTTTCTATTTTTTACATTTTTGGCAGTTTTAAAGTACAAAAGTGATAGTACATTGTGTTTTAAAGTTCTGTGTAAGTGAAAAGAATGGAGTAGGTCTAAATAAACACGTGTAACTGAAGTTCTCGCGCTCTTCCAAGAAGTCCTATAAAACTTCATTAAAGTCTACTATCACTTTTCTAAAGGAGTTTTACGATAACGATTCTACTTAATAATACAATACGTGACAGCAAATCCGCTAATCTGTGCACCATGCCATGAAGAAAGAAAAAAAAAACAAATTTACATAATTTGTCTGTCTTTTCTGTATCACAGAATTTAATAATGCTTAAAACAAAACACTGCAAAAAACGTGGTTAAAGATACCAGCGCAGCGCACTCGGCTTCCACTTCGCTAAGCTAACTTGAGCGTTACGGCACAGACGGAAGCGCAAAAATTGCCAACTGCCAGTATTCCCTGCTATGTGGGACGTAGCCCTCCGACGGCATATCTTCCCCTGTGCTCCCCGCGGACGCGGTCACCGTATCAAATGTCTAATTTCGTGTTTCAGTCTGTCTGTCATTGTGCCTCGCACGTGTCCGAAGTATTACCACTGGTTTAATTTTATATATTATAAACTATTTTATCATAAGTGAACGTATGTTTGGATAAGTCTTGCCTGACCTAAAATCGATCGTGCTTGTTCAAAAGGTCTGGACAGTTAGTCTAGTTTTCAAAACGAGTAAACTCGATGTTAGGAAACAACGCAGGAAGAGTGTTCCAAAATTTAGCAAAATGTATTATTGAAAGGAATCAAATCTCTTTGTACGTATGAAATGGATGTTAACCTAGGATGTGAGCACCATAAGTATGTAGTCCCCCCGTGCGCCTAGTCCATCCTACGATACCGCGGAGGCGGTGAAACTAGATCATGTAATATAAACTTTTAAGCTTTCGCGTTGCATTATAAAATATCTGAAAACACGGCAAATTAACGCGATTACCTTTTATCTTTATTACTTTTTTTAAGTAACGTTTATTTAAGACCGCGGCCGACTCCACTCGGCCGAAACGTCAATCCATATAAAAAGTAATCTCGTTAATTTCTTGTGTTTTTAGATATTTCAGATCATGAAATTCAGACACATTCTCGAAAATATACCATATGAAGTATCGTGACTGGCGAACATCATTTCTGTGAACAGAGCATTCAGATGCAACAAAATTATGTACTAAGACTGACTATTGGTAGCATTAAATATTTTAACTTATAAAGTAATAACTGAAGCTGATAGTGACGACAGCCCGTCGTCTACAAAAGTTTATCTTAAAAGATCTTACAAGGAACTTTTATTGGTCTTAATTAGACCTTGACTCATTTCTACGACTTACTAATATAATACAACAGACAAATATTTTTCTCTCTCTCCCAGACTAAAGAAGGACACTCAGAAGAAAAACTTTGGTCTCTCTGTATTTAAATCAACAAAGCCAAGTACCTAAAAAAACGTAACGAGACACCTCATCAAATCAGTTAGCGACTGCGGCGCTTTAACAAGCGGCGATCAATTCTCGAGCCGACATTATCCACTTTTAATCTAATTTGGTATTGAAATTTTATCTCAGCAATCAAACCGAAATCCACTGATTCCTTATAAACGAGGATGAGTATTTGAGCCGAAAGCAAACAGAGCCGGATGAAGCAATCTATTTTAATTAAAATAACAAATGAAAGCTATACACAATGAAAGCTTTTTTTTAGTAATATTTTGTAGGATATTGTCACACGCGTACCGGCCAGCCATATAAGCATAATAAATTACTTATAAGTTGAATTACGATAACGGAAATCATCGATTTATTAAGTCATAAAATATCTGGAGTGTAATTTAGGAATACTCCTTTTCTAATTTTTCGAAGGGTTTTGAAACCTCAGACAAGTATCATAGGACGGAGCATTTTCTGTAAAAGCGTGTCCTTACAGTTTCCTTTTTTGTTGACCGACTTTCTAGATTTTTACTAATGCGTGTGATTAGGGAAGGTCGCAGTACAACGAGACAGCTGAACATGACACATTTTTATTTTCTTGATATTTGTAGCCTAAACACCTACACCATTTACGAGTATTTTGCAAATAGTTATTTCATGACCGACTCATGAGCTGTCACGAAATAAGCTGACAGTGCGAGGTTGCCGTATTTACTAAAGTTAAATTAGAAAAAAACAGAAAATTCGTTTGACATACGGTGTTATGTAACGTTATGTTTGTTAGTCCGAGTTTGAAACTATAAAAGACGACGAGCTACGATTGACAGCAACACGAGCTACGATTGACAGCAACACGAGACGTCGCCCGCCACTGACCGCGATGTGCTACTCAATTCATTTTCAGAGTAGATTAACGTAATGTCTACTTAATATAGCGTCGTTATCTTATAATAATGTTGTGGAAAGCACACCGATGTTCGCGCCGCGGGTCGCGCCGCCGTCTCTTCGTCGATTTCGTTTGAGTGCTTCATAAATATTTGACGACACATGTATCAGCTATCGGCGGCGCCGCGCTCCGCCGCACACACTGATACGTACACTCGCAACCGCGCTTTTTACTCGCTGTTACACACATTTGCTCTGTATACACATTTTGGCTGCTGCAGCACACTCATCAGAAAACATTACAATTTAAATTTTACAAACGCTTCATTTTCTGATAAAAAAATACCTATCTCCTACTCTTATTGAAGCGCAGATTCTTTATAAACTT
This sequence comes from Zeuzera pyrina, assembly GCA_907165235.1. Classification (NCBI taxonomy): domain Eukaryota; kingdom Metazoa; phylum Arthropoda; class Insecta; order Lepidoptera; family Cossidae; genus Zeuzera; species Zeuzera pyrina. The sequence goes on along the minus strand of OU015642.1, from coordinate 138,879 downwards.
CGAAACCAAAAAACTGTACTCAAACAGCATAAGACTTTTTTGGAAAGAACTACCTTTCTACAGAAGTGTGTGAAAAAAACGACGACGATGTTCGACGAGGCGAATTACACAAGGACCGCGGTCGTAACGTTTCGTCCTATCTCTCCTAATTAGAAAAACAAGATCAAACAACAAACACAACCATAGAAACATGTCAACCGTGTCACGGTTCTCCACTGAAGTTAAAAACCACTCTCACGTATGAAGGCGCGCGTCGCTCGCGTGCCGCCGCACTTCGTATACGAGCTCGTATCGATTCCACCTCATCAATCAACAGTCAATATGAGAGTAGTTCAATTTAAAAGGAGCGCGTTTTTTTCTAGCCGGTGAATGTGTGGCGGAGAAATGAGGGGGACGTGTCATATTTGTCAACGTCCGGGGAACATTGGCTTCGAATTTGTTACAAAATTTGTCCGGAATACGGTATTTTCTGATAAAATTCTGAGTCAATCTCGTTACAGTGGCAATATGAACATGATTACTTGATACTGAGAAATATGTGAGGCGCTTTGTCGTGAAGTCGGCGGCAGGCCCCGGCCGCGAATGAATCACAGACTTCATGACGCTTCGTAGGGTGTTGCGGTGATATATCAGTGGGTTGTCGAAGCGTTTGACATTAATCAACACAGTGGTTTATTTTAAATGTTTAGCTTGTGTAAAATAATCTATTAAATAAACAATCAAAAGATCAAATAGCCAAAGTGCCAGCTAGCAAAAATGTCAAAAGCACTCGCATAACTAGGCGAAAATTCGTGATAAGAACGAAATTCGAAGACGCGAAAGAAATTTGTAAGGACTTAGCTTAGCGCTCTGTCCTCTCTGACTACTCCGTTAGGGATACTGCGTGATGATATGTATGTAAATAAATAATTAAACACCAGAAAACGAATCCGACGGCAGCTTAACACAGCCTATAATTTCACGGGCCGCCCCACGGCGATTCCCGCGCAGTGTCAAGCCTACGCCTGTGGTGGTGTGAACAGGGAGGTATGTCACGAGTTCTACTCTGGTTTAGAACTATTGTGTATATGAGGAAAAATATATCTGTTTATAAAGAAAGGTGATATTGGTGGCATGGAAACCCGAGGTCGTGATAAATTGCTTATTCCAAAATTTAAATTACATGAGTCAAATGTTTCATTTTTGGGTAACTGCATTCGTTGTTATAATAAAGCTCCTCAAGAAGTCACTCAAATAACAGAAAATATATTTAGAGTAGTTATAAAACGTACATTGATTAGACAATCACGCTATAAAATAAACGATTTCGTTAAAGATAAAACAATAGTCTGGAAATGATCTCTGCACATTGTAACATTTTTTCGCTATTGTACCTTCTTTTTAAGAGCTTAGAGGCTGTCAGAGAAAATAATTATAGAACTGGCAAGTTAAAAATTTAAAAAAAAAAAAAAAAAAATTTGATTTCTTTGTAAAAGTAAAATCTGTTAAGAATATTAAAGATGTTGGCAAAGTGAAAAAGAAAGAGGCTCGAACCAGAAAACTGATATCGCCCAAACTCCCAAGGCAAATGGACCCCTCGACAAGAATAAGGGGAGCAATGGTTTCAATCGGATAAAGAGCACATTAATCATGGTGGCGCACCAGTTTCATACGAGTTTATAAAAGTTATATTTACAATGACGATGCTGATTGCAGAATTTTACAAAGTCGACTTATAATTTTGGAGATAACATTCGAGAGTGGAGTATGGGACAATACAACCTAATTTAAGCCAGTGGTTTGTGTTTTTTTATCATAATGTGTAAATTATAAGGTGAAAGGTATTTATATCTGATTTTTGTAAACTACACCACACCATCACAACCACTTTGATATCTTTCTATTTCTATTTTATTTACAAAATTTATTCTGGTTTATTTGTTTCAAATTATATTACAATTTTCTTCTCAAAATAGAATTTTATTTAAAAAGATTTCCAATTTCTAATAACTATCGAAGGATTTATTACTATAATTGAGCTACAGTTAGCTAGGACAAGAGGATTCTTCTTTTGACTTACCATAAAAGACGGAGGTTAAAGAAATAAATAAGACACACGATTTATTTACATATAGAGTAATAGATGTTTAATTAATATTTAACAATATTTCAAATTTCAAACACCGTATATTGTATAACCGTCACGATGTATAACTAGTTATAGTTCATCAGCGTAGTTTTGTGACACGTAGGATTGAACATTTTATTTTAAAAATACATTTAGCTTTGTGTAGTATTAACAAAGTAAAATATTTGGTAAATATAGTAAATAGATTATATAATTTTGGCACAATAAAATATTATTGATTTAATTGACAACTAGCTTGTCTTGTCATGTCAGTTTATTTATAATTTTTAAATAAAGAGGTTGATGTAATTTCTGAAATATAAAGGTTTTCTTAGGGAGTTATTACAAATTTATTAGGGTTGTCACAACTATTATTTCAGAATATATTATTTTTAATTCGATAATTTTTGAAGATGTCGATAGCAAGCGATGACAATTTAGAAGCGGGAGATACTATGCAAGCCCACGGTAGTCCAATTATAGGAGGACAGCAACATCCTGTGAGACAGGAGAATAATATCCCAGGTGAGTGGTTGCACGCAGCTGAGAAAAATAGGACTACTAAACATCCCAATGTATGTTGCTCAAAGGATGTTTGTCTATCTAAATGGGGTTCAAAATTCTCTGGCCAAGAGTGTGTCCGAGAATTTTTCATAAGTCTCGAAGAAAATATAGTGGCTAGGCAAATTAGCGATGAGGTGATATTGCGTAGATTTCACGAACTATTATCTGATTCTGCACTGAAATATTTTAGGAGTATAAGGGGTTCTATTAAAACTTTTAAGGGTTTGAAGGATGAATTCTTTTCTATATTCGATACATCCGATTATGATTTTAAAACAGAGAGAGATTTGCGCAATTTAAAACAAAAACCCGGTCAATCAATGAGAGATTTTATTATAACAATAAAAGATTTAAACAATAAATTAGTAAGACCTATACCTGATAATCAATTATTAGATGTAATAAAATATAATTCGTTGCCATGTTACGCACCATGTTTAGCAACAAATAGAATATTAGATATTACTACGCTTTTAGAGCTTGGAAAAAATTATGAAAACTTTAGTATTCCGAACCAGGAAAATTTTACAGATAAACCTTTTGTAAGAAGAAATAAAATGTTTGGATATAGTCCACAAATACAGAAGAAATCAAATGATTTTTGTGGAGCGGGTAGTTCGCAACAGACTATAGGTAAATCCGGTAATTTGGGGTTTCATAATAGTTCAAGAAGTCAATTTCAGAATAGACAAGGAGTGGAATTTAAATGTCCGAAGTGTAATAAGTTAGGCCATACTTATAGAGAATGTAGAAATTTACCAGGTATGGTATGTTTTCGATGCCATAGGCCCGGTTATATCACCCGTGATTGTCCAACTTGTAATCCAAATTCTTCTAATCAAGATCAAAAAAAACTAGATGTACACCGGGGTGACGGAAAAATCCTCTCTCCGGTGATATTTTCAAAAAGTTTAGACAATAGAATGTTTATTGAATTGAACATTAACAATAAGACATTTAAAGCATTATTAGATTCTGGAGCACAGATGTCATTGATAAATAGCAAATTTACAAAGGTTATTAAAAATATGGGTTATACAATTAACAAAACTTATCACAAAGCTGTTACAGTAGATAGAACACCATTGTGTATAACAGGTATTGTTTCATTGCCAATTGTATTCAACAATTAAAAAAAAAACATGAATTTCTTTTAGTGGCAAATATATCTACGAATATGTTATTAGGGATAGATTTTTGGTATGCTTTTGGTCTTATAAACCATTTCCAGAAATTTTTTGATTTTAATAATTCAGATAAATTATATATTAATGCGACAAAATCAGAATCTTTAAAGACAGAACAGGAAGTTTTTAGAGAGGTCGGTGAATCAAAATTTATTCATTCAAGAAAGGAATTGAATGCCGAACAAGAAATTATTTTACAAAAAGTTATTTCTGAGTTCGAAGAAATTTCATCAGAAAAAAAAGGACTGGGTTTGACAAATTGGGTTTCACATAAAATAAATACGACCGGTGCTCCGGTTCGACAGCGTTATCCACTTTAACCAGTTAAATTAAAAATTTTAAACGAAGAGATTGATAAAATGTTGGAGATGGGAGTTATCAGGCCTTCGAAATCCCCATGGGCTAGTCCTGTTGTCATGGTTACTAAACCTGATGGTTCTGTAAGATTCTGCGTGGATTGTAGGAAGTTAAACAGTGTGACAGTTAGGGATTCATATCCATTACCTAGAATACAGGATATTTTAGATAACTTGAAGGGTGCACGTTACATGACGTCTTTAGATTTCAGGAGCGCATTTTGGCAGATTCCTTTATCAGATGAAGAGAGCTGTCATAAGACTGCTTTTATAGTGCCAAATAGGGGTTTATTTGAATTTGTAAGAATGCCGTTTGGTTTGACAAATGCAGCATCGGAGATGCAGCGCTTGACGGATAGGCTGGTGAATTTTGAATTTGACAACCATGTTTTCGGGTATGTTGATGACATTATTTTAATATCGCCGACATTTGAGCATCATATTGATTTGTTAAGGAAAATGTTGTTCAGATTAAAGGAAGCTGGGTTAACTTTAAATATTAATAAATGTAATTTCTGTATGAGGGAGTTGAAATATTTAGGTTTTATTGTAAATTCGGAAGGATTGCAAACAGATCCGGAAAAGTTGAAAAGCATAAAAGAGTTTCCAAAACCAGTCACTGCGAAACAATTGAGAGGATTTATTGGACTTTGTTCTTATTACAGACGGTTTGTTAAACATTTTTCTAGCATAATAGCTCCGTTAACACTTTTGATAGGAAAGAAAAGAGGGAGTGACAAAATAGTTTGGAATGAAAAGGCGGAACAAGCATTTGAAGACTTAAAATGTTCTTTGGTTCAAACTCCAGTAATGGCATGTCCTGATTTTTCTAGGCCTTTTGTTCTTCAGTGTGATGCGTCTTCAGTAGGGTTAGGATCGGTATTAACGCAGACAATAGAGGGGATAGAACATCCCATAGCATTTTATTCGCGTTTGTTTTCCAAAGCTGAAAGGAATTATAGTACGACAGAACGTGAATTATTGGCAGTGTTAGATTCCATTAAGCATTTTCGTTGTTATTTAGATGGAGTAAAGTTTACTGTTATCACGGATCATATAGCTTTAAAGTGGTTGTTGACTTTAAATAATCCAAATGGACGATTGGCTCGTTGGGCTACTTTGATTTCTCAATATACGTTTGATATCCAACATAGGAAAGGGAGTTTAAATGTAGTTCCAGATGTGCTTTCTCGTATACAAATCGATTTAATTACGTATAATTCAGGTGTTTCAGATACTCAAGACGCTTGGTATAAGAAAATTTATTTGGGTTGTCAGGAAAATCCCCAACAATTTCCATCATATATTATTAGGGATGGTGTTTTATTACGACATATTCCCTCTGATAATCCTATGGCGGAAGATCATTTTTGGAAAATCGTTTTACCATATGAAAAAGTTAAAGAAGTTGTATTAGATATTCACAATTCTTTTGGTTCTATACATCCAGGTGTATTGAAAACTTATTTGAAAGTTAGACAAGATTATTATTGGTTAAACATGTATAAACATATAACAAAAATTTTAGATGACTGTGATGTATGTAAACAATATAAAATTTGTAATAGTAATCCCAGGGGTCATATGACATCACTTCGTTGTGTAGATAGGCCGTTATTTATGTTATCAATCGATTTAATTGGCCCATTACCCGAAGCATATTATGGTTTTAAATATATTGTGTCAGTGGTAGATGTATTTTCAAAATATGTTTGGCTATCATGTATTAGGAGACCAAATACAGAAGCTATTTGTAAATTTATAGAAAATGAAATATTCTTAATTTTTGGTATACCAGCGGTCATAATATGTGATAATGCAACAGTTTTTAGAGGCTATTATTTTCAGGCGTTTCTTTCATCTTATTCAGTAAGAGATGTCAGATACACTGCATATTACTCACCTCAGGCGAATCCAGTTGAGAGGTATAATCAAACTATTATAACTTGTTTGGGAATATTAGTTAGAGATAATCAGAGAGCTTGGGCTAGGTGTTTGCCACAGGTAAGGTTATTTTTGAATTCTTCAATAAATTTGGCAACTTCTTTTTCCCCTAATTTTTTAATGTTCGGTCGAGAAGTTATAATTGATACATCTAGACATGGACGAATTAGTCAATATAATCAGAATTTGTTATCAATGGAAAGTAGGCGAAACTATGCTTCAAAAATTAGACTACTACAAGATGTTTATGCGAACGTCGCGGACAACTTGACGTCTGCTTTTTTTGCAAATGCGAGGCGATATAATAGAAATCGTACTGAAATTATTTTGAATGTGGGAGACGTTGTTTGGAGGAGAAGTTTTACCCGTTCGGTAGGGCAGGACTTTTTTTCATCGAAACTAGCTCCTCGATTCGTAAAGGCCCTCGTTTTAAAGAGAATTTCTAATGTTGTATATGAACTGAAGAATTATGATGGGTCACATATGGGAACTTATCATATAAAAGACATAATGAAATAATGTATTGATATGAGTTTTCAAGTAATTTTATTAGTTATTAGTATACTTAGTATTTTTTCACTCTAATTAAATATTGTTAGCGCTAACTATATTATATATTTTAGTTTATTAGATAGATATTAGGGTTCTTTGTATTTTTAATTATTGATTACAATATTTAGAATATATTAGTAAAGTTAGATGTATATTTATTTATTTACCTAATTAATTCCATCAATGGCACGAAAATATCTAATGACATATGCGTTTGTATCGTTTTTTGATCTTCCGGTAGATCATGAAATCTATATAGGTTTATAGGTCAGGGTTTATTAGACGCTATAATTTATTCGGTTATATATTATTAGGTTAATTCGTTAGCTTAATTTATTTATTATATTAGGATATTTTTAAATAAAGTAACAAAAATATTAAAAATTAAATATTTTTCATTTAAAAAAAAAAATATTTTTTTTGTTATTAATTTTATTTTCGCGTTTTTAATGAATTCAATAATTTCAATGTTGATTTTAATTTATACGTAAGAGGTGGAAGTTGTGTTATTTTATTAAAAATATATAGGCATATTGAAGGAAAGGAATCCATTTAATTCAAAATTTTAAATTATTATTTATATTCTGAATTTTCTTTATCATTATATATTCAATTTATTCATTTTTATTTCAAAATTTTAATGTAGAACTGTTTATTTTAAATCTTCTTATTTGGAAATTTTAAAATAATATTCTATGGTTGGAAAGCGATTTAGCTAAATTAATGTGGTATATTAATTTCAAATTTTTTTTGTAAGAAAGGGGAATATTTGTAACATTTTTTCGCTATTGTACCTTCTTTTTAAGAGCTTAGAGGCTGTCAGAGAAAATAATTATAGAACTGGCAAGTTAAAAATTTAAATATGTTTTTTTTTGGAAGAATAGAACAGGATTTGAAAAATGAGAAAAAGAAGAGAGCGAGGAGGTTTTTTTTTAGAGAGAACAATAATGGTTGTGATGGAGTAAAAAGGAGATTATTTTTCTCCTCAAAAAAGAAGATATTTGATTTCTTTGTAAAAGTAAAATCTGTTAAGAATATTAAAGATGTTGGCAAAGTGAAAAAGAAAGAGGCTCGAACCAGAAAACTGATATCGCCCAAACTTCCAAGGCAAATGGACCCCTCGACAAGAATAAGGGGAGCAATGGTTTCAATCGGATAAAGAGCACATTAATCATGGTGGCGCACCAGTTTCATACGAGTTTATAGAAGTTATATTTACAATGACGATGCTGATTGCAGAATTTTACAAAGTCGACTTATAATTTTGGAGATAACATTCGAGAGTGGAGTATGGGACAATACAATCTAATTTAAGCCAGTGGTTTGTGTTTTTTTATCATAATGTGTAAATTATAAGGTGAAAGGTATTTATATCTGATTTTTGTAAACTACACCACACCATCACAACCACTTTGATATCTTTCTGTTTCTATTTTATTTACAAAATTTATTCTGGTTTATTTGTTTCAAATTATATTACAATTTTCTTCTTAAAATAGAATTTCATTTAAAAAGATTTCCAATAAATTTCAAAATTTACTTTATCCATTCCCTTTTTGTGGCATCCGGGTGGGAATGGTATAACATGCATATACTAGCTTTCTGAATATTGTATTTTAATAAACCTTTTATAAAATGATGTTGAAAAAATGATACCTGACTAAGTTTCGTGTCTATTCTTCTCAGTGTTCCGCTCTTCGCTTTGAACCGAACTAAGGTAGGTTCGACGTTTCAAAATAACTTGTAATTGGGTTTACTTGAATAAATTGACTTTGAAAATATTGAAATAAACCCAATTACGTCTGGGAACGGCAGGAGAACAGGTCGTAAAAGTTGGGCATAAGATATAGTTTATTATAAGCTTTATCACTATTAATATGTGATGGATGTTTTGTAATGCATTATAGGTAGCTCTATGTTAGCGACACCCTTAAATATTATTTATTTGTTTTTCTCGTTAGAATACAGCGTGAAGATATATGTGTATGTTTTTTACAATTTGCTTTGTACCCACATGCCATTTACCTCACTTTTTTAGTAAAATAAACGTGAGAGAGATAACCGTGGAGACGAGCAAAACGCAGTGCCTACGGATATACTAATAGTATGTAGCATTAATGCTTCATTTACACGTTATAAGTTGATAAGTCGGTATCTACTTATAATGTGTAAATGAGACAATAATGTTAATGTTAAATAACCGCAGGCGCTGCATTTCCTAGTCTCCGCGTCTCGTCTCCAGTAGTGAATCGGTTAAATATGCACGTGTAAATTTTGCCGCTTAGTTATTTAGTTAGGAAGTACTATAAAAACGCATCTATAACTCTTTGCACGTGGCTTAATACAGTCCCCACTTACCGATTTATCAACTTGTAACGTTTTAACCAAGCACGTGAAGGTGTATTCATTTAGTCGGCCATATAATACAGGAAATGCTTACATATTATTTGAGCGCTACACGCTGCCTGTGCAAACCTCCTCTGTTCTAGTACGAAGCGTTAAATAAAAGCATCGAAAAGTCGTCTTTAGGTAGCTAAAGACGAGTTTTCAATGCTTCTATAGTCTAACACTTGATACTATGATATTAAAGGAACGACTTCAAATTTTCTACGTCATTACATCTACGCTGGGATTCCTAATTCCGCGGTTAACAGACAAAAACAAACGTTGGACGGTTTTATGACGTGGACGTCGGTATTTACTCAAGGGAGTGCGGATAAATACGAGTGGATGGTTACGGTGGATGTGTTTGAGTTGTGTTCGTCCACAGACGGCGGACTACGCAGGCTCTCGCCACCACATTAATACGCTGTGTGTGCACTGCATTTAACGTATGAAGTGCTGAAGGCTGATTGTTTTTAAATTATATTTTTAATCTAACTAAATAACAAATTAAATCATTATCAGCACCACTCAAAAAATATTTGAAATATAAATTAATATTGGTTCATTTGTCACTTCTAGATTCGAGTGGCGACTACAGACTATTAAATCGTCAATCGAATTGTTTATATGGTTGCGTTCGACACAGTGGAACCGTTTAAAAATTCATTTATTAACTATTTCTTCGAAATCCATGTAAATGAGGCCGCGGGCATGCTGGTTAGTTAGTGCTAGTCAAAAAATATAGGGATTAAGGTCGTTGCTCATTTATTCATCAGGCAAAAGATCGGCTCTCCTTTCTTTGAGTGGTACAAGTTTTCTATACATAATATGCGCTTGCTTATTAACTCCATAAATGTCACTAAAATGCCTCACTTGCAAGCTGTCCGTATGCAGACGACAAGTGAACCACTCGGTGACGCCCACCTTCTAATCACAACGTCTGTAGTCAGTGTGTACAGCGTTCGTTCGAACTCGCAGCCCAAAGTGCCACGTCAAGTCACGGTAGGATTTTGTTGTGCTCCGATGTTCGATTTGCTGGCAAAGTGATCTCATGATGCAATGTCCATCCGGAATGAGAAAAGCCGTGAAGTGAATAGCGATGAACATGTATTATACGACCGAAAGTCGTTTAAGTGTACATTCATGTTATGGAGCGGTCGCACCGTGTGTGAGCAACGAACGGTGAATAAACACGAACGAGATTGAGATATATTATTTCGCGGTGACACATTTTATTTAGGCTTTAATGTGACGTCACTGTTAAAAAGATGGATAGCAAATATAATAAAGGAGGCGCGAGACGGCTTTGTGAGCGGTCGGGTCGGGCGGCCGCGGGGGCGGGCGGGCTGCGGGCGGGCTGCGGGCGCTGCTTACACAATGACAGTCTCATACCGCCACACGGCGAACAATCAAAAAGCTCCTTAGCTATTCGAGGTGCACACGGCGATACATAACGACACGACACACACGCCACACGGCAACCCACCGCTACTGACCGCCATCGCATCGTTTGATTACAAGTGCAAAGTACATCGATAAATATTTGGTTCAGTGTGAATTTGATTACAGGGTTCTGAAAAGTTATAGTAGATTATATAATAAGGGAGTAAAACGTAATATTTTACGGCGAGGCGCTATTTTGAGTCCAGAGCGGAGCGAAGGATTCTAAAGTAAAATTGTGAGCGCGGCGAAGGATTCTAGAGTAAAATTGTGAGCGCAACGAAGGATTATAAAATAAAGGTCGTAAAATCTAACTTTTCATTCCATCTATTCTAAAAACGATGATTAGTTCACCCATAAGTGCCGCGACTGGTACCGCGCGCCAGAAAAAAAAATTTATTTGTACTTTGACATATCGAATAGAATTTATCTCTTGCAGAGATAAGCTCGCCTTTGTACAAATTTCCTTGTAATATTTAATATAACACGTATGTACAATAAAGATAATAATATAAATATGGCGTCTCTCATTTATTTTTCTTATAGAGGGAAATGAAAAGTAGAGTGTATCACGCGGTAGTAAAATTAATTTTTTTCATATTCCTCGCTGCGCTTAAAATTCTACTTTAGGAACCCTCGCTGCGCTCGGGCTTTTACTCTAGAATCCTTCGCTCCGCTCTAGAGTCAAGAAAGCGCCTCGCCGTAAAAATGGTAATTTACTTCCTTGTTATATAATCTACTATTTCATTCCATCTATTCGTAATACGATTGGTTCTTCGATAAGTGCGACCAAAATAGATCCTTTCTGTTAAAAACTTTCACAGAGGGCAGAAATGAATTTGAATAAGGAACACGAATTGATCCTTAATGTTCTGCGAGCAAAAACGTCAAATGGAAAGATTATAATATGAATAATGTTACTAGCTGATGGCTGCCTGGGCGGCAGTAGCCGAGCGTCTGAAAAAAAAAAATTAAAAATATAAAATTTCTTTGTATTTTGTATTCGAATAACGTCACTCATTTATTTTTCTCATAGTTGGTAAAGAAAAGTAGAGTGTATCACTCGGTAGTAACATAATTTTTTTACGTCGAGCGACGTACATTGAATCCGTCACTGCGCTCAGGATTCTACTTTAGAATCCTTCGCCGCGCTCGCAATTTTACTATAGAATCCTTCACTCCGCTCTGGAATCAAAATAGCGCTTCGTCGTAACAATATCATTTTACTCCCTTGTTATAGAATCTACGATTAGGATCGAGTGATACACTCTACTTTTCATTGCCCTGTATAAGAAAAATAAATGAGAAACGCTATTCGGATATAATATGTAAAATTACAAAGAATTTTATGTTTTTAAATCATTAATTTATATTTTCATGGCGCGTGGTTACCGCCGCCCAGGTAGTCATCAGCCAGTAACATTTATTATACAATATTTTCGCTTGACCACTTAGTTCGTAGGACATTAAGGATCAATTTGTGTTCCTTATTTAAACTAATTTCTGGTCTCTAAGATAATATTTAAGAGAAAAGATCTATTTTGTTCGCACTTATCGAGGAACCAATCATCGTTGTTCGAATAGACGGAATGAAGAATACCTAGGTGGCTTGGGTGCGGTCCGTAACAGACCCCGGAGCCACATAACCCAGTCTCTCCCCAGACGCTGGGTATCTGTGTGCAAATTTCTCCTGAGTAACCAAAAAAAGGGCAAAAACCTAGGTGCTTCCAATAAACACCAAGTAAATCCATGTTATGATAATGTCAATTGCACGATTGTTTGTGGTTTAACTGACCAGCTACCGTGTAACGTGTATCTTGTAACGGCCGCCTGTTTGTCGCCATGAACAAGCATTTAGATCGTAGCAGTATCAACTAGTACGGATTTTTACATTGCTATATTAACAAATAATTTCAGCAAATTAATATTTTAGATGTTTCGCTATAACTAAAATGTTATTTGAAAATACGTTTCAAATTAAATAAAGAAAAAATTTTAAAATCAATAATTGTAGTTATTTCACAAAAACTTTTTATTTGCGGTTAGAAACTTCATTTGCTTTTGGAGCATAGCCCGTGATCTATACCGATGTGTAAGAGAACAGTTTTTTCCACTGCAAAGGTAAGTTTGTCCTTCAATCCTGCTTACCTGTTCGTGAGTACCATGTTTCAGGGCCTACCTTTTCTAATTTTGGTAAATTCATTACACAAGTAAACCTATATTGTGCGGTAGTACCGAACCCTCGGTACATGAGTCCGATTCGCATTTGGCCGCTCTTTATTAAAGTGTGAATTAGCTTTTAAGTCAGTTATTTTTTCATTTTGTTCTTATTAATCAATTTTTTTATTTTAATACATTTTTTAGAAAAAGGTAATTAAAATTCGTGATCGGTGTCATAAAATACAAGTATTTTATTTTTGAAATTGAACGGGTTTCATTTCGAGTTCAGGTCGATTTTTCAAAAATCTCGGAATCCAATTCAAATTGTTTTTAAACTCAAAATGAAGTACAATTTTTTGTCTTCAGTATATTAAGTACTTTCCTTTCGTGTGACATTACCGCGGTACACCCTGTATGTGTAGGACAAGTTCTTAGACCATCGCCTGTCATTTCTCAGAAACGAGTTCGATTCCGGTTCAGACAGGTTTTTCGAATTGTTTACTTGTGATTTAAATAATTTTTAGAATCAAAACGCAGTCTTTTCTAAGTACAATTTCTAATTTTTAATAGATTATAGGAAGGAAAGTTTTTTACTTTCCCTCCGTGTGACATAGATATGGGTCACCTGTATGTTTCCAATTAGCCATCAAGCCCAAATCGTCGTTGGTAAAAATGGCGTCAATGTTTGCTTCTATTACACCGTAATCCGCTCTGTGCACCTTGAATATAAAGTGGCGTGAAACTATGTACGCATCTAAAAATATAGGTATTTGTGCAGGTTTATTCATATTTTCTATCCATAGTTTTCTTTAGTATTCTATGTTCACTCGACGTACATATTTTCTGTCAATCTAACTATAACATGATTGTGTTCCGCTGTTCACAGATGAGCGAGTACTTGCGTACATTACAGACTATAAATAACGTTTCGATATTCAATGTACATAAATCTCATTCAAATAAAGTAGTACAAAGAAGAGCGGAAATAATGGAAACGTAGGTATTTCTTTGAAATCGTTCGACAGCAGGTTCTTCGACAAATTAGCCCATAAATCTATGACGGCCGTTAAGAAATAACGACTTCACCTGTATTTGTTACAAAATGGCAACTTTGTGACTGCTGTCTGCTGCTGTCAAACCTTATATTGATGCAGTTCAGCCCTTATGTCTAGGGTTTAGAACGAAGCTTTTAGGTTCTCGCCTGTAACAAATGCCTCCGGTGCGTCGCTTGAGTTTTTGTGCGCGCCGTCACTCGCGGGAGATGGATGGCGACGCGTTCGCGGACAACACCCGCCCCTAGCAAAAGATATGTGTTCTGTCTCAACTATTAGGGACATTACGTAGGCGAACTACACGAAATGTTTCAGGTATAATTTAAGTATACCAGTATAAACTTTTTAGTAATTCAATTTACAAAAAGTTAAACGATCTTTTTAACTCTTCAAAAGTTGACCCTTCTAATTACAGACTGATTTATTAAGTCTACATATAAGATCAACTCGTTTTTGGAATCTTATCCCGTAGTTCTGTATTCGGCATACTTTCGTAAGGGCAGATCTACCTAACAAGCAGTTACTCATGTACTTCATAAATCTTTAACAATTTGGTGTCGCTTGATATTTTGCTCCAAGACTATATCTGCTAAGAATAAGAGCCTAAAATAAAATTTTCTTATGAGAAATTTCCGACATAATATATAATTTTAAGAATATTATACACATCTAACAACTATAAAAAGAAATACGATTTTTTTTTTCGTGATAACATTAATTTATTTTTCACTTATATTAAACAAAACTCGCTTCGATATATATTTTAATAAATCAACACATATTTCAATAAAATAAATACGATTTGAAAAAGGTAATTCGTAATAAGACATTCGTAGTAAGACGAGCATCGCTGAGACACAATACAAATGTAGCTAACCAACATTTCGAGCGAACTGACGAAATGGCATGAGGCGCCACCACAAAGTACTTTATTGCCGCCACACACTTTCAAGTATGCAGCACGCTTGTGGCTTGATCAAGCCGGCAGAAACGAAAAACGATTTGCTTCAAGTAAAACTTATCTTGCCAAATCGACTGCCAGACACGTTCAAATTTACCTGATGCAACCTCCGCTTCATGCAAATTGGACGGGCTTGATCATGAATACTTGATCGTTTGTGGCGGATATAATTCTTTCTGCGCTATCGTGAAATAGCGCGGAAGACCACTCTGCAGACAGGAATTGTATTAACTAATGGTGCGTCAAGTAAAACGGATCGTATGTGTGCTCTAGGGGCGTAATGCCAATCAACACTTCATGCCAATTGGACAGGCTTGAACAAGCATACTTAATCGTGTGTGGCGGGAATAAGGCAAAGCGCGCCTTTTTTTTTCTTTCTTCATGGCATGGCGCACTAATCAGCGCGTTTACCAATCCCACGTATTGTGTTTTAATAAGTATTTGTTATCGTGAAACTCCTACAGTAAAGTGACAGTAGACTTTACTGAAGTTTTATAGAACTTCTTGGAAAAGCGCGAGAACTTCAGCTACACATGTTTATTTAGACCTACTCGATTCTATTCAGTTACACAGAACTATAAAGCACAATATACTATCACTTTTGTGCTTTAAAACTTCCAAAAATGTAAAAAATAGAAAATCTAAATAAAATGACAACCTCATTTCTCCCGTTCCCGCCAAAAACTCCAACGCGCGCCTTCCGGTTTGGAAGGAAGCGTGCTAACGGAACGTCGCGGGTCAGACGCTGGCACCTGGCAGTGTGTGAGACAACGGCGTCCGGTGTGCAGTAGCATGTCTCCGATGGATCCTTTGCCACTATTAAATTTCCAATTACCTAACTGATATTCATTACTAAATAAGTCTGTCGCTTGCACATTAACTTTGTCACAACGTGGTATTTTATTTAGTAGTTGACCTCCTGTAGATTAGGAAACTTATTTGTCATAGCTGAGTTGCAGAAACACATATTAACTTCTATCGTTTCCGACATAATATATACATATCTTCACGCTGTATCCCCAACGGGGTAGTCAGAGAGGACGGAGCGCCCAGGAGTTGCGGTCCTTACACACCTCTTTCGCTTCCTCAAATCTCATCATTCTCCTCACACATTTTCGCCTAGGTATGCGAGTGATTTTGACATTTTCGTCTGCTAACACTCTGGCTATTTGATCTTCATAAGTCAGCCTTGGTCTTCTTTGGCTTCTTTTACCTCTCACTTTCGCTCTGTAAATTTTCTTCGTCAGTCTTTCATCACTCATTCTTTATAAGTGCCCGAACCATCTAAGCCTTCCTTTCTTCATTTTTACAATAGCACTGTTGTACAACCTTATCATACTGCGTATCTTTTTATTGTTTATCCTGTCCGCAAGCGTGACACCGCAAATATTTCTGAGAGACCGCATCTCCACAGCATTTATCATACTTTCACTCGATTTCGGGCATATCCAGACCTCACTACCGTACAACAAAGTTGGCACCAACACCGCATTATGGATGGCCATTTTAGCAGTGTTAGATTATTCACACTATCTTATAATGCGGACAGAGCACCGTTCACTTTATTGCCAGCTGCTACCCGTCTCTCCACATCCAACTCACATCTTCCATCCCTCGAAAATGCACTCCCTAGATACACAATTTCATTCACTTGTTCTAGACATTTTCAATTTACACGAATCTCACATTTAGTTTGTACCGCATCTCTTTCAAACACCAGAACCTTAGTTTTGTTCACATTCATTTTCCATCCTTTTGCTTCACAATCTTCTTTCATGCACGTGACTAGTGTTTGCAACTCTGCTTCTGATGGTGCTATCAGCACAGCGTCGTCAGCGTACAACAGGCAGTTTACCACTGTGTCATCACATCCCATACCACTCACATTACCTTTCAATTTCTGGAGGCAACTGTCCAAATACAGCACGAACTGCCAGGCAGACATCACGCAGCCCTCTGACACCAGAACAGACTTCGAACCAGGGCGACATGTCACCGTCTATCGTTACACAGGCTCTGTGCTCTCGATATAATAACTTCACAGCCTACACTAAGGAGCCCTCCACGCCATATTCAGGCAGAAGACTCACAATTTCTTTCGCACTACTCGAATGCTTTTTCTAGATCCACGACAGCACAGAAATTTATAGTCAGAAACTTCCCCACGATAACGCGAATCGATAAAATCTGATCCATACAACCCCTACCGTTCCTAAAACATAATCGACATTATATATGTATGTAAAAAATTTGGTCAGACATTTAATGGCGGTTTTCTAAGGTTTTGAGCTTATATTGAAGAAGATGTTCATCATAGAATGAAGTGTTGAACCTTTTTGATGGACAGTTAAAAACATTGAAAACTTACCTGCATCTTAACAAATCTATCAGAGTCATTTATAAATACTAGAACCATATTTTTCAGAATATTCCAAACGAATGAAAAGTATAGAATTTTGAACGCTAAGTTGCTTTTAAATTGTCTGTGTTAGGAATAAAACATATTATTGTTCTTATTGTCTCTCGATACCAAGAGATGGCGCTAGTTGTCGCGAATTTAGCTATGTTTTTTTTTTTTGCTTGTGGATATTTTACTCCATAAATTGAATGTTGTAATGGAGAAATCTAAATAGGCGTCGGTCGCTTTGCGATAAGAAAAAGAGAAAGTTTTTGGAAAATTGGTGGTAAATCTCAATTATCTTATTTGTTTTAAAGCTAAAAGAATTTCTGACATGTCGTGTTATTGTGTGTTCGCAGACTGGAATTGGTACTTGATTGTTTTGCATTATTCTGTTAATATATAATACTTGAAGTGGTGGACAAAGAGGTTAGGAAAGTGATGAGTGAATCAATCTTCCGTTTTGTGGCTTTACGGCGCCGGAAGCCACCTCCGACCTCCACCACCCTGAAGACTGGCGGATATTAAAGGTATTTTGGCCTCTCTTATTGTTGATCATCGCCATGTATCGCCGGTCGATATCGGCGCAGTTCCCGGCACGTTACCGTGCCGAAATTACAAAGGGCCCAGCACGTGCAGTGGTCGTGCCTGGAGCTGTACCGCACAGTCTGCAATTACTCCAAAGAAAACTTTATTCACGGTAAACTTTTTTAGTTATAGCGTGAATGTGATTGACGAAGAACAGCCTGTTTAAACTACATGTTCACTCGTCCCAAAGAGGTAGCCGTTGCGAGTAGGGTTTCAATGGAAACACACTTGATAGCTAGCTGAAGGTGTTTAATCTAATATTTTGCTTGTACTTATTAAATCTTAACAAATTATGACATCGTCATGGAAATTCATATGACGCCCTCTATAACTTAACCTAAATTTAAAGTATCTGAACACTACAAAACCTCAAAAATACCTCTGCATTAGTTCTTGATATTATATTCGTGCAATACTCAGTGGTGATTTAATTTATATTAACGAGAGAGCTTTCGCGCTTGTTCACTTGGAAACACGGTGAACAAAAAATATTTTATATAAATCCATTTGTTGATGCCGCCGGAGATGTCCGTTAATAAAGCGTGAATTTATTCTTTTTGAATTATCAAAAGTCAATTTATTCAATGGATGGAAACACGTTAGAGTCCTTTCTGAATATTTCACTTTGAAGTTCGCCTCAATCACGACACCTCTAACACATGACATAATGTAATGGCATTCTGATTAGGTGTATTTTTTTGGTATATATTTGAAATTCATAAGAAAAAACATACCGGACATAAGTGTGTAATGGAAAATGCATTGCGTTGGAAATAAAAATAGTATCCTATTCACGTATACAAGTGAAAAGATTCATATAATTCGCACTGCCAAAAGACGTGACTATGAGTCACGACCGCGTTGCCGCGAAAGCATTCAAGTCTTCCGCAAACTGCCATTCTGTGCAGTCTGCTCAGAAGCAGACTGCACAGATTGGCAGTTGACGGTATGCTAAACAATGGTATCGGTAAATACATGGGTAAAGTAAACAACACTAAGTTTGGTCGCGACGACTGCTTGTGCGATCAGTTAGTTGTGCGATCGGTTAGTTGTGCGATCGGTTAGTTGTGCGATCGGTTAGTTGTGCGATCGGTTAGTTGTGCGATCGGTTAGTTGTGCGATCGGTTAGTTGTGCGATCGGTTAGTTGTGCGATCGGTTAGTTGTGCGATCGGTTAGTTGTGCGATCGGTTAGTTGTGCGATCGGTTAGTTGTGCGATCGGTTAGTTGTGCGATCGGTTAGTTGTGCGATCGGTTAGTTGTGCGATCGGTTAGTTGTGCGATCGGTTAGTTGTGCGATCGGTTAGTTGTGCGATCGGTTAGTTGTGCGATCAGTTAGTTGTGCGATCGGTTAGTTGTGCGTATACTCGTAAATGCACGATCTTTGCTCTGTTTCTGTTTTTTACGAAACGAAATTTTTCGTAAATTTTACGAAAACTTTACAAAAATGAAATTTCCTTAAATAATTTTCAAAATTTTGCGCCAAAGAAAAACTACAGTTTTCAATAGCAATAACCAATATTTTCACCAAGTAACAAGTTTCTATGTTGCTTTGATGTAACGTTATTATTGAATGAAAAAACTCAATTTTTAGCGGTTTTTTGTGTTTTTCTCCAGGTATAAGGCAAAATTGATATTGCACAGGACACCAATCGAAAGATAATTTTAATACCTACAACTTTTTTATTCAACTTTTTTGTATGTAAGGTCAAATTCTTGTTTTATTAGCGAATAACTGTTTTTTGGACTCGCGAGTTTTCGCGAGTTCGCGAGTTCTATTAGATTTGTCATCGAAAATCCGGAAAAACAGCGCTATCTTTCTTAGAATTTATTGTTCCACACGTTAATTTTTTTTCCTGCCCTCAGGTGTCTGGAGCATTTCCGTAGATTGATTGGACTATACCATCAGATGTGGTCGTCACGCGTAGTATACGAGGGGCCTGTGAGAACGACACGATGAGCTGAGAGAACTCTCCATAACATCCAGATTACGAGTCATTTAGTAAAGTTTGTTTCCTCTTATGACAGCCAGTAATTGAACCCAGGGGCTTTAATTTGAAAAATAGTAATTACCACACTCATAGCCCATTGAAAAATTGAACTATTAATAACTTATCGATATTTCGTAGGAAGAATATAATAAGTAGGGTTAAGTGGATAATAAGTAGGGAGTACCTTTTCGAGGGATGGAAAATGTGAGTTGGATGTGGAGAGACGAGCAGCAGCTGGCAACAATGTGAACGGTGCTCTGTCCGCATTAGTAGACAGCATGAATATATCTAACTCGGCCAAATTGGCCATCCACAATGCGGTGTTGGTTCCAACTTCATTGCACGGTAGTGAGGCCTGGATATGCCCGAACTCGAGTGAATGTTAAATAAATGCTGTAGAAATGCGATCTCTTAAGAATATGTGCGGTGTCACCCTTGTGGACAAAATAAGCAATGAAGAGATACGCAGTATGACAGGGTTGTACGACAGTGTTATTGTAAAAATGAAGAAAGGAATGCTAAGATGGTTCAGACACATAGAAAGAATGAGTGATGAAAGAAAGACTGACGAAGAAAATCTACAGAGCGAAGATCAAATAGCCAGAGTGTTAGCTGACGGAAATGTCAAGAACAATCGCATATCTAGGCGAAAATGAGTGAAGAAAATGATGAGATTTGAGGAAGCTAAAGAAGTACATGAGAACCGCGACGCTTGCCGCTCCGTCCTCTCTGACTACCCCGTTAGGGATACAGCTTGAATATATGCATGTATCTAGAAAATAATATGAATATTTTTGGAATATTTTTATTCTAACATTAAACAACAAACGAGTTTCATAAAAGTATAAGGTCTTAGTTATTAAAGCTTTTACAAATAAAATATGTTTGTATCAAAGTTTATTACGTACTAATGTTGTTACGTAGGCGTGAGAATACCCGTAACCGTTATTAATAATATATTCATGTGTAGTGTTGATAACAAAAAAGTACATACATACGTTAATATTTACAAACTTAAAAGTACACATTATCTTAAATAATAGACTCCCTCAAAGTTGCCGCTTAGAAAGCTGGCATCGCTAAGATGCCCAGCAGACTGGCAGCATTACCTCTTTGAATAGCCAAACTGATTTTGTTGGCGGAAGAAGCTGCCAGCCCGGCGATCACCCGAAACCTCAACCAGTCTCTTAGAAATATCAGAAACCAGTCGATTTGTTTATTTGGACAGCTAATAACAGTGTTGTTATACTGTTGTTAAATTGTAATGTACAAAAGTAAATCATAATAAGTGCCTACTTCCTACTTAACATATTTTAAGCATCTAGTTTATCTAGATAATTGGAGGGTAGGTATTCCTAATAAGTAATCATCATCTTCATCACCACATCACCGGCCGCACCAGCGCACTGCTGCACGTAGCCTTTCTCCTCGTCAGAGAACGCCGTTTGACCAAACGTTTGACAAAATTCGTCTTCTCCAAAGACTGTCAGTTCTTCGAGATAATTTTTCGACATAATGACGACCTAGATGGCGCAGTGGTTCAGACGGCTACCCAAAGGCGGAATGTTCCGGGTTCGAATCCCGGTAGGGTCAATTTACAAAATGAACTTTTCTAGATTATTTCGGGTTTGGGTGTACTGGGAGGCGCCCCTAAGTAGTCATCTGGTTTTCATAGGACAGGGAATACCCTAGTTTGAGATCAGATGATTGGTGTGAATTGTCTGGCGCATTATTACTATAAGAAAAGTAAAAAAATCATGTTACTAGCCCACTACTGCGTTAGCATTTCTTTCAGTTATTTAATTTGATATTATTGATACTATCATAATACTATTAAATATATAAATATACCTCATTGCAATTAATGTACTGACTATATCGCGGTTTGTTAAATGCATATTGAAAGAAACAAAGAAAGAAAAATATTTTATATCCAACAACATTTCTAAATAGTACTAAAATCTCAAATTAATCTGGAAAGAAAAATACTAAAATCTTAAAAGCGTAGAATTGGCAAATATGTGTCACAAAATGGACGCCACTCACGATGTGCTCACTCTACAGTCAGCGCTGGTCTTTCGTTAGAACGTTTGGTGATGTCTCGGTATAAAGTCATTAATAACTACGTTATCTTTTCAGCTAATAAAGACCACTGACAAATGATCATCCTGTTGGCAACATGGGTTTACGTGTTTTTATTATTCTAACCTAATATTCAGCATTTTAGATTAGAGTTGCAACGAGTATTCAGCTATTGTTCGATATTCGGCCTATTGGGTTTATTTTTTACTGTTCGGCCGAATATCAAATCACTGTTCGGTTGAATACCAAATACTTGAAAACAAGAGCAAAAAGTAGTAAAAAAACAGCAAATTATTCACGTAACTTTTATTCATATTGAACGCATATTCTTAGTTCGAGAGAGCGCAATTTTTCGTCTATTTTTCTAAGAGATCAAAGAATAACATAATTCTGTTATTTTTCTAAGAAGTCGAAAAAGGTAACAGTTGATATGAAACCTTCGTCTATTTATTATGCAGTTTAGTTATTATTAAGTAAACGCTAACAAAATCAAGTTACTACCCACTTAATATTTGCAAACCAAAGTGAAATGAAATTTTTGAAAGCGAATCAACAAACCAATCATTGACCAGGGCGCGCGATCCTAGCGACAATGCGGTTTGTTCGCCAATTTTCGTAGGTGCTTTAATCTGGCCTAATAGTTTAGCTGAACATTCGGCTATTCGGCCACGCTCCTAGCAGAATATTCGGTATTTGTCCTTAGGCCGAATATACTGTTCCACATTATTCTAGATATTAAAAAATGCTTTATTAATAACAAAAAAGTACATACATACGTTAATATTTACTGCCTTTAAACTAATTACCTTAAATAATAGACTTCGTCAAAGTTGCCACTTAGAAAGCTGTCCTGGCTCAAGGTGTCCAGCAGACTGGCAGTATTACCTATTTGAATTGCCAAACTGATTCGTTGGCGGAAGAAGCTGCCAGCCGGCGTACTCCCGAAGCCTTGACCAGTCTCTTACAAATATTTGAAACCAATCGATGGGATTTATATTATTTATATTCTAGATATTATTATAGTCTTTAATTTCTAGTTTAGCTAGATCATTGGAGCGTAGGTATTCGTAATAAGTAATAAATAAATTTTGATTGGAACTTGGCGGGTATAATTCATACTATGCATTCTAACAGGGGCGCCGCCTACGTGGGTGCTCAGGGGCTCGACACCCATGAGAATCATTAGTGCGTGCGGAGCACGCACGACCGGAGGTATAGGAATTTTATATAATTAATCGGCGATATAAATCCAAAAAACATCAACGATGGTTAATAAGTTGTTGTTGTTATTTCATTAAAATACTGTCTAACTTTCAACATTGGAAATCTTACAAATCATTTCTATGGAAAATATGCACTCGGAACCTGTAAAAGAAAAGAACATGTATACATAGGGTTGATCGTGTTAAAAACATTGTGTTATCGGGACAGGCGTTTATTTTCAAAGTTTTAGATTGCAAAAATTGCTATTCGTATTATTGAAGTTAAACTTATTTAAACACGTGAGCTTGGATCAAACAAAAGATCGTCAACATAGGCTAAAACCTAAATAGTTTCATTTCTAACATGCGAGAGTCGTAAGCATTTTTTTTTTTAAATCTTTATGCTAAAACTGCACATCTGTCATGGGAGGCGAGCAATAAGCACCCACGGGTTTTCTTAGAAGTTGGCGCCCCTTCCTTCTAATTTATTTAAGTTGTAAGTTCATAACCTCTTCGATACTCCGTACGAACGACAGTTATTAGCGATACCGTTTCTCACTAACTTTCGTACTTCGTACCAACAACCCTTAATATATACATACCACGTAACGAGTTTTGTATTGATAAGCTAAAATTAACAAGTGTATTGGAATTGTATCAACTGCTTTGTATAATATTTGAATTCTTTTAAGTATAACGCTATCGTCCAGAACAATATATGAAATAATTTATTCAAAATGACCTCATTCGCACAGTTTCATAAAGTGCTCCTAATAAAGTATTCGTCGTCTGACGGAACGGGTATAACGAAGCAGCTCCTTTATTCATTACGTAAAACAATAGCCGCCTTATCTCTCCCAATAAGATTTTGACAAAAAAACTGTGCTCAAAAGGAGTGGCGGAGACCGATAATTACGTCCCGGAGCGGGGCCGACGCGAGCCGCCGCGCGCCGCGCCGCCGGCGTGTTGTCCCCGGGACTAGAGGTGGGCCGTTCAATAACGGTTTTAGCAATAACTAGACTTGAAGTTCAAAAAATCCATACCATCTGTTCATCCCGTTAGGAATACAGCGTGAAGATATGTATGGATGTATCTCTCCATTTGTCCATCTATACAGAAAGCTATTTATGAGTGTCAGTCATTTAATTACAATTTGTAGGAGATAGTATTTAGTAGATATTACAACTTGTAGGAGTGGTGGTATGGTACTATTGCCTCTGATAATCTAGATACTCGTAATAGTGAAAAACATACATACGTACCTACCTACCGATTAACCTGGTAAAGTTACGACATCGTCAGACACAATACATTATGGTGAATGCAAAAATTCTGTAATGAGTAACTACGTACTTCTTTGTTTTGTGAAAGGTTAAATTAGTTATTAAATATATTTAAAATAAAGTAAATCAAAATATTTTAATTCTTAAAAAATATAATCGATTGATATTTTTTTATCAATTAATAATTTTTTAATCGATTTCATAGATTGGCTTAATTTTTTTAATGATTTAATTTTTTATCAATTGATAATCAATTGATAATTTTTTAGTTTATAAAAACAGCTTTTCTCCTAGAGAATATTTCTGAACGGAATACGTTTTAAAAACTCGATGTTCTTTTTTTGTGATTCAAATGTGAATCCACCAAATAAGTCAAATAACTTATTTAAATATGCGACCACATGTTTGGGTGTATTTCCAAAGAAGAAATACGATTTTTTTTTTCAAATCTTGTTTTTCCTATGCTATATTTAACATCATTTTATTCTTTACTTGTATTAAACAGCCCGCTTCGATATAGAATTCAATAAATCAACACATATTTCAATAAAATAAATACGATTTGAAAAAGGTAATTCGTAATAAGACATTCGTAACAAGACAAGCATCGCTGAGACATAACACAACCGTCTCTGGCAAAATTTCGAGCGATCTGACGAAATACTAGCTACTTTAACTAAAATTTTCGCTTTTTAACTGATCGTACCGGCATGCTTATTACGTAACTTGCAGACAGCATGCGACAACCAATATCGCGCGATATCTGCTGTCAAAACGAGAATTTGAGTAATGTTATTTGTATAGTGGCGCTAAATCTACCGCGAAAAGTGCATTTTACGGTCAGAGAATAATAGATACGCAATCGTCATATATGATACTAATTTTTTATTACAATTAATCACCGGTCGCGCAGTGATCGCGTGGCTGTCGCTGTCTGCAAATTTTAGGTAATAATGCCGCCGGTAATCCGCAATGCACATGTTGACGTATTCCACATTCTAACGGTGATAACATGTACGCCACACTGAAATTTTGGAAACCAAGCCTCCCTATTACGTACGTATAATTGATACAAATCTAATGGTATCTCATAAATTGAAATTGCTAAAGTGGTTTCGGTTAAATGAGAAACAGATAAACATAAATACATACTAAAATCCAAACGCAGGTTAAATCTAGACTAATAACACTGGTTTAATGATCAATCGTTAATTTGGTTATAACGGTTCGTTGAATCAACATTCACCTCTGAACTAGTCGCGAACACTCTGCCGGCGGCCGTGATCGTATTGACACTGCCCGGAGGCACCGGTCGACGTGACGAAGTAAATTTTAGAGTTCCGTATCTTTACGGAACCTGTATTTATAAGAGCACACATAACTCAGTCAGTTTATCCATCTTTCACAGTTGATTCAAAGTCTATGTCAAATCAATTTAATGTTCAAAAAGAAAACCTTGAAAATTAGTGATGTGAATAAAACAGAAGCAATTGTTTGCAGTATTTAGTATTAGCATTAGTAATTGTTAGATAGTTTAAACTCTCAATAATCTTTTACTGATACTGTAGCACGATTTTTAGTACATACTAACTTTGCTACAATTTACTTACCTACGTAACATATTGGAGCATTTTTAATTGCATTCCACGATTAATACTGCAGAGGTTATGATATACGTCAGTTGTCAACTGTCACACCTGTCACAGAGACAATGATTGTGTGGAACTCGTTTAGTTATTCGGGATCGAGTATTTGGAATGTAATATTACTTTATAAATAAACATAAAGATATTACACTTTTAATACGACATTTTCCTTTAAGCTCAAACTTAATATATTAATCCTTTAGTAATATAATTTGATTTTCTAGCTAATCTGCACATCTCTTCCTGTTATTTTTAAGGAGTTGTCTTAGTCGAGATAGTTCTAAATCTATTGTTGTCTTGTCAGTATGATGTTTCTATTTCTTTCGCTATTAAATTTTCAGAAACTTCTTATTGGAGCTAGTTCTTTCTTCTTTTACCGGATATCTCAGACTGAAATCTGAGTAGAATCTGCTGGATTTCGAGATTATTGTTTTTTACGTTCTTTTTCGTAATGACCCAGCCATGGAAGGTCTACGACGATTTTGGTGGTGACTGGCTAAATTAACGAACGTTTTCAATGTGAAGTTTTGTTGTTATTTAATGTAGGTATTTATTATTATCCCAGTGCCGAGAGTATTTAATTTTATTTGGGAAAATCTTTGTTAAATTTCTTTTATTTTTTTTAACCTCGATTCTAAGTAGCTGTTTATTTTTGTTCATAGATCCAAACTCCCTATGAGAAGGTATCTCTGGTTGTTTTTTTTTTACTTTTAATTAAATTATAAAAAGGTGACATCCCATGATCGAGCTCACAGTACGTGGCTTGTGCAATTATAAAATATCTGAAACGGAAAATTTAACGCGATTGCCGTTTTATTCTGGCTTGACGTTTCGTCAAGTAGCTGCGACAGTTTGCTTGAGACCACGGCAAGCAAAATAAAACGTCAAGCAAGCAAAATAAACAGGTAATCGCGTTATATTTCGCGGTTTAGATATTTTATAATGCAACGCGAAAGTTTAAGTTTTTTTGTATAATTATGTTCTTTTTTTTTAATATTTTTCCTTGGTGCTTTATCTAGAGGATTAACCCTAGGAATTTTGTTGCAGGGTTCCAATGTCAGTTTGTTCCAATTCCAATTCCACTCTCAGTACCAATTTCAGTTTCAATGTCAGGTTCAGGCTACTCTTATTCCAATTCTCATTTCTATTCCAATTCCAAATTCAATTCCGATTTCAGTTTTGAGCTACCCCTATGTAGTTTCAAGTTACCCTTATATTTTTTATAGGAATATTCATTTCTATGGGTATATCCATTTTCAAGCTATCCCCTTTCTCATTTTCAGGATACCTATTTTCGATTCCTAAATATTTTCAGATTATACCTGCTTTGCAGGTTACACCTATTTAATTTTAAATAGATACATATACTATTATCATGTTGTACCTATTAACAAGTGCGATTAGATTATCTCTAGGATGTTATTACTATCATTTTCTTTATATAATATTGGCTGTACCCGCGACTTCGTCCGCGTGGAAAAATTTTCCGTGACCTCTCCGGGTTACCAAGGTTACCCGAGGTACTTATATTATTGCTATTAAACAAAAACGTTATATTCTATTATGAACATCCGTCATATTGGATTTATGATGACGTCACATATACAGAAACCTTCATACCCATAGTATTGGTGTTGAACGAAAAAGTTATTTCCTGCTATGGAACACCCGCCATATCGGATTTATTATGACGTCGCGTATACAAAAAGCTTCTCCTGCGTATTCCATTTCATTTGAAATCCATATTGTTGGTGTTGAACGAAAAAGTTATTTCCTATTATGGAACATCCGCCATATTGGATTTATGATGTCACATATACAAAAACCTTCTCCTGTGTATGCCATTTCATTTGATACCCATATCGTTGGTGTTGAACAAAACGTTATTTCCTATTATGGAACATCTGCCATATTGGTTTTATGATGACGTCACATACATAGAAACCTTCTCCTGCGTATTCCATTTCATTTTATACCCAAATTTTTAGTGTTGAATAAAAAATTACTTCCTACAATGGAACATCGGCCAAATTGGTTTTATGATGACGTCACAAACCTTCCCTTGCGTATTCCATTTCATTTGATACCCATATTGTTGGTGTTGAACGATAAAGTTATTTCCTATTTTGGAACATCCGCCATATTGGATTTATATGACGTCACATATACAGAAACCTTCCCCTGCGTATTCCATTTCATTTGATACCCATATTGTTAGTGTTGAACGAAAAAGTTATTTCCTATTATGGAACATCCGCCATATTGGATTTATGATGACGTCACATATACAGAAACCTTCATACCCATAGTATTGGTGTTGAACGAAAAACTTATTTCCTGCTATGGAACATCCGCCATATCGGATTTATTATGACGTCGCGTATACAGAAACCTTCCCCTGCCTATACCATTTCATTTGATACCCATATCGTTTGGTGATGAACGAAAAAGTTATTTCCTATTATGGAACTTCCGCCATATTGTATTTATGATGACGTCACGTATACAGAAACCTTCACCTGCGTATTCCATTTCATTTGATACCTATATTGTTGGTGTCGAACGAAAAACTTATTTCTTATTATGGAACATCCGCCATATTGGATTTATGATGACGTCACATGTTCGTTAACCTTCCCCTGCGTATTCCATTTCATTTGATACCCATATTGTTGGTGTCGAACAAAAAAGTTATTTCCTATTATGGAAAATCCGCCATATTGGATTTATAGTGACGTCACATATGTATTTACCTTCTCCTGCGTATTCCATTTCATTTGATACCCATATTGTTAGGGTTTAGCATTATCAAGTTCCCCTATAAAGTTTCATCCCTTTTTTCACCCCTTTAGGGGTAGATTTTTGATAAAAAAGAAAACTGTTTTTTTAATAGAAAAGGTGTATCTCTGTACCAAATTACATCTTAATCAGCTCAGCGCTTAAAAATTTCCCATACAAATGTTTCATCCCCCTTTTCACCCCTATAGAGTAAATTTTTGGAAAAAAAGTAGCCTGTTTCCCCCTGGTGTCAAACTATCTCCATGCCAAATTTTATCAAAATCGGTCCGGCGGTTTAGCCGTGAAAACCAAGCAGACAGACAGACAGAGTGACTTTCGCATTTATAATATTAGTATAGTATGGATTTCTTTCATAAATTTGGAGGATATTATGAAGTCATTTTATGTATTAATATGTTACTATCTCGGGTGACATTTCTGATTTCATATATTAATTAGTTACCATCTCGGGTAACATCCCTGGACTTATATGTTCAATCGGTTAGTTTTGAGTAATGTACTCCTTGGATATTTGTCAAGACCGTTGGAGGGACTGCTGGGTTGGTCGTGGGATTTCATCATTTAGGCAGTCACTTTGGCCATCGTGAACACCATGAATTTTCGTAAGAACCGTTGGTGGGACCGCTCGGCTGGCTATCTGATTAACATCGTATAGACTTCCGAGGTGGTAATGTACTATCCTGAGTAATCTTTCATTATTAACTCATTATTAAAGTCAATGCACTAACTTTGTTTAAATGTACTTATTTTTCATGTTTATATTAAGAAATAATTTTTAGTAATTTTAGCTCTCAATTTATTAGAATCGAACTTATAACTACTTTTAACTGTGAAATTTAAGACATCGTAGTACAACAATACAAAATTATAAAGGTATTCAAGGTATTGTTTCATGTAAAATTCTTGAAACCCATGAGATTAGTCAAGGGACTATGAATGTTAGTTTTATCTTATTTGTATAAATTGGTGTAGGGAATTAAAAACCTTTCTTTTATTTCACAACGGGAATCGTTTGTATTAATGCAGTTAAGGCGCCCTCTTCATAAATGTATACTGCATTTCTCTCCAGGTTGGGCTAATAGAACCAAAAGAGCCTACATCAATTACCAATAAGATCTCATGCAATACCGCATAATAACAGCACCTTACCAAATATAAATACACACCCGGCCAACGTTACAATACTACTTAGTTTTCGTTCACGCTTTTTTCGCAATAGTTGGATTTGGTCAGCATTTGCTTCAATAAAAATAGAGTAAGCATTAGCGTAAGCTTTTTCTAAACTATATTCGTACAAAACTCAGGTTTTGCTTTAAAAATGTAAGTAAAAGCACATTATAGTGATGTTTTATTTACTTCACAAGAAACTCAAATTATCTCGGAAATGAGTAATTTCCTAATTATAAATCTAATAAGAAAATAATATTCAGCATAAATTATAGGTTTTTCAAATAAGAGTAAAACAAAAGACTTCAGCGAACAAAGCTTTTAAAAATATTTAAAAAGCAATCAACTACGTGTCGGGCCGTCTATAAAATAAAATTCTTCAACTTTGAGAAGAGCAGGAGACACGCTGCAAACGATTTTGGTGCTTAATACTTTGAAAACAGGACTTCATAACATAATATCGTATAAGAAACTCATCATATTCAAACCTCGACGAAAAAATCGGAGTCATAACTTGACGTCGTTGTATCTTTCGTATGTGCCTTTGCTATCGCAAGTTTCGAACGTATGGGGCGATTTGAGAGCAGATTTTAATCTTAGGTTCCAAAATTGGAGCAAAGGAACATTGTTTAAGGAATCACCTTAGGTCCGTCTGTTTGTCCATTTGTCACAGCCGTTTTTTTAGAGACTATTGATGTCTCTGATTGAAGCTAAAAGTTGAAATAATTATAGTAGCTACATACATATTATATACATATCTTCACGCCATATCCCTAACGGGGTAGTCCGAGAGGACGGAGCGCCAAGCGTCGCGGTCCTTACATACTTCTATCGCTTCCTCAAATCTCATCATTCTCCTCGCACATTTTTGCCTAGGTATGTGAGTGCTTTTGACATCTATAATTATAGTAAGTAAACTTGTAAACTTTCGCGTTGTATTATAAAATATCTAAAAACGTGTAAAATTAACGCGATTACCTTTTATTTTGACTTTTAAAAATGTTTAAAAAGCAATCAACTTGATGTTTGCCTCGGACACGGAGTGAAGCTTGCTGCGACAGTTTACTTGAGACCACGGCCGATGCAACTCGGCCGAAACGTCAAGCGAAAATAAAAGGTAATCGCGTTAATTTCCCGTGTTTTTAGATATTTTTTGATTATAGTAAGTGGTGGCCTAAAAACAAAATTTAAATTTAAAGTTAACTGTAAAAGTATAGTTTTCATTGTAGGTTAGTTATAAATGAAAAGCTAATTATCGAATTATTTTTGGGTCCATCGCGTGTAGGTAACTAATTAAAGCTTTTTAAACAACCAACCAGCGGAGAGCCGAGGACCGGATATGGTGGCACAATATTGGAAAGGCTTATGTCCAGCAGTGGACGAACACGGACTGACGATGATGATGATGATGATGAAACAACCAATTCAATAATGCATAACAAACACGTTGCTTTGAGTCACTTTTTCAAAAACACACGTTCACCTTATCTCTAAGTCTTACTGTGAAAAATTTAAAAATGTCATGAACGTTGACATTAAGGTGTATGTCAAAGGAAAATTATCAGAATCAGATTACATTTAATATTTTTTTATATGAAGTGCAGGCATGTTCGGTATTCATCGATAATAAATGTCATCGTTATGCGAAAACATATTGACGTTTTAACATCAATGTAGCACATTCAAAACATCGATGCCTCGTTGGTAAGAAACATTGATATTTTTGCATATTCCAAGTCGCCGAACCACAAAATTTCAAAACGTAGTTCTGGTCTCTGATATTTATTTGGACTAAATTCATGTGAAAGAAATAATATATTCTATTTATTATTTCATATTCCCTCAGAAACATAGATATTTAAAAACATAAATGTTTTAATTGTCAAGTTGTCACGTTCATTCGTTATCGATGACTGAAGACCGATGTTAACGTCGATGTGAACTTTTGTGTTTTTCTAACATCGATCATCGCTAAATTTCAAGAGGAAGCTCTACGGCAAACTTTGTTTAGCGGTTGGTGATTGGTAACAAGCCACGTGGACTTTTTGGTGGGAACAGGAGAAGTGAGGTTGTCACTTTATTTAGATTTTCTATTTTTTTACATTTTTGGGAGTTTTAAAGTACAAAAGTGACAGTATATTGTGTTTTAAAGTTCTGTGTAAGTGAAAAGAATGGAGTAGGTCTAAATAAACAAGTGTAGCTGAAGTTCTCGTGCTCTTCCAAGAAGTCCTTTATAACTTCAGTAAAGTCTACTATCACTTTACTGGAGGAGTTTTACGATAATATTAACTAAATAACTTATTAATACAATACGTGACATTGGCAAATGCGGTAATCTGTGCGCCATGCCATGAAAAAAAAACCCCACGAAACACTAATCAATAATTGCGAACGCAATATTTGGACTAAGCACATTTTACTTATTTAAAATGCAATTTTAGAGAATATTCTCACCTATATTTAATGGATATTGATTCACATCACTCTTTGTGTCGGCGATTTATTTTAAATTTTTATTTATGTATAGTACATTCACCGACTCCCCGCTCGATGGGATCTATGGAAACATGTACGCACACTGTAACATGGTATTTAAAATCTCCTCTGAGATAATATCTCACTTTGAAAACTATATAAAAATAAAAATGCTTCATTATGACAGACAAATAGTCCTACAAATAATAATATATCATAAATAAATATAATAAAAATAAAATGAAAAGCCTTTTATTTCTTGCATGAACTTTTACAATGCATGATGGTTAGTTTTATGTTAATTACCTTATCCTAATGTTATTTATTTGTATATATTTTTAAATTTAATACATTAATTTTATTTAATATATAATAATAATAGTAAAATATAAAATAAAATTACTTTTCTTCTTGAGCAATAATCCCGTTTTCACAGGTGAAGGCCTCCTCCAATGTTAGCCATTTGTCTCGGTCTTGGACTACTTCCGACCAGTTTTGACCGGCGATATTTTTAATTTCATCGTCCCATCTTGTCATGGCTCTTCCTTTGTCCGTTTTGCCCAGTGAGCCCTTCCATGACGTCACTCTTCTGGTCCAACGTTGATCTTGGAGTCTTGCTACATGGCCGGCCCATTTCAATTTTTTCGCATATTGTAGAGCATTTGTAGACTTTGTTAATTTTCTTATTTTATTTTATGTATTTTTCTGATGCTAAGAATGCTCCGCTCCATTCCTCGTTGGCACGTTCTTTATTTTTCCTTAATGTTGTTTGTAAGCTTCCATGTTCCTGTCCATTAGGCAGCCGTATGTCAGGCATGGTAGTAAGCATGAGTTCATGACTTTAGTTTTCAAGGATATGCGGTACTCTTGAATATTTCTCGTAGTATCCAATATTTGTTTCGGGTACTATGTGTTCGTCTTTCGATTTCCTTCTGGTTATTTTCTTGTTAAAGCTTATTTGTTTCCCTAGGGATATGTATTGTTCAGTATATTTCAGGGGTTCCCCTCCCACGGATATTAGTTTCTCTGTGCTGTTTGTCATTACCATAGTTTTTAATACGTTCATTGCAAGACCCACTTTTACACTGGTTCTACGTAGGGATCCGATCATATGTTGCCCAAGCACGTTTCTGCTAAAATAACCAGATCATCTGCAAAGCGGAGGTGGTTTAAATATTTACCTTTTATAATTATACCATACTTCTTGGTATAATTGGATAATATACCATACACCAACAAAAAATGACCTCATAGAAATTAAAAAGAAAGTATTAGGTATTGTTATCTCCACGATATTTCTTTATGAATTAATGATAAAATGTATAACATTGTGTGTCTCAAATGTGACTGTTAACACTGAAATATGTATACGAGAGGTCGCCCTGTGGTCGAAGTTGAACCGTAAATATGAACTTATAATATAAACTCTTTGGCGACAATATCATGCGACTGTTTGATCCAAGGATATTACGTATAGGTACCATATGTAAACACAAACTGTTATGAGTTTGAAATTGAAAGTCTTTTTGACATTCACAGTTGAACGTAAAAAATAAGCGATTTATTTAATTTAATGTAGATAAAAATATTACCTTTCTCCGATCCTTCTCCATATAAACTTTATGTGTACCTAATTTCACACTTTTCGCCTCACGAATTAATATATAGATAGGTATATATCTCATATATGTACCTATATGGTTTGACCTATATGTATATAATTACTCGTAGACCCAATCAGACAAATTCACTGTTTATCGAACTGTTAATTGTAAGCTGTTCGACAACTCCGTTAAATGGAAATTGAAATATCGACAGTTCGACGCCGATAATTCCGGGTACTCTTGAGATGAATACTCGGAAGTGTTGTAAACATGTTGTATACTTTTATCTGTAATCAGTTCTTAACTATAATCAGATCTCGTGCTGGATATTGTAACAAAAAAGCTGACTGAAACTATCACATTTCGAATGTTTCCTCAAAAGGACTTTTACAGAAATTTCAGTTAAACTAATGAGATATAACACATATATTGATGTACTAGTAACATTTTCTACTGCACTCTCTAACATTCTCTCTCTAATATACATGATGTTGTATTCAAATTCATGTGATAAATTGAAATAGTACATTCTCTCGTGATATATTTTTATAGTATATCAAATACAGTAAGTAATTCAGTGTTTATTTTTTTTCGTGGTCCATTTCAAAATTGGAATAAGATACAATAACGAAATAAGCTCGGTGTCTTTCTGTCTGTCACAATCGGTTTTTTTTTCAAAGATTTTATAGTATAGATTTTATAGTTTCAGAGTTATAGTAAACTTTCATATAAACCTTGTCCTTACAATTACGAATACAATAAAAAAGTAATTGGCCAAATCTGTATAGTCTGTTTCAAGTTATGGCGTGCGTGACCAAGAGAATTAGGGGCTCATTTATATATGTATATAGATAGTTTATTTGAATAATAAGTTATTTGATTTCGCAAATAATGTGATCCAGCAACATTTTTGTTTCATATAAATATCTCACTGTCGATAATGTTTATGTATTTACAACTAAATTTGTTTTTACTGCTATATATAATATATTATTAAAATAAAATCAAAGAGGTTGCAGCCAGTACGTCACTGAACTCGGAGACACTGAAAACCAGCGTCACGGCCGATTCCGGTCGCGGCAATATGCTGAGTGTTCTCCGATTTCGAACGCCGCAGCACAGCGCGTGACAGCGTTGTTGTTTTTCGTATTTTGTAATTCGTTACTTTGTGTGCATTTTGATGTTATATTTTACTGTAATGTTTAAATCTATTATTTTACTGATGTATTGTGTTGTGTCATGTACTGTGTTGGGGTGTCGAAATAAATCATATCTAAATCTAAATGGTGGCCCAGAAACAAACGTTAATTTGGTTATAGAGGCTTAAACAGAAAGCCAGAAAATGTTTCATAAGTTTTAGTTCTGGAAAGTAACAATTGAAGGTAAGAGAAAATTCTTCATATTATTCATTCACAGTTCAAACATGTGTAACGCGTTGTTGCGAATTACTTTTTTAACATTTTTCCGAATATTCGCGTTAAAATTGCTGTCCCCTCACCCTATTTCCAAACACAAAGCTCGAATAAATCTGAGAAAAGTCGCGAACAGTGACAATAAGATTCAGTTTGAAGGAACATTTTTAGTCTGTGTTATACTAGACAATTTTAGGGTGCCACATGAAGGAAGGAGGAGACGTAATGGGCTGAGCCTGTGTGTAAAAAAATATAGGCTCAGCTTTAAAGCGTAGGGGTATATCGACTACACGTATGCCAGTTCGATCCTGACTGTCACGCGTATTATCTTACGAAAAAAAAAAAAAGATTTTCAGTGACTGTACAACAGAAAAATGAAGTGCCGTGTGGTTGGTTGCAAGTCGCATTCAGATGGATGCTGTGATACTCTAAAAAATATCACATTTCATGTATAAGTATCAATTTATACAATATTACATCGACAGTTCTAGAAAGTTTTCTTGTTCGTGTAGCTTTTACTATTCGTCGACAGATGTCAACTTAATCGCCCTTTAAAATCACATTTTGCACTCAGATATCCTGTTTACTCCTAACATTGCTCAATTGTTAATTTAACTCATGAAATTGTCTGTAAAAAGCTACATCGATTCATTTACACCGAGTGAAGTGACCTCTGTTGGGGAATAAAAATTCTTGCTAAAACTGACATTATCAGCAGGACCGCACGCAGGAGGTAGACGTATTACAATAATACTAACGTTTTTTTTTTACAGATAATTTCTGTTGGGGAATAGAATAGAAGTTACTTTACAAAACATTATAAGGACCGCACTCTAGACGTATTAATACTAATATATTCTTTTATAAAAGATAATTAAAGCCAAGGAAGATCAAGGCTGACTTACGAATATTTAATAGCCAGAGCTGTTAGCTGACGGAAATGTGAAAAACACTCGCATACCCAGGTGAAAATGTGCGAGGAGTAATAATGAGTGATGAGATTTGAGGAAGCGAAAAAAGTATGTAACTCTGACTACCCTGTTAGGGATACAGCGTGAGGATAATATGTTGTTGTTGTATAAAGGATAATTTTTATATGTTTTTCATAAACTAATTAATTTAATAATAACTATTATTTGATAAATTGATAATGCACTCAAATTTTGTATTTTATAACAAAGTTATAACGTAATAAATAACTAACCGAAACTAAATTACGCATGTACTAGTGTAGCAGTTTTATAGTAATGAGAACTGCATACATAGACCATAGAATGAAATTGGTGTAATTCGAAATTTTGAGATTTTGTTTTGGCAAGGTCCGACATTGAATTCACATAGAATAATAAAATGGATTTTTCACAAATACATGTTTAAATATTCTCGCGATATGTTGCTAATGGGACCGGCAAGTTTGTACTGTTATCTATTAAATTAAGTAGTAGGTATTTTTAAGTTAATTATTTTAATCCGAAATTCTGAAATTTTAAATTAAGTGGCTTTCATTCTAAAGATGCGATATATTGTCTTACTAATAATAAATATGTAGCGACCTGGCGATGCTAAAAGTGCTGAATTGCATTTTAGTAGAATATAAAGCAATTTGAGGAAATGAAAGAAGTATATAAGGACCGCGACATTTGGCGCTCCGCCCTCTCTGACCACACCTTTAGGGATACAGCGTGAAGATATGTATGTTTGTATAAATCAATTCGAACGCGTGGCTCCGCCAGTCGCTTTCATGCCATCGCCCTGCCATGCCACTTCGTGCTAATTAAATTGTGTAAGAAGAAAATAAAAGTTCGACAGCAATATGTAATTAATTTATTTGGATTTATAATAAATGAAGAGAATGGACACTAAGAAAATCCCTAAAAACACATTACAATTTCGTAAGAGCGTATCTAGACGGATTCCCCACTACAATCGCTTGTCAAGACTCATCTTTCGTGGCGCGATCTATATTATCATTCTATTTAAATAAAGAGACAGTAACAGTTGCATGATGCGCATACAAACAAATGGACAAACGTTAATTTAAAAATGGCTATTCTAGATCGTTATTCGGTCCCCAACACGCACGATACATACTTACATATCTTCACGCTGTATCAAACGATACCTTGTATTACGATAAAAAAATTGACAAATGTAAAACTACATCTCATCCGCTTTACTGCTCCATCATAATATACATTATGGATTTATATCAATTTACTCTTAAATACAAATATAAGTGGTATTTCATAACTTAATGTGAAAATTTTTGAATCGTGCTATTTCAAGTTACCGATTAATCACTAAGTACGTCTCTGTATCAACAATGTATTTTACTCATCTGGTGGTCAATAATAAAACTACTTGAAAAATGATAACACAAAGAGACTGCTACAACTCGCTAGATGGCGGCAGATTCGCAACATCCCCCTCCATTTATTCCGCGTCCCCCTCAACCCGCATGTTGTTACACTGGTTTGTATGAGGAAAATTCGTTACGGTGCCTCCTCTTCGTTTTTACTTCGTGGGGTGCCATAACCAAAGGATTTCGACGGAATCGCATTACTTAGCCTACGCCTTCTGGCCGTTCGTCCGTCTGTGTCTACCTGTTCTAATTTTCAATGGCTGTATCCTTTGAACCACAATAAGTATCCGGCTGAAATTCACATAAAAATAAGAAATATTAAAAAAAAACAAAAAGTTAGAGAAAAATAAGGGGCGTCCCAGTACAAGAATTTTTTTTCAACGTTTTTTTGTTAGTCTTGTGAAATATACAATTTTTTTGTAAAGTAATATTTCTTTAAGTACCCGATTCCAGCCCTCGTAACCACACGCTTAATTAGTCGCGCTGCGGCCGAAGAACGACTCTTGTCGTATTAGCGCGACACGCGACACGCGACACGTGACTCGTTTCATTTGCGACTAATATAATTAGGGCTGTAAGCGACGTGCGATAAATCTAATACATATGGTATGAAATAAACAATAAATGTTCATGTTCGTTTGGGTTTCATACCTCAAAAGGATAAACGGAGCCAATATGAGATTACTCATACATTCGTCCGCCCGTCCGTCCGTCACAGTCTAACTCTTTTTTAAACTTTGTGAGACTTGAGTGATACTTGACTTTTGACAAAGTCAAAGTCAAATCAGTTTATTCAAGTAAACCCAATTACAAAGGTATTTTGGAACGTCAAATCTATTTTAATTCGGTTCAAAATAGAAAACTTGGACACTGAAAAGAACCGACAAGAAACTAGGTCAGGTATCATTTTTTCAACTCCATTCAGGGTTTCACATCTTATTAGACCACATATTTTCATTAATTGACGATTTAAAATATTAATAGTGAAATTGATAGTAAAACAACCTTTTCTCATTCGTTCTGTAGGCAGGGTGTTACTGGGAGCTCCTCAGTTCATTGTACTGATAGTATAAGCTTAGTTTGGGGTCAAACAATGTGTGTAATTGTCTGAAGTATTTATTTAATTTAGTTTAGGGATGGCAACCTATGATCGATTAGTCGAAAAATCGATTGTTTGAAGTTAAAAATCGATTTTATTAATCGATCTTGAGCAATGATCCATCCTGCGAATCAATGTCAGACATTCAAAAAATTGTCCATTATGTTTCTGTATTAATAAGAACGCAACTATAAAATAGACGAGTGAAATAGGCGCAGACTTTTTTTTAAATAAATTATACTAATACATACCTACACAATTTATCAAGTACTGTTGCTACCTTAGCGCTTTCAGTGCTAGATTTAGTCCTTTTTTTGAGTCAGCTTTCATTTTTCTTTCATCTTTCGGACATCGAATTTTTTGTAAATACTGCAATTCGAATCGATTTAAAAATCGATCATTTTTGGAAAAAATCGTCATCCCTGATTTATTTTATCTTAACAATATTTAACAAATGAAACAAAGCGTTCAAGTACTTGCGGTAGCGCGCGGGCGCGGCGCGCACTCAGCGGGAATATCGTAAAGTTTCCGGGCGACTAGCCGCGATCGTAATTGCCTGCGTCGCACATTACCAGCTGAAATAGCACGCGTGGTACGAAATAAACGTGAGTCGACGTCGACGACACTCGCTTCATTCACTTTAGAATGTAAATCATGGCATTATTTGCAGAGTACTCATCGATTTCAAAGCATTAAATATGCTTAATAACACTGTAGACTGGGCGACCGCCCGGAGCGACGAACTCAGAGGGCCAACATATTGCTTAACATTTTCAAACCCACAAGAAAATTTTATTAGTATTTCGTCCGTTGGCCCATTAGTTAAATAAAAATAAAAACACTTTAAAATTGGTCCAAGTAACGATAAAAATGATAGAACTAATATCGTACCTAACCTAACA
Source organism: Zeuzera pyrina (assembly GCA_907165235.1). Taxonomy (NCBI): domain Eukaryota; kingdom Metazoa; phylum Arthropoda; class Insecta; order Lepidoptera; family Cossidae; genus Zeuzera; species Zeuzera pyrina. The sequence continues at coordinate 99,163 of OU015642.1, read as the reverse complement.
AAAAAATATTGCACAGTATAATAAAATGTTACCCCTTCATTAAAAATATACTGAATTGAAAATATGTAATGACGCTATACAATCATTAATTAAAGGCTATAATAGAAAATGAAACTGTGAAGTAATAATTTACACCATTGCAATACAATTCCATATTAGGTACACAGATGTTGCGGCGGATGTGCGATTAAAGAGAAAAAAAAACTAAATTGCGGTTCAAACACAATCGCGGACTTCATACTTTGAACATGGCGCTTGTTCTATTTCCGTGACGGGATACGGCGAAAACGAGAATAGGCTAGATGACTGCTCTTGAAACTATTATACTAAACTAAATATATATTTTATAGATTGTATTAAAATATAAAACATTTTGAATATAATATTTGTGAAAGAACTATTTGAAATTGAAAGACAGAAATTGAGTTATACGGTTTTGAACTTCAATAGTGGGGACAGATTGGGGATAAATTAGAGGAAGATAGCATTACATAGCCGTGACGTCACAATAACGTGGAGACATTGCACGGCGCTAGGAGTGGCAGATACGGAACTTAGCCCCACTCTGTTCCCACTACAAAAATTGTTTTTTTCATTTCATATTTCGAATATTATTTCAGTTTTGTTAATGATAACTGAACCTGTCTTTAATCGGGTTATTAAAAAATAGTCGTTTACCCTAGAAACACGTCCACTTTTGCTTCGTACTGACAGCGTCGTTTCAACGTCTGATATCCAGGCGTGATGAGAGTGATCCCAAACCCCCTGTGGTTTATGCGTTAGGTCATGTCCATGCATGGAATTTGGCACCTTTCAACAACAATATAACACGGCACACAGACAAGTACATAATATAATATTAGCGGTTACGACACTTGTATCAGCAGAATAAATATTTGAATAAGAAATGTTCAACTCGAACTTTTTGACCGTTGTGCACATGTTATAGGAAGAGTGAAAGTTACAGTAGAAAAGAATTTTCTTACCCTACAAATGGACCCGCAACAATTTAATATTAAAACTAATAGATGGCGGTAACAGGGTAACTCTCTTCATGATTATTACTGCTTTCATCTTGAAAATAACATGTACCCATACTTTATGTTAGTAAAGTAATTAATCTGTGCCCACACTTTATACGATTTAAGTTACAAAGAAAGAATATGAAAATTTATTTACAATTATACTTAATGATTAAAAGTAAGTTATTGTAAATAATATTTAATTTGAATTGTTCATGATTAAAATCAGAAATATTTATAGTGGAAACAATTAAATTTTAGGCCTCGATAGAAAAGAGGGACCTTATAGTTATAACGCCTTTGTCTATCTGTGGCAACTGGCAAGAAATATACTCTTGGTTCATGGCATCCAGCTCTCGAACGAATGTACCGATTTGTGTGCGGTTTCTTTTTGGTTTATAAGTTACAGTTTTTGTCTACATTTGTAGAAATTCGGTCCTCATGATATTCAGCTTTACATCTTGTATGTGAAGGTATTTTAAGCACTGTCGCAGTTAGAAACTTTTAACAAGGACTTTTAACTTGATCTGTTAGCAAGCTGTTAGCATATTAATAAATGCATTGGGGACAGAAGAAAACAAAATTGTAAGAAAATTTAGCGATTCTCAACACATTTTTTATTATAATACTAATTTTACTGTTAAAGTATAAGAGAGCCTTCCAGAGAGTATGTAACAGTGCGACGTGTAGGCAACTATTTGTCGCTTTTATGTGCTGCTTATTTTTTTATGCGTGGAGGATAATTTAAACTTTCAATTAAACTTTCAAATGTAATATTGTGGTTTGATTTACTAATTCCGTTGTTCATATAAATATATTTATTTCTCATAATTAAGTAAGTATTGTATAGTAAGCATAACTAAATCGTGTCCTGAATTAGCACGACAAAAGTGCGTCGTGTCTGGTACTGGTGGAGCAAATACGGGCGCTGATTGAGCGCAAACAGGCGCCGCCGCCCGCCTGCAGCTGCCGGCAACTTTTAATCAGCACACACGTACAGCACCGTCGCTGAGAATAACGAAAAGGACTTTTAGATATGTGTAACACTGTAGTTGACTGTTCTTCGAAAAAAAGCATGTGTGTACTCATGTACGCACATAAGGAGTTTTACTTCTTTGACGTTTATAAGCTAAACTAGACACATATAAAAACAGAAGTGACCACATATAAAAAACAGAACTGGTCACACATAAAAAAAATATAACCGGTCGCTTGAAATAAATGAAATAAGGAGTTTTTGGCGGGATTTTATAGGGAGAGGTTGGGTGTTTATTTTAATTATTCGCAAATTGTTTCTAGTGGATATTGTGAAGTAAAATTGGCATAGTTTTCCGTCTCAGTATCTACGCTTTTGTGCATTATGTGGAATTGTTGAAATGAGTGCTTATTTAGTAGTAGTGTGATGTTGAATTTTTTTAGTGGCTTAGTCCGCCTCAGCGGATCCTACTAGAAAGACTGCTTCAATATATTTGTCGCCAGAAACTACAAGAAACTATTAAAATGTGTTACGCCGACATCTTAATGAAATAATATGAAGAATTTATCTATTTATCATTAAAGACATCGGTTGTATGGGCTAGTCCCTTTACCTTCTCTCCAAAGGAAAAACCTTTCTAAAAAAAAAAAATGAAATAAAAAGTAACAAATTGAGTGTTACATCGGCGCGCGCAACTTCGTCACACGCCAAAAATATACTCTTGTCTGTTTTTCCAAACCCCCAATAGGAAATGTAACTTCGATAATTAAAAAATCATCATGCACAACCTTGATCCGTAGGTCGCCTTCGAGAATTTGTAAAAGAGTAAATTTCTAAATTTCACTGTGAAAAATATAAGAAGACCGCGGCGCTTAACGCTCCGTTCTCTCTGTCTACCCTGAAGATACGTGAAGTACATAGTACATAGGTACTATAACATAATATCGAATACTATAACATAAATGATCGAAATTCATCAATCAAAAATTTAATTCAGTGTAGAGCAATAATAATTATTGTAACAGTAAGTAATTAACAGCAGAAGAAACGATGCGCAGTATAGGGACGGCGCGGGGCGAGGGGTGCGCGGCGCGGGACGCGGGGGACAATTAGCAGCGATGAGATAAAATGCGCGAAAGTCCACGAATGATTTAAGTTTTACAATTAAAACTTGCAAGGGTCGGACGAGCCCCGACGAACGTGATGGATGCGACGTGACGCGAGTCGTCTCGACTGCAGCTAGTGCTTCAGGATAAGGATATTGTCGCAACTATGGGAGCTCAATGGGAGTTTAAATATATTTTCGTACATTTATGTAATGAAACGAAACTTAAACGAAATGTAACACATTCATTTCTTCGACGAAAATAAATGAATACATATCATTTCAATTCAAAAATCAATTTTTTCAACAAGTTGATTCGTTGACGATGACAGAGAAGTTAAAATCATTCATAAGCTACACACACATTTTTACATGTTATAGGAAATATGTATTTCTCTAATTCTCATGAGTGAATGTATGTTATAATATACAATAATCTTTACCTTCTCCAATATTGTGTTACATTTCCGTTTACTTTGTCACTTATTGATTTACTACAGGCTTACATCTATTTATTCTTTGTTATTCTAAAATCTGTATTGTTATCCTGTTTATTAATGTACCTTTATTATAAATTATCCGTGTAATAGTTTTTATATTATTGTGTACTAAATTATGTATCTCGACTTTACTTACGTATACTTGACGATCTTTAAAAACGCATATCTCAGCATCTTTTTATTGGCGACTTAAACACAAGTCATTTGAAATCTCTATATCATTTTCAGACCTATCTAAAGATACTCCACGCTTATATGCATTGTTATTTTTTTCCATCCGTCAATTATATATGTACGAAGTGCCAGCCTGATTTTTTTAAAGATATACTTCTGTTGGCGCGTTTGAAAAACAAATCAGTGTAATTATTATTTCTCCATGTAGTGAAAGTTACGTCATTGATGGAACACATAATTTATTATTTTTTATTTCATTCATTTCAACTTTCATGTTTTTATATGTGACCAGTTTTGCTTAAAAACGTCAAAGAAGTATAACTTCTCACGTACGTACATGAATACACACATGCTTTTTTTCTTATTATTTGCAGATTTTCACTACACTGTTGCATAGTGATTCATCATCTATATAGCTCCAAGAGTTTGAGCAAAATCACAATGACATACGAACAAATAGACGGACCGGAGGAAATTATAAGGGTTCCTTTTTTTCCATTTGGCTATGGAACCCTAAAAATTATCCTACTTTACAACTAGTAGACAATTGAAAAGCGATTGCATTTTCGCTAGAAACGTTAACGCCTCACCTGTGGCACTAATATAATATATTTGTCACCTCCAACGTTTCGGAGATCCGCACACCGATGGTCGACGATGCGTATCGCGCGGAGAGCGGCGAGCGTCGCGCGGCGCGCGGGAAGCGAACAGACCCACATCTCACATTTTATTATCTCGCCAAAAGTTGCCGGTGACGTTTTGAATTATAACGCGATCGTAAACGATAAAGTGCGCCGAGCGAGTCAACAACTCGTTAATGCGGCACGCCGCCGCTCCGGGCCGATGTAAGCTTCGGCGGGCGGCGCGTGTGACGCGATACGTCGGTGGATGTCATAATTAACGCACTTGTTTTATTTGAAGTACCTACTTTTTATAGCACAATTTTAAGATTCCATATTTCAAAAGGAAAAAACCGGCTAATGGCTTATCGGTCAGGCATTAACTTATGGTCCTGTAGTAAACCCGGACAAAATAAAATGTATTCTTTTCTTATTTCATATTTTGATTATGACGAAAGTTTACAGAGCCCTAGTGAGTGGTAGCAGAAGCGAACGAAGACCGAGGCTGACTTATGAAGAACAAATAACCAAAGTGTTAGCTGACGGAGATATCAAAAGCACTCTCGTACCAAGGCTATATTGTGTGAGAAGAACTATGAGATTTGAAGAGGAGAAAGAGTGTAAGGACTGCGACTCTTGGTGCTGCGTATAGCGCTGATAATTTTTTTTATTTGAGTATGTTTTATATTAAGACGAAAGAAGATGCACAAAAAAAATTTTTTTTTTCTCTGTAGGTCCAGCAAATAGTAGATTGATACAAAATGAAGCTGACGAACTGACATACGGATAAGAAAAAATCTTCTACCGACCTAGAATATTATAATACACTAGCTTTTGCTCGCGACTTCGTTCGCGCGAAATTCAGAAACACAATATCTTATTAATAATTTATAGCTTATGTGTTATTCTGATGTATAAGCTATATTATTGTAGTTTCATTAAAATACGTTCAGTAGTTTTTGCGAGAAAGATCAACACACATCGATACATCCTCCCAAACTTTCGCATTTATAATATTAGTCGGATATAAGGAAGTAGGACAGTAAATAGTTGACACATTTGAATATATGTATAATGAGAGGTGCGGTCGCGGGCGGCGCGGCTCGGTGACCATGAGCCGGAGCCGGGGCATTCAACCTATAGAGTGGCAATGTCATTTATTTTGTATGAAAACAATTTACGTCTAAACACTGTTGCGGTTACTCCGTTCTGTTTTATAGTTATTTTTTTGCTATTTTTGCCACACTACCGAATAGAACAATAAAGCCATTTTTAAATATCTGTTGGAATATATAGAGATGTACACACAGGTGGTTCAGTATTGGTAATGCACTGCTTAATGCGAGTGAGAGTTAATATTTGTTAGTGTAAATAAACTGAACAGTGGTGAATAAGAAGATCCAATATTTCGTCTCTATAGGTTAAGTGCTCCATGTCCGGAGCTGACGGAAAAGGGTAGCTCTCTGTTTAAGCCACCATAAACAATGCATGACTCAAAACTTCGCAACGTGAAAGTCGTCTATAAAACTATTGGCTTAAATATAATATACATATTATAAAATGTCTCATTTAAAAATACACTATCGCAATCATTTAAGACCAAAGTAACAGGTGCGGGAAGATGTCACAGTCCATATATCTAAAGAAATCACTCGATCTACATATGATCTATAAAACACAAACGCATGATTTTTCTATCCGTATATCCAAACGCCGACAAATCGAATGAAACTTGTAAATATCTCGCCGCGACAGCGCGTCGCCCCGCTATTCCATTTCACCCCGCACTACACAATCTATTATACAATGTAATATGGTATCACTAGCTCTTCTCGTGATTCAGTTCTCGCAGATCTGTAATAACCAACGATCATGTTAAGCACTTGTTCACTACTTTTTCTCATCAAAAAGAGTGATTCGCTCCCGCTCGCCACGTCTTAGCAAGCATTGCTTATGCATCAGTCACCGTAGCATTTTATGATCATCAATATTCTGTGATATACTTCACCATTATCAACAGAAGTACATACACAGCCTTAACAAGTAATATTTACTTTAACATTGAATACACTGCGCCCCTAATAAATAGCTATTAGTGAACTCAAAACTGTACCAGCAAATATAATATAATACCCGTATACTTACAATAACGCTGTGCTCACATTACATAATCTCAAACCAAATACAAAAGGAAAGAAAGGCTGTGAACAACACAGTGAGCCCGTATCTCTGCAGTACGTAGGCCAGTGTTGTTATATGGATTCCTAGTACCCTAGTTATTCAAAAAAAGAACATCATTTTGTATATTTTAATGATAACGTTATTTCAGTAACATATTTTGGTAACCTATACATATAATAAAATCGTAGACATTCTTGGTTTGTAAGCGCATTCAACGTGAATACCATTTATTGAATTTAGAATCTAATTTCTGCAAAATATGAACCTTCTATCAGAGCAACATATAGTGTTTATTTTATCAAAATCTACCCACTCGATCAAAAGATAATAAAAAAAAATTCAAAAGTTAGAAACTTGATAGCGCAACCTGTGGCCTGGCGGAAGTACTTTTTTCGTAATATGCAAGTACCGTGAAAATATAGTATGTACAATGAAAATATATTTGGAAATAAAACTCAGACAGCGTTATGTTTTGTCTGAATTAAAATAAATAAAAAATTATACGTAATATAATCTTTTGTATGTCTGTTAGTTCTGAAATTTTCAAAACAGATTTGAAGCAATTTTTGAAACATCTGAAAGATTACGATCCTGTTAAAAATTGATCGTAATTATAATATATCATTACGCTGTCTTCATTATATGGATGAGTAGTGGACCTTGAACTTAGAAACTATAAAAGTGATTGTAATAATTAATAATAGACATTAATTAAATAAAAACGATAGTTAAAGTCATTGGCACAACTACAGAGACTGCTGTCTACTGACTAGAGAAAACTAGCTACGAGCGTGTCGGCTACGCGTTAACTTAGGGTTCTGTAATAATTTCACACACTATAAGTTTCATTTGATACATTAACATTAAATTAAAAAAAACGATCGAGTGTGAGCTGAACTCGCATGGAGAGGGTTGTAGATAGTCATTTTGACATTGAATGAGATTAAAACTTGTTAATTAGTCGACATTATTAAGTAACTATACACTGATTTGAGATTGTCCCCACAGTCCAGCAAGGAGTAACCTATGTAAAGAATGGTCCAGTGCCTGTGTATACCTATACGCGGTTGGGCTATGCGCAACACATAATTGTTATATACTGAATTAGTTTAAACTACAATGAGTCGGGAAAGTCATGACGAAAAATGGACGAGTGTGACGACGAAAAGAAGACTAAGAGTTAATAGCGACGATCAATCGACGACTATGGTCGGAGTTCGAGAGACGAAAATTGGACGAAGTATGATGACGAAGTAGTGACAAATGGTTGGACGACGAGTTAGCGACGAAGAGGGGAGGAAACACTAGAGACGAAAACTGGACGAAGTATGACGACGAAATAGGACGAAAATTGAAGGTCGACGATCAACGTCAAAGTGTGGACGTGAGACTAGGGACGAGGATAGGACGAAGCATGATCGACGAAGGAGGGACGAACAGTGGGAGACGAAGATTATTTATTAAAGCACCAGCGTCTTCGTCTCCTGAATCTTCGTCTGAATGTACAGCGGGCTCTGGAGGTTCCATGAATATCTGCAGAGGTTCAAGATCCTCATTGTACTCCAAAATTGCCAATGCTTCGTGTATATTACATCTGAAATAAAGTAAAATTCGTGTATATTTAATTAAATATACCTATTTTATTGTTACTATTTACATATCTTTTATATATGTACAAAATATTATGTTTTACCACAAAAGTTACAAAAAAGAGAAAAAAATAAAAAGACATGGTAAGCGGCTAGCGGTACCATACGGTACCAGCAAATTAGACATCTAATATTTCGGATATTATTACCTATTGGACTAATGTAACTAAATTTCACAATCAAAGCACTTATAACGAACACGTATTTGTTATAATATTAGTATTTTACTAATAAACAGAAAAAATATGACCACTTACTTGAATGGCGCATCCATTTTTGCGAGAAATTTTTGATACACTTACTTTAGCCGTCATTCACACTCAACTGAAAGTAGTAACTGTCAACTTTGATTCCTAGAAGCATAGGCCACACACAATAGCTCCGATTACACCAATGAGCGAGCATCTATTTAGTCACGTGTTAACGCATGGCGACGAATGAAATCACTCGAAAAAGTGGTACCGTTTGGTACCACTAGTCTATAATGGGTATTCGTGAGTACACAGCATTATTATATATACAATGATTTGAGCTTATTAACTAAGTGATAACTAGAGACTAGGAGGGATAAATCACTTTAATCAATGTATATTTTGGCATTATTAATTCGTGAATACACAGCATATAAAATGAAGTCATAAAATAGAACAGATACAGACAATATGTGTTCAATCAATATATATTTTGTGGACAGTTATCATTACACCTTTTTTTTTTTGTGAGCTACTTATCTTACTATATACAGTCATTGCATTATATGTTATACACACAATAGTGAATCTTCCCATCGCTATATTACTCGGATTCATAGGCCACTCACTTTGTGTTATTAATTGTATGGTCCCCTTAGTTGTCATGTATAACCGCAGGATGCTTGCTTTACCGAGGCAGCCCAATGATTCCCCCAGCCTGCCACCCCGAGCTTCCCCGCACGAACTCATATTTGACCCACGCACGCTGCCTATCACGTCGTCCGGGAGCGCCAGGTGGGGGAGCAGAAGGGTCTCGGGGTGTGAGTATTAAAAAAGAAAACGTTAGGGTATCCCGGGTCCCGACGACTGACCCCATATCTGTAGTTCGAGTGCTTCCTGCTAAAGTGTCGTTTGATATTGCGAGCACGGGAAGCATATCCACATAGCACGCACTGCTGATATGTCTTGGAGGAGGACCCTTGCTGCTGCATTAGACTGTCATCCGATATAGAGGCCGATGTGGATTAGAATGTGGAGGCAGAGGCCGGGGATAGCAGTTCTAGAGGGGCGTATGCGTCGCCGCCACCGGGACCCGCATCCCACCGCTGGCAACCCTCGCTCAGCTGGTACGACTGGTAGGGAAAGGGTCCCTGAGTGACTGGCAGTTGGTCAACCGGTGAAATCCCCATAAGGGGCGGATAGGAGTGACTTATGTCGAGATATGTTGGCCGCTGTTGCGTGGGGCTTGCGACACAGACGCTCTGACTGAAGAATGGTGCAGACGAGGGATAGGTTTCTAGGGGGGATTGTTGTAGGGATTGGGAAGAATGGAAAGGCTGCGGCGAAGGGTGTCCACTGGGAAGATTTAGATGTGCAAGGAAGGACAGAGAAGTTGTGTGAGTGGGTTCTAAAACCCTCACCACCAAGGGCATCCCGATGCGGAGCGACCCGTTCGTCATGCGCACGTCCGCCCGGCACAAGAGCCAATCCCAGGAGGGCGTCCACTCCGAAGGGAGTCACAGGGAGGTGGAGAGGCCGACGGTCGGCACTCGCTTCAGCCCCCGCACGGTCACGCAGCAGCGCGGACTCCGATCCGAGGCCGCCGCCGCCATCATGCCTTGGATTATGAGGCGGTGTGGGGTCAAATGCAGGAGGAGGGACATTGGCCAACGATGTTGATGCTTTCCTCGAGGAGGTTGACAACGGCGGCGGCGGTGGTGGCGGCGGCATGAGGATACGGTCCCGTATGGCGTCCTCATAAGCATCCCGCATCGGAGGAGGCCGCACCGTCACCGGATCGGGGCGACCCGACGGACGGACAACCGGGTCGAGAAGGCGAGGGGACGTGGGCGGGGTCGGGAGTAGTGGTGATATAGGTCGGGGAAGAGTCATTTGCCATAGGTAAGGCACCTCCGAGGGCCAACCGGGTGCCACACAGTCCTTATATACTCCGGGTCATCAGTGAGTTGTTTTTGGTGCTTGGATGGTGGAGTCTGTTCTGCCTCAGTCGGCTTCTCGGTCTCCACGGCGCTAGTATAGGGGGAAACAACACTCCCCCGATATTGCAATTGGTTTCTCGGATATGCCCGTCCGGCCCCTGGGGTACGCCACCGCACGCACCATCTGGACCAGGGCGTGGATGGACCACATTGCAGGGTGCACCACCCCCCAGCGCCCGCCCCCCCCCCCCCCACCACACCCATCGGATTCAGACTCGGACATATAAAGCCCTGCGTATCACCCGTCCCCCCGCGATTTTGGTTCATTGCTCCCGCCAGGGCGGTAGCAAGTCATTGGGTCTGTGTTGGTACTTATTTCCCTTGTACACGGCAGGCCGCTTCTCAATATGGCTGTTAAATTGAGGTTAGCAGCTGTGAGACGGTCAACGGTAGCGTCAAGCTCATTCCCGTGTCGGGTCGCCAAAGCCTCGGCAATCGCCCTGGCTAAGTCACCCAGGCATCCCTCGGTGGCCCGCACACACTCACATGCACTAGACACGCCGCGCCTAAGCACTTAAATGCAGCGCCTCAACTGAGCGCAGCCCGCATACCCCCCACGGCGGGGGGATGGACAATAGGTATTTAGATACTAGTGAAGTATGATAATAATTGGATATTCTCACAGTGATGTAGATATACTAGATGGCAGTTGATAGTAGTTATGTTTTATATTACGAATTATCTTCCTTAGGACGACCGACAGTGCTTCCGACGCTTTATAGAGAGAGATACCAGGGGAGAAAAGTGAGAGCGATGTGAGAGGGGGTAGAGGAGGGATGGTAAGGGACTTGAGGCCAACCGCTCATAGAGAAAAGAAGACGCTCCCCAGCACATTCAGTAGTCCCCCAGCCTGCTATAAGGTGGACCAAGCTGTTTACGTAGCCAGGCACCATGTGTTTTAATAGTGTGTGATGTGAATACTTAGCTGACCACTAAATGATAGGGTAGTTTTTGAGTTGATTTTGCTAGGTAGTATGCAGTGTATAGGTTAACATGCTCTAAGGTCACCTCCCGCACGCACAGTATGTGGTATTTTATGGCATTTTTGTATAACCAGAGTATTCCGCTCCAATGTCGCCACGTCCTTCCATCCCCCGGCCGCTCCAAGGTATACGTGGTTTCCGTGTATAGGTGCGCACAGTGTTGTAAATTCATATGTATGTGGTGAAGCTGGGTGGATGACGTAATTAAAAGACTAAGTTGTGAATGCGTGTGTGACCATTAGGAGGACGAGCAAATAACGAAGTAAGGCCGGCGAGATGAAGACTGAATGCAGCGGGAGAAGATCAACAGCGTGAAAGACGAATTTGTGAGACGAAAAGAAGAGACGAAAAGTAGCGACGAAAAGTAGGGACGAAACTAGATGGATGTATATAATTTTCGATGTAGACAGGCAGAGATAGAGGGAAGAAAAGTGGACGAAGTCAAGGGGATGATTTACCGGGGACGAAAAAGAGTGGGCGAGTGAATTATATTATAGTTAAGCAGACAGCGACGAAAGTAACCCAGTTCACAACGTCTCCGCACCAGCGGTGAACGCCACGACGGACTCGACCTCAAAGCGGACGAGGAGAGGACGAAACTCGAGGGACGAAACGACAATTTGAATTTTGAACGAGCCTATTCACCAATTATTGTTTGCCTATGTAACGGTCAAATTTGACTGGAAGAACGAGGAGACGAAATGCCAGTTGGGCCGGAGACGACATTGAAATCGAGAGAGCACAAATAGTCGTGTGCATAGGACGAAAGCTCAAGACAAAGTGAGCAAGACGAAGGCGGCCATCTCAGAGCAGTGGGGACAAAAAGAGGACAATACAAATAATGGTCCCTTCAGGAGTATGAGCGACAATCATCGGGACGAAAGAGTGACGAAGTAAAGCAGACGAATGTAAGTATACGTAAGGGACGAAAGAGCGACGAAGTATGGGGGACGAGGACCTGACGAAACTAGTAGACGAAAATGAGGGACGAAACAAAGAGACGAAGAACGACGCTTTAAACTTTTTAAATATTGTTGTTCAATATGAGGAGAATTAGCGTGCCAATGCCGGCGGCTATTAGGGGTTCCTGTGGCTGGTTCTACTGCTGTTCCTCGCTGTTATACGCCTTTAGATGCTTAACAATAACAGCAATGTGGCTGTTGAAGGTGTCTATTGTGGTCTGTTTAGTAATAACTTGAGGGAGGGAGTATGGGTCAACATTAAAAGGATCGCACGAGAGGACATGCCCAGCACGGGACGTCTCAAATCGGCGGCATTACTGCACTAGGTGATGCAGAGTTTCCGGTTTGCCTGGGTCGCGCGGACAAATGTCACTTTCTGCCAGACGAAACCTGTACAGGTATTCCTTGTGGTAGCCATGGTTTGTTAATAGCTGGGTGATTGCAAAGCTAGGTCTGATTTCTTGTAAAAAAATTTCCAACGCAGAAAAATCCGGTAGGAGGTTTTTAATGTGTGCAGAGCCGTCCACGTTAGCGTATAAGCGCTCCCTGACCGTCTCCACGCAGGACCGATTTATCCGTTTGATGTAGCTGATAGGCGCCAGGCAGAATTCCGGTTGAGAGTGCAATGTGGCCGCCATCTTTGCAGCCTCATCAGCCAGCTCATTACCCAAGATGGCACAGTGCGCCCGGACCCAGAACGTCCAAATTGAACGTCTAGGGTGAATGTTTCGCGAGAGTGGAATAAAATTTTATGTATCTGGACAGCTGTCTTGTTCTGGGTATTGGGGTTGGCGAGCTCAGTACTCAGTGAGCTCGCCGATTTGCTGTCCGAATAAATTTGTCATTTTTGTATTCGTGCATGTGTGGCCCATTCACAAGCTCTTAAAGATGACCAGTATCTCCGCCTGATACACCGAATTGACAGCGTGCATTTTAATTTTCTTAGTTTTGACCGTTCCGGCTGGGGCGAGCGCCACAAATGCCGCCCCCACCACCTCGTTGTGTCAGCTGCCGTCAGTGTATGACTGCCAAAGATTGGGGTCAGCGACTCTATTATGCTCCTCCAGGGAATCCACACTACCAATCTCGATTCCCAATCTCCTGGCGGGGTGCGGGAGAGCGTGTGGCTGGGCCGCGAGCTCAATTGGGAGGTCCGTCGGAAGGTACTGCAACGGTACGCTCATTGTCGGCTATTTGTCGTATCTTATCGGGAAGGGGGATTAACCTAGACAGGGTTATCGCTACAGGGGTACTGATGGTCCTGAATCCCTGAATTATCTTAATGGCAATAAGCCTTTGGAATGATAGGAGACGGTCACTGGTATATTTATTGTTGAGGGCTTTGGACCATACACTAGCCGAATATGTGATGATAGGCTCTACCACTTGCTTATAGATAATTTCTATGTTTTCCGGTCTGAATCCCCACGTGGGCTTGATAAATACGCATACTTTATTGAACAATCGCTTGACTTTGTCCGACACATGTTCTACTTGCTTGTTGAACTTAAGTTTATGGTCGAGAATGACCCTAGATATTTGATGTGAATTGTGAACTCAAGCCTGACTCCCTGCATTTGAATTCGACATCGTCGCGCCCTAGCTGTGAATGGTATCATCTGGGTCTTTTGTGATCCAAACTCTAGCTTATTCTCTGCGCCCCAACAGCTGATTCGCTCAAGAGCCGCATTGGCGTTTCCCTCAAGATCTATTATGTTTTTTGCATATGCAATCAATAGCACGTCGTCCGCGAACGCTTGAAGGTGGCACCCTGGAGGCAGAGGGGACAGGAGCTAGTCATCTAGTCATCTATATTCCAAAAGGTTGGGCCACAAACTGACCCTTGGATGCAGCCTCTAGTGGTGCTTTTGGTGGCAGTGTGGTCTGCCAGGCTTAGTTAGACTGGGCGGTCTTTGACAAAACTGAGGAGTGTAGCGTATATATTTGCCGGACAATCAAAGCCTCTAGGATCTAATCTGTCCAAGGTGCCTTGAGTGTATGCCTAGGTTCGATGTATATTGAGACCAGGAGGATAATCGCACCCGATACGTTTCTAAGCTGCACAGCACAAAAGTTAGGAGTAGATATTTCACTGCATCCAAAGGCCGATAGCCTGCTCGACTTCACCAGTACAGCTGCTTTGACGCGGGTACCGGTTGAGAATTGAAATATAGTATATCCATGTATTTTCGGCACGAGTCCAAGTCCGTTGGTGTACGGCTCGGTGACAAAGCAAATATCACAGCCATCGTCGGCAATGCAGCGCGCAAGCTCGTGCTGCGCATTCCGACTCCTACCCAAATTCATTTGAACACAGGACAATGGTTTGTGAGAGGGGTGTTTACTCTGTTTAATAAGTGTTTTATCCATACGCAGTTCGGGCTCTTATGCAATTCCTGATGTATTGGATTTTTGGACATATTTCCTCGTTTCCCCGATGGTTGTGTGTGTGTACGTTGCTTGTTCCGCCTTCCGTTTGCGCTCGGCGAGAGCAGTTGAAGCATCTAGCCGCTCTTTTATCGGCGTAGTATCGGCGTGAACCCTCTGATGCATCGAATATCCCTTCCTGGACTCGAACAATAGGGCAACCTCCCGGGCCCTCAAGTCCAGGGGAAGGATCCCGGCGAGTAGCAGCGCCGAGTTAAGAGAGACCGTCCTGTACGATCTAATAACTTTTTGCGCCATGCTCCGCTGCACCTCGTTCAGCTGCTTCCTGACTCCTAATTTGTTGGCTGCAGAAGCCCATGCCGAAGCGGCGCACAAGATAATCGGCTCTATCACTGCCGTGTACATGGTCCGGATGACCTCCGAGCTCAGACCCCAGTTGATCCCTGCTGCTCTGGATAGATGATTGTAAACATTCAATGCCCTCGCACAAACATAGTTTACGTGGGCATTGAAAGTCAACTTATCATCTATGACGAGCCCTAGTATCTTGTTCTCCTTCGACAGACCAATGTCCACACCTCCCATGTTCAGGAGGGGAGCGTCGTATTTTAATTTGTTAGTAACATGGCCTTAGTTTTCTTTGGGCCAAAGTTTAATTTATTTTTGACGCCCCACTCCCGGACACGTTGAAGGGAAGCATTAATCCGTCGCTGGAGACTTCCGGAGTCCTCGCCGGAGAACACCAGGACCACGTTATCGGCGAAGGCTTGGCAATAATCACCTTTTTGTTCCAAATCTTTAAGTAGGGGGTCCAATAACAAATTCCAAGAGATTGGACCCCCTATTGAGCCTTGTATGCACCCTTTTTCTGTATTTGTGGCGCATTCAATTCCTGCATATCTTACCAGGACCGGTTAGGTTAGGTAAGGTTAGGTTTTTTTTTTTCTCCTTCGCCTAGCATGGGCAAAGCCAGAGCCCTTGTTTTTCCTTCCATTCCAGTTCTCGCGTCTTTTCATTCCTCTCATTCTCTACCTATGCGTTGTTGAGCTAGCTGAAATACTTTATTTGCATGAAAAATCTCTTATAACTATGCTTACTCTCTATTACAGTTTTATCAATTTTAATTTCAGTTTCCAATTTTTAATTTACATTTTTTGCTATACAGTTACTATACTAACGCTACACTTACTCTACTATTCGTTACACATTTGTTCAAGTGTCATTATTACAATAATTATGTCAACTTATATTTATTCATTATATTCTAATATCACGTCATGTCAGTATATACTAATTACTTGATCCCATGCTACAATTTACATATGTCACTTATACCGTTTGCTTTATACGTTATACACTAACATCATAGTCAATAATCTTACTTTGTATAAATTCTACGCTTAGCTTGCATAGGTCCATTACAATTATCCTTACTTGCTAGTACAATGGTGTAGCGTTACATTCTATATTTTACATAATGCCATTTCAAATTACATTAAATGTTGTTTTCTATAAATATCATATTTTGGACGACAAGTTCTCTTACAACTAACAAAACTGGAGTGCTACCATCATCTATTATTGCGATGCAGTTTGGGACCTAAACTGAACTGAATCGCAATTTCGTACCATGACGTCAATTAAGACGCACAGTTTAGGTTGTCACTCAAGGCCACCTAAACAAAACCGAAACTGAATCGCATAAAGTCATCGTTCATTCATTTATGACGTATTTCGTACCAAGACGTGACTTTTCAACCTAAACTGTGTCGCTCGATTGTCAAAATTAGCTATTCAAATAAAGTTGCTAATTTCATAGTCTAAAGTGAATTGTTTTGATAAAAGTTGCTCAAAATAACGCCAATAAAGGTAAATAAGTTTACTATTTGGTGTCTAGTGTATTTGTCGACTAATATAATTAAACAATGTGTATCTACATAATAGTTTGCCACTTTTTAGATGTCCGATGAATTATTGTTGTTCGAATTCTTGGAAAATGATTACGAAAGTAACTTGAGACGAAAACAAAGAAGAACATTAACACAACAAAATATAGTATACATTTATAACTATAAATTATAGGAGAGAGAGGAAAAGGCATGCATCTTATCTTAGTTTCCAGGAATCGTATTTTCGATGTCCCGTTCTCCCTTCTAGGCATGTCTAATTGTCAGCCCCATCGTGGTAGAAAGAAATGAATAGTTTCTAGACATAGTAAGACATATAACTATTCTAATAAGACAGCATAATTCTAATAATACTTATTATTAGGCATGCAAGCATGTACATAATATACTATGAATAACATGTGTATAATAAGGTTTCCTATGAACAATAAGATGTAGACTTGACACAACAAGGCGAATCAGCTTATCGTTATCATGTTTTGTGAATACTAGTATTCACAAAACATAATAACTACGATGAATTCACATACCTACCATAATTGAAAATAAAACAAAATATTATTTTTCATCAACATGTATATTTATTTAATTTTAGGTGTTGACTGCATTGTCATTTTATGCAACAGGGTCTTATCAAAGGCCTATTGGAGATATTAGTGGTCACTCCATTGCTCAGCAAACTGTCTCTTCTGTCATAGCCCAAGTGACCGCCTGCATTGATTCTCCACAAATGAGAAAAAAATACATTGCTTTTCCAAAAAATACTGAAGAAAGAAATAAAATTCGAACTAGGTGAGTTATTTCATATTTGTATAAGTTTCATATAAAAGATTACTCATAGCAGAGATTAATTACTTTACTAACATAAACTCATAGGATGTTTATAAAAATATCCTATAAAAACTTCAATTTCATGTCAAAAACAACTTATAAGTATAGAACAATCTTTACTTATGAAACTTTACATTCTAGAGGGGGTAGATCTTTTGTTAATTACAATGTCTTTAGTTCTCCCAGCTTACTTAACTTGCTTATATTCTATTTAACATTTGTTTAATTACTCTCCTTATCTATTCCATATATAGTATTTATCTTAGATTGGGTTACTGGAATTGTATGTTAATCATACTTTCCGTAATCCCTTAATACTAAATTATTTTACAACTTTATTTCTTATACTTTATCTTATTCCTATATACTTATCTTAATTTTACATTATTTACATATATAGTTATCTTTTAACTTCGTTTCTTTTGTTTACCTTCTTAGCAATTCTTATACAGTATTCTATTAGTAAATCTCTTTTATATTTATTTTCTAATATTTCACTTAGATTTTCCTCGCTAATTTTTATATCTATTTTATTTTCCAGTTCCATCCTTTCTACTGTATATACCGGACACTCTATTAATACGTGTATCACCCCCTCCCCCACCTCGTCATCACAAATGCACGACGGGCTCTCCTTGCACCTAAATCTGTGTAGGTACTCTGAGAACCCGCCGTGCCCTGTCAGAACCTGAGTTAAATAATAGTCTGTTTTAATTTTCCTGATTAGTGGGTAGGCCGCTACCGCACTGGGGAAAAACACTTTCGTCACACTCGCTACCTCATCTTCCAAATATCTTACATTCCACCTTTCAATGCTGTCCTTTCGCAATACCTTTTTAACATACGATGCCGGACACCTTTCATAGTTCGGCCTAGTCTTCATCTTTTGCGCAGCTTCTTTCGCTAATTCATCTGCTCGCTCATTTCCCCTCACCCCAACGTGAGCCTTGACCCAGAACAGTCTAATATCCCTGCCAGACTTGGATATCGCTGTTATGTTGTTCCGGGTCTTGACCACCAAGGGGTGAAGGGAATTTCCTCCCGTAATCGCTTCCAAGGCCGAACGTGAGTCACTGTATACGCTGCAGAGAGGCTCCTCACTCTTCAATATTTTTTCCGTCGCCTCGGTCAGCGCCAGAAGTTCAGCCTGGAAGACGGTGCAGCAGTCCGCCAGTTTGAGCTTTCGGGTTCCGGTTTCGACGTCTCCTCTCCATATGAAGAGTGACGCCCCTACCTTCCCCCCGATCCGGCTGCCATCAGTATAAATGGCTAGACCATGCTCTCCCTGGTGTCCTGCCCCACCCTCCCCCAGGCACTCGAACTCCAACGCCTCCCTCAGCGCCGGGTGCGGTAAGTCTTGCACATTGAACTGCCTCTCCATCTCCCGGTCCCCCAATACCGCCCGAGAGTACCCCCTCCTGGCTTCATAAAACAGGGCTGCTTCACGCACCCTGAGGTCAAGAGGGAGAATCCCGGACAGCAGCAGGGCCGAGTTCAAAGAGACAGTTCTGTAAGCTTTAATAATTTTTTGAAGAAATCCCCTCTGCACCGCACACAACTGTTTCCTTACATACTGTTTTTCCACTGCATCCCCCCATACACTCGCCGCATACATAATGGTCGGTTCGACTACCGCCACGTATATGGGTCCCACCACCTCCGGCCCCAACCCCCACTGGGCTTTTGCGTCTCTCGACAGCTGTTTATGTATATTTGTGGCCTTTCGGCACACATTTACGACGTGGGTGTTAAAAATTAATTTGTCGTCGACTGTGAGGCCTAGGATTTTTATTTCTCGGGACAGAGCAATGGCTCCCCACCCCATGCTTAGGACCGGAGAGTCAAACTTCAGTTTGTTGGTTAACACCATCGCCTTTGTTTTATGTGGCGCAAACCGAAGTTTATTACGGACTCCCTAGTCCCAAACATAATGCAAATGCCTGGCAATGATCTCCCCTTCCCTCTAGCCCTTTCAATAGGGGGTCCAACAACACATTCCATAACGTCGGGCCCCCTATAGATCCTTGCACACATCCTTTATCAGTTACTCTCCTATGTTCCATTCCGGCATACCTCACTCTTACCGACCTTTCAGAGAGATAGCTGTCCAGCATTCTTCTCAAGTTTGACGGGCAGCCCAACTCGGCCAACCCACACCTAATTGCGGGCCACCATGCGCTGTCGAAAGCTCCCTCTATGTCAAGAGAGACCAGGATGGTAATCTTCTTATTTTTTATTTGGTCTTTGAGATATTTGATCATGACATAGAGGGAGTCTTCCGTACTGCGCTGCGGCATGAAGCCGTATTGAGCCCTGCTGAGCTTTGGCTGGACATGCCATCTCACCCTTCCTATCAGCATTTTCTCCAGTATTTTCCCCAGTATCGGCAGCAGGCCTATTGGCCTGTATGACTTTGGGTCCCTGTAATTTTCTTTGGCTGGCTTCCGTAACACCACCACAACCGCTTCCTTCCATACCACCGGGAAGTGAGCCAGCTGCAGGCATCTATTAAAAAGAGCTAAAAACATGCGGGGGCAAAGGGATATGGCCGCCCCACAGATGTCGAGGGTGAACCCATCTCCCCCTGGTGCCTTCTTAGGATTGAAGCTCTTGAGGGAGCTGTACAAGTCATCCATTGTAAAAGGGGGGTCCAAGTCATCTTGCACCCCCTCATTTATTTTTGACGCCCTAATCCTCGTCTCCTCATGCTCAGAATTTTCCAGCTCCCTCAAGTCCCGCGGATAGAAGGTCTCCGCCAGCAGTTTGACGGATCCCTCCGCATCCAACTCTCTACCGTTATGGGTTAGGAGAAGGTCTTCCTCTCTCTCTGTGGTACGCCCAATAACCCTGTATATGCCCCCCACATGCTCTCCCTATCCTGCTTACCGCAGAAGTTTTTCCAGCTTTCTATCTTTGCCTTTCTTACTTCATTCAAATACTCCTCTTTTGCTAACACGAACCGCTCCGCCACCCATGCTCTGCGAGTTGGCGCTGCATTTCTTATCCTTCTTTTCTTTCTGATCATCTCTTTCTTTAGTTCGTCCAACCTGCCATTCCACCAGGGCGAATCAATTGTTTTATTTCTACTTTTCTTTTTCATCATTTTTTCACAGTTTATTTCCATTGCCTTAACCATCCTATTTACCATGTTTTCCAACTCCTCTACATTAGGTGATTCTTTAATTTTTGCCTCATCTATCCCTTCATTATCCCATTCCTGTCTCAAACCTACTTTAAATTTTTCCCAGTCTATTCTATTCGTACTATAAATCCTTGTTGTTCTTTCTATATTTTTACCCTTACTCGGTCTTAATTTTACCTCGAAAAGTATCGCCCTGTGGTCCGAACAGGTGACGGTTTCATCCACTCTCCATCCAACAACTCGACAGAGCATGTCAGCGGTGCAGGTCGTCACATCCACACAGCTGGAAAAACTCCTGCCTCCCCTCACTACATCAAACGTCGGCTCATCCCCCCGGTTTATCACCTCCATTCCTATCTCCACCAATGCTCCTTCCAATATCCTCCCTCTACGATCCGTCCTCTTGCTCCCCCACCATATATTCCAAGCATTCATATCACCTCCCATTATAATTCCTTTCATTCCTAATCCTCTTACAATCTTCTCCATACATTCAACTTGCGACTCAATAGGCCTATCCCCTTCCAAATAGACGGATACCACCCCGATCTCCCACGCCACAGTCCTCAGCTTTGCCACAGCGAAGCCGGGAGTACACAGCGCGGGAACCAGGACGATATCCAACCTCTCATCGAATATCATTATTGCGGCCTTAATGACCGCATCACTCTCTTCCATCCCTTGCACCACTCTCACTCCTGGATAGGCCCTCATTCTTCTTTTCTTTCCAACATAGGGTTCCTGGACCAGCGCACAAGAGATCTTCCTTCTCTTGGCCTCCATTATCATCTCAGAGGCCGCCACCTCACTCCTTTGAAGGTTCGCCTGTATCATACTGTGACTTACATCCCTCATTCTTTCATTCTTTCTATTTCTATCCGTTCCTTTCACGCCCTTAGCAATAAGCCACTGTGGTTCTCGCTAACGCGTCCCACTTTCTTCGGATCGGACAGTCAGAGCTGAATGCGTTGTGGTCCGCCTTGTCCATCTTGGCTCTTCTACAGTTTATACAACTGGAGCTTTCTCCGGCCAACCACTCCGCACACTCAGCCCTGACGTGCGGTCCACCACAGTGGCTACACACATTCTCTTTCATCGTACAGAATCTCCTTCCATGCCCATATCCGAGGCAGCAGGAGCATTGCACCAACGGGGACTGGTCGGCCACTCGTATCCTCTGAATATCTATGTGAACCGAACCTGCCCCCGTCAATCGAGTCCAAATGGCTGGAGATACCTTTAACACAACATGCGCTGTCAATGGGTTTCTTGCTTTTTTTCTATATTTTACCTCCATTCTGTCATTTTCTCCTTCTATCCCAGACAGCACATGCTTATTCTGTGTTCTTAAAGCCTTAATAATGTCTTCATCCTTGTTCGTCTGTAGTACCCCAAAGAGCACTACCATTGGATCCTTATTTTTAATATCCTCAACTCTTAATGCTCCTCCTGCCCCGTTTATCCTTTCTTTTACCTTTTTCAAATCCTCTACTGCACTACATCCAATTATGACTTTCCTATCCCTCGCCTTCCTTATTCTGTCTATTCTCACTCCTTCATCCCTTGCATTCACCACCTTCCTTAATTCTTCAAATATTCCTTCCCCTGTATCCCTTTCATTCCTGGAGGAGACTACTACCGAGTGCATAACCTGGCTTTCCGGTTGTTGCCTTTTAGGCGCACCCGCCACCACACTAGCATATGATGCCCTCAGGGTCTCCTTCAGTTTCATCATTTCCTCTTTGGTTTCTTGTAGCATCTTCGCGTGTTCCTCTAACTTTTTTATTATATCACTTTCTTTCTCCTTTCTTTCATCATTCACTTTTTCTTCCTCATTATCTTGTTCTCCTTTTTCATTCTTCTTACCATTTCCATTCTCTTTTTTCCTTTCATCCTCAGACTCTCTTACCAGGGCATATAATCGGTCCACTGCAGCCAGAACATCAGCTTTTATATCGCTTTTAAGGTTCCGGCTGTTGTGCAGTTGGATCTTAGCCCTGGTTAGACAAGCCTTTGCTTCCCCTAATCGGCTTTTATAAGCCGGCCTTACCTTAGGCGAACTTTCATTTTTTGATTCTTCATCCAATCCATCCTTTTTTTCCGCTTCTACCTTTATTACACTCGTACTTCCACTCTGTTCTTTCGCTACTATCATCTTCGATTCACAGGGGAATTTCATTTTTAATTTAACTCTTTCCACATTCTTGTCTATTGCAGTGTTCCTTCTTAAAGCTGGTGGCGACTTGATTTTCGCCTCGATTTCCCCTATGCTTTTCCTTACAGTGACCGTTTTATTCATCTCATTTACCCGTCCCTCTTCATCCTTCTCACATGCATCCTTACTTGATCCTTCCATCCTTGGTGGAGATGTCTCACTCACTCTTGTCCCTTTTGCTGGTGTACGAAAGCCGAACATTGTCGGGGAATGCGTCCTATATATTAAAATTTAAAATAAAAGTTTACGAGTCAATGGACCAGTAAACTTCAAAGTCAATACGTAATAATTGTCCGTTAAGTCTACTTTAGAGGTGTAAAAAGCCTCTATACAATGTATAAACACAACACTAAAATAAGTATATTTTTTTTGGGAGCAAATATGCTTCCCACAAAACTTGGGGGGGGGGGGAGAAGACCGTCACCACTTCGGCAGAAGGGGCAGAGCACAACTCCAACCCAAAGATTCCCTTCCGACCCCACCACTACGCAAAATCGCCTTCCCCTACTCCAAGTATACAAAAAATGGGGGGGGGAAGTAGTCCAGACCGCTCAGTACACTCTCCCGCACACAATCTATTTTGGAGGGGGGACGTGGGGGGGCTTGGGGGGGGCTTGGGGCGGGGAAGAAGGCTACAGCCTATTGGGAGGGCGCAGACCACTGGTCCGCAGTCAAAATTCAGCTCAACCCCTCCAAAAAGCATCGGATTCCAGGGGGTATTCTCAGGAGGTGATTTCTAACTAAGTATAAAAGATCTGTGTTACGGGAGGTGTTCCAGGAGGTGTTTTATAGGCAATAATGTAATGTTATGAGCAGGCAAACAGGCAGTTAACGTTGACCTAGTTTCTATAATGTCCAAGAGTAAAGGCACTCCTCCACTATCCACCGAATTGATAACAAAATTTTCCTATTTCAATTTATACCTAATTATTTCTCTATATTTATTAATATATCTTATTATACTATACTTATTTTATATAGCACAACCTTAACTTATATATTTCAATACAATTTTTTATAAAATTTTTATATAAAATTCCAATTTCAAATAAATAGAATTCGGTTAACAGTATGAGCGGGGGCCTTAGCTTTAAATTTTTCAAATACAAACTTAAGTTAAAGTTGTCAAAGGAATTTCTTAATGATGCATCTGGCTATATCACCTTTACTACTAAATTTTTCAAAAATTTTTCTTTGCGCCCTTCTTTGATTTATCCTAGTATGCCTTTCTAAACTTTTTATTTTTCCAAAATATTCTATTTGACTAACTTAAACCTAATCTAAGAAGAGGGGCGTGTTAAATAGTGACCGCAATATTCTACAAACTTAACTTAAGTTTGTAATTTACTTTGGCAACCTATAACTAGCTTGTTTTTTAACTAATTTCAATTTTTATTTTTCTAAAGTGTAATACTAGGTCTACTCTCGATGCTCCTTCTTTTTCTTTATTCGTCAGCGTTTTATTTAATGCCTATTTGGCGCAGTTTAGTCAATCCCGACCGCAAACCAAAATTTCTCTAGTTTAACAGTCGTAACTTCTTTATTTTTAAACTTTTTTTATAATATTCTTTCTGATTTCTATTTATATTCCTGTCTAACTGTTCCTTGTTAAATATTATGATTGTAACTTACACCAATTTTCCACAATTTAAAAGACAAAGTTATACTAATGCCAGTGTATTCAGGGTTCTACTATTCTTCTAATATCTTCCTTATTTATGAACAAAAATTTCTGGAACTTACAGGTAGGTTTTTTTTTTTTTTTTCTTGAGATGATCTTCCTTTCCAGGTATTTTTTCACTCAGGTCACCGCTGTACTTTCCTCTCCAGACTCGCCCAAATGTGAGCAAGTTTTAGGCCAACCGCAAATAGGTAATTGCGGTCAAGCCCTTTGAGATTTTGAAATTTTTCTTTTCACTCACTATTCACTCGTTTTTATTACATTTTCAAACACGTGCTTTTTATTATTTTTTGATTTCTCACTAAACCAGTTATTCAAAAATTTTGAAATTTCACGGATAGGTAGGGGGTATAGGGCCCCACCTTTTTCACTTAAAAAAGTTATATGTCGTCGATAATATAACGGCGCCGCACGCGTTTTTGTAAAAAATTTTCACTTTTTTCCTTATAACTTTTTTCTTTTTTTTTTTTTTTTTTTCAATTTTAAAAATTTTTAATTCGATAGCTGAGCTTGCAGCGCAACTTTTGACACGTCACACGCGAAAATCGGACAATTTTTGCTATTTTTTTACGATTTTTCGTTTGCGGAGCAACTTTAAACTACTGTTGCCGCGTCGGGAGGCTGTCTGAGACTGTCTGAGACTGGTTAGGTTAGGTTAGGTTTTTTTTTTTTTTTTTTTGGCAACTAAATTTATTAACTTGACCAGAGAGTGGAGGGGACGCTAATGGCCTACATCCCCTCACTCCCGATACACATGGAACTTAAGTGCTAAAAGAAGTTACTTACAATATAAAAGTAGATCAGCTTATGCTGTTATAGGTAAGAAGTTATATAATTTAAAAGATGGTGACATAATGGAATTATACAAAGTAAAAAATATTAAATGGTAGAATTAAAGTAGACTAGCTTACGCTATTAATAGGTAGGGTATTACATACTGCAAAGTGATTACATAATAACTTATGAGAATAAGGAGTTATACAAAATTAGACAGTAATTATGGTGTAAACTAATACAAGAAAATTTGCTTAAGTAAATAGTGACATAATAAAGACCACAAAACATGAAGGTATAAGATTGCGAACATGATAAGATATTGGTTTTGCAATTCGCGGTAATAGATAGAAATTATATAATATTAAATGGTAACGAATGAGGTTTATATAATGTAAAAGTTATATAAAAATTAGGTGGTAAAATTAAAGTAACTAGAGAACGCTTACAAATAAATAGGTAAAAAAGAGTAAACGGCAGGGTAACATATCACAATTTTTTTTTTTTATATAAATATAGAAAAAGCGAAATAGATATAAGCATCCCGTGTCTCAGGTGGAGAGAGAGGAGACCCGCGTAGCCCCGTGACATAGCCACAACATTATATGAAAGAAAGATGACAAACGACGAGCGCCGAAGCGTCAATTCCGACGAACGACAACGACGATGCGTCAGTTTTGACGAACGAAGACCAACGATGCGTCAATTCCGACCAGCGACGACGCCGATGCGTCAGTTTCGACGAACGACGATCGACGATGCGTCAGTTTTGACGAACGACGATCGCCGATGCGTCAATTCCGATGAACGACGACGACGATGCGTCAGTTTTGACGAACGACGATCGACGATGCGTCAATTTCGACGAACAACGACGACAGCGCGTCAGTTTTGACGATCGGCTAATGACGACAGTCAAGGTAGGTGAGAGTAATATTGGGGACGGGTTCGCTCTCTCGCCAACCGAGACACAAGATGCACACATTTGAAAACAGGATGAGAATATCGGGAGTGATAGATAAGGGAATCAAATCCGTATAAATAATTAAAACTTTTTTTTTTTTTTTGATATAAAATAACTTGTAGAAGGGTTGCAAATATCACTAGATTCATCAGCATAGTCACAAATTAAAAACAAAAGACATTCAAAATCACCCATAAAACACAAGTTTAGAATTTAGAAAAGAACATATACAGTTTATAAGATAACACACGATCAGTAAAATAAAAGTAAAATAATAAAGGTAGCATGCACAATCAGACCAGTAGTGTTGAATGTTGATTTGCAATTACATTCAATCCTAGTACAAAGATTAATCAGGATCAAAGACGCCAACTTCGCGGGTGCGATGGTCGGAATCATTTACCACCTCGTAGAAATCCAAAGTCCACCCCTTGTGCCCGGCCAATCTCTTCGTCGGACAGGGCAAGGTGGGGGGGGCAAAAAGGCCGCGGGGTATGAGTGGAAAAGAAAAAGACGTTGGGGTATCCAGGGTCGTTGACATCAAACCCGAACCTGTATCCCTGGTGCTTAGTGAAAAAGTGCCGCTTGATGTTCCTGGCACTAGTCGCGTACCCGCATAAGACGCACTGCTGGTAGAGCTTGTCTTTGGCTTTGGTTTTGTGTGGGGGGGCACAATTCTTCTTATCCGGAGCCGAGTGGGTAGGTGGATGTCGGACGGGATTCCTATCACGGGATGCAGTGGCTGTCTGGCCCTGTGGGTGCAGGGCGTGCGATGGGTGTTCCGAAAGAGCCAGAGAAAGATGGGAGCTGTGGGAGCCAAAGTCGAGTTCGGAGGGCTGCAATTTGGATGGAGAGGAGTGATGATGAGGGTGCGCAATGTGCTGGTGCGATGGTGTATAACCAGCGGCGGGAAGAGCTGCAGCAGCGGCAGCAGCTGACGGAGCTGCAGCTGCAGAGGGGGGGTAGCTGCAGTCTGGGTGGGGGAATGAATAAGGAGGGTGGAGGTACGGGTTGTGCGACCATCGCAGTTGTACTCCTGTTGAGGTGGCCGGCTGGAGGCTATGATAGTAAGGGGGCGCCTGATGGGACGGAGAGAGTGAGGCGTGGAGAGAATGGTGGGTTGCTGTTGTTGTTGCGGTGCGCTGGGGGAGCTCACCGGGGAGCGGGGGCGGAGGTGCTGTCCTGACGATCCAGGAGCGCAGGAGAGCAAATCAGAGGTCAGCCGAGGGGGCATGCTGCGTTCCGCTCCAGATGTAATGGGAGGAAACATAGGCGGCGGCATAAGTTCCGCGTCAGAGCTGATGGCCGGGCAGGTTTTAGAGCAGTCGGCAGGGATTGCCGTGGCGGCGGGCGACGCCCGGGCAGGAGGGGGCGTCGAACCGTGTCGAGCGGGCGACGCAGGAGGAGTGGGCCCCAATGGAGAGACGGGCTTAGGCGGAAGCAACTCGTGGGGGCGAGGGACCCCCTCCGGCCATCCAGGCGCCGGCGAGGTATGTCGAGCTTCGAGATGGCCAGGCTGCCAAGACAGGTCGAGGGGAGCAGCAGGCTCATCCGGCATGCAGAGCCCCGCCCCATCCTCCTCCTCCGCCGCGGCCGGGGAGACGAGCTCAGTGATGAGCCTCTCGTACCCGACGGCCGCGGCGGAAGAGGAGAGATCAATGGGAGCCGCCAGGATGGGTCCGCCGCCGCCCCCGCCCTGAGTGAGCAGAAATACGGGCGAGCACGAGCGGGAGACCATGTTGACCGCGGCCGGCCGACACTCCCCCCCGTCGTCGAGGCTCGGCTGGGGGCGCCCCAGGGCGTCAACATGCGCCTCCCGGCGCGTAAGGAGATCGGGGGCCCGACCATCGCCAAGAGCGCCAGATAGGTTGGCGCAGATAAAAAGTAGGCGGTCGTTAAGACGCCTTGAGGGTGTCGATCTCCCGCCGCATGGAGCCCAACGCCTCGCCAGCGGTGCAGGCAAGCCTGCGCACATCCTCATCCACAGTCCCCGGCGAGTGCCGATCACGAAGTCTCATGTTATGCACCCATAGTGCACGTGCTCTTCTCCTCCAGCGCTCGCAGCCCGTACATGCCTGATTAGAGGGGGGGGGGAGGGCGATTTGTGTGTGCGGTTCCCGCGGGGCATTATAT
Organism: Zeuzera pyrina; assembly: GCA_907165235.1. Lineage (NCBI taxonomy): Eukaryota > Metazoa > Arthropoda > Insecta > Lepidoptera > Cossidae > Zeuzera > Zeuzera pyrina. The sequence continues at coordinate 70,765 of OU015642.1, read as the reverse complement.
CAGAGGGTTCTGGGGGCAAAAGAAATATATTCTCTAAAGCATATGAAGAAAAAGGTGGTTTAGATAAAAAATGAAAGAATTATGTATGAGAATTCGTGCATTGGGTATATCAACTTTTGAGTGAATTGAGTGAATAGGTTTGCGTGAAAAGTGATGTATACAACAGAGTATTGTATAGGGGCTCGGCTACAGTGAGACAACGTTGACCCACAGGGGCAAGTGAGGTATTGGGGGAGGAAGGAAAGGGGGGGGGGGGGAGCGACCGACCGGTAGCCGCCCTCCCCGCGCTCAGGTGGCCGTGAAGTGAGGGTGGGGGGGGGGGGGGGGGGGGGGGGGGAACAGCAACCGACCGGCAGCCAACCCCCCGCACACACGCGGTGGGGGTGTTAGTGTGAGGGGTGGAGAAGGATCAAGAAAGGTGGAGGATGAGGGGGGGTAGATGCTGCGCAGTGGTAGACACGCTCATGCGTAGACGGTGCGGAACTTAATGCCGTCGGCCATACGCTGGACCCTTGGACACCTGTCCGAATCGCCCCGATGATTGTAGCTGTGAGGGTTGTGAGGGTTAGTCTGACTGCTCGTGCCCGCCCCCGCCCGCGCATCGGCGCTCCTGGAGCAGTGATAGCACCTGATTGCACTGCGATCACCCTTGGTGAGCAGTCCTTAATTTCGTGGTCGCTCGAGGCACAGTGCGCGCACGCGACTGTTTTACTGACGCACCTCTTCCTCGTGTGGCCAAAATTAAGGCACCTAGTACATTGAAGGAGAGGGACGTAGTTGTCGGCGTGCACACGCTGGTGCTCGAGATTGACTTTTACAAGATCGATCACTGCTTTCCAAACGGTGGGGGTGGTGATAAATACGGGGTTACAGAGCTGGGGGTTGCGGTTGGACCTCACATATTTGAACGTAATATCAGAGGGGACGACCACACTCTCTCTGATGGCATCATTCTGGTGAGTAATAATGTCGGCCAGCTGGTCAGTAGGGATGTCCCTTGGGACCCCCTTGAGGATGAACATCGGTCTCAACTCTTGCGGAGCATGGGCACTGATGGGGAGATTGCACGCTTGGACTTTCTCTAGGGCGACCCGCCTGTGCTGGTCGTTCAGAAAGTCGACTGCTATGCGCTTACCGGAGATGTGCCGGACACCAATAGGAGCGAAGTTAGTCTCACGGAATGTTGTGGAGTTTTTCCACATGGAGTGGGTTTCGGTGGATGAAGCTGAGTCGGAGTCGCTCCGGGGAGCCACAATTAGCGTGGATTTATGGGGTATGACTTTCGGGCGCTTGGGCAAGGGGGGGTCATAAGAGGCCACCGATGAATAGGTTTACGCTTGGTAGCAGAAGCAGTGCCAGCGCTTAAGAGGGGAGAGGTAGCTGCGATAGACTGGATCTGTTTGTTCATCTGGCTTAACAGGTCAAACATTTTTGCAATGTCTGCGTCCTGAGCTGGCCGACCCGGACAATCCGGAGGAGAAGGGTTAGGCTCCGTATAAATGGGAGAATAGACAGCAAGGCCTAATTGGACTATGGCATCACAGCGCTTATTAGCAGCCTCCTTATTCACTTTTGTCAGGCTCTTGTGCTCGTTAATTAGTGATTTTATTTCGCGCGTATTCACGACCATTTCGGAGAGGGTGGTCCGATTCAGGGATTTCGTACAGGGATTCTGGGATTGGGGTGGAGTTGAGGGATTGATCGACAGGGAGGTCACGGAATTTAGTTCTACGCACGGGAGTACTGAAGTAAAGATCGGTGGATTTACCTGGATCTGGATGTGGCTGAGGTTGAGGCGACTGGGTTGCCTGCCTGGGTGGCAGGTCGGAGCCGGCTTCCCCTGAGTCATCGGCTCGCGAGCTCATATTTGAGCCGTTTAAACACAACACTACACAATAACAACACACTGCACTGAACGCACCCGCAGTTGACACAAATCTTTATTATAAACTTAACCTAGACACTTAACGAGTCTCAAATTCGCTGCCGGAGGCCCAGACGGCTAGATAAGGAGCGAAAGGAAGAACAATAGGCGACCCGAACGGCACGTCACGGTCGCAGGTAAGGTGTAGGAGGGGCGGGCGATGTCGCCCAGCACCACTCCCAAGCAGCAGCAGAAAGAGCGCAGTCAGCGGGTGAGCGTACAGTGCAAAACGTGCACCGGTCCCCGCGAGGCACAAAGGTAGCGCCACTCGGGACACAGAGAGCTCCAGGCCCAGTTCACTGCAGGTGTTCGCGCCCTTGATCAGGACAAGAGCGCAGATAGCAAGGATGGCGGCACCAATGCACGCCACGAATGTAGGTGATAAAGCCGGCCGGTATCTTAACTCGACGCGCCGACAAGAAGCGACGACCGACGATGCGTCAATCTCGACGAACGACGACTGCGATGCGTCGATCACGACGAACACGGCAGCAGTGCGTCAATTCCAACGACCGACGATGCGTCCCTCTCGACGAACGACGATGACAATACGTCGGTTTCGACGAACGATGGCGACGATTCGTCAATCTTGACGACCGACGATGCGTTGATTTCGACGAGCGACGACGATGATGCGTCGGTTTCGACGAACGGAAGCGACGACGCGTCAATTCCGACGACCGACGATGCGTCGATTTCGACGAATGACGATGATGATGCGTCGGTTCCGACGAAAAGCAGCAACGATGCGTCAATTCCGACGCCCGACGATGCGTCGATTGCGACGAATGACAACCGCCGATGCGTCGATTCCGACGACGACGATGCGTCAAACTTGACGAGGCGACGAAGGCGTCGATTGTGACGAACGACGAATTGCCGGGAGCGTACGACGCTGGCGCGTGTGCTCTCTACGGCGTCTGAGAGCAGACTGTTGGTTAGGTCAGGTTAGGTTAGGTTTTTTTTTTTTTTTATTAATGAAAGTTTGTCTCCACAGACTCTTGGTCCGTGCTCTTTTTTCTTTTTGGTTATTTTTTTTATTAATATAATAATACTCCGTCATTTACATTTGAGTGATTAGTTTTAAAATACATCTTTACGGTTAAGAAGCGCCTTTAGACTATACTTAATTATTTTGTATCCTAGTTAATATTTACATTTACTTATAATTACCTTATTTTCTATATTACATTACTTACTACTAGTGCCTTATTATTTATGTATTTTTTTTTTCTTTTTTTATTTATTTTTTTTTTTTGGATATTTTTTTTTTATATATATATAATAATTATTTTATATACATATATATATATTTTTTTTTTATGTATATTAATATATTTATTATTATTGTTATTATTATTATTTTTTTTTAAGCATATTAAGCATTCTATTCTACTTATGGTACTTATTCTACTTGTTTTACCAACTATTCAGGAATGTTAACACTCGTTTTTGCATTTGTATTTTGTTTGTTTGCCTTTGTGTTAATATGTTTGTTTTGTGTGACAATTTGATGTTTTGCCTTTTGTTTGTTTGTGTTGACTGTTTAGGAGCCTTGACTTGGACCGGCCACTCGCATGGCTGTTTCGTGATTACGAACTCAGCATGCGCCAGCGTCCTCCTTGTCAAGGCTTTTGTGGTTTTGTTCTATTGTGTAAAATTTGTTTTATTGATACTTTAGTTTTTGTTCTTTTTAGTGTTTTTATGGTGTATGGTGGAGAATACAAATAAACAGAATAATAACATTTACATTCTATTCACATATACGTGTTAGTTATTTATGTTATTATTATTAAATTCAAATTTTCTTTCATAACACATTTATACGTTTTATATGTTAGTGGTGCACTGTTGGTGCATGTGTTAATGCTTTTTGTTTTTGTTACGTGTTTGTGTAGTGTGTATTGTGCTTGTTATGGTGGATTTGAAGATCTCTTTGTTGCGAGAGTTTTTCCATGACCGCCGCATCTCGATTCCAAATCGCCATCTTCAAGTTATAGCCCTTTATCTTTGATGCTGTGGCTGCTGCAGCCTTTTGTATTAGCCGTGAAATAGCGTCCCCACTATTATCCGTGTAATATACACAGCTAACAGTGTGGCGCGACAACGCAACCACAGCATGAGGAATGCTGTCGTGTAATGTCAGCTTTTTTGGAGTTACCCTTTCGTAAGTGAGTCCCTGTGCCTCATGGATCGTCAGAACTCGCGAGTCCTCACCCACTCCATATCCCTGGTTGATGAGCAGCGTCTTTTCTGTCTGCGTGTGAACCAGGTACAGGGTATTCGGTGGGTCTTTGGGAATCTGCAAATTCGAGTACACCCCGAGCGACAGGGAACGGACGATTGGTTTGGACGAGTATATGCCTCCAAACACCTCGTTTAGGGCATACGCCACTGCGTGCGTGCGTTCCTGTGCGTGCACAACAACTCTTTATTGATTTTGACCATAAGGTCAGGGCGGTTGTACTTCAACTCGAAGAGGTTGCTGCGGTCGATGAAGGGCAGCTGATTGACATCACCTATTAGAAGGACCTCATTCGCCTCGACTATGCGCATGGCCATAACAATGGCTCCGAAATGGTTAAGAAGCGCTTCGTCTGCTATGAGACGTTTGCAGCTGCTAGGTTTTTTAATGCCGTTAACCAAGACGGAAGCCAATGTGCGCACTCTTTTTTCGGCTTGAGGTCCCATTCGTTTTTTTAGTTTTGACTTGAGGTCCTTGGCCGCCTCCGTTGTGGTTGTGACTATTATGTCATTTTCCACCTCGAAGTGAGCCACGACCCAAGTGGTTTTACCGCAGCCGGGTACTCCATTTACCCAGGTGATCTTTGGCGGCTCCCATTCCGCAAAGGCATCGCCCTTCGCAGGATCTCCCATTAGGCTTTCTGCCATCGTGATGATCCTGTCATCCAGCATTATTTTGGTGTACTTTGCGGTCACCACAATTGGATTATCTGGGGGGTCTTGAATTTTGGTGACCCCGTACGCCTGGATTCATCCTCGTCGTACTCCACGAAACCCCACGCCATGTTGTACGCCACCATATTCTGCTCGATTTTAGTACCCGCTAATATCTGAGCGGTGTCGCAGTTGTATATGGTGGCCCCCTCTTCGTTGAGTTTCACTTCCAGGAGACCCATGTTCCCTCTGTTATAGGTCTCCAGAATCTCCCTGCAGAGTTTTCTGTTGACCCTTCGGGTTTCTTTCGTGACTGAGTAAAACTCAAGGAAGGCATTAATCATGTGGTCCCGTGGCGTCGACGCCGGACGCAGGTTTGGTGGAACTACGATACCCTGCTTTCTGCTTTGGTTCTGACTGGTGTTTTGGTTACTGTTTTGGTTTTCGATGGTTTTGTGTGGAAAAAGTTTTCTATTGCTTTTTTTTGTTCTAATTGTATGTTTTATTGTTTTAACTTTGCGTTTCGAGATATCCGCTATTGAGGAGGCTGCCGCGCTTAGAGTGTGCAACACTGAGACAATTTTTTGTGTGGACTCGGAGTATTGAGAGTGTTGGGAGTGCTTCTGTCCCTCTCTGAGGGCAGCGGACTCTTTGGCTATTTTTTCCTGGAGCCTTTCAGAGCCGCTGAGTGTCGAGGTGGACGCTATGGGGTTTCTCCAGCTATCGGTTGGGATTTGCGTGGAAGAGGAGTCGTTCCCATGGGGCTTCAGAAAACTGAGGTTTTCGCCCCGGTCTTCATATACCACCACCTGATGATATTTCGAGGCGGCGATGCATCCCATGTAGTCTTCGACCTCTCCTCTGAAATAGTCGACTGCCATAGCGTCCACGCTTATTTTTTTGGGCACGGTGCTCTCGCCCCCCTCTCTTGCTATTCCGGTGAGCACAGAACAGGCTTGGGCGAAGCGAGTTTCCCCCGCGCCGCCTACGAATAGGAGAATCAACTTCCCATGGGATCTCACTATTCTGCAGCGGTGGCCCAAGATTTCCCACTCCGCTAGCGCGTTGAAGGTCCTGCGCTTCATAGTGGCCCGTGATGTGCTACCTTTGAGGAGTGCAGCTAGACCTGGTGAGATAGTCACACTGTTCCTTTGGCGAATATGGCAGAAGCTTATTCCCAATGTCTCCGAATTGTTGTCCATGAAGAGAGCCACTCCCCTCAACCTTATTCCTGGTCTGCCGTCGTTTGCGTTCTCCATTAAGGACGTCGTCGTTACCTCGCAGTCCACTGGAGTGTTTTCTTCTGGTGCGGGGATTGTGGCTGGTGGAATGTCTTGCAATTCTTGTCTCGATGGATCAGATGGTAGGGTGCTATTTCTCAATGTTGCCACTCCAAACGCGTATTCTATAAATTGTAAAATGTGTGATCTTGTGTTTTTTCCATTTAAAGCCGTGTGTATATTTTTAGTTGTCAAGGACGTGTTTAATTTGTTCTCGAGGTCGAACCGGGCTGTGGAAAAGCGAGGACATTCCAGCATGATATGGACCACGGACTCGACGATGTTTGGGTCGCACTCGCACCCCGGGCTGTTTCTCAGCTTGAATCGGTGCAGGTACTCCCCGATTCCTCCGTGTCCCGTCAGAGCTTGTACTTGGACGGGCGTCAGTTCTGTTTCCCTCACAAACCGGAAGGCTTTCTCGACGTCTGGGAGGAAAACTTTGGTGATCTTGCCTGTCGTGGAGGATTGGTATCTTGCTTGCTACTTAGATACCGTCTCTTCTCTAATCCTCCTCTTAACATAAGACAGGGGCACTCGGTCGTAGTCCAGTGTTTCGTTTCGCTTGTTTGCTGCCTCTTTGGCGAGTTCGTCCGCTCGTTCGTTGCCCGGTGTTCCCACATGTGCCCGAAGCCAGAACAGCCGCACACGCCTTCCTTCTATACTCATTCCTCTTATACACTCCCTGATTTTTTCGGCAATGGGATGACACCATTTTGCACTTTTGAGCAATTCGAGCGAGGATCTTGAGTCGCTCATTATGTTTACTTCTTTGTGCTTGCTCTGTAGGGCCATCTCCATTGCCTTTAAGAGTGCAAAGAGTTCTGCCTGGAATACTGTACAAGAAGGTTCAAGACTGTAGGAAGAAGAAGTGATTTCCTTGCCGTGTTCCCACCATGTAACTGCCGCTCCGACGGAAACTTCGGTCTTGCTTCCGTCCGTATAAACTTGCGGCCCGGTGATGTGGTGGGAGTCGACTGTTTCGGAATTCACGTTCTCAAGGAGCTCGTAGTTTATAGATGGAAGGACCGAGGGGTGAATTCGATGCAAGTAACTCACCTTTTGTTCGAGCTCTCTTCCCGCTGGTAGGTAGTCTTTGGCGTGTGCTTTTTTGGCCTTATAGAGCGTTGCGGCTTCCCGGATTCTAAGGTCCAGTGGTAGTAGACCCGCAAGAACTAGTGCCGACGTTAGAGACACCGTGCGGTACGCCCTACAGATTTTCTGCATGAAACCTCTTTGTAAGGCGTCGAGCTGATCTCTATTTACCTGCAGCTCGGACGCCTCAGACCATGCGCTGGAGGCGTACAACACGATAGGCTCTATTACTGCAACGTATATGGTTCTGATGATTTCCTTATCGAGGCCCCATGTCACCTTCGCCGCGCACGCTAGTTGCTTATAGATATCCGCAGCTTTTTTGCAGGTGGCTGTCACGTGCGTTTTGAAGGTGAGCTTGTGATCTATGACTAGTCCTAGGAGTTTTATCTCTTCGACTATGTTGATGTTCTGGTTAGACATGAAGAGATTGGGGACGTCATACTTAAGCTTCTTTGTCAGCAGCATTGCATTTGTTTTATGTGCCGCAAAGCATAGCTTATTCTTTTCCCCCCATTCCACTACAGTTGTCAGAGTGGAGTTGATTTCTTCTTCCAAGGAACTGGTTTGGTGACCCGAAAACATCAGAACCACATCGTCGGCGAACGCCTGGCAATGCACCCCCGCCTGGGCTAATTTCACGAGAAGGGAATCCAAGATTAGATTCCAGAAGGTCGGCCCGCTGATGGATCCTTGAACGCATCCCTTTGTTGTGACCTTCTCGTATGTTGCCCTTGCGTAGTTTAGTTGGATTCTACGATCGCGGAGGTATGAGCACACCAAGGCGTAGACGTTGCGCGGGCACTTTTTGGATTTCAGTCCTTGTTTGAGTGCCGGCCACCATGCGTTGTCGAAGGCCCCCTCTATGTCCAAGGATATAAGTACGACGATCTTCTTGTTCTTTATTTCAGATCGTACATGGCCTAGTAGGTCATAGAGGGCGTCCTCGGTTCCACGCTGTGGTGTGAACCCGTATTGGTTTTGTTGGAGAGCCGGGAGGATATGCCACTGGAGACGGCCCACTAGAAGCTTCTCGAGTATTTTGCCGAGAACCGACAGCAGGCCGATCGGTCTATAGGATTTAGGATGGGTGTAGTCCTCTTTAGCTGGTTTTCGGATAATGACTACATGAGCGATTTTCCATTGCTTCGGGAAGTGAGCTAGTTCTAAGCACTTATTCGCTAAAGCCATAAATACTTCCCTGTTGCAATTTATAGCCATCGCGCATATGTCCGCGGTCAGCCCGTCCGGCCCCGGAGCTTTCTTCGGGTACAAAGATTCAAAAACCGAATCCAGCTCAGACTCCGTAAATGGTGGGTCGTCCGCGGGCAGTAGCACTTTTTCCGCGAGGGATTCTTCATCCATGGTTCCTTGTTTTTGCCTGTGTGGTGGAATATTATGTTGTTGTAGGTCATCGGGAAAGAAGGTTTCCGCCAGGTATTCGGCCGACTTTTCCGGGCTGAGTGTCTTCCCATCCTCTCCCCGCAGTAGGGAGTCCTCCTGTCTTCTGGCTGTTTTCCTGATGACTCTATAAATGCCGTCCCACATACTCTCCTTCTGTTGCATGGTACAAAATTCCTTCCAGCTCTCCGTTTGAGCAGTTTTGGCGGCGGACATATACTCCCCTTTGGCTTGGAGGCATTGGTCTATGACGTATTGCCTTCTGGATGGGGCGGCGTTACGAATGCGTCTCTTATTCTTGAGTACCTCTCGTTTAAGATGAGAGAGACTGCTGGACCACCAGAGTGGCGTGGGCTTTGTGCGTCCTTGTCCTACTTTTGGAATCGATTTTTCGCATGATTCCTGGATGGTGAGTGTGTAGGTGTTGATTTTGGATTCCAGATCGTCCGGTCCGTTCACCTCTTCTATTACACGGGGGTCGATGTTTTTTGCAGCTAGGGCTTCTGATAGATGGGTTCGGAAGTCCGACCATTTCGCCTTTTTGGTGTTGTATCTGCGAGTGGACATTGACCTCAGGGGTTCCAGGGGTTTGTCCAGTCGCAGGGTATACGTGATGGCGTTGTGGTCCGATGTGATCAGACCTCTGTTTACCCTCCATCCCTCTATTTGCCCGAGCAGAGGGGTGCTGCATGCACTGACGTCTATTACGCTTGTGCAGATTCTGCCTCCCCTGCAAACCTCGAAGGTTGGAGTGTCCCCCGTGTTGAGGATCTGGAGATCCATGCTGTTTAAGAAGGAGCAATACGCCTCTCCTCGGGGGTCTTCCGATTCGCTTCCCCACCAGGCGTTGACGTCCCCCGCCAAAACTATTTTCGGTGTGTCGATGGCGTCACACACGGCTTTGATCCTATTTAAATACGGATTAATGTCTTGATCCCCCTCGAGATAGATGGATATAACTGCGAACTGTAGGTTTCCTGTTTGTATGAAAACCGCCGCTTCTGTTTCGGTGACCAGCTGGGGATCGTGTACAATCTCCATACGGTCGTCAAAAATTACTACTGCGGCTTTTACAGGTTTTTGTCTGTTGAGGGTGCACTGGATGGTTCTTGTGCCGGGAAACTGTTTGAGGATGCCTGTTTTCCCTACGTAGGGTTCCTGTATTACGGCAATCGAAATTCCCCTTTCCTCTGCCACCTGCATCAGTTCTGCAGTTTCCACCCGCGAGCGCTGAAGATTGGCTTGGATGAATTTTAGCTCTAGCGCTCCTTCTCGAGGGGTCGGATCGTGGTCGCCCTTAGCAATACGAAATGCGAGACCTTGCTATGGAGTCCCATTTTGCCTTTGTTTGGCATTCATTGCTGAATGCAGAGTGCTGAGTCTCCCTTCCCTCAAATTTCGCTTCCTTGCAGTTTCTGCACGACGGGGGTTTACCTTCTTGTTTTTTAGGGCATTTGTCCCACGTGTGGTTTTCTCCGCAGTAACTGCAGTTTGGATCCTTTTGCCGGCATATCGACTTCGTGTGACCGAAACCTAGGCACTTTGTGCATTGCACTAGTGGCGATTGGTCGGCCACCGGTCGTCTTTGTAGGCCTATATAAACCTTTCCGGCATCGAGGAAGCGTTTGTGGAGTTCCGGCGAGACTTCGATGACGGGATGGCACTCCAGCTGGTTCCTCGCTTTCTTTCGGTACCGCACCCTAATAAAGTTGTCCTTAAGATCCAACTCGTGCAGAAGGTGTTTGTTCTGCGCGAGTAATAGATCTTTAATGTCTTCGTCTTTATGAAATGCCAGGACATCTTTGACGACCATTAGGGGGTTCCCTGCCTTCGCGACCTCGACATTTAGGTCCAGTTTGTTTTGAAATTTAGATTTGGCTAGTGCCAAATCGTCCTTAGAGCCGCAACTCAGTACTATTTTTTGATTTTTCGCCTTTCTCACCCTATCGATCCTTGCTCCGGAGGTTTTGGGGTCTAGGGCCTCTCGGATTTTTACTAGTATGTTGTCCCCTGTATCCTTAGGGTTCTTTGAGGATACGATGAGGGTGTGATTTGGACGTTTTGGCACCGGTTTTGCTGCAACTTGGGCGTACGATGCAGTACTCTTGGTTTTAAATGGTTGCTGCTCCGCCAGTGCCAGTTCGTCCGCTAGGCTCATCTTTGGAGATTGCGGCGTGGTTTTTGTGTCCTTGATCTCTTTCAATTGTGACGTTATTATTTCGAAGCGCTCGCGGAGTGGCTGGAGTTGGAGAGCCAATTCTTCCTTTCCCAGCGACCCCGTGGTCTTCGGAATGGAAATCTTTTTGTGAGTTCTTTCGTTGTTTCCCCTATTTGACATTGGGTAGCTGCCGATTTGTTTGTTTTTGACATTAGGTCCGTTTTTTGGGTGAGTTTATTTATGCGGTCCATCAGATCGTCCATCCGGCTCTTCAAGGAGGTCACTCCACCTTCCAGGCGGTTGTGTTCTTCCCTTATGGCTTAATGTCTTGCGTGACCCCCGCCGAAGCTCCGACGCTCTTGATGGACTCTCCCAGGATCTTAATGTCTTTGTGAAGTTGCTCAATTTTCTTAGTCATAATTTTTATTTGGTCGTACGGCTCCGTCGTTTCCGATCCGAGCCAGTTCCGGACGCCTCTTACCTCCTCGAGGGTCATCCTGACTTCCCCCCGGGCTCCTACAAGCTCGGCCGTAAGCCGCGAGTTGAATTCGGCTATTTGCTTGTTGTGTGCTCTCTCTATACGCACCAGTTCTTGTGCGTGCCTCGAGCGTTCCTTTTCAAGGTTGTTTTTGTGGCGGGAGCGAGAGTCCGAGAGGGCAAGAATGGTTTCGTAAAGGGTTTGCAAGCACTCTATCGCCTTAGACTTGCATTCCCTTTTCATATTCCCTGCGGCTTCTAAGGCGTCCTTGGCTTCCTGGAACGTCGTATTCGCAAGTTTGGTGGCCAGGTCCATCTCGACGCCCGACGTCTTCGTGGTTATCGTCATCATGCTCAACCTTCCGGGGCATGATCGAGTGGAACCTACAGAGTCGTTGTCTGAGGCCCCCGCCAGATCCTCTTCGTCGGAATGAATCGGACGTGGGGGTATTCCCGCGCTCTGCAGGTTCATAGCTTGAGTCGGGGTGAGCTCGGATGACGTCAATACAGACCTCGCCAACAGCCGATCCCTCATCGACCGATTTGTGTAAGTTTCTTGTTGCGACGGCCTGACTTTCGTTGAAGAGGTCCTCGTTGATTTTGTTTTTTGGGTTTGTGTTGATGAATTTGGGTTTGACATATTGTGTTTGTGTTGTATGTGTTTTGTTATTCCAGAAGATTTTTTATTTTTTTTTTTCCTAACTCCTACAAGGGGTGGTAAGCCTTACAGAGATCAATCCTATACCGGAAACCGCGTTTAAAACGGGGCACCCGTTTAGAAGTTACGGCTGTTTGAAGATTTTACAAGATAGCGGCCAAAATGGCCGCCTTTTTTCAACTGGTCGTAACTCCTAAAGAATTTGGGTTGGGAAGGTGTAGTTTTGGGCTTTGGGGGTATATAGCTTTGGGTAAATTTAAAAGCCGGTTATTTGGGGTCCAAATTTTTTGGGTTTTGGATCATTCCGCACCTAGTTCCAACGATTATTTGGAAGTTGCTTTAGTGGACCCTGAAAACCGCGTTGAAATTGGACACTCCCTTGCTTTGCTACGGTTATTTGAATTTACCCAATATGGCGGAGAAAATGGCCGCCAGTTTGCTATCCCCCTTGCCCGTTGCCCTAGGATACCCGTGCTTGGGCTCGTTGGACTGGTCTCTGTGGGCTGGTAGTAAAGGTGTTGTTGTTATTTTAATTTAAACTACCCCCGATTTTTGGAGTTAGAAAAGAACTTAATTTATGTTAGTAATGTTAATCAAATATGTACACTTAAATTTAAAAATCTGGAAAAAATCTCCTCACCCTCCCCTTAAATACTCGATTTTTTGAGATGGTTTTCGACCTCAAAGTTGTTGATTTAAGGGTTGCACGTGTCAACCCCCAAATTTAAAAAATCTGTAGAAAATTGGTTTGTGAAGGGATTCTTTCCAAATTTACACTTATTATTAACTTAACTTAGGCGCTTCTACTGGTGTAATAATAAAGATATGTTATCGATTTAGATTTTGAAGAATTTGATTTTGAAATGATGAAAAATTTTGAAGTGCTATAACTTAGCTCTTTGACGGAGTAGCTCGAAGATCGATGTGTCGCCGGACTCGCCGTTGTGTTCCGCTCCCGATGCGATGCTCAGGTATGGCGAAAAACTCTCGGAAGACCGACCACGCCACCACGTGCTTCTTGTTTTTTTACCTTTAGCTCTGGTCCCTCTCGTTCGAAAAATCCGAAAGTGGTATCAAAGGATGCGGCTCCTAGCGGCGCTTCTGATGGTGTATTGAAAGTGGCACCTTACAGATCTTATTACGACGCCGCACGCACTTTTATATTCACTTAACCTCAAATTTGAGGTTTTTTTTTTTTTTTTTTAGTTTTCCACTTAATGCACTTTTGCGCACTTTTTGGTAATTTTTATGTGCACTATCACTCGCGCCGGATTTTTACTCGTCGATTGATAATACTTTTAAGGAATTTGGTGAACTTTTGACCACTTTCCGGAATTTTTAATTGATTTTATGTTACGGAGGGACAGGAAGCAGGCGTTCGACATGAGAGGTCGAGTAGAAGTGGTTAGGTTAGGTTAGGTTAGGTTTTTTTTTTTTTCTTTTTTTTTTTTTTTTAATATCCTTCCCCTGACTTAGATTTTTGTCAAGGTCCTTGTTTACTTTTGAGTCTTTCATTCTATTTCTTCTTACATCTGCACCTTTCGGAATCATACGACACATTCATCCATCTCTTCCATACTTTGGCCAAAAGGTTTACGTGTACCTACTTTTTTTATTTCTTTCTTAGTTATTCTTTATTTATTCAGTTTCTTATCTATTACATCCTTATCTATATCCTTTATTAATTCCCTTCATATACATTTTCCTTATTTCTATTACATTCTTAACCTATACATTTTTTCTTAATTTTAATTTATAATCTTACTTATTTATACTTACATATTAACACCTTCTTATATGTAGCATTTATAAACTTATTTTTATTTTATAACCTTACTTATTAATACTTTACCTACTAACACCTCATATCTATAATATTTATTAATTCATTTCTATATCTAGTATAATGGCTATCTTAATCTATACATGGGTTAGGTTAGGTTAGGTTTTTATTATTTTTTTTTTTTTAAATAAATAATTATCCTCCACAGACACTTGGTCCGTGCTCTTTGTTTGTGTTTTCTTGTTCTTTATTAACTCCGTCTTTTATTGTCAAAAGGAAGTTTACAAAAATGTTTTAGAAGCGCCTTATTCTACTTATTTTACTTATACTACTTAATCTATTTAAAACTTAAGGATATTAAATTAGTATTTGTATTTTGTTTGTTTGTTATTGTGTTAATTGTTTGTTTTGTATGCCGGTTTGGTGTTTTGCCATTTGTTTGTTTGTGTTGTCTGTTAAACCTTGACCTCGAGCCGCCGTCCGCATGGCTGGTTCATAAATGTGAACCCGGCATTCGCCAGCGTCCCCGATGTCAAGCTGTTGAAGTTTTTGTAACTTGTGTAAATTTGTTTTGTTGATTCTATAGTTTCTGTTATTTTAGTATTTTATGATGTATGGTGGAAAGTACAAATTACAGTCGCATTTACTTATTCTATTGTTATTCTATTATTACAATTTATTGTTTTTTTTTTTTTTTTATTATTATTATTATTATTTTTTATTATTATTATTATTATTACCATTTTAATAATTATTATTGTTATTGTTTTTTTTTTTTATTATTATTATTATTATATTTTTTTTTTTTTTATTGAAGTGTTTTCGTGTGTATTGTTTAGTGTTTTCTGTGCTTGTTTTGCTGTTTTGTTTATTCTTCGTCTTTCTGCTGCGTTATTTTATTGATGACCGCCGCATCCCGGTTTCGGATCGCCATTTTCAGGTTGTAGCCCTTTATTCTTGATGCTGTGACCGCCGTCGTCCTTTGAATTAGCCTTGATATTGCATCCCCACTGCTATCCGTGTAATATACACAGCCAGCAGTGTGGCGCGACAGTGCGACCACAGCATGAGGAATACTGTCGTGTAATTTCAGCTTATTAGGTGCCGTCTGCACTATTATCACCCGTTCGTATGTAAGTCCCTGCGCCTCGTGGATAGTCTGTATGCGCGCTTCTTCCCCTACCCCATACCCCTGGCTGATTAGCAGGCTTTTTTCGGCCTGCGTATGCAAGAGGTATAGAGTGTTCGGTTGGTCTTTGGGGATTACTGCGCCCGAGTATCCTCTTAGCGACAGGGAACGGACGATTGGTTTGGACGAGTATATGCCCCCATACACTTCGTTGAGTGTATACGCCACGTCCATCGGGTTTCTGTGAGTGCACAACAGCTCCTTGCTGATTTTGACCATTAGGTCTGGGCGGTTGTAACTTAGCCTGAAAAGGTTGCTTCGGTCAATGAAAGGCAGCTGATTGGCGTCGCCTATGAGTATGATGTCTTTGGCTTTTAAGATACGCATGGCCATCACAATGGCCCGAAATGGTTTAGGAGTGCTTCGTCTACAATGAGACGAACGCAGCTACTAGGCTTTTTAAGGCCATTAACCAATACGGAGGCCAATGTGCGCACTCTTTTTTCCGCGTGAGGTCCCATGCGTTCCCGCAGTTTCATTTTGAGGTCCTTGGCCGCCTCCGTTGTGGTCGTGACTATCATGTCATTTTCCATTTCGAAGTGGCCAATGACCCAGGTTGTCTTGCCGCAGCCGGGTACTCCGTTGACCCAAGTGACGTTTGGCGGTTCCCAGCCCACAAAGGGATCGCCGTTCGCAGGATCTCCCATCAGGCTTTCAGCCATCGTGGCGACCCTGTCGTCTAGCATTACCTTCGTGGACTTTGTGGTTACCACTATTGGGTCACTTGGGGGGGTCTTGAATTTTGGTGACCCCTTGAGCTTCGACTCTTCCTCGTCGTACTCCACGAAGCCACACGCCATGTTGTACGCCACCATATTCCGCTCGATATTTTTACCCGCTAATACTGTCGCGGTTTCCGAGTTGTATATGGTGGCCCCCTCTTCCTCGAGCTTTACCCCAAGGAGACCCGAATTCCCCCTATTGAAAGTTTCCAGGATCTCCCTACACAGTTTTCTGTTGACCCTAAGGGTTTCCTTTGTGATGGAGTAGAACTCGAGAAACGCATTGATCATATGGTCCCGTGGTGTCGACGCTGGAAGTAGGCTCGGTGGAGTGACAATGCCCATGTCGGCTTTGGTCTTTGATTCTGTGTTGGTGACGATTGATTTTTTTCTTCTTTGTGAAGAACCTCTCCACTGCATTGTCCTGTTTTGTCGATACTTTTATTTTTTTAATTTTTCTCTTTACTATGTCCGCTATTGTGAGTGCTGCGCAATTCAGTGTTTGCAGCATCGAGAAAAGCTGTTGGGATGACTCGGAGCGTTCTGAATGCTTCCGCTCGTCTTTGAGGGTTGCGGACTCTTTCGCTATTTTTTCCTGGAGCCTCTCAGAGCCGCTGAGGGTTGAGGTGGACGCCATTGGGTGTCCCCAGCTGTCAGTAGGGGTTTGTGTGGTTGTGGAGTCGCCACCGCAAGGTTTGAGGAATTCGAGGTTCTCACCTCGATCCTCATACACCACCACCTCATGACGTTCCGAGGCGGCGACGCAGCCCAAGCGGTCCTCGACTTCCCCTCTGAAG
The DNA here is from genome assembly GCA_907165235.1 of Zeuzera pyrina. Taxonomy (NCBI): domain Eukaryota; kingdom Metazoa; phylum Arthropoda; class Insecta; order Lepidoptera; family Cossidae; genus Zeuzera; species Zeuzera pyrina. Next base: position 54,386 of record OU015642.1, on the reverse strand, counting down.
TAGTGTACCACCATAGCATCCACGCTTATTTTTTTTGGCGTTATGTTTTCGCCACCCTCTCTCGCCATTTCGGTCAGCACGGAGCAGGCTTGGACAAAGCAGTTTTCCCCCTCGCCGCCCACGAAAAGCAGAATCCTCTTTCCTCGGGACAGCACCACTCTGCAGTGGCGGCCCAGGATTTCCACTTCCTCGAGTGCGTCGAAGGTTCTGCGCCTCATCGTTGCTCTTGACGTGCTACCGTTTAGAAGAACTGCTAGGCCAGGTGAGATGGCCACACTGTTCCTCTGGCGAGTGTGGCAGAAGCTAATTCCCAACCTCTCCGAGCTATTATCCATGAACAGAGCCACACCTCTCAGTCTTATTCCTGGCCTGCCTTCGCTCGCGTTTTCAAGCAGCGAGCTTACCGTTACGGTATTGACGGGTGGAACGTTTCGTGGAGGTGCGGCTTCTGTGACTACTACCGTTGACTGTGTCCACGGATAAGGTGGAAGGTTGCTGTTTCTCGATGCTACAATTGTGAATATTTTTTCTATAAAAGTCAATAGGTCTTGTCTTGTATTTTTACCGTAGAGAACCGTGTGTATGTTTTGTGTTGTTAATGACTCTTCCAATTTGTTCTCCAGGTCAAACCGGGCCGCGGAGAAGCGAGGACACTCCAAGATGACGTGGAGTACGGACTCGACGACGTTTGGGTCGCACTCGCACCCTGGGCTGTCTTTCAGCTTGAATTGGTGCAAATACTCTCCAATTCCCCCGTGTCCCGTCAGGGCTTGTATATGGACGGGTTTCAGTTCAGTTTCCCTCACCAGACGGAATGCTTTTTCAACGTCTGGGAGAAAAATTTTTGTAACTTTACCCGTCGTTGAGGATTGGTATCTGGCTTGCCATCTCGATACCGTTTCCTCTCTTATACTCCTTCTGACTGAGGACAGGGGTACTCGGTCGTAGTCCAATATTGTAGCTCGCTTGCTCGCTGCTACTTTTGCGAGCTCGTCCGCTCGTTCGTTGCCCGGTGTTCCCACGTGGGCTCGAAGCCAGAACAGCCGTACTCGCCTTCCTTCTGCGTTTATTTCTCTGATGCACTCTCTGATTTTTTCAGCGATTGGGTGGCACCAGTTGGAACTTCTGAGCAGTTCAAGCGACGACCTTGAGTCGCTGAAAATGTTGATCTGTTGGTGTTTGCTCAGTTGTGCCATTTGTGTTGCTTTGTAGAGCGCATAGAGTTCCGCTTGGAATACCTTGCAAGAAGGTTCAAGACTAAAGGAAGAGAAAGCAGTCTCCATGTTTTGCTCCCACCATGTGACGGCCGCTCCGACGGAGGTGTCAGTTTTACTTCCGTCTGTGTAGACTTGCGGTCCGGTGATATGGTGGGCATCAAGGGTTTCAGGAGTTATACTTTCCAGGAGCTCGAAGTCTATTGCTGGTAATTGCGAAGGGTGAGTCCGATGCAAGTAACTCACTTTTTGTTCGAGCTCTCTTCCTGCTGGAAGGTAGTCTTTGGCGAGGCCTTTTTTGACTTTATAGAGGTGGGCGGCTTCCTGGATTCTGAGATCCAGTGGTAGTATGCCTGAGAGAACTTGTGCCGACGTTAGAGACACCGTGCGGTACGCACCGTAGATCTTTTGCATAAATCCTCTCTGAATAGCGTCGAGCTGGTTCTTGTTCATCTGCAGCTCTGACGCCTCAGCCCATGCACACGATGCGTACAGCACGATTGGTTCTATAACTGCGACGTATATGGTTCTGATGACTTCTCGGTTTAAACCCCATGTCACCCTCGCGGCGCACGCTAGTTGTTTGTATATTTCAGCTGCTTTCTTACAGGTGGCTGTAACGTGCGACTTGAAGGTGAGCTTTTGGTCAATGATCAGTCCCAAGAGTTTGATCTCTTCCACTATGTTGACTTGTCTATTGGACATGAAGAGTTTGGGGATATCGTATTTAAGCTTCCTCGTCAGCAGCAAGGCATTTGTCTTGTGTGCTGCGAAATGAAGTTTATTTGTTTCCCCCCATGCCACTACGGTTTCTAGAGTGGAATTGATGGCCTCCTCCAGAGAACTAATCTCATGACCTGAAAACATCAGCACCACATCGTCAGCAAATACCTGGCTGTACACCCCAGCTTGAGCTAGTTTTGCGAGAAGGGTGTCCAGAATTAAATTCCAGAAGGTCGGTCCACCAATGGAACCCTGAACACAACCTTTCGTGGTACCTTTCTCGTATGTCGCTCTCGCGTAATTTAGCTGGATTTTCTGGTCGCTGAGGTATGAACACACCAGGTTATATAGATTACGTGGGCACTTTTTGGTTTTGAGTCCTTGTTTAAGGGCTGGCCACCATGCGTTGTCGAAGGCACCCTCTATGTCCAAGGATATTAGAATGACGATCTTCTTGTTTCTTATTTCAGAACGTACTTTGTCCAATAAGTCATAGAGGGCGTCCTCGGTCCCGCGCTGCGGTGTGAACCCATACTGATTTTGTTGAAGAGCCGGAAGTATGTGCCATTGAAGACGACCCACTAACAGCTTTTCGAGGATCTTCCCGAGCACTGACAGTAAGCCGATTGGTCTGTAGGACTTTGGATGAGTGTAGTCCTTCTTTGCTGGTTTGCGGATAATGACTACATGGGCTATCTTCCACTTTTTGGGGAAGTGCGCTAACTCTAAGCTTTTGTTTGCTAGAGCCATAAACACCTCCCTGTTGCAGTTAATAGCCATGGTGCATATGTCCGCGGTCAGCCCGTCCGGCCCCGGAGCTTTCTTCGGATTTAGATTTACTAGAACCGAGTCCAGCTCCGCAACCGTGAATGGCGGGTCGTCCGCGGAGAGCCGCTCCTTATCCGCGGGAGTTCTCCCATCCGTTTGTTCCTGAGTTAAATTTGTTGGACGGGATTCTTGTTGTTGGTCATCGGGGAAAAAGGTTTTTGCCAGGTACTCGGCTGATTTTTCGGGGCTAAGTGTGGTGCCGTCGGCCCCTCGCAAGAGTGTGTCCTCTTGTCTTTTCACCGTTTTCCTGATGACTCTGTAGATCCCGTCCCACATGGTTTCTTTTTGTTGGGTGGCGCAAAATTCCTTCCAGCTCTCGGTTTGGGCCGTTTTAGCGGCGGACGCGTATTCTTCCTTAGCCTGGAGATAATTGTTGATGACGATTTGTCTCCTGGATGGAGCCGCGTTACGGATCCGTCTCTTCTTTTTGAGAACATCTCTCTTGAGATGTGAGAGACTATTCGACCACCAAGGCGGTGTAGGCTTTGTACTCCTTTGCTCTACTTTCGGAATCGCTTGTTCGCAGGATTCCTGGATAGTCTGTATGTAGGCGTTGATAATTGATTCCAGATCGTCGGTTCCATCGACCTCTTTTATAGTGCAGGGTTTTGTTTTTTTTTTTTTTTTTTTTTTTTTTTTTTTTTTTTTCTGCTAGGGATTCGGAGAAGAGGGTCCGAAATTGCGACCAGTTAGCTCTTTTGCTGTTGTATCTGCGAGTGGTCACTGGCCTTAGTGGTTCCAAAGGCCCGCCCAGTCGCATGACAAACGTTATAGCTTTATAGTCCGATGTGATTAGATCCTCGGTTAGGTTTTTTTTTTTTTTTTTTTTTTTTTTTTTTTTTTTTTTTTTTTTTTTTTTTATATCCCTACTCCCCTGATGTGTGCAAAATCAGGGACCTTTTTACTCTCAGCAATCATACCAGTTCTCGCTTATTCTCAGCTTCTAGGTTTAATTCCTTCCATTCTGTCTCGAACCTAACAGTTGGTTAGCTATTTTTTACTTTCTCCCTCTGAAATTTTTATTTTCATGAAAAATCCTTATCTTACCTTACATTCTATTACAATTTTCCTCTTATGCTAACTACTGTTTTATTCTATTTAATACATTTTCTTATACTAACTTAATACTAATGCTACATCTATATATATAGTCTACTAATAGTATCACATTTATGCTCGACTAATCATTATGTTTACAGTTTTCAAAATTTTTTTTTATTTAATTATACATCTATTACATTTTTATATATACATTTTCGTTCAATTTGTACAACTATTTTTCTACAATTTTTGCTTAATTTGTATAACTTATGATTGTATTTACAATTCTTCCACCTTTACTTAATATTATATTCTTAATTACTAATATGTTTCATCTTATCCTATATCACAGCTTACTAGATATAACATTAGCACCAATTCGTACGATTTATCACTTTTTTGTCTTATTTCTATCATTTACTTTACTAACTATCTTACTGCAATATTTTAAAAACTTTTCCACCCTGTCCCTATCTTGTATAATTTCGGCTATGGTGTCCTGTTTTATCTCAATTCCTAAATCCATTTCTATATCTAGCCTATCTCTGCCATAGATGGGGCATTCACACAAAACATGCATCACGCTTTCGCTCACACTTTCATCACAGGCGCACGACGGGCTCTCCTTACACCCGAATCGATGTAGGTATTCAGAGAACCCCCCATGGCCTGTGAACACTTGCGCCAATACCTTATCCATCTTGATCTTTCTTACTGCCGAATGAGCTTTAATGGCGTCCGGGAAAAACACTTTGGTGACAGAGGCCGTTTTCTCACTAAGGTACCTCCGATTCCATTCATCAATCGAATCTTCTCGAATCTGTCGCTTGAGAATGAAATGGGGCACCTGTCGTAATCCGGCCTCGTCTTCCTATTGAGTGCCGCGTCCTTCGCCAGCTCATCGGCCCTTTCGTTTCCCTGCATCCCAACGTGCGCTCTGACCCAATACAATCTAATAGATTTATCAGCGTCTTTCATCTTATCGATGTTTGTTCTACACTCATTCACAAGGGGATGCAGAGACCTACCACCTGTTACGGCGTCCAGAGCAGACCTGGAGTCACTAAATACGCAGCAGCTGGTTGCGTCGCATTTGAGTGCATACTCTACGGCCTTTGATAAAGCCAGGAGTTCCGCCTGGAAGACAGTGCAGTAGCGTTCCAATCGCAGCTTCATCTTTCCATACTCGGCGACACTATTCCATATGGATAGTGCCGCCCCCACTTTTCCTTCGATTTTACTCCCGTCGGTGTAAATGTTACACCGACTGTCCTTACATAGTTCCAGCCCCGCACTGTCCTCCACGCATTGGTACCCTAGCTCCATCTGGCACGCAGGATGTGGCGTTTCCGTGTACGGTAACGGCCTCTCCACATCTCGATCACCCACTACCCTACGGGAGTACCCTTTCTTGACCTCATACAGAAGGGCAGTTTCCTGCACCCTCAGGTCAAGCGGCAACATCCCGGCGAGCAGTAGCACCGAGTTGAGAGAGACCGTTCTGTACGCCTTGGCGATCTTCTGCCCTATGCCTCTTTGCACCACTCCCAGCCGCTTACGTATCCCCAGTCTGTTGGACGCCGTTGCCCACACATTTGCCGCATACAAAACAATTGGTTCGACCACTGCCATATATATGGTCCTGATAATCTCAGGTTCCAACCCCCAGCTGACCCCGGCAGCTCTCGAGACCTGTTTATATACGTTCAGCGCTTTGCGGCACACGTTGTCCACATGAGCGCTGAACGTAAGATTCCGGTCAATCGTGAGCCCCAGGATCTTGATCTCCTCCGAAAGTTTGATGCCCACCCCGCCCATGTCCAACACCAGAGGATCGTACTTCAGCTTCTTCGTGACTAGCATGGCCTTGGTCTTGCTAGGCGCGAATTTCAGCTTATTCCGAATCCCCCAGTCCAGGACACAGCGGAGCGCCGCCTCGGCCCTCCGTCGGAGACTCCGGGTGTCTTCTTCCGAAAAAATCAGGACCACATCGTCCGCGAATGCTTGGCAGTAGTCTCCCCTTTCTTCCAGTTGTTTCAATAGGGGGTCCAACAATATATTCCAAAATGTCGGTCCCCCTATCGACCCTTGCACACACCCTTTCGTTGTTTTCCTAACGCACTCCTCACCTGTATACCTTACTCTTACCTTTCGGTCGGACAAATACGAGTCCACCAGCCGTCTTAGGTTTGCCGGACAATTTGTTTTGGCGAGTTCGCACCGTAACGCCGGCCACCACGCGTTGTCGAAAGCTCCCTCTATGTCCAGGGACACCAGAAGCACGATCTTCTTCTGTCGTACTTGTTCCCTGACGTAGTTGACCATGACATAGAGGGAGTCCTCGGTTCCTCGCTGCGGTGTAAAACCGTATTGATGCGAACTCTGGTCCGGCAACACATACCACTTAATTCTGCTAATTAGCATTTTTTTTTTTTTTTTTTTTTTTTTTTTCTCTAATATTTTGCGCATTATGGACAATAGGCCAATAGGTCTATACGACCTTGGACCCGTATAGTCCGACCTACCAGGCTTTCTGAGTATCACTATCACTGCCTCCTTCCAAATAGTGGGGAAACACGCTAGTTCCATACACCTGTTATACATTTCCACAAACATATCGGGTTGTAGAGTGATAGCTGCCTTGCAAATGTCGGCAGTGAATCCGTCCAGTCCCGGCGCCTTCTTTGCGCTGAAGCTCCATGCAGCCCACATGAGTTCGTATTTAGTAAACGGTGGATCACACGATCCACCTTGCTCTATCTTATTGATAATCTCAGCTGTTTTTCTCATACTCATGTGTTCTGCATCGTCGCTATCAGCGCCATCCTCCGGATAGAAGGTTTGTGCCAGGTACCTGGCCGACTCCTCGGTTAGGTTAGGTTAGGTTAGTTTAGGTTAGGTTAGGTTTTTTTTTTTTTTTTTTTTTTTTTTTTATAAATAAATAATTATCCTCCACAGACACTTGGTCCGTGCTCTTTGTTTGTATTTTCTTGTTCTTTATTAGCTCCGTCTTTTATTGTCAAAAGGAAGTTTACAATAATGTTTTGGAAGCGCCTTATTCTACTTATTTTACTTATACTACTTAATCTATTTAAAACTTAAGGATATTAAATTAGTATTTGTATTTTGTTTGTTTGTTATTGTGTTAATTGTTTGTTTTGTATGCCGGTTTGGTGTTTTGCCATTTGTTTGTTTGTGTTGTCTGTTAAACCTTGACCTCGAGCCGCCGTCCGCATGGCTGGTTCATAAATGTGAACCCGGCATTCGCCAGCGTCCCCGATGTCAAGCTGTTGAAGTTTTTGTAACTTGTGTAAATTTGTTTTCTTGATTCTATAGTTTCTGTTATTTTAGTATTTTATGATGTATGGTGGAAAGTACAAATTACAGTAGCATTTACTTATTCTATTGTTATTCTATTATTATATAATTTATTGTTTCACACATTTTCTTTTTTTTTTTTTTTTTATTATTATTATTATTATATTTTTTTTTTTATTATTATTATTATTATAATTACCATTTTAATAATAATAATTATTATTATTTTTTTTATTATTATTATTATTATTTTTTTTTTTTTTTATTTTTTTTTATTTTTTTTTTTTTAATTTTTTTTTTTTTTTTTATGTTATTATTATTATTATTATAATTACATTTCTTAGATTAATTTTTACTCTACCAGTTATTTCTTATTTCATGCTATGTTAGTAACATTTTTATTTCATGCTGTATTGCAGGTACATTTTTATTTCACTATATCTTCGTGTTGTGCTTGTGTGTAGTGTTTTCGTGTGTATTGTTTAGGGTTTTCTGTGCTTGTTTTGCTGTTTTGTTTATTCTTCGTCTTTCAGCTGCGTTATTTTATTGATGACCGCCGCATCCCGGTTTCGGATCGCCATTTTCAGGTTGTAGCCCTTTATTCTTGATGCTGTGACCGCCGTCGTCCTTTGAATTAGCCTTGATATCGCATCCCCACTGCTATCCGTGTAATATACACAGCTAGCAGTGTGGCGCGACAGTGCGACCACAGCATGAGGAATACTGTCGTGTAATTTCAGCTTATTGGGTGCCGTCTGCACTATTATCACCCGTTCGTATGTAAGTCCCTGCGCCTCGTGGATAGTCAGTATGCGCGATTCTTCCCCTACCCCATACCCCAGGCTGATTAGCAGGCTTTTTTCGGCCTGCGTATGCAAGAGGTATAGAGTGTTCGGTTGGTCTTTGGGGATTACTGCGCCCGAGTATCCTCTTAGCGACAGGGAACGGACGATTGGTTTGGACGAGTATATGCCCCCATACACTTCGTTGAGTGCATACGCCACGTCCATCGGGTTTCTGTGAGTGCACAACAGCTCCTTGCTGATTTTGACCATTAGGTCTGGGCGGTTGTAACTTAGCCTGAAAAGGTTGCTTCGGTCAATGAAAGGCAGCTGATTGGCGTCGCCTATGAGTATGATGTCTTTGGCTTTTGAGATACGCATGGCCATCACAATGGCCCCGAAATGGTTTAGGAGTGCTTCGTCTACAATGAGACGAACGCAGCTACTAGGCTTTTTAAGGCCATTAACCAATACGGAGGCCAATGTGCGCACTCTTTTTTCCGCGTGAGGTCCCATGCGTTCCCGCAGTTTCGTTTTGAGGTCTTTGGCCGCCTCCGTTGTGGTCGTGACTATCATGTCATTTTCCATTTCGAAGTGGCCAATGACCCAGGTTGTCTTGCCGCAGCCGGGTACTCCGTTGACCCAAGTGACGTTTGGCGGTTCCCAGCCCACAAAGGGATCGCCGTTCGCAGGATCTCCCATCAGGCTTTCAGCCATCGTGGCGACCCTGTCGTCTAGCATTACCTTCGTGGACTTTGTGGTTACCACTATTGGGTCACTTGGGGGGGTCTTGAACTTTGGTGACCCCTTGAGCTTCGACTCTTCCTCGTCGTACTCCACGAAGCCACACGCCATGTTGTACGCCACCATATTCCGCTCGATATTTTTACCCGCTAATACTGTCGCGGTTTCCGAGTTGTATATGGTGGCCCCCTCTTCCCCGAGCTTTACCCCAAGGAGACCCGAATTCCCCCTATTGAAGGTTTCCAGGATCTCCCTACACAGTTTTCTGTTGACCCTAAGGGTTTCCTTTGTGATGGAGTAGAACTCGAGAAACGCATTGATCATATGGTCCCGTGGTGTCGACGCTGGAAGTAGGCTCGGTGGAGTGACAACGCCCATGTCGGCTTTGGTCCTTGATTCTGTGTTGGTGACGATTGATTTTTTCTTCTTTGTGAAGAAACTCTCCACTGCATTGTCCTGTTTTGTCGATACTTTTATTTTTTTAATTTTTCTCTTTACTATGTCCGCTATTGTGAGTGCTGCGCAATTCAGTGTTTGCAGCATCGAGAAAAGCTGTTGGGATGACTCGGGGCGCTCTGAATGCTTCCGCTCGTCTTTGAGGGTTGCGGACTCTTTGGCTATTTTTTCCTGGAGCCTCTCAGAGCCGCTGAGGGTTGAGGTGGACGCTATTGGGTGTCCCCAGCTGTCAGTAGGGGTTTGTGTGGTTGTGGAGTCGCCACCGCAAGGTTTGAGGAATTCGAGGTTCTCACCTCGATCCTCATACACCACCACCTCATGACGTTCCGAGGCGGCGACGCAGCCCAAGCGGTCCTCGACTTCCCCTCTGAAGTAGTCTACCGCCATAGCATCCACGCTTATTTTTTTTGGCGTTATGTTTTCGCCACCCTCTCTCGCCATTTCGGTCAGCACGGAGCAGGCTTGGACAAAGCAGTTTTCCCCCTCGCCGCCCACGAAAAGCAGAATCCTCTTTCCTCGGGACAACACCACTCTGCAGTGGCGGCCCAGGACTTCCACTTCCTCGAGTGCGTCGAAGGTTCTGCGCCTCATCGTTGCTCTTGACGTGCTACCGTTTAGAAGAACTGCTAGGCCAGGTGAGATGGCCACACTGTTCCTCTGGCGAGTGTGGCAGAAGCTAATTCCCAACCTCTCCGAGCTATTATCCATGAACAGAGCCACACCTCTCAGTCTTATTCCTGGCCTGCCTTCGCTCGCGTTTTCAAGCAGCGAGCTTACCGTTACGGTATTGACGGGTGGAACGTTTCGTGGGGGTGCGGCTTCTGTGACTACTACCGTTGACTGTGTCCACGGATAAGGTGGAAGGTTGCTGTTTCTCGATGCTACAATTGTGAATATTTTTTCTATAAAAGTCAATAGGTCTTGTCTTGTATTTTTACCGTAGAGAACCGTGTGTATGTTTTGTGTTGTTAATGACTCTTCCAATTTGTTCTCCAGGTCAAACCGGGCCGCGGAGAAGCGAGGACACTCCAAGATGACGTGGAGTACGGACTCGACGACGTTTGGGTCGCACTCGCACCCTGGGCTGTCTTTCAGCTTGAATCGGTGCAAATACTCTCCAATTCCCCCGTGTCCGGTCAGGGCTTGTATATGGACGGGTTTCAACTCAGTTTCCCTCACCAGCCGGAATGCTTTTTCAACGTCTGGGAGAAAAATTTTTGTAACTTTACCCGTCGTTGAGGATTGGTATCTGGCTTGCCATCTCGATACCGTTTCCTCTCTTATACTCCTTCTGACTGAGGACAGGGGTACTCGGTCGTAGTCCAATATTGTAGCTCGCTTGCTCGCTGCTGCTTTTGCGAGCTCGTCCGCTCGTTCGTTGCCCGGTGTTCCCACGTGGGCTCGAAGCCAGAACAGCCGTACTCGCCTTCCTTCTGCGTTTATTTCTCTGATGCACTCTCTGATTTTTTCAGCGATTGGGTGGCACCAGTTGGAACTTCTGAGCAGTTCAAGCGACGACCTTGAGTCGCTGAAAATGTTGATCTGTTGGTGTTTGCTCAGTTGTGCCATTTGTGTTGCTTTGTAGAGCGCATAGAGTTCCGCTTGGAATACCGTGCAAGAAGGTTCAAGACTAAAGGAAGAGAAAGCAGTCTCCATGTTTTGCTCCCACCATGTGACGGCCGCTCCGACGGAGGTGTCAGTTTTACTTCCGTCTGTGTAGACTTGCGGTCCGGTGATATGGTGGGCATCAAGGGTTTCAGGAGTTATACTTTCCAGGAGCTCGAAGTCTATTGCTGGTAATTGCGAAGGGTGAGTCCGATGCAAGTAACTCACTTTTTGTTCGAGCTCTCTTCCTGCTGGAAGGTAGTCTTTGGCGAGGCCTTTTTTGACCTTATAGAGGTGGGCGGCTTCCTGGATTCTGAGATCCAGTGGTAGTATGCCTGAGAGAACTTGTGCCGACGTTAGAGACACCGTGCGGTACGCACCGCAGATCTTTTGCATAAATCCTCTCTGAATAGCGTCGAGCTGGTTCTTGTTCATCTGCAGCTCTGACGCCTCAGCCCATGCACACGATGCGTACAGCACGATTGGTTCTATAACTGCGACGTATATGGTTCTGATGACCTCTCGGTTTAAACCCCATGTCACCCTCGCGGCGCACGCTAGTTGTTTGTATATTTCAGCTGCTTTCTTACAGGTGGCTGTAACGTGCGACTTGAAGGTGAGCTTTTGGTCAATGATCAGTCCCAGGAGTTTGATCTCTTCCACTATGTTGACTTGTCTATTGGACATGAAGAGTTTGGGGATATCGTATTTAAGCTTCCTCGTCAGCAGCAAGGCATTTGTCTTGTGTGCTGCGAAATGAAGTTTATTTGTTTCCCCCCATTCCACTACGGTTTCTAGAGTGGAATTGATGGCCTCCTCCAGAGAACTAATCTCATGACCTGAAAACATCAGCACCACATCGTCAGCAAATGCCTGGCTGTACACCCCAGCTTGAGCTAGTTTTGCGAGAAGGGTGTCCAGAATTAAATTCCAGAAGGTCGGTCCACCAATGGAACCCTGAACACAACCTTTCGTGGTACCTTTCTCGTATGTCGCTCTCGCGTAATTTAGCTGGATTTTCCGGTCGCTGAGGTATGAACACACCAGGTTGTATAGATTACGTGGGCACTTTTTTGTTTTGAGTCCTTGTTTAAGGGCTGGCCACCATGCGTTGTCGAAGGCACCCTCTATGTCCAAGGATATTAGAATGACGATCTTCTTGTTTCTTATTTCAGAACGTACTTTGTCCAATAAGTCATAGAGGGCGTCCTCGGTCCCGCGCTGCGGTGTGAACCCATACTGATTTTGTTGAAGAGCCGGAAGTATGTGCCATTGAAGACGACCCACTAACAGCTTTTCGAGGATCTTCCCGAGCACTGACAGTAAGCCGATTGGTCTGTAGGACTTTGGATGAGTGTAGTCCTCCTTTGCTGGTTTGCGGATAATGACTACATGCGCTATCTTCCACTTTTTGGGGAAGTGCGCTAACTCTAAGCTTTTGTTTGCTAGAGCCATAAACACCTCCCTATTGCAGTTAATAGCCATGGTGCATATGTCCGCGGTCAGCCCGTCCGGTCCCGGAGCTTTCTTCGGATTTAGATTTACTAGAACCGAGTCCAGCTCCGCAACCGTGAATGGCGGATCGTCCGCGGAGAGCCGCTCCTTATCCGCGGGAGTTCTCCCATCCGTTTGTTCCTGAGTTAAATTTGTTGGACGGGATTCTTGTTGTTGGTCATCGGGGAAAAAGGTTTTTTGCCAGGTACTCGGCTGATTTTTCGGGGCTAAGTGTGGTGCCGTCGGCCCCTCGCAAGAGTGTGTCCTCTTGTCTTTTCACCGTTTTCCTGATGACTCTGTAGATCCCGTCCCACATGGTTTCTTTTTGTTGGATGGCGCAAAATTCCTTCCAGCTCTCGGTTTGGGCCGTTTTGGCGGCGGACGCGTATTCTTCCTTAGCCTGGAGATAATTGTTGATAACGATTTGTCTCCTGGATGGAGCCGCGTTACGGATCCGTCTCTTCTTTTTGAGAACTTCTCTCTTGAGATGTGAGAGACTATTCGACCACCAAGGCGGTGTAGGCTTTGTACTCCTTTGCTCTACTTTCGGAATCGCTTGTTCGCAGGATTCCTGGATGGTCTGTATGTAGGCGTTGATGATTGATTCCAGATCGTCGGTTCCATCAACCTCTTTTATAGTGCAGGGTTTTATGTTTTTTTTCTGCTAGGGATTCGGAGAAGAGGGTCCAAAATTGCGGCCAGTTAGCTTTTTTGCTGTTGTATCTGCGAGTGGTCACTGGCCTTAGTGGTTCCAAAGGCCCGCCCAGTCGCATGACAAACGTTATAGCTTTGTGGTCCGATGTGATTAGATTGGTTAGGTTAGGTTAGGTTAGGTTAGGTTAGGTTAGGTTTTTTTTTTTTTTTTTTGTTTTTTTTTTTTTTTAAATACCTACTTCCCCTGACATGGGCAAGGTCAGGGCCCTTATTTATCTTTTCTCACATTCCAGTTCTCGCAATTTTGCATTCTTCTAGGAATAAAACCTTTTCATTCTGACTTTAACCTAACAGTTGGTTATCTAATTCTGCACTATCTGAAATTTTTATTAACATAAAAAAGCCTTATTACTATTGTACAATTTGTCTAATTACTACTTATTACTACTTAATACTATGTATATAATCATTTTTATTATTGTTATTTCCTGTTGTACAATTCACTATTTAATTCTATATACTAGTATCACAGTAAACTTAACCTATTATTTTTATTAACTACTATTACTGTTTTCACATTATTTTACTTAGTATATTCTCGTCATTACTTTACTTAAGGCTATTTTACATTAATCTATACTTATACAATATCACAGTCATTTAGCTATATATAATTTACATTATTGTCTTATATCTATTTTCCAGTGATATTTCTTAAAACCTATACTTATACAATATCACAGTCATTTAGCTATATATAATTTACATTATTGTCTTAATCTATTTTCCAGTGATATTTCTTAAACTATATCACAGTCATTTTATTACATATTTTGGTTCTGTACCAACTTAATTAGGTTGTCTTGTCTTATTTCTATTTATGACTTTTACTGCAATTTTTCTGCAGTACTCTAGGAATTTCTTCCTCTTTTTCGTGTCTGCTATGATTTCACCAATTTTATCTTGCCTAATGAACTCCTCTATTTCCATTTCTGCTCTAAGTCTATCGCTGCTGTAGACGGGGCATTCGCACAACACATGCATCACACTTTCACTCTCATTCTCGTCACAGGCACACGCCGGGCTCTCCTTGCACCTGAAACGATACAGGTACTCAGAGAACCCCCCATGGCCTGTGAACACTTGCACTATCACATTATCCATTCTGATCTTCCTTACTACCGAATGAGCTTTAGTGGCGTCCGGGAAAAACACTTTGGTGACAGAGGCCGTTTGCTCACTTACGTACCTCCTGTCCCATTCATCAATCGATTCCATTCGGATCTGTCGCTTGATGAATGAGACGGGGCACTTGTCGTAATCCGGCCTCGTCTTCCTTTTGAGTGCCGCGTCCTTCGCCAGCTCATCGGCCCTTTCATTACCCTGCATCCCAACGTGCGCTCTGATCCAGAACAATCTCACTGATTGTCCTGCATTCTTCATCTTAACGATGTCTGTCCTACACTTCATTACTATGGGATGCAGAGACTTCCATCCCACTACGGCGTCCAGAGCAGATCTCGAGTCTGTGAATATAGAGCAACTAGGCGTGCCACAGCGGAGCACGTAGTCCACTGCCCTAGATAGGGCCAAGAGTTCCGCCTGGAAGACAGTGCAGTAACGTTCCAGCTTAAGTTTTTTCCTATCATGCTCGGCGACGCTATCCCATATAGATAGCGCCGCCCCAACCTCTCCTTCAATCTTACTGCCGTCGGTGTAGATGTTACACCGACTATCCTTGCAATTCTCTAGCTCCGCACTGTCCTCCACGCTTCCGTACTGTAGCTCCATCAGGCAGGCAGGATGTGGCATCTCAGTGTAAGGTATCGGTCTCTCCACATCTCGATCAGCCACCACCCGCCGGGAGTACCCCCTCTTGATTTCATACAGAAGGGCGGTTTCCCGCACCCTCACATCAAGAGGCAGCATCCCCGCGAGCAGCAGCACCGAGTTGAGAGAGACCGTCCTGTATGCCTTGACGATCTTCTGTCCGATACCCCGCTGTACCACGTCCAGTCGCTTACGTATACCGAGTCTGTTGGACGCCGGTGCCCACACGTTCGCCGCATACAACACTATCGGTTCGACCACTGCCATATATATGGTCCTGATAATCTCCGATTCCAACCCCCAGTTGACCCCGGCTGCTCGCGACACCTGCTTATATACGTTCAGCGCTTTGCGGCACACGTTGTCCACATGGGCGCTGAACGTAAGATTCCGGTCTATCGTGAGCCCCAGGATCTTGATCTCTTCCGAAAGCCCGATGCTAACCCCATCCATGTCTAGCAATAGAGGATCGTACTTTAGTCTCTTCGTAACCAACATGGCCTTGGTCTTGTTGGGTGCGAATTTCAACTTATTCCGATTCCCCCATTGCCCGACACAGCGGAGTGCTGCTTCGGCCTTCCGTTTGAGACTCTGGGTGTCTTCCTCGGAGAAAATCAGGACCACATCGTCCGCGAATGCTTGGCAGTGGTCTCCCCTTTCATCCAGCAGTTTCAATAGGGGGTCCAGCAATAAATTCCAAAATGTTGGTCCCCCTATCGAACCTTGCACACATCCTTTCGTAGTCGTTCTTATGCTCTCTTCTCCTGCATACCTTACTCGTACCCTACGGTCGGACAAGTACGAGTCCACAAGCCGCCTAAGGTTTGCCGGACAATTTGTTTTGGCGAGTTCGCACCGTAAAGCCGGCCACCACGCGTTATCGAAGGCTCCCTCTATGTCTAGGGATACGACAAGCACAATTTTCTTGCGCTGTATTTGTTCCCTAATATGATTTACCATGACATAGAGGGAGTCCTCGGTTCCACGCTGCGGTGTAAATCCGTATTGGTGCGAACTCTGGTCCGGCAACACATACCATTTTATCCTATTTACTAACATTTTTTCGAGAATTTTACCCATAATGGGTAATAGGCCTATAGGTCTGTACGACTTGGGACTCGTATAGTCCGACCTTCCGGGTTTTCGCAATATCACTGTCGCGGCCTCCTTCCATATAGTGGGGAAACACGCTAATTCCAAACACCTGTTATACAATTCCACAAACATATCGGGTTGTAGGGTGATAGCTGCCCTACAAATGTCGGCAGTGAAGCCGTCCAGTCCCGGCGCCTTCTTCGCACTAAAACTAGATGCGGCCCACATGAGTTCTTGTTTAGTGAATGGCGGATCACACGATCCGCCATTTTCAATACTATTGATTGAACTGGCTGTTTCTCTTATTCTCATGTGTTCCGCATCGTCGTTCTCCGTGCAGTCCTCCGGAAAGAAGGTTTCTGCTAGGAAACTGGCCGACTCCACCCCTCCAAGTGCTACGCCGTTCCGGACGAGGGGTAAGTCCTCGTCCTTCGCTGCTGTGCTGCGTATCACCCTATAGATCCCGTCCCACATACTTTCTCTTTCTTGCTTCTCGCAGAAATTTTTCCAACTGGTAGTCCGAGCCCTCCCCGCCGCGGTCAGATACTCCTGCTTCGCCACCAGGTATTGCCCCACCACCCACGCCCTCCGCACAGGTGCTGCGTAGGATATTCTCCGCTTCAGGCGATTCACCTCCTTTTTTAGGCGGGTGAGTTCCTCGGTCCACCAAGGCAATCCTGTCCGCCTTCCGGCCCCGACTTTGGGTATACTCTTGTCACAACATTCTTTCATAGAGTCCGCGAGCTCCTCGACCCTATCTTCGAGCTCACGGACATCATTTATTCTTCGAAACGTCTCGGTGTCAAAACACCTCTCCATCCAGATTTGGCTCAGCTCCTGTTTGAGCTGAGTCCAATTGGCCTTCCTCGTGTTGTATACCCTGGTCGAGGCCACTTTTGCCCCTACCCCCCGTTCCAAATAGAGGTCAAGCAGGATTGCCCTATGATCCGAGGTCGTCACGTCCGCCTCCACTCGCCAGTTGTGCACTGCCGGCAGCATGTCGGTGGAGCAAACCGTGATGTCAACGCAGCTGGTGTATCTCTTATCACCTCTGACCGTGTCAAAGGTAGGCTCGGACCCCCTGTTGAGGATCTGAAGATCCTTCCTATCAAACATACTACCTAACATTTCACCTCTTGCATCCATCCTTTCACTCCCCCACCACGGGTTCCAAGCATTTACATCCCCGCCTATGAGCAGTTTTTTCGCGGCTAATTCATCTATTATTTGTTCCATACACCGGGTGTACGGGTCGAGTGGTTGGTCCCCTTCCAGGTAGATCGACACCACTCCCACGTCCCCGAGACCGGTTTTAACCTTGGCGACCATGATGTTAGGGGTCGCCAATGTCGGGCACTGGGTGATGTCGATCGTCCTGTCGAAGACCATTATGGCAGATTTTATTGTGTCCCCGGGTGGTCCCTGATGTTGTAGGACTCTAACCCCGGGGTACGCCTTCACTCTTCCTATACCCCCGGTGTATGGTTCCTGTATTAACGCGATGTCAATGTTCCGCTTTTGAGCTGCCATAATAAGTTCAGCGGTGGCTTGTTTGCTCCTTTGTAAATTGGCTTGTATTAATTTATATTTGCGTATATTGTTGCGTGGGACGCCCTTAGCAATACGCTATTGTTGCCCTGGCTAAGGCGTCCCACTTCTTCCTTATAGGACATTCTACGTCAAAAGCGTTATGACCCGTGCCCATTATACTATTTTTAGCGCAGTTTCTGCATTTGGGCACATCGCCACGCCGGCTCTCAAGACAATCCTTTTTGAGATGGTCCCCTCCGCAGTGACTACACACATCCTTCTCTTCCTTGCAGAACCTGCGGGTGTGCCCAAATCCCAGGCACCTTGTACACTGTACAAGGGGGGACTGGTCCTCCACCCGCACGTTCTGCAGATCCACCCTTATATGTCCCCGATCGGTCGCTCTCTGCCAAAGCAGAGGCGACACGGTTAGGACTACGTCACTACAGAGAGGATTCCTCACTCTCCTCCTAAACTTCACTGCCATTCTATCTTCTTCCTTTTTGAGGTCTCGAAAGAGACCCCCATTCTGGTTTCTTATTGCCTTCAGGATTTCATCATCCGTATGGACTTTGATTACATCCTTAAGCACCAGAAGGGGGTCCCTATTCTTGACCTCCTCAACCACAAGCCCTTTACCCCTTCCATTTATTCTTTGTATTATTTTCTTCCTTTCTTCCTCGTTCTTACATCCGACGACGACCTTCCTATCTTTCACCTTTCTTACTCTCTCCACCTGTACCCATCCATCCTTCGCGTCCACTGCCTTCCTAATTCTTTCTAATACTTCCTCTCCCGTTTCCTCTTCCTTTTCTGAGGACACGATCAGGGAATGTAGTGCCGTTCGGTTGGGTGGATTAACCTTCGTTACCCCAGCCACCGCCCCCGCATACGTGATCGGCCCTCTCTTCCTTTCCTCTCTCTCTTTCCTAATTTCTTCCTTCAACTCATTCATCCTCTCGCTACTTTCTTTAAACATTTTTACATACTCGTCCATTTTTTCTTTACTTTCTTCCAATAGCTTCATTCTTATGTCCCATTTTTCCATCATTTCTTCATTCTTCTTAGTTCCTTGCCTATCTTCATTCACTTTTTCTTCCCTCGTTTCTTCCCTTCCTCTTTCATTCTTATTCTTCTTCCTCTCCTCCTCTGCCTCTCTCACCAACTCATACAACCTTTCTACTGCACTGAGGACATCCGCCTTAATATCCGTCTTTAGGTTTCTGCTGTTGTTGAGCTGCAACTTAGCTTTCATGAGGCAGCTCTTCGCCTCCGCCGTCCGACTTCTACTAATTTGGTTTCCTCCTGTCATTCTCTCCTTTTGTTCCTCTTCATTCTTACTTTTATTTAAACATACATCCTCTTCCAACCTTACCTCGCTAACACCCTTACTTTTTCCTTGCGTCGTTTTTAGCTCTGCCGGGAATCTCATTCTTAACTTTACTCTTTCGACTTTTTTCTCTGGCTCACTATTTTTCAATGGAGCCGGGGGAGTCTCGGTTCTCGCCTCGATCTCCCCCACACTTCTTCTTACCGTTCTCGTTTTGTTAAGCTCTTCTCCTTGCGCACAATCTTCTCTCAAATTTTCTTCCCTTCCACTCATACTTTCAACTGGGCTTTTCCCTTCCTTTCTTTCTATAGCCTTAGCCGGCGTGCGGTACCCAAACATTTTTGTGGGGAATGCGTCCTACACTAAGACTATAGCTAAGCCTGCCGGTCAATAAACACGGCAGGCGCCGTGTAAACTGTACGTTATTTCTATACCTACAGGTCAACAGACCCTGTAAGTTTAGGACGTCACAACAATTAAATTCAAAATGTCAATTAACTTAAACTATGTTCACCGGTCAACAAACACGGTGAACCTAAGTCACAATACAAAATAAAACAATAAATAATTATTCACTAATTAATAAAATGTCAAGTAATAAAATAAAAACAATAATAATTATTCACAATTAATAAAATGTCAATAATAATAATAAAACTAATGTCAATAATTAAAACTACCTAGGTACTCTAGGCAGCGGTGTAAAGGGCCGACTGATTCGAGTTACCCAGTTCCCTATTGCTAAAATCACAGACTTTTCGTGGTCAGTCCGACAGCCGCGCACTAAAACCGTCCCAAAAAGGAAGGGGGTGTTGGAATATGTTCCCCGTCAAAAATAAAAATTTGGGGGGGGGGGGGGGGGGGCCAAAAGTGCTCCCCACGAGACCTAGGGGGGGAGGGGGGACCACCGCGGGGGTGAGGCAGGGGGGGGAGGGGGGGAAAGGGGGGGAAGAAAAGCCCTTCCTCCGTACACCACTCCACACCCACTCAATCCTCCCAAA
Source organism: Zeuzera pyrina (assembly GCA_907165235.1). Taxonomy (NCBI): domain Eukaryota; kingdom Metazoa; phylum Arthropoda; class Insecta; order Lepidoptera; family Cossidae; genus Zeuzera; species Zeuzera pyrina. The sequence continues at coordinate 34,741 of OU015642.1, read as the reverse complement.
GCCTCTCCCAACCCGGCTTTTTCGAGGATTTCCCTTAAGGTTTTCGGGATTTTTGGGGGGGGAAGGGGTTTTTTGGGTTCACCTTAGCCTACTTTATCCGTTTTAACCTTAAAAAATTTTTGACCCCCTGGATCGCTTAACAGTCTGTTTTTATAAAACCTTTAAAAAATTTATAAAAAATTCCCAAAAATAGGTGGGGCAAAAACACTTATAGCTAAATAATCTATATACTAATCCCCACTTTTTCACCCTATCCAATAAAATCTACCACTAAAAATTTTCCTATTAAACTAAAAATAAAAAATAAAATTAATAAAATATTTATCTACTTATATTATTTCCAACTCACTCTTGGCATCGATTCACCCTTGTCCAATTAATTCCTCAATAATTTACTATATTAAAATATTTTATCTAATCTGTCTAATTTTTTCTGGTCAACTCGCGCTTGACCGCGACTCACTCTTGACTAGATCGGTTGACACACTGACACTGACAGCAACTGCGCCCGACAGTTTTGTGACAGCTGTCTATAGTGACACTGTCACTCCCGCCACTGACACTGACAGTGACAATTTCACCTGACAGTTGTGTCTGTCCTGACAGTGACAGTGACACCTACGTCACCCCGACACTGACAGTGACAACAGCTGTCAAACTCGCTATGAGGCTAGTCCGTCTAATTTCTTCCTACGTCACCGGGGGTACAATTAATACCGGATGAATACCCGTCCCCCGGCGCCTTATTCTGTAAATTATTCCTAAAAGTTTTTCTATGGAAAATTTTACCCAATTTTTCTTCCCTAATTTCCTATTTTTATCTACCTATTATCCTATTGAGTTTCCCGGTTATTCCCTAGTGTTCCTCATGTGTCCCGGTTTATTCTATAATTTTTTATACCCTTTAGAACTAACAATTTCGATTCTCTCCAGAATACGGCCGCGGCTGTCGGACAAAACCGTACCAACTTATCATAAAGTTGTCAAGTTTTACCTTACTGTGATTAAATGTTAATAACTTATAAACTACTTATCCTAAGGGTCTCAAACTTAGACACAAGGAAGTCAGATAAATAGACTAACAGATACCACTTATTCTAAATTTGTAAATATATTGACCTTAAAGTTATTTATCCCCAAAAAACATAAACAATGCGATTAAAGCTTTCTATAGAATTTTTCGTAATTTGAAATTTATTTTCTTTGGCCTAAATTATCAGTTTTCCAAAATTCTTTCAACTCTATATTATTTTAACTTATCCTAAAATCTTTCCCCAACTATTGATTTACTGAAAGCCTTGTTATTCACTGAAATATTGAAAAAGTTTTTTAGATCTACCCACTAAATTTTTGTTATATGATATCTATTTCCTTCTATTCCTCCCTATTCCCTGTGTCTATTGACATAAAATTTGGTACGCTTACTGTTATTTATATGTTCTATCTCCTCGTGTTGCTCTCTCCCAGATAGGTGTTCTCCCGGCTGCGCTCTGCTCCGTCAAAGTTTGTAGGCGCCGGAAAAAACCGTAATATACGGTTTTCCGGCTATTTCACCAGCGCTTTTTCAGCGCAGGTGATACACCTCTCCTTCTGTGTCACTACCACTTCACCACACACTAAAACCCTAATTCTAGCTTTCCTAATTACGAAGTTACACCCACGTGTTTATGGTTTTTCTTTGTTTCTGGCTGAACCCTTCGGTTTGGCCAAAAACACCACTTGCACACTCTTTTGGGGCTGTCAAGCACTCCCGATGATGTTAGTATTTTAACTAAAAACACCCTAATTTAGGAATTTTCGCCACGTGTTTCTCCTAATTTCGCTGTATCTCAGCTTACGCTTGGCAGAAAAATCCCAAATTTTCACAGCACCTGTGGGACTGCAATCTCCGTCACTTCACACTTGAAAAACTATATGTCGCCGCTCAAAAACGAGCGGCGCACGCACTTTTGTGTTTTCACAACTAGTTTTTTGCTAATAACTTTTTTGTTTGAAGTGATTTTTTAAAAATTTTTTCACTGGCGTGTAGCTTGCATTCACGCGCATCCAACGATATATCGCACTAAACACTTGCACTTATTTTACTATTTTTGCCGATTTTTAGGGCGCGGAGCGACTTATTTTCGCTGTTTATCGGTCGAGCGATCGTCTGAGACTGGTTAGGTTAGGTTAGGTTAGGTTAGGTTAGGTTTTTTTTTTTTTTTTTTTTTTTTTTTTTTTTTTTTGGCACTTTATTTGATTGATTGACCAAGGATTGAGGGGACGCTGATGGCCTACGTCCCCTCTCTCCCGATACATAGGGTTCTTAAAGCTAATAGAAGTAATTTACAAACAATAGTAGACTAGCTTATGCTATTAATCGGTAAGGTATTACACAATGCAAGATGATAACATAAAAAAGTTGTGGAAGTAAAGAGTTATATAAAACTAGGGGGTGATTTGCTTAAGTAAATGAAGACATTGTGAGAACAACAAAATGGCAAAGTAAAAGGTTGCGAACATAATCAGATAATGGTATTACAGTTCGCAGTGACGAGTTGAAGTTATATAATACTAAGGTGACGAATGAAGTTGTATAATGTAAGATTTGTATAAAATTACGATGTAGAATGAAGGTAAAAGAAATACAGGCAACTATAGATTAATTATTACTAGACTTATGTACAACATAATGAAATAAACGTAATCATGACCATGACACAGACAAAGTACATGTGAGATTTATAATTACATTGGAGTGAATAGCTGAAATATGTACAATATTGTCAATTAAGCATGATCATAATCATGATGTGAGGTACAGTACAACATAGTAAGTTTAGGATTGATAAATAGAGTATGTACAGTTATAATGATAAGCACGAGCGTTACAATAATATAACAAGATAATCAGGGAGAAGTAGATCAGCAGATAATTAGTATATATATATTTTTTTTTTTTTTTTTTTTTTTTTTTTTTTTTTCCTAACATAGGCCGACAATGTTACAATGATGTAAATAAGCATCTTGTGTTTCAGGTGGAGAGGATGAAGACCCCAGATGACCACGTGACATAGCCACAACATTATATAAGATAAGATGACGACCGACGAACGACGAAGCGACGCGCGACGAGACGACGAACGACGAAACGACGACGACGAAACGACGAACGACGAAACGACGAACGACGAGACGACGAACGACGAGACGACGAACGACGAAACGACGAACGACGAAACGACGAACGACGAAACGACGAGCGACGAAACGACGAACGACGAAACGACGACCGCCGAAACGACGAACGACGAGACGACGAGCGACGAAACGACGATCGTCGAAACGACGAACGACGAAACGACGATCGCCGAAACGACGAACGACGAAACGACGAGCGACGAAACGACGATCGTCGAAACGACGAACGACGAAACGACGAACGACGAAACGACGAACGACGAAGCGACGCGCAACGAAACAACGAACGACGAGACGACGATCGTCGAGGTAAGAGTTAGGTTAAGCGCGGGCCCGCATCCCCGCCACCCGAAACACAAAATAATGCACACGCTTCCAAAACATATAGGGAGACATATAAGGAACGATAGATCTGATTATTATAACAATTAATTTTTTTTTTTTTTTTTTTTTTTTTTTTTTTTTTTTTTTTTTTTCCCTTACAATAGACAGGATGATTAATAAAACACAGTGAACACATACCGTTACAAAATACACACAGTATGCTATGATGGTTAATTAAACACACGGTAAACACAAACCATTAGAAAATATACACAGTATGCTAATCGTTATAATGATAAGTTCTGCGTAGAATTACAGGGCAATGACAGCCATTACAAAGATCACGGAGTCATGAGGTCGCAGGTATGGCATACACATAGCGCAATGTAAACATGTCAAGATGTAGCACGCGAAGTGCGTGCGATGGAGGATAATGTATGTATATGCCATCCGCCGCCGACCCGCCCAGCCGAACCCCGTGCACCACAGATCCGCGCGACGGAGATAGCCCAATGTGGATGGAAAGGTGGGTAGGATCGAGAGCCTTAACGACAGAGGCAACGGGATGAGGTGCAGGAGGAGGTGCACGTCGCAGGGCCGCAAATTTCACACGGAGTTGCCAGCGTGTCTCACACGCGGAGAGCTGGCCGGGGTGGGGTTGTTATATTCTTTTAGCTGTCTAATGACAAGGGAGACGTGATGGTGAAAGGTGTCAGTGGTGGTCTCTTTGGAGATGACCTGAGTTAGCGAGTATGGGTCTAGGTTAAAATGATTGCACGCAAGAAGGTGCCGGGAGCGAGACGCCTCGAACCTGGGGCACTCCTGAATGAGGTGATTGAGGGTCTGGGGAGTGTTGGGATCGCACGGGCATTTGTCAGAGTCGATGATCTTAAATCTATGAAGGTAAGTGCGGTGATAGCCATGATTTGTAAGAAATTGGGTGATGAAAAAGTCGAGCCTGATTTCCTGCAGGTAGCGTTCAAAGGACTTGAAGTCAGGGAGGAGAGTTTTGATATGTACGGTCTGATCCATGTTAGCATATAGTTTCTCCCTGATCCGGTCGGCGTTGGTTCTGTTTATATATTTTACATAGCTAATGGGTGCATGGCAATAGTCAGGTTGCGAGTGACGCGCAGCGGCCATCTTGGCAGCCGCGTCAGCTAGCTCGTTGCCGACAATACCGCAATGACGCCTGATCCAGAAGAACTCAGGCTCAAAAGGAATCGCTCTGTGGGTGTGGAATAAGATCTTATGAATGGCAACCGCGATGCTGCTGTGGGAGTTGGGGTTGGCGAGCTCAGTGAGCGCAGACCTGCTGTCAGAGAAAATCTGACAGCGTCTGATGCAACCAGCGACAGCCCACTCACAGGTCCTGAGAATGGCCAGCATCTCAGCCTGGTGCACCGAGCAGACGGGGTGCAGCTTAAATTTCTTGGTTTGAGTCGCTCCCTCAGGGCCGAGCGCCACAAACGCCGCTCCGACCAAGTTATCGTGACGACTGCCGTCTGTGTACACTTGCCACGTGCGGGGCTCAGCAACGCCAGCGTGTTCCTCGCACGTGTCGAGGGCGCAGTACTGTATGCCAACTCTCCTGGCGGGGTGCGGCAGGTCCTTCGGCAGGACAGGCTTGTCAATGGGTATGTCTGAAGGAAAATGAGTCGAGGTTCCGGATATTCGTGTGAGTTCGTTGTCAGCGAGTTCGCGGATTTTATCTGGGAGGGGGACGAGGCGAGCAAGTGAAATAGCCACTGGGGTACTAATGGTTTTGAATCCACGAATAATCTTGATTGATACGAGGCGTTGGAAAGAAAGCAGGCGGTCGCGGTTGTACTTGTTGGAAAGAGCATTAGACCATATGCTGGAGGCATAGGAAATGATGGGCACCATTACTTGATTATAGATGGTGGTTATGTTTTCGGGGTGGACTCCCCAAGTGGGTCTGGTGAAAATGCAAATTTTGTAGAAGAGGAGCCTGGCTTTACTAAGCACCAGCTCGATGTGCTTGTTGAATTTCAATTTGCGGTCAAGAGTGACCCCAAGGTATTTGATGTGCTGACTGAATTCGAGGTTGACTCCGTTGATCGCAATGGCGCAACGCCGTGATTTGGGAGTGAAGGATATGAGTTGGGTTTTGGTCGAGCTGAATTCCAGTTTGTTCCGATCACCCCACGAGGTGATCTGACTGAGCGCAAGGTTGGCGTTGAATTCAACATCGCGTACCTTCTTGGCGTGCACCAGCAGAAGGACGTCGTCCGCAAACGCCTGGAGGTGACAGCCGGGGGGGAGAGGGGAGAGGAGTAGATCGTCCATTATGACATTCCAGAAGGTCGGTCCGCAGACCGACCCTTGGATGCACCCCCGAGTGGTCGTTTTAGTAGCGAGGCAGTCCGCCAAGACAAGTTTGACCGTGCGGTCCGTTACATAACTGCGTAGCAAGGAATATATATTTGCCGGGCAACCAACCCGACGGAGTCGCTGGAACACGGCCGGCCACCAGGCACAGTCGAATGCCGCACGAATGTCGAGGGATACGGCAATTACTTGCTCCCCCCGAGCAATTGCACACTCGACTGTGTCCAGCGCCGCCCGAATGGCCTCCGCTGCAGATTTCTGCTGGCGGAACCCAAACTGCTTGTCGCATAGAGTGGACGTTCTGTACAGGTGGTGCGTTACTCTGTTGATGACAAGCTTTTCAAGTAACTTGCCAAGTACAGGGATAAGCCCAATGGGACGGAAGTCAGCCAGACCAGCGAGTTCCGCTCGTCCAGGTTTCGGGATAATCTTGACTATGGCTGTTTTCCAGCCTAGGGGGAAGTGTTTGAGCTGAAGACACCTATTCATGACGGAAGTGATAAATTCAGGGAACGCTTTGGCGAGTTCCAAGACGATATCTGCCGTGAGGTGATCTTCGCCAGGGGCGCGCTTAGGGCTCATGGTCTTGAGGGTTTCGAGGATTTCTAGGTGGGTGAAGGGGGGTTCATCGTCAGTTGCCATGGGTAGGGACATATTTTTGCGCAGTATAGAATGATGGGGAGAGAGGTCTTGGGTGTCTTCGGGGTAGAACTGTTCGAGGAGGGCTCGAGCAGTATCTGCAGGATCTGTAGTGAATGTGCCGTCAGGAAGGCGGAGGGTGGACGGGGGCTGGGAGATGGGGCGAGCTTTGATAAGCCGGTTAGTGATAGTCCAGACGTCCTCCCTGCCCTGGCGCTGGCAGAAAGCCTTAAAGTGCTCCGTGGCAGCGGCGCAGAACGCCTTAGAGTAGGCCTTTCTGACCTCAGCCTTGCGCTTCAGGAGTTCTTCAAGAGGGGAGTGGCGCCGGACCGCCTTGCGAAGCTGGTGGTGGTTGGCAATAACCTGCTCCTTTAACTTCTGGAGATCCTCACTCCACCATGGAGGTCCGCGCCTGCGAGAACGCGCCTTGGGTAGAAGGGAGTCGCAAGCACCTTGCACAGTTCGGGTGAGAGCCTCCACACACTGGTCGAGTTGATGGGGAGAGTATTGGGATATGGCGTGCGGGGGGGGGAGCTTGTCAGTGAGGTCATCAGCAAAGCGTTGTCTGACCTCGTTCCAGGTGTGGTCAGAGGTGCTGTATTTGAATGTTGTGGTGCTGATATTTCCTACTGCAGGGTTTTGGCCTGTAAACAGATGGAATCTGATGAGATTGTGGTCGGTAGACGGGCATGCGTCGGTGTCAACGCGCCACCCGGCGACCCCTATCCCGGATCGGTTGCTTACAAGGGTGACGTCGACAATGGACTCTCTGACTCTATTGTTATATGAGGATTCGTATGTGGGCTCGCCACCCCAGTTGCAGACGGCCAGGTCATGGGCTGTCGCGATGTCGAGCACGGCGTTGCCACGCCTGTTACTGAGGGCCGACCCCCACGCGGGGTGCCAGCCGTTGAAATCGCCTGCTATCAATACAGGCAGGCCAGTGCGGCGGCAGAGGAGCAGCTCGAGCTGGGCTAGGGTGCGACCGGGATCACGCCTCGGCTCGACGTAGACCGAGACCAAGAGGGCCGCAGGGCCGCGAACGCCGCCGATCTTGACCGCGGAGAGGTTGGAGGTGGACACCTCGGTGTCCCCGAAAGCCGATAGCCTACTGGACTTGATGAGGATGGCCGATTTGATACGAGTATGAGTCTGGAACTGATACACGGAGTATCCCGCGAGTGCTGGGATAAGGCCGTGTCTGTCGGTGTATGGTTCGGTGATGAAGCAGATGTCACATTTAATTTTGGCTATTAGGAGCGCAAGCTCATGCTGCGCATTCCGACTCCTAGCGAGGTTAACCTGCACACATGATAATGAGGGTATACTTGATGTGGGATAATTACTATGCACATGATCGTAGTTATTATCCATAAACTGTGCGAGACTTTATGCTATTAACCATGCGTTGGACGATTGGACATTCGTGTGAGTCGCCCCGGTGGTTCAAGGCGTGCAGGTTGATGTCGGCCCGGATGACCGTTCCGGGTTGCATGTTGGCCCGATTGTACTGCTTACAGCAGTGAAAGCACTTGGCAGTGCTGCGACTGCTTCTGGTGGGGCAATCCTTGAGCTCGTGATCGCTGGAGGCGCAATGAGCACATGCTACCGCCCCGCTCGTGCACCTTTTTTTTGTGTGGCCAAACTGCAAGCATCTGGTGCATTGGAGGAGTGGGACATAATTATCGGCGTGCACGCGCTGGTGGTCGAGATTCACCTTCTCAAGGTCAATCACGGCTTTCCAGACAGCGGGGGTGGTAATGAATACGGGGTTGCAGAGCTGGGGATTGCGGTTGGACCGCATATATTTAAACACAATGTCCGAGGGAACGGTCACACTCTCTCTGATGGCATCGTTTTGATGGGTAATGATATCGGCCAGCTGATCAGTGGGGATATCCTTAGGGACCCCCTTGAGAATGAACATCGGTCTCAACTCTTGCGGGGCATGGGCTGTGATGGGGAGATTAGTGGCTTGGAGTTTCTCCAAGGCAATCCGCCTGTGCTGCTCGCTATGAAAGTCAACTGCTATCCGCTTGCCAGAGATGTGCCTAACACCGATGGGAGCGAAGTTAGTCTCGCGGAATGTTGTAGAATTTTTCCACATAGTGTGGGTTTCAGTCGATGAAGCGGAGTCGGAGTCGTTGCGAGGAGCCACAATAAGCGTGGACCTATGGGGTATGACTTTCTGGCGCTTGGACAAGGGGGGGTCACTGGAAGTCACCGAGGAGTAGGTGCGCGCGTGAGCAGGGGCGGCGCCAGCGTTGAGAATGGGCGAGGTAGATGCGATAGACTGAATAGACTGGATTTGTTTATGTATGTGATTTAGGAGATCAAACATCTTTGCCATATCTACATCCTGAGCAGGTCGACTTGAACAGTCCGGGGGGGAGGAATCGAGTTCCGAGGAAAGGGGGGAGTAATTAGCATGGCCCAATCGGACTATAGCGTCACATCGCTTGTTGGCGGCTTCCTTATTGACTTTAGTCAGGCTTTTGTTCTCGTTCATTAGGAATTTAATTTCGCGCGCGTTCGTGACCATTTCAGAAAGGACGGCCCTTTCGACGCGCACATACTCCGTCTCCGGGATTCCGTGCAGAGATTCTGGGAGTGGGAAAGAGTTAAGGGGCTGATCGATGGGAAAGTCGCGGGTGACAGTTTTACGCAGGGGAGTGTTGAAGTAATGATCGGTCGGTTTACCTGGGTCCACTCCGCCCGTGGTCGGCCGTGCACAGGATTGGCGAGGTTGAGGCGACTGGGTGGCCTGCCTGGGCAGACGGTCAGAGCCGGGTTCCCCGGAGTCGTCGGCTCGCGAGCTCATATTTGAGCCGTCGCAACACGACACAACACCACACGAGACACAGAACACTGCACTTGGTTAGGTTAGGTTAGGTTAGGTTAGGTTAGGTTAGGTTAGGTTAGGTTAGGTTAGGTTAGGTTAGGTTAGGTTAGGTTAGGTTAGGTTAGGTTAGGTTGGGGCCGAGTGGTGGGGGTGACCCGCCACAGGGGGTGGACCAACAGGCGCTTACAGCTCCCATTAAGTGGAGCCTTAGCCTGCCACCCCAAGACCGCAGTGCGTGGACTTCATGTCCACATCCTTCTCGAGGTGGCCTCGTTTGCACTGAACACTGCGGATCTAGACTGGAGAGTCGATAAACACTCCTGAGGGTGGTGCTTCGGCGGCGCCCTCAGTACCGGGTCGGGGCCGATGAGGCTGCAGTGCCGAAAGGGTCCGGCCCGGACGGGGGGAGGGGATGCACCTGCCTCTCTCTTTTGGAGGGGTAGGGTGCCTGGCGCTATTGCGCGGAGAGGTTTTTGGGGGGCGCTATTGCGTCCTCCGTTGTGTTTTTTGCGCTTTTGCGCATTGTGGTTTCCCTGTCTTCTGCGGAGGGCAGGGAGTCTAGGTGGTGGCGTGCCCGGCGGCACTAACCCTGTCGCCGGGTTTCGCCTGGGGGGCGGACCAGCACCAGCCGCCCTCCCCGGGACCCCGCGCAGTCACTTCAACGACCCCCGTCGTGGTGCTAAGGGGGTACGTCGTGGCTGCGCGGACCGACGAACGGCCTGCCTTAATTGGCCGGCCTAAGAGAAGGAAAACTTGAAACAAACCCGTGAGAAAACACGCTTAAAACCTGTGGATACCTGGGGACCTCCACAGTATATACCCTAGCCCCCGGAATGGGCGTCACCCGGGGGTGGTCATATAAATCGGCCCCACTCGTGGGATTCACAATGGAATACTTTAAACTAAACTTTCGGGGAACGGGGGGGAAAGATAAGAGGAGGAGTGAGGAGGTAGATGAGGATGACTTGTCCGACGCATCGGACTTAAGCGTCCCAACAGCTTGGTCGGACGACGGAAGTGCGACCAAGGCATTGAGAAGGCGCGTTCGTCCAACGGAAAAAACAAGAAGTCGGTCAAGATCGAGGTCAAAGTCGAGGGAGAGAGAGGCAGGTCCTGCCACTGAACCGTCTTCTGCGGGGAAAATTCCCACAAGGAGAGGAAGAGGCCGGCCTCCTACGACCGGCGAATATGTCGGTCTTTCACAGGCGAAGCGCGAGTGGTTGCAGACGCAGAGAGAGGCGTTGCAACATCAAGTGGATAAAGAGATGGATGAAATGTCTCAGGAGCTTCGGCTAAAGAGGCTGACCCGGTCTACTTCCAGTGAGCTGTCTGGCTGGTCGTCGTCTGCGTCTGCGGACAGACACAGAGACCCGTTGGCGAGTCAGCAACCGAGTCCAGATATGGATACTGCAGATGGACTGCAAAAGTTGGCAATGGCGAGCGTGGCTGCCATCGAAAAGGTGGCCACCAAATCAAAGAATTTGAAGGGCCCGTTCGTACGGGCGTTGAAAGAGGCGGCGGCCAGCATCAAAGAGGTTACGGAAACCCTTGCGGCAAGAACCAATTCCGAGGAGAATGTGAAACTCCAAAAGGAGAATGCCTGTCTGCGAGGGGAGATAAGTGAACTCCGCAAACAACTCGCGGAGCTCAAAGGGATGGTGGAAAAGCTGACAAGCCAACCAAAGCCACCTCCGCCAGAGCCTACTGCTTTGGTGCAGGAAGATATGACCAGGTCCATCATGATGCAAGTTGGCGATATGGTCAACGCGAGGTTGGACGCATTGGAGGAGCGACTTTTGCCGGCGAAGAGCATCCGTCCGCCTTTGGCTGCGGACGCAAAGAAGACATACGCATCTGCTGTTCTACCTTCTACTGGACAGCCACTGTCGTTATCGCAAGAAGGAAAGAGAAAAGCTGGGAAGGGCAAAGGTGTTGCGCCTATTCCTAAGCCTGTGGTGGAACGGTCCGTAGAGGTGCCGCCTACATCGTCGGGCATGGACGATGACGGCTTCGTGACCGTCGCAAAGAAGAGTAAGAAGAGGGTTGGAAAGGTCGTCGTCGAGGTCCCGGCTTCCACTCGGCCGAATAGCAAAATCGCTGTAGTCCCGGCTTCTGTGCCGCATAGGAAGGAGGGGGGGGGGAAACGGAAAGAAAATACGAAAAAGCCAAAATTGCGTATCCCAAAGTCGTCCGCCGTGGTGATAACGTTACTGCCGGAGGCGGCCAAGAAGGGGGTTTCTTACGCCCAAGTCTTAACGGAGGCCCGAACCAAGGTTGACCTGGGGCCGCTGGGCATAACCGAGCTCCGTTACAGAAAGGCCGCCACCGGGGCAGGCGTCCTCGAGCTGCCGGGTGCCGCTAGTGGGGAGAAAGCCGACGCACTAGCGGCTAAATTGAGGGAAAACCTGGGGAGTGACCTGGTGAGAGTATCCAGGCCGACTAAATGCGCGGAAATCCGCGTATCAGGCTTGGATGACTCGGTCACGGCGGCTGAGGTGGCTGGGGCCATCGCCAGGGTGGGAAGTTGCACGGCGGACGACGTTAAAGTCGGGGAGGTGCGCCGAACTCCGACAGGGTTAGGCTCGGTGTGGGCAAGGTGCCCCGTTGAGGCGGCAAGGAAGGTGGCAGGTGGTCGCCTTCTAGTAGGATGGGTCTCGGCAGGCGTTAAATTACTGGAGCCGAGACCCTTGAGGTGCTACCGGTGCCTGAAGCAGGGGCACGTCGTCGCGGTATGCACCTCGGAGGTGGACCGCAGCGGAGAATGTTACCGCTGCGGGCAACATGGCCACAGAGCCGGGGCGTGCACGAGCAGGCCTCACTGCACGCTGTGCTCCGCCGAAGGGAAGTCGGCGGACCACATCCCGGGGAGCAAGACCTGTGCGGGGTCTAAGCCCAAAAAGGGCGCTAGGGTGGCAGCGGTTGCTGCCGCTTGCGTTGACCCCGCCAGGCAAACGGAGGAGATGTGCACAGACCCGTGCTAGTGGCCATCGCCTCCAAGGCGACCACCGCGCCCTGCCACGTATACGGCGGGGCGCCCACCTGAGGCTTGGGGTGGCATTCGGGGGAGTGCCGCCCTTCTCACAGCCTCGAGATGGCGCGCGCGGTGTTCCCGCGCGCCTCTCCGGAAGTCGGGCGGGCAAGGCCCGCCCAAACACGAGATGAGGCCGGCGATTTAGCGCTGGCCGTTGCCGCCGGGGTAGCGGAAGAATGCCAACGCGCTCCCGTTGCCCCGGCATCAAGGCTCTCGAGGAACACCGTCAGGTTTTAGTGGGTAGCCCGGCATCGCACCTTTACAGCCGTGGAGTCCCACATATCCCCCCGCCTCCCCCAGGCGGGATGGAATGCATAAAGCATTTCCTGACGTAAAAAAAAAAAAAAAAAAAAAAAAAAAAAAAAAGGTTAGGTTAGGTTAGGTTAGGTTAGGTTAGGTTAGGTTAGGTTAGGTTAGGTTAGGTTGGGGCCGAGTGGTGTGGGTGACCCGCCACAGGGGGTGGACCAACAGGCGCTTATAGCTCCCATTAAGTGGAGCCTTAGCCTGCCATCCCAAGACCGCAGTGCGTAGACTTCATGTCTACATCCTTCTCGAGGTGACCCTGTTTCTACTGAACACTGCGGATCTAGACTGGAGAGTCGATAAACACTCCTGAGGGTGGTGCTTCGGCGGCGCCCTCAGTATCAGGTCGGCCGGGCACCGACCAGTAACTTCACGTTCTTTAATGGGTTGTTACTGGGCGGTGGCTGATGGTCCGACCAATGGGGTGGTAAGGGGTGCCCATCCGCGTGTATCCTGAAGGATGCACGTTGATGGGCTTCGTCGTTGTGCAGTTGTCGCGCTTTTGCGCCTATTTGTGTTTCCGTGACCTCTGCGGATGTTGCGGAGTTAAGATGGTGACGAGCCCGGCGGCACTAACCCTGTCGTCGGGTGACGTCTGGGGGGCGGACAGGCACCAGCCGCTCTCCCCGGGAACCCGCGCAGTCACTTCAACGACCCCCGTCACGGTGCTAAGGGGGTACGTCGTGGCTGCGCGGACCGACGAACGGCCTGCCTTAATTGGCCGGCCTAAGAGAAGGAAAACTTGAAACAAACCCGTGAGAAAACACGTAAAAACCTGTGGATACCTGGGGCCCTCCACAGTATATACCCTAGCCCCCGGAATGGGCGTCACCCGGGGGTGGTCCTTTATATCGACCCATTCTCGTGGGAACAGATATGAATGCAAATAAACTTAAACCTAAGGGGAAGGGGGGTAAAGGAGATAGAAGAGAAGAGGAAGAAAGTGAAAAGAAAGAAGTTGACGATAACTTCCAACAAAATCTGGAAGAGTCGTCAGAAGAAGAGAGCTACGAAGATATTGTAGAAGCTATCGATAAGAAACTCAGAAGGGCTGATAGAAAAGGAAGAGGCCGACCCCCAACAACCGGGGAGTACATCGGATTGGCTAAGGCAAAAATGGACCTAATTGCCGCGGAGAGAGCAGAATTGGAGCTTCGGGCGGAGAAGGAAGCTGCTCTACTGACGGAGGAACTTCGCCGCAATAGACCGTTGCATTTGAGTGAATCATCCTCTGCAACGGAGCCGGTAAATGACGAGGAAGAACCACCCATTGATCCGGAAATGCTGGTTACAAAGGCACTGGCCGCTATAGAAAAAGTGGCCAAAGGATCAAAAAATCTTAAGGGTACTTTCGTAAAGTCCCTTAATGAAGCAATGGTATCCATAAGGACCGCATCGGACGTCTTTGTGAACAGGACGTCCACGGAGGAAAATCGACGACTGCAGGCGGAGAATACCCGCCTGCGCAGGGAGGTTACACAGCTCCGGAGCGAGATGACGGAACTTAGGACGGATGTGGATAAGCTCAGGGGTCGGCCTGAGCCTTCGTCATCCAACCCAGCGGTAACCAATAATGCAGTGTCCATGCATGACGAAATGATACGAACTATTATCGAACAAGTAGGTATCACTGTAAAGGAAAAGATGAAAGAGTTAGAGGACCGCCTTCTCCCCGAAAGGCGGTTGCTTCCAGCATTTACAAAAACCAGCGTTGCATCTGCAGCAGTGTCCAGCGTCGAGCCTGCGGTAGAACAGTCCGTACTGGTGTTGCCTTCATCGGCGCCTATGACTGACGACGGTTTCGTCACCGTGACAAAAAAAAAAGGCAGGAAGAATGTGAGAAAGGTTGAACAAGTCCCGGCTTCTACTCGGCCGAATAGGAGGGTCGCTGCAGTCCCGGCTTCTGGGCCGAATAGGAAGGATTCGAGAAAAAAGAAGGAAAGGGCCAAAAAGCCAAAGTTACGTGTACCGAAGTCGTCTGCTGTGGTTATTACCTTACTGCCAGAGGCGGCCGAGAAGGGGGTCTCCTATGCCCAGATACTTATGGAGGCCCGAACAAAGATCGACCTGGGACCGCTGGGCATCACCGAGCTCCGGTACCGAAAGGCCGCCACCGGTGCAGGTGTTCTTGAGCTCCCAGGTGCCGCTAGCAGCGAGAAAGCCGACGCGCTAGCGGCCAAGCTCAGGGAAAATCTTGGAGCTGATATGGTGAGAGTGTCCAGGCCTACCAAATGCGCCGAGCTCCGCGTCTCAGGCCTGGACGACTCTATTACGGCGGCTGATGTGTCTGCCGCTATCGCCAGGGTGGGCGAGACTACGGCGGATAATATAAAGGTTGGGGAGGTGCGCCGAACACCGGCAGGATTAGGGTCTGTATGGGCGAGGTGCCCCGTTGAGGTGGCAAGGAAGGTGGCGAGTGGTCGCCTGTTAGTAGGATGGGTCTCGGCCAGTGTAAAGTTACTGGAGCCGAGACCCTTGAGGTGCTACCGGTGTCTTGAACAAGGACATGTCGTCGCGGTATGCACCTCGGAGGTGGACCGCAGCGGGGAATGTTACCGCTGCGGGCAGCATGGCCACAATGCCGGGGCGTGCACTAATAGACCATACTGCACGCTGTGCTCCGCCGAAGGGAAGTCGGCGGACCACTTACCGGGTAGTAAGTCCTGTGCGGGGGCAAAGCCCAAGAAGGGCGCTAGGGTGGCTGTTGCTGCTCGCGTTGACCCCGCCAGGCAAACGGAGAAAAAATAAGTGCACGGATCCGTGCAAGTGGCCATCGCCTCCTAGGCGACCACTGTGCCCCGCCATGTCATACGGCGGGGCGCCTACCTGAGGCTTGGGGTGACTTTCGGGGGAGAGTCACTCCTCAGACAGCCTCGAGATGGCGAGCGCGGTGTTCCCGCGCGCCTCTCACGACATTATGGGTGGGAGTTCTGTTCTGCCCTCCCACCCAAAACGAGACGAGGCCGGCGGCTTAGCGCCGGCCGTTGCCCGCCGGGGTCGCGGAAGAATGCTAACGCACACCCGTGGCCCCGGTACAAAGGCTCTCGAGGAACACCGTCAGGTTTTAGTGGGTAGCCCGGCATTGCACCTCACAGCCGTGGAGTCCCACATATCCCCCTGCCATCCCCCATGGCAGGACGGAATGCATAAAGCATTTCCTGACGAAAAAAAAAAAAAAAAAAAAAAAAAAAAAAAAAAAAAAAAAAAAGGTTAGGTTAGGTTAGGTTAGGTTAGGTTAGGTTAGGTTAGGTTAGGTTAGGTTAGGTTAGGTTAGGTTAGGTTAGGTTAGGTTAGGTTGGGGCCGAGTGGTGTGGGTGACCCACCACAGGGGGTGGACCAACAGGCGCTTATAGCTCCCATTAAGTGGAGCCTTAGCCTGCCACCCCAAGACCGCAGTGCGTGGACTTCAAGTCCACATCCTTCTCGAGGTGGCCTCGTTTGCACTGAACACTGCGGATCTAGACTGGAGAGTCGATAAACACTCCTGAGGGTGGTGCTTTGGCGGCGCCCTCAGTACCGGGTCGGGGCCGATGAGGCTGTAGTGCCGAAAGGGCCCGGCCCGGACGGGGAAGGGGGAAAACACCTGCTCCTCTGCTTTCAGAGGGGTATCGTTGTTGGCCAATTTTTGGCGTCGCACCTGTCCCTCTTTTTGGGGGGACAGAGTATTTTTTGGCTTTGTTGAGCGGTGAGGTGGAGGGCGCTATTGCGCCCCCCCTTTGTTTTCGCGCTTTTGCGCTCAGTTGGTTGTTGGCGCTCTTGCGCCTCTGTCAATCCTTGCCCTTCGTGAAGGGCATGGAGTTTGGTGTAGACGCGCCCGGTGGCACTAACCCTGTCGCCGGGTGGCGTCTGGGGGGCGGACCGGCACCAGCCGCCCTCCCCGGGACCCCGCGCAGTCGCTTCAACGACCCCCGTCACGGTGCTAAGGGGGTACGTCGTGGCTGCGCGGACCGACGAACGGCCTGCCTTAATTGGCCGGCCTAAGAGAAGGAAAACTTGAAACAAACCCGTGAGAAAACACGCTTAAAACCTGTGGATACCTGGGGACCTCCACAGTATATACCCTAGCCCCCGGAATGGGCGTCACCCGGGGGTGGTCATTTAAATCGGCCCCACTCGTGGGAATAACAATGGATTCTTTTAAAATAAAATTTACGGGGAAGGGGGGGAAAGAGAAAATTGTGGAGAGTGAGAAGGAGGCGGAGCTGTCGAGCGCAAGCTCGACGGTCTCAATGGTGACGGTAGAGTCACTGTCGGGAGGAGAGTCGGCGAGATCTCAGCGGCGCACGAAGAAGCGTTCGCACGTCTCGAAGGAAGTGAGTTCGCGGGACTCGAGCTCGGGTTCAGACACCCCGGCTGTGAAAGTGGTAGTTTCTTCGCAGCCTAAGGGTAGAGGTAGGGGTAGGCCGCCCACAACGGGCGAATATGTGGGGCTAGCCCAAGCCAAGAGGGAACTCGTGGAGCAAGAGCGGGCAGAACTGGAGTTGGAGGCCGAGAAGGACCTTGTGCATTTCAGTAGGGACTACTTCCTGCGAAACACGTCGTGCAAGTCGGACTCGGCGTCAAACAATGAGACGGTCCCCGTTCTACCTCCAGACGGAGACTATAAAAGAACGGCGTTGGAAGGGGTAGAAATAATTGAAAAAGCCGTCAAAAATTCTAAAAATATAAAGGGGCCATATAGGGGCAGAATGAATGCGGCAGCTCTGACTATCAAAGCGGCTGTGGCGGCGCTCAGTGAGAGGAGTGAAACTGAAGAGACGAAACGGCTAGAAGCGGAGAATGATATCCTGAGGAAGGAGCTGAGGGAGCTGCGCGGTCAGATGGCTGAGCTAAAGGAGAGCGTGGGGAAGCTCGCCAACAGCCCAATGGCCCTTCTCCCCGCTGCGGTGGCGGCTGCGGATCCGAACCGCATGAAGGAAACTATTGCAGCGTCAATAATGGAGGAGATTAGGACGTTGCTCAACATGCGTTTCGGAGCCCTTGAAGGAAGACTGTTGCCGGATCCTGACCGCAACTATCGTCTCCCCTTAGCGGGTGACAAAAAAGCGTCGGCCTTACCGTCATCTGGCAACTTTCAGCCGCTGCCGGGCCCGTCTGGTTCTGCTGCCACCAATAACAAAAAGCAGCAGGTTGGTGAGCATCGCAGGGAGCTCTCAAAGGAGGATTACCCCGAGCTTCCTGCTGTCGCGGTTGGTGCGTCGAAGCGAACTTCGGGATTGGAGAAGTCCTCGGTAGCAGCACCCCGTCCTTCCTCTAACTCGACATCTCCTCGTTCCCTTCTTGATTCCGCAGCGGCCAAACCCGCTGCGGCAGGTGTGGCAGAGGGCAAGAAGGCAAGAAGACAGAAAAAGAAGAAGGCCAAAAACGGCAATGCTGGAGGTAACGGGCAGGCGCAGCCTCAACCGCGCCCGCTCCCGCCTGCACCTGAACGTATGGAGGAGCCGTGGTCAACGGTGGTGCGGAAGGGGCGTAAACCTAACCCTGGGGGCCAAGGTTGCCAGTCGACGGGCAAAGGGAACAGCGAGAAAGTGTCGAAGGGGGGGCAAAAGAAAACGATTCTGCGTCCTCCTCGCTCCTCGGCTGTCGTAGTGACCCTTTCGCCCGAGGCGGTGGCAAAGGGGGTGACGTATGGGGCGGCGATTGGCGAGGCCAGGAACAAGATAAATTTGAATGACCTCGGCATCGCCGCCATGCGCTTTAGGCTCGCTGCTACAGGGGCCGCTGTTTTCGAGATCCCCGGGACGACGAGCGCTCCTAAGGCCGATGCATTGGCCGAAAAGCTCCAGCAGGCGTTAGGACCAGAGGTTGCCAAAGTCTCCAGACCCGTGAAGTCCGTCGAATTACGGATCTCGGGTCTGGATGACTCAATTAGCCCAGAAGAAGTCGTTGCTGCGGTGGTGAAGGTCGGCCAGTGCTCGGCCGCCGAGGTAAAGGTCGGCGAAATAAAGAAGACGCCGTCTGGATTGGGGGTTGCCTGGGTCCGCTGCCCTGTGGCGGCGGCCAAGAAAGTGGCCGGGGGGCGGCTCCTGGTCGGCTGGACATCGGCGCAAGTCCGGTTGTTAGACCAGAAGCCGCTCAAGTGTTACCGTTGCCTGGCTCATGGACATGTCAGGCAACAATGCCATTCTGAGGTAGACCGCAGCGACCACTGTTTCCGCTGCGGTCAGCCCGGCCACAAGGCCGCGGGCTGCTCTAGCTCCCCTCACTGCACGCTATGCGAGGCCATTGGAAAACCGGCTTCGCATAGAGCGGGGGGTAAGGCCTGTGAAGGTGCAAAAGTAAAGAAGGGCAAAAATAAGGCCGCCGCCAAGACCCAGGCTGCCCCTGCCCCTGCTGCAACAGCTGCCCCTGCGCGCAGGGAAGAGGAGGCGATGGACGCTGCGTAATATAATGTCCTATCGCCTCCTACAAACGAACGTGAACCACTCCGCCCGTGCCCAGGACCTGCTCGTTCAGAGCATGGCGGAGTGGTCTATTGACATTATGGTCGCGGCCGAGCCGTACTTCGTCCCCCCGAATTCCAACTGGTGGGGGGACACCGACGGTTCGGTCGTCATTGTGTTCTCCGGCGGAGTTTATCCGGCCCCTGTACTTGCCGGCAGGGGTCGCGGCTATGTGGCGGTCTTTTGGGGAGATGTTGTTGTGTTAGGTGTATACTTCTCCCCAAACCGGAGCTTTTCCGATTTTGAGGATTTCCTGGCGGGGCTCGAGGCCTTCGTTGCCTGTAATCGACCCCGCCAGTTTCTGTTGTTGGGGGACCTCAACGCCAAATCGCGCTGCTGGGGGTCCCCCGTAACCGACTTGAGAGGAGAAGCTCTGGAGGAGTGGACGTCGTCAGCCGACCTGCTCGTTCTTAATAGTGGGTCGGCCAATACCTGTGTGCGCAGGCAGGGGGGGTCTGTCGTGGACGTTTCGTTTGCGACCCCTGCCCTTGCGCACCGCGTCCACTCCTGGACGGTTCTCGAGGGGGTAGAAACATTGTCGGACCATCTCTACATTAGATTCGACATCGCCCCCTTGACGCCACAAGATGGCCGCGCCGGAGGGCACAATCGTCGAGTGCCGATATCTTTCCCCCGTTGGGTGATCAGTAAGATGGATAGGGACGCGCTGATGGTAGCCTGCCTCGTCCAGGCCTGGCTGAATCCTTCGGCTGGGCCCGTGGAGGTCGATCATGAGGCTGAATGGTTTCGGGGCGCACTGTCGCAAATCTGTGATGCGGCGATGCCCCGGGCCAAAGTTAATCGACCTCTGCGGCGTCAGGTGTACTGGTGGTCGGACGAAATCGCGAAATTGAGAGAGGAGTGTGTAATCGTCCGCCGCCGGTACACCAGATACCGTCGACGGAGGAATCGTGACGCGGACGAGGAAAACGCGCTGTACGCCGCCTACACGTCCAAAAAGAAGGAGCTGCAGCGCACCATCAGCGAAGCCAAGACGAGGAGCCGTGAGGAACTCCTAGAGACCCTCGAGCGGGATCCCTGGGGGCGCCCCTATAAGATGGTTAGGGAAAAACTTCGACCATGGGCGCCCCCGATTACTGAGGGTCTCGAGCCCCGGACGCTTGAAAGTGTAGTGACGGCCCTGTTTCCAAACAGGGCCGAATTCCGCCCCCCAAGAATGATGCCCCCCTCCCGCCCATTAAGTGGAGGGGTTAGCGACGCCGGTTCTGACGCCGGTTCTGACCCGGCGGCCGGTTCTGACCCGGCGGCCGGCTACGAACCGGTCTTGGGGGTGGAAATAGAGCAGGCTGCTCGCAAGCTCCGGCGCGGGAGGAAGGCTCCGGGCCCGGATGGCGTTCCGGGCCGCGTCTTGGCTGCGTCCCTCAGCGAATTGGGGGTAAGATATCGGCGTCTGCTGGACGCCTGTCTGGAATCGGGCCGCTTCCCGGTTTTGTGGAAGACGGGGCGGCTCGTTCTCCTGAGGAAAGATGGGCGCCCAGCGGACTCTCCCTCCGCCTATCGTCCCATTGTGTGCCTGGACGAGACCGGCAAATTGTTTGAGAGAATCATCGCTGGCCGTCTCGTCCGGCACCTCGTCGGGGTCGGCCCCGACCTGTCCGATGTGCAATATGGTTTCCGGCAGGGCCGTTCTACAATTGATGCTATCGCGCGCGTAAAGGCCCTGTCGGATGAGGTCGTAGCTCGGGGGGGGGTGGTCGTGGCGGTGTCGTTAGACATTGCGAATGCCTTTAACACCCTCCCCTGGGCCTGCATTAAGGGGGCCCTAGAGTATCATGGGGTCCCCCCTTACCTTCGTCGGATAGTCGGGTCATACCTCGACGAGAGGTCAATCATTTGTATGGGACGAAATGGGCGGCAGCACCGGTGGAGTATGTCGTGCGGCGTTCCCCAGGGGTCAGTCCTGGGCCCACTGCTTTGGAACGTCGGCTACGACTGGGTGCTGAGGGGGGAACTCCTCACCGGGGCCAGCGTAACGTGCTACGCAGACGATACGCTCGTCTTGGCCCGGGGGGAGACCTTCCGGGAGGCAATTCGCCTCGCCACCTGCTCTGTTGCTCAGGTGGTGAGGCGCATAAGGATGCTTGGATTGGAGGTGGCGCTCGGCAAGTCGGAGGCCCTGTGTTTCCATGGGCCCCGGAACGCGCCACCTGCCAACTCCAGCATCATCGTTGGTGGCACTCGCATCGAGATCAGGCCTCATATGAGGTACTTGGGCCTGTATCTCGATGCCCGTTGGAGCTTTCGTGAGCACTTCGCGCAACTGGCCCCCCGCCTAATGAGGGCGTCGGCCGGCCTTAAACGGTTGATGCCCAGTCTTGGGGGGCCGAGCGCGGGGTGCCGCCGCCTCTATATGGGGGTGGTACGGTCTATTGCACTATATGGTGCACCAATTTGGGGGGAATCGCCGGTGGCCATGCGCAACTGTGCTCCTCTGCGCAAAGCGCAGAGAGCTATGGCCATCGGCGTCATAAGGGGATACCGTACCATCTCTCATGAGGCGGCCTGTGTTCTTGCAGGTTCGCCTCCCTGGGAACTGGAGGTAAGAGCGCACGTCGAACTATATAAATGGCGTGCGCAAATAAGAGAGACGGGGTTCCTCCCGTTGCCCAGTGAGGTGAACCGGCGAAAGCTCCAGCTTCGACGGTCAACATTCGATAGTTGGGAAGAGCGGCTGGCCAATCCTACGGCCGGCCGTCGCACCGTCGAGGCCATCCGCCCAGTAATCAGGGAATGGGCGGATCGCAAAACGGGGGTGTTGACGTTTAGGTTGGTGCAGGTGCTGTCCGGACATGGGTGCTTCGGCAGCTACCTGCACTGCATTGCTAGGAGGGAGTCAACACCCGAGTGCCACCATTGCAGCTGCGATGTAGACTCGGCGTGCCACACGGTCGTACAGTGTCCAGCTTGGGTGAGTGAGCGCGCCGAGTTGGTCGCAGCGGTGGGGGCCGACCTCTCGCTCCAGGCCTTAATCAGGGCCATGTTGAGCAACGAGAGGTCGTGGCTGGCGGTTCAGTCATTCTGCGAGGAGGTCATCTCGCAGAAGGAGGCGGCGGAGAGGGACCGCGAACAAGACGCAAACGCGCCTGATCTCCGCCGTCGGAGAGCC